>JAFBJR010000060.1:4850712-5541866 GCA_016785285.1 Brachirus orientalis
TAATTGCCCTAGTCTTATTCCACTCTTCCACTTTTATTGTTATCTGTCAAAAGAGCTAAAGAAATAAAGTTTACTTACTTACTAAGGAAACGTATCTATGTGTATGACCACTAGAGGGTGGCACTGCACCATAAAGCCTTTCAACCAAACCAACCGGTTAAATCTCCTGCTATGACATAGTGTACTGATTCTGACTGAATTATATGTTGATATGAAAACAACAAAAATGATTAAGATTAGAAGGATCAGAAAGACTGGCAGACAGACAGACAGACAAACAGACAAACAGACAGACAGACAGACAGACAGATAGATAGATAGATAGATAGATAGATAGATAGATAGATAGATAGATAGATAGATAGATAGATAGATAGATAGACAGATCGATAGACAGTTGTTATGTTCTCACCATAGAACGTTAGGTATCCAAAAAGCGCAGCCAGGAAGTACATGACGTACATGACTGCAATGGAGATGTTGGACACATGCTGCATCTTTTTCTTGCTGGGACTGAAATTATAAGATATTGCCATGTATTGCAACACACACACACAAACATACAGTATCAGAGCCTCCACCATCATATGACATACGTAGAACATGTAGCCATTACTATAAAATACCATCTTAAGCTGTGGGGTCACTTGTGTTGCAGGAATATAATTCAAATATTCAAATATTCATTCTTGGGAAAACAAGCAGCTGTGGTTCAAAGCAGTGCAATAAATTCAAACTACTCCATGCTACTCCAGTGCCAACACATTTTCCAAAAAAGTGAAAGCAGTGCATGAGACTAGGTTATGATGAGCCAAGCACAAAACAGACACAGCAGCTTCCCTATCTGCTATGCAGCTGATTTGCTGTCTAGAACTTAGTGGGAGTTTTTCATCAGGAACATACTTGCGCAGCTCTGTGTAGATGGGCAGGACCTCGGGGTGGCACACAAAGGCGAACGCCAGGATGGGGATGGTGTAGGCCGTCTGAAAATGAATCCCAACAAATCACCATAGATACAGCAGCGCCATCCCAGACGTCTTAGCACCAACCCTGTGCTTTACTGCCCATTACTTCCCAAGACATATTACAGAGAGCTAATTGTTTCTGTGTAATTAACTCCAGCCTGGCTGTGGACCAGCTTTGTCCCTATTTAAGAATGCCTTAAATGTAAGCTGCTAAGCAGCAAGGAGTCTGTTTTACTAGCCTGGGTTAGTGGACACTCATTTTTAAAATATGTTAATGAGGACATAACAAGATTTTTATAACATCAGGAACAACAGTCACTATTTGCTAATTCTCTGTAATGTTAACGCTGCAGTGCGTAACTTTAAAAAAATGAGTTCACACAATGCTTTGCGTTTCTAAGTACAGCAGTGTTTCGATCTCATGTCGCGGGGCGGCATTTCCGTGCTGCACACAAAAAGTGATTTGTCTTATGTCAAGACAGATGGAGAGAATGAAACATTGTAAAAGCGAAAACGTAGAGCAAAGCAAATCTGACTGAAAACACAAAGAAATGTTCAGAAGTGAATCCTGCCGCTCAAAATACTGCTTGACAGGACAAATACTTCCCCTCTGAGTTCTGTATATATGCACTAACGCTCCCTCAGTCAAGTCTGATAGTATTGCTTGACACTCATTGTTTTCAGATTGTTCTCTGTTCGCGCTGACTAAACTAAGGCATAATGATAACGTCAACAACCAAAAACACCAAAAGTTAAGTAAAGCAGTGTAATGTCATGTAACTGCAAGTTTAAGAGTGTAAGAGTTTAAGAGTGTGATCCTGTTGTGAAGGTATGAACTGAGAGTGTACTTGGGAAAATGTTTCTCATTCCACTCATTATCCATCTCTTTGTCCAACAAAGGGCAAATTTGATAAACTCAGTATAAGCAAGAGAAAGCCAAAGCAATTTCTACTCCTCAGCTGACAGGAGTGGACAGCCCAGGAGTAAGTGTTCATGAGCGAGCCTGGCATTAATCACAGACTATCGTCTATAATTAACAGCTTGATAAAAGCCTTGATCTCCTCTTGGGTGCAATCGAGTGCTTCAAACCAAGTGAACTTTCATGCTCGGATTATGAACTGTCACTAGCAACATGCTGAACATGTCAGAGGGTGTGTGTCAGCAGCCATGGCGGTGGAGAGGGGGCCTGTGGACTTTCACTGGGTGACATGCGGAAACCTACTTGTGAGTTGAGGTTGGCCATTTTGGGGATGCAAGCGGGGTTCTGCTCCCCGCCAGGCTCCATTGCAGTGATGTTGAGCACGCTGGCAGTTGCATTGAATGTAAAGTCCACAAATGGACAGGGCACATTGAACTTCTTGTAGATGACCTGTACAGTGAGGAGGAGAGACGATTTAAGCAGGAACAAAGGATGTAGAGTAGAGTTTGCAAACATAGACAGGAGGGGAAAATACTGCACTGAGAGCCAGAAAAAGAGACAGACAGAGAGGGAGAGAGAGAGAGAGAGAGAGAGTAGTGCATGGATTACAGCTCACACACCCAAATCTAGGTCAGAGAGAGAGAGAGAGGCAGAGAATCAGTACAGTGTGAAACTGCAGCATGCAAATATTAGATCATGGCAATGAGTGCAGAGAGTGGGGAATACTAAAGAGGTGGCGGGAAGGTGAAAAAAACAAACATCACAAACTAATCCCAGTGCATCTGAATCTGTCTCTGCCAAAAAGATAAGAAACGGGAAGCAAGGGACATGATATAATACACATAGGTAGCATATGTAAAGGTATGACTCACCGAAATGAGAAAGAAAACCATGCAGCTCAGGGAGAAGCCACTCGCATATCCCAGGTACCCTGGAACAAAAGCGTCATCAGCATGGCCACACTGATTAATCTGAACTATATTTCATGAGCTTTAAAAGCTTTAAAGGCTCAATCTTTTACAGGATTCTTCAAACTAAAAACTCTTGAGGTGAAGCCACTTTTCTTTTTTGTTGAACCATATTTTCTGCTACATTCATGCCTTGGACCAAATTGACAGAATGTGCAGGAAGTCAGAGCTCATTACAGACTCTGCTGCAACTGGCTCTGTTGTCCTTGATGCCTCAGCAGGAGACAGACCTCTTACAAGAGGTCAGCCAGTGTGCCTCCTTTTCTCACTTCCAAGCTGGCTTTCCCTGCCTTTCCTTTCTTTCCACTTGTTTTGCTTGATGATCTTGCTCATCCAAACCACTGTGATGCACAAAAACACACATGTGTGTGTGACATGAGTGTTGTGAGGGTTATTACTTTAAATTAAGAGACTTTCTGTCAATTTAGGAAGCTTGGGAGAGGAGAGGAGGCGTAAACAGAGCAGGGACACCTAGCTCTGAAAAGTAATCTCTCTGTCAGGAGACAAAGACTTTAAACGCCTAACATGGAAAAAAATATGTATGGTTCTCAAATTTTTGAGACATTACATTTAAAATATCTATATTAAAAATAACTGCAACAGTTCAAGGACACAGAGCTTGCAGAATAGTGATTAAGGCAGAGGCTGCAGACCAAGGCATCAAGCCTGGATGGTGACGAATATCCTTAGAGCATCCTTGAAAATAAAACTTATGAGCTCCACAGATCCTGCTCTGCCTGAAGCTCAGCAATTTTGTACATGAAGAAAGGGAAGGAAAATACCACACTAATTAGAAATTTCTTATAGAAATAAAAATATCCCCAGCTTTAATTATATATGTCCCTACCTGTGGTTTTTCTCATAAGAACTTCCCTTTTAACTTTTATACTCATACCGTGTTGATCTACTTACAAACATGTTTGCTCTAGTGAGACGAAGTAATATTTAAAAGAAAAGTTAACTTCCTTTTCAACGAAAAGTGAACATTATTAGCATTTATAGACACAACCTTTAAATCCAGGACACACAGGAGGAGTACTGTCACAGCTTTACTTAGTCAATAGTGAGACCATTACGTCTTCATGAACGAATAATGATAGATATTTTTTGCAGTGATACATTTTGTTAAGTGTGAATTCAGTAAATGATGACAAGATATATGAATGTATATACATTTTTATACATGTAGATACATATCCATCCATCCATCCATCATCTACTGCTTCATCCTGCTGGATGACATAGGGAAAAAGGTGGGGTCACACCCTGGACAGGTCGCCAGTCCATCGCAGGACCAGCATTCATTCACTCTCACACTCACTCCTACAGGCAAATTAGATAATTCGATTAACCTCAGCATGCAAGCCCTCGATTAACCAGTCGATCTTCGCTCCTACCCTCACCTACGGTCATGAGCGTTGAGTCATGACTGTAACAACGATATCACAGGTACAAGCGGCCTAAATGAGTTCTGGACTGGGGTCTTCCTTTAGAGATAGGTTAAGAATCTAAGCCATCCAGGAGGGATTCAGAGTGGAACTCTTGGTAAGGATGTCACCAGGATGCCTCCCTAGGTCTCCTTCCAACTGGAAGGAGATATTTTCTTTCTAGCCTGGGAGCGCCTGTGGATCCCTCAGTCAGAGCTGGATGATGTGGCCACAGAAAAGGAAGTCTGGGACCCCCACGACCCAATCTCAGATAAGCCATTGATGATGGGTGGAGTGATGAACGGATGTTTTTGGACTGTGGGAGGAAACTGGAGAACCCAGAGAAAACCCACGCACACATGGGGAGAACATACAAACTCGACAGAGAAAGACCCGGGCTGGGATGTAAACCGGCAACTTACACTAAAATAATATACATAGCTTTACAATAAATATATTTTAAGTTATATTATGCTACTAGAAGAAGAAGAAGAATCAACTCTGATCTGGTTTTCTTACTCCTCTCCAATAGGCCTACACTAAAACGTACACTAAAACGCCACATTAGCCCATAAATTACGTTTGTAGCTGCAGTGGCCGCTGTTCATTTAAAGTTAAGTAGTCTCGCTTTAATCTAATTTGCGAGCGCGGCCACAGTGAATCACAAATGAGCGCGCTCTTCCCTCTGTGAAGACCGACATGACATTAAACTCACCAAGCTGCTTCATGAGAGCCAGTGGCAAAATGACTCCAATGGACACGATGATCACAAGGTAGTTTCCATTCAGGAACCATTCACTGCAGAAGGACAGAAAGACACAGAGACAAATGTATTGATTGTGAATTACTCGGCTTTAACGCTGCTCTCAATCTCACTCTGTTAAGCATTTGCATTGTGTCGAATATCGATGGAGGAGACGCTGGGGGAAATCAGCTGTGCAAGACATAAGGGTTAGATGGTGGGAAAATAATAACATTTCAGCTTGGGTTTTATTTTACATCTCCATAATTATACCTCCATTTTTATTTTTATTTACAGATAAACAGATATGATAATAGATTCAAATCCGTGGTTGCCAGGACACAAATAAGTAGAGACAAGGAAGTTTGTTCTGTACTGCAAGACACTAGGGCCTACAGTTGGCTTAGATGGTCTTAGTGGTGTTTATGGGAATGTTTTTACCCTAAGGAGTCAATTATTAACAATAAACACAGGAGACAATTATTTTAGAATCTTTTAGACTCAATGGCTTTAAAGTTGACCTGGGAAAAAGACACAAAATGAACAGAACTAGAATTTCTTTGGTTTTAGGATGAATCATCCAACCAAAAAAACTAAACTAATGATAAATGCAAGAGCTCAGAGTTACTGCAACATTTCCTACAATGATCTACCCCTGCACAACAAGCGACAGTTTACATATTGCTACCACGACATAAGCGGTAAAGAAGATCATCTGATAACAAATGAGCAGTGTCTCACATACAACAAAAGCTGGAAATGGAAATGAATACATAGTTTACATCAAAACATGCACTATACATATTAGATCATTTAATGTTCGATTACAGCTTCTGTGGGGCAGGGATTTATTGGCTGACAGAAAGTGAAGTGGAAACTGTTATTATGTGTAATCATTGGTGATGACTAAACATTGGCAGTGTTTGGCAGATCACATGATACAGACTCACTCACGCACACACACACACACACACACACACATCCGTTCATCTGGACAGCCTAAACCAGTGTTTCCCAGCCCTTGTCCTCAGGAAACCTGCATGTTTTAGATGTTGTCCTGCTCCAACACACAAATAAATGGGTCGTTATCAGGCTTTTGCAGAGCCTGATGACGAACTGACCATTTAACCCAGGTGTATTGAGCAGGGCAACAAACCCTCATCCCCGACCTTAACCATCAGCATTTAAGGCCTAACCTTACCTAACCCTACCTAACTACAATTCAAATCTTAACCCTAAACTTACCCTGTTCCTCAGAAATTAGGACATGGTCAGTGCTTGTGCCAGAAAAGGTACAAAAAAGGTAATAAATACATAAGAACACACACACATAAATGCACACACATATTGACAAATAAATCATCCTTGGGTTATTTTTAGACTGACATAGGAGTGATTGATTTCTGGTCTTCTAGTAAATCAGGAGACACAGAGAGACACTGGAGAGGGAAAGAGAGGGAAAGAGAGAGCAAGAAAGAGCAAGAGTGTGTGTGTGTGTGTGTGAGAGAGAGAGACAGAGAGAGAGACAACATCTGTTGCAGCACACACTGTGCATTCACATATCTCAATGAAAGGAGAAGAGGGTCATCTATCCTGTTGTCATTCTGCCCTCTGGCCATCTGGTCCATGGACAACACAATCTCATGGTGACACACATGCGCACACAGTGTCTGCCTGATACACAGTCAGCAATAATCACAAGGAAAAACAAGGAAAAAAAGAGAATTAAAGAGGGAAATTCAAATTATCCACCCTGAACAGCTGCAATGTTTTGAGGTTTAGATTTAGATTTCTGGTTATTTTAAGTTATAAAAATGGATTTAAAGTGACACATTTCTGCTAATAACAACCCATTTGATTGCATTGGATCGTGGGATGCCACTGTTACACTGTTACTATTTCCTTCTGCATTATTTTTATGTTGGTGCAATTCACCAATACAAACACACTCTCACACACACACTGACAGGATGAAATGCCACGGGTACAACATAGTCTGTCATCTCAAATATACACTGATTGTTGACCACATTTACACAGAGAAAACACACAGAGCTGACATTAGAAAACAAAAAATAAACTAGAGACATTGCCTGCTAGTATGGTATTTTTACAGCATTATTACACTAATCATATGTTCATTTATATTAGCAGCCACCGCCACAATATTAACACTTATCACCACATGATTTCAGTTTCTCTAATGGTTAAAACTTTTTCAGCATGAGCGCTTTCATTGACTTGAGCTCATCTCCCTCTCTGTCACACGTGCACACACGCGCACATGCAAACACACGATGCACACTAACACGCTGACACGTCCGTACAATCAGTTATACAGTCATTACAGTCATAATGTCAGTGTGTATTTGGACAAAGCCGGATCCAAACAAGGCCATAGTGTCTATATAGTAGGACTTACATAAATCTACATATTTATGAGTAAACATGTTAACCATAGATAGTGTTCATTCCCATTATTTATTACTTTATTCAGTGAACTGTCATCACTCCACTGCCAATTGTAAGTAGTGATGATATTGCCTCTGTTTCACATTTATATGCAAGGTTGCGTAACTAGGCACGTGCTGTGCATCAATCAAATGCTGTTGCATTCAGGAAGAGGGGCTCTAACTAGAGTAAGGGTTAATGCGTACAGGGGTAACATCACACTCCACATCTCCTCCAAGGACACAACTGTTGTTTGTCTCTGTGGCCACCTGCACTGGCCAGTGATATCCCATGGTTTACGTTTTCTGCCGTGGAGCTGAGCTGTGTTTTTGATTCGAGCGTTTCTCGGTGGCCGTGCTGCTCTCTTCCTCCGGGGTCACTCTTATGCTTGTTCTCACGCCAGCTGCTGAGCACGTGAAGAGCAGCACCAGGCCCGACAACTGGCACAGGAAGACGAGCCTGGTGCTGGTGCTGACTCCTCTGTGGAGACTCAAATCAATCTATAAATGCAAGGAACGCCTGTTTGTCTGTCCGTCTGTCTGTCAATCACATAACTGGCCAATGGTTTGCTTGACAGGCTTTAAACTTGGCAGACGACAGACTCAGGGCATCAGTGTGTGCACTGACGACTTTGGCAGTGTCTGGATAGTAAATGCAACCGATGTCGCTGGAAATACAACAGATAGGGGGGGGCATAAAGTACATCTTTGCAGTTTTTTTGAGTCATGGGGCCCAAAACCAGGAAGTTCCATAGTGCCAATGCAGGTGATGCAGCCCTGCACAGGCTTTGAAAGAAGATTCAGCCTGTTGTAAGTTGAGGTACCATCAAAAAAATCCTGGAGACATTATTTGAAGGTTGAAATCCGACATTGTGTCGCTTTAATTAGAGACAATAACGATGCAATTCATGTCTACATAACATTAGTGTGACGCATAGAGTATTTTCTATGTCTATGAACATTATATGGCGTGATGATCCCTTTATCTAAAGTCTTGTTTTATTACATAATGTTAGATAAAAGTCCACTTTCCTCCACATACACTGGTTGTAATGAGTATATATTTGAGTTACTTTTGCCTTTCTGTCATTTGCATATTTTCTCTTTTTTCTCTGTAAACCCCTGAGATGGCTGTGCATGAAAGTCATAGTCGAAGAGCAGTTAGTGAAATACTCAGAACAACCCATCTGGTTCCAACAACACGTTCAAGGTCACTTACATCACCTTTCTTCAAAATTCTGATGTTCAGTTCAAACGTCAGCAGATCGTCATGACCAAATCTACATGCCTCTCAGTAAAGCACTCAGTAACTGTCATGTGTTTGGCTGAAAGGCTATTTGCGTTAACCAGCAGTTAAAGAGCTGCACTTGATAAAGTGGTCGGTGGTCGCTCACAATGACTACTCACCCTGCAGGGTTATCCACCTTCAGAAAGGCTTGGATGACCAGAGGAAACTCATACTTGACTATGTACAGGTAACTGGACATGGCTGTGAGGGAGGACACGTGACACAAAAGAATCACGTATGATTTATTTGTAAGGTTAAGTATATATAAGGACAGATACTGCCGGCGGCAGTGGTTCGTGACCTCACCTCCAATGTTCTGCAGTGTGATGGCAATGCCTGCCGCCATCTTCCCTGGGTTCCCAAAGGCCCTGTAACCGAGCTGCTCATACGCACGTATACCTGAGCCACAAACACCACAAACAAGCGCAGTATCAGTATGTCAGATCCACAGTAACAGTGTTTTGGACTGTAGAGACGATTGCAAATCGAATTAACTTCTTGCGCAGCAGAGCTTAGATTATGGGAGATTCATTTATTGTGATCCGAGCATCTGACGCAAGAAGGTAATTGAGATGTTTGCTGCTTGGAGGACGCAGATGAAGATTAACGTACCGACGATCCCAGATGACTTCAGCAGTAAATGGATGGAATATGATGAGAGGACAGCCACCACTGTGAGAAGTATCCTGAGACAAACAAAAACAAACATCAGCAACAGTGTGTTAAAACTGCAACATTCACCAACAAAAAGAGCACGATTGTAAGTACGATAAGAGAAAATCACAGTGTTACATTTTTGTGCTACACATTACACTGCGGACTATTTATACAGCTGCTGGATGGACATACATTTTCTGAATGCCAGTACACAGACTGTGTTGGAGGAGCAGGATTCCTGTGGATCCTCGTTATACTCGACTGTTACTGCAGCTGAGTCAAACTGACTGTCCCGTCGGCCACAGTTAGCGCACTGTACACTCCAGATGGACTCTTTCAAAAGAAACATTTCCAGTGCCACGCTGAGAGTGGCACAGTGAGGAGGACCCTCTGCAAACATAAATCCTGCTCCTCTATATACATACCTCAGTGGTGGAATTATTATCATTATTTCAGTCATAACTACAGCCATTTCCCACAATTTCCAATACTGGTTTCGTACAAAGGTCTGTAACTTTAAACAGCCTGTCTTCTAAGACATATTAGAATATTGCATGCATTATTTACACATGGATAAACATAATATTTCAGAATCTTACTCACTCACTCACTTACTCACTCTCACTTTCCTGCCGCATTATTATTTCAGAATCTTATTCTATTATTTTTCTGATTAAAATTCTTTGATTGTAAAGTGGGTGCGGGTATAAGCATTTTTTGTGCTGCCTTTATTTTTAAAAAATTAAAAGTGCGTGTATGAGCAGACAAGTCTTACTTTTCACTTTTCCTGACTTAATAATTACTTTTCACTTTTCCTGACTTAATATATCAAAACAATGAATGACATAGCAGCTTGTCTCTAGACAGCATTTAATATTTCCAAACCTTTCTTCTAAAACTTAATATTTTTGAAGTGAGGTATTAAAAAACACAAATGGTGCAACACCCGTTCCTTCCTCATAGACAGAATATAATATAAAATAAATTAATAAGACATACGGTAGTAATTATCACAATATTAAGTGCATAACATTCAACAATAAACTTATTTGGTGTTTTAATTACAGTTGTCCATGTTATTATTTTCTTAATTTTAGATTTATTTATCCTTTTTTTTGGAATTGGACATTTTTTGCGCATCATATAATGTATATATAATGCACTTTAATTTCAAAATTCCTTGACATATCATCATGAATATCTTTACTGTGATATTATGATGATATTAATATTATAATTTTTAGCTCATATTGCCCACCCACTGAACAGTAACAGTAACAATATCTCCCACTTCTTAACCAGACTAGATAATCATTGGTCAACATGTCATTTGAGTTTGACAAGGCCACTTCGCTTTTGCAGTAAACTGCAAAAGCAAACTGCAAAAGCCAAGTTCCATTTTTACGTTTCCTAACGTACAGATAAAAGGCTTATTCCAAGGCTTCAAAAATTCTTTACAAATTTTAAAGTGATTATACACTTATATAAACATACTTATGGGTAGAATATTACACCTCTGACAATAAAACCTCCCAGCTGTCACACTCTGGACCTTTAAGTGACAATTTAGCACTGAATCCTAACTGAATCCTTGGCCTGCAAAGGTTTTGTGAATGGACTCCTGATCTGCCACCAACCACCACAATTCCAACCATTTTCTAGTCTCTCTCTCTCTTTTGTTGCTCCTGTTGGCAACATTATCTTTCTCTCACTCACTCGCGCTCCATTCCTCTTTCTCTTTGGAAAGGCACGGCATCACATCTTTCACCCCAACATCGCCTCTTGGCCAGTTAACAGTTTTTTTTTTTGGTTTTTTTTTGGAGTTGTTTATTTAGCTTTTCTTCAAACTACGTGGAAGAATGCTGGGCTGACTTGCTGTGGAGGATTTATTCAGTCAAGTGGCAGTGGGAGGACAGATCTGCTGACAGTCAGACAGACTGACACGCTTTAGCTCTGCTCACAGCATTCCTACCCGGCCCGCAGCCACCGACCCACTGAGTGCTCTCCACAGTGATATGAAACACTGAGCCACGAGAGAAACAGACAAAGAGCATCCCCAAACATTTATTTAAATGCAGTACATTGTAGTGCATCCAGGAAGTGCTAGACTCTCACCGTAGTCCAGACGCTGTCCTTACCCCACCTATATCCTAATGGTAATCTTAACACAACTCATGTTCAGCTATTCTCAACATAATCCCCAACAATAGGCCAAACACAACATTCGTGACTTTCTAAAAGGCAGTTCAAATGCAGAGATTTTTAACTTGAGGGTCACACTCCTGTTGCCTAATCATCCAAAACCTGCTGAGGGCTGAGAGCAGCTGAGGTGACCAGCCTCACTGAGTGACAATCAACACACCAAACTAATAAAAAAATAGGTTGCATCTCTACGTGCAAGAGTTAATACTTGATAATATTTCAAGTTTCAAAGTACAGACCACATCTTCAGCAGCAGAGAGGGTAAGAACAACCTAAATAATGCAAATATTATGCAAAATTTGCCAGGAACCAGAATGGCACAGTCCGCACACAGACAGAATGGTTAAAGGTCTATTGTGGAACACTAAAAAACTGCCAGCATCCCGTTGCCAAATATATGTATGTGACATATTTGGCAAGCTATATTTTTCTAGCTATACTATGCTTTCTTTATTGTATTATATAAGATCATACAGATATGCACGGAGACACAGTGATATGTGCTCTATTTATCTATCTAGCCATTAACGTACGCACAGTTACACATTAATCGGAGTGAAATGTAGATTAATCGGCTCCAAAGTTCATGTCTATGTGTAAAAAAAAAAAAAAAGACAGTGGTGACTGGGAACACAAGTTTCAGCAGGTCCAGACAACAGACCTGCCAGGCCTGAGAAGCCAAAGTCACACAACTCGGCTCAGAATAAGGAGCTTTCTCTAACACGAGGGAAATTCCTCGACTCCTCATGACTGCCTTGGAAAGGAGTTGAAATATCCCACTTTAATTTGAAGGTTGAAACAACAAATGAGGTCCCCCCTCCATGAGGTTCTGTACTGTATCTATACTGTGAATGCATGCTTAGGGTCATATTTTTAATGGGAGGGGGTCAACATGACCTCACTTGTATAAGAGATTTTAAGGGTTACATCAATAGATTATTATGATGGAATAATAAAATGTGCAGTATTTTTCTAACCATGTATATTACTGCAATGCCTATTTCCCACCTCAAACAAATATTTTCACTTATTTTTTTTTTCAAAGAAAAATGTTTTTCAAAACGTTTTCATACATTAAAAAATGTACATTACGTACCAAAGAAAAAGGGGAAAATCCAGCAAATGGGTACGTACTGCAATGTCTGCCTTTTCAAAGAAATGTAATGCTGGGGGTTTGTTTTATCACGAAACACGTAAGTTCAGCACCAGCCATCTTATAAGCCAGCACCATCCGGCAAAGGTGTCAGAACAGCATGAGGGGGAAAGGAGAAGAGGGAGGTGACATCTGGTGAGATTTTCCTCAAGCGCGCCTGATTATTTGTGCGACAACACAGATCTTACTGCTTGAAACCATGTGAAAGAAGAATTCCATGCAGCTACCACTAACAAGCAATCCACAATCATTATCATTTTCTGTCTCTTCTCCATAAAATATGGGGTAATATGCAAATATTGTCTCCCACACTACTAGTAAGAACCATGGATGGAAATATAAATAACCCTCCCAGAAGCTTTAGGCGACTGTGACGTCATTATCTTGACAAACAATGCTGCTGCGGAGGCTTTTAAATGATAAGCTTTTTATAGATGCAGCACATATACAGGATGTATACACCCTCTGCATCTGAGCGGAAAGTCAACCACACTGTTATGTTATGCCTTTGTAGTTACAGTTGGACACATTCATAGCACAAGTAAATGATTCCCAGTATGATATTCATTCACTGACCATTATCATCAGACCGATATGCGATGGGTGTCTGATAAAAACCATGTCTGCAGACTGGTTAATGCAAGCCAATTATAATATATTTTGGTGCTATTCCGTGTGGTGCAGACCACAACTGGAAAGAAATTCTCAGTGTTTTGTCTCCTAAGCTTGTGGTGATTATGCTTATTACGCCTACGGAAACTGTCCTCCAACTCAAACCACCCTATTGGTCTGTTGCAGTGAATCACTGGTACCTTGGATGGGTCATCATCAAATAGCGACCTGCTCATTTGATCAAACAACGTAGCCAAGGTAAGTCCGTTTTGTATGTGTTACTGTCCCTGTCTGTAACTTACCACCTAGCCAAGTCTTTCTCAACCCTAACCCCAACCTCACTAACACTCACAACAATGCCGGAGTTGTATCCTCCTACCAATGAGGGTGGGACATTAGGAAAAGCTCTTATGGGTCGTATTTGGGGGTTAATTCAAATAGGGAGGACAGGTTAGGCCAATGCTATCATGTGCCTTCAAAGAGAACCAAGACATATTCAAAATCCCTCATTCCTTCTGCTAAACTGGTCATTTTAATATGTAATAATCTGTAATATTTGCACACTTACAGGTCAAATGACACAAATGTCTATCTGTCTTTTTTACCCTGTATTCATTTATTTTATTGCTTGATGTTTACCTCAGTTATCTGATCTATCTTACTTCTGTTTTTTTTTTGCCTTTCGACATGCAACATATTGAAGCTCCAGATGAATTGGGACCAACAAAGTTGTCTGAAGCTGAACTTACAAAAATAGGATGACCCCTGTGTTAGCCATGGCGTAGGCCAGCCCGAGGATTCCACTCCCCATGATGGCATTGCCAAGGTTGAAGACTGACATCCCAAATGAGGTTTTCCCTTCAAACTACAACACAAAGCGAGAGGAGACACATATATGCACATATTAAATCCACTTAAAGTGCTCGAAGGTGTTGCTCTTCATTTTGATGATATGACTCGGATGCGGCCTGTGAGCTTACGTCTGTGAAGCGCGTCGTCTTCTTGTCATCTGAGCCTGATAAGAAATCGTGGCCCTCCGGGAGGCCGGCTTCGGCATTCTCAGTTTTGTGTGGACTAATGAGGAGAAACAACGTCAGAAGAAGACAAAATAACAACACAGGTAACAATAAACCATGCTGTTTCCCTCCTGTTGATCACACGAGACACAAGTGAAGTGGACAGGACACACTGAATATGAAAGACATTCATTATTGTGACGTACCTAGCATTCTGGACACTGTTGGGTTCAGTTTCTCTACAAGTAGAATAGAGTGAGGCCGTCCATCACCCAACGAAAGCACAAAGTGAAACAAACACTCTTTGTCATAATGTAATAACACATAATACATTTAGGGGACATGAAGACATTTTAAACCTCCAGCATGTACGCTATATATAATGTGGCATCTATTAGTGAGACTGCAGACTGTAAGCGCTTCAGGTAATTAGTGTGGCCTTCACATATCAGAAAGGACGTTGCACCTCTATATTTGCTGCTTCGGCTTTGGATGTGAAATGTATATTCTAGCAAGTTTTTCCATTTATGGTAGTGAAGAAAACATGGTGATGGAAGATGGGGAATTCCGTTAAAGCAAGGCCTTTGCCTGAAGTACATAAAAAAATATATATTTTTTTAACTTAAAGCAATGATAGGTAGTATCTTCAAATGCTCCTAATAAACCTCCCAGAGATATTACACACTGGCCCTTTAATAAACCATCAATTACACAGAGCAACAGTGACACGATAATAAGACTTCAGAACTTGCACATACAGTATTTGCTAATTGTTATGCTAATTGTGCCTGCAGCCATGTGATTATATGACAGTCTCTCAAGTGACAAGGCTGATCTGCCACCAGAGACAATCAGTCTCACCACAACCCAGATAATTAGCTACAGATGTGAAGCTCTGGGCCTAATGATTTATGACCAACCAGGCCTTTCATTCAGATATTTTATTGATGCTTCATGCTAAACTAAACACATTTATAGCCACATTTATGGACACATTACTGAGCCCAACTTGCATGGGCAAATGAAGCACGCACTTAAAAGAAACAAGGCACAAGCGGGTGGAAACACGACAGCAACTTCATTTGATATTCTGTCAACGCACGGCATATGACGTGTCATGTGACGTGATGAGAACGGACGCGAGACATTCGGTAAATGTCAGGTTCAACACCCAGTGCATCCAATCGTCAAGTGACAAGTCTGAGCTAATGGACAGGGTGTTCAAATGAAATCGAAGAAAATGAAAGTCACAGCTTTCACTCTCATCATGGCTAATGAATGAATTCATGCCAGGTTGTTTATCACTGACTTATCATTGCCCTGTTGTACTTAACATCAATAAATGGAGTCCATGATGCCACTGTCAGGGTCCGGCTTCCTGCCTCTTATTTTGTTAACCTGTTTATTTCCTGTGCAGCCTCTGTTTTTGCTTTGTGTTTCAGGAGACTTGACCCTGCAGCCCGGCGGAGTCTGCCTCCACACACCTGCTCCTCATTCCCTGATTTGCTGTGTGCCTTCAAAAGCCTGGTCTTTGCTGCAGCAGGTGTCAGCACATCAATCTCTCAATGTGGTACTTACCCATACAAGCTCAGCTTAGCGCTGCACTTCATTATGTGTTGTTTTTTTTTTATTCTGATTTTAATTCCTCGTTTCTTTTTTGCAGTTTTATCGGGAGACCTACGCCCAGCCAGCCAGCCAGTCTCCTCGCCCTTAGTTTCTTTCCCCTTCTGGTTAAGTAGTGTTTGGTTTCATTTTTCTGTAAATAAAGACTTGTTACTTTGCTTTTTAACGGCCTGGTTTGGGTTCATACACATCCTTAGTAAATCATCACAGCCACATTTACTCGATCGTCCCAAAAGCTATTGTGGCAAGATCACTGTGTGCATTACACTACTACCACCAATAAATAAAGCAATAAATAAATAAAGCATTAACCACGGATCTAAAGAGCAGTGTACCTCTAAATATAATTTTTATTGAGGGGGTTTTAAACCCTTGAAAAATAGACTTTGACATCTGTGAAGTCAAAATCAAACACACAGAGCTGGGTTCCTCCGTGGGTTTGTATTTTTCTTGGGTAATAAATGCAATGTAAAGGGCTTAAATCGAGCTTGTCCATCAAGTAACAACATCAATTTGGTTCCAGGCTTTTCAATCAACAAGTGTCCCACTTTTTCCCCATCAAAAATAAAATAAAATGACTTTTCACGCATGTACAATTTACTGTATATTTATAAACATATCAATTCCACAACAGTCACCTGTATGTGCTGTATGTACACTGCGTTCTGTAGTGAGTGTACTCACTTTTGACTGTCGTCTGCTTCTGGAGTTTTGGCCAGTGGTGTGATCTCTTCACCAGGGTCGTGGCCTCTCCCATTAGGAATAGCATTCACGTCGGCATGGGCAGTTTCCCCACTCTCAGCTGGTTTATCTTCACTCATATCTGCTTGTGTGCTTTAGTGTGTATGTAATAATGTGTCTGCTGAGTTGTGTCAGTGTTTGACGCTGTGTGAATGTTTGTGCTCTGGGAGTGAGGTTTCAATTTTTCTCCTGGGATCTGTGGACAAAAAAAAAAAAACTGCTTAGAACTGAGGCAAACAGGAAAGTAGAGGAGAGAGAGAGAGAGAGAGAGAGAGAGAGAGGTGTGACATGATCAGGGATTCAAATTATTAAGGATTCTTATCCTTTATTACTGTAAATTATCATGTATGTTAACAATATTAACAATGAAATTCTCTATAAAAAAATTGGGGCAAATTATGGCTCCAATTGTATCGCTCTATGTTAATGGTGCATGGATTTTGATATCCTCAAAGATTAAAACAACATCACATTAATCCAAAAAAATGGACCAGAGTAGATCACAGTGACAGTGACATTTCAGGGCCTTTACTGTGCAACAATTCCATGCTTTCCCGTGTGAGTGAGCTCAGTCTTTGTTTTTATAAGTGAAACACCTTTATTTCAGGAATAACAGAAGTATGTTTTTTTTTTTGTTTTTTGTTTTTTTTTTGCAATTTAAATTAAAATCTTCTACTTAGTTCCTAATAAGATTAAATAAACCTTAAAAAGCCCATGGGTTATCTGAAAAATGCATCTTCACAAAGACAAAAACAGAGAGAAACTTTTCTTTGTGTGTGAAAACCTGACATTTAGGAGTTGAATGGTTTTCAGGACAATAATGATGCAGTATGTGACTGTTGCTTGCATATGCTTTTGGTGGAAAACATCCATTCAATAGGAAATCACTGTCAGCGACCCAATATCAATGTTAATCTGAGACACGTGAAGAGATAAAGAAGGCCACACTGAGGGAGACAACTGAGTCTGGTCTGTGTTTTTTAAAGAAGTAAAACAGCTTTTCCGATTTTCAGCTTCTTAAATGTGAATAATTTCTGGTGTCTTTCCTCCGTTTAACAAATTAATCATTGAAATGCAATTATTTTTGGTTTGTGTACAAAACAAACATTTCAGAACATCGTCTTTTTTTGGTTTGGGAAACACTGATCAACTTTTTTGTTTCACTTTTCAAAATGTTCTTTCACTTTATGGACCAAACGGTTACTAGATAAAAATAAAAATCAACATATTAATAATCATATAATAATAATAAAAATAATCGACATATTAATCGATGATGGAGTTGATCATTAGCTGCAGCCCTAGTCTGGTCTGACAGGAAGAATGACAACACAGATGACAAAATATAGCAACAACATAAGTTTCATTTGAAAAGTTTCATTTGAAAACTATGGGATTCAGATGTTTTGCCAATTCACAGGAATAAGTGATGCATCAGCTGACAGGTCTACTGGCACAGAGGAAATGGCGCTTTCAGTTAAATGTTGCACACTGGGATGTGCATCATGCTTCTATTTCCTGGGTATCCTGTTATTGTGTCTTTTCTTACCGACTGTGTCGTGGGCCCCAGAAAAAGGCTCCTGTGACATGTGTCTCCAGGATGCTGTTGACCAAAGCCCCCTACCTGACTGGCCCTGAATGATCTGCAGTGCAATCTATTAAAGAGATCATGTTGGGGGCCGCAGAGGAGACAAACACAAAATAAAAAAACGGTCAAACCCTCAGCACTGAGACAAAAACAGGAGAACCAGCTACGACCAGCTACAAACCAGTTAGCCGTCTTTGTGCCCCCATTTTTCTGCTTGTCACTTTTCTCTTGGTTTCCTCTTTTATTGAGGAGAGTTCAACATGGCAACAATGCTCAGGGTTCTCTGTGCTGCCATTCCTGGCAACTGCTCAGAAGCCTTCATTCCCCACCGTTTCCTTCCGCTCCAGAGCCTGCCCTTTTAAATGTAGTTAATTGTGATATTACTTGAACACATCAAACATAGTGTGAGGTGAATAAAGCCCGCTCTTCATTGCCGTCCTCTGAACCTGTCTTCCCAACCACGTTGCTGTGAGTTTCACTGCATTGCCCGGCCTCTTGGTGTCCCTGGCTAAAGCTGGGCAACGTGGTTGGGCAGCAAAGCACATTGCACAATGGCACATGTTGTGCGGTTTCCTGGGAACGGGTTGGAGAACAGTGCTACTATTGTGCCAGGGATCATTATACCGCCAGGGCCCCCTGGCTGTAGTTTGCCAGGCCACTCGAGAGGCTGAAAAGGTATTTCACTGGACTCCAATTGTAAAGACGCCACCTTAAATTCAGCAAATGCCAGTATCCTGTATTCATGCACAGTTGTAGCAGAGTTGCTGACGTTAGCAATGGCAGAGGCAGGGCCCCTCTCGTGGGACACATCACTGCACAGAACCACACTGCCACTCAGAACATCTACAAATCACAAGGAGATTGGGGGCACCATTCACTGAAAATACACAATGGACTGTGAGGCTACACTGGTGCGTCCTCAACGGCCTTAAGCAGTGGAGCTTAAAAGAATAGAGTTGATTGGACAGTTGTGGCTCCTCCAGTCATTATGTTCAATCACAAAGGCAATACATGACATCCCTAAAACAGGCTCATTCATTCAGAACCTTTTATTTGATAGAGACCTATCTTATTTTCTCCTCCAGGAGTAAAGCAAATGAAGAAATATATAGGCAGCTTTATCAGCGTGGGAAAATAAACCTTTAATGGTCCAGTGTGTGACACTCTGGAGGGTTTCTTTGCAGAAATAGAATATACTATCCCTAATTATGTTTGTGTGGGTGTATACTTTAACAAAAACCTCACTGGTTTTATAGCATTAGAATTTTATACTAAAACATTACCCACTCATTGTGCGCCCTTGCTATTTTTACCAACATTTTTCTTGCATTTCTTATCAAAATAACATCAAAGTACAGTCATGCAGTCATACGTTTTGAATTAAAAGCTTACAATGCAATAATAATCACAGACCAGATGCATAAACCAACGAAGAAACAGTGGACAATGTGGTAGAGTGGAAAGAGGTGTGAAAGAGTGTCCACTTTTATTTTACAAAAGCCTTTACTTTCATTATCCAAAGGCAACAGTAGTTCAGTGCTTGGGTCTCACCATCACATGTCCATGATTCTTACACACTTTCATTCCAGCGTCAGATCTCATCTGAAAACACACTTATTTTAACATGCCTACTCACTTTGCTCACTTCTTATCTTTTTGCTGACGAGAGGAGAATTATTTATTATTATTATGTTGTTATTATACAGTACTACCTGAAATAAGACCACTAAATATCTATCTGGAGAGCAGATTCTATAGCTGCTGCCAATGTGGGATACTGTACAGTTATGACTGTACTGTACATCTATGAAAGTAAAGGAAATGATAACCTGAAGCACTTCAGGGCAAACAAAATGTACCTCTGGAAAAGAATCCAGATTTTCTCCACACTTCTGAATCCTAAGCAAGAGTTAACGGCAGAGTGTGATGCTCTTGGTGGGAGTAAATGAGTCTTTTCACGGTCAAGACTCCATTCAAAACATCACCTCAGTTTGCCAACACACGGCAAGTGCATGCGCTTCAGTCCGCTGCCTCTGACGTAAGCAACTCAGAGAGAGAGACGTCACACCACGAGGAGGGGAGGAGGGAGAGCGAGAGACAGAGAGAATCTGATCCACTGACTGTAAGATCTACCACGTTACCTGAACCACACAACACCGTGTGCATGCTGACTCATCCTGTCTTATTTCTACTTCATCATTCACCTTCATCTTAGTTTGTAGTTAATGCTGTGAATAGATAAATGTGCTTATGTGTGAAAGGGACTCTTTAACTGTTGGTTTTAGGGTTAGAATTGGGTTTAGGTAAGCGTTAGGGTTAGGCATTTAGCTGTGATGGTTGAATAAATCGGCCTGTGCAGAGCTGGATGACCATTTGAATCAGGTGTGTTGGAGCAGTGCAACATCTAAAACATGCAGGATAGTGGACAGAGAAACACTGGGCTAGGAAATGCATTTTGTCGATGAGTGTCCTCACTACGGATACTATGTAAACGTGTGTGTGTGCAGTTTTAAAAGTGTAATATTGCCTCCACTCACACAACTTGATGAAATTCTCACAAGCCACTGGCTGTCTAAGCCTTCTTAATTAAGTCGCCAGTGTAATTTTCAAAGAATCTTAATCCACTGACATGCTTCCCTTTTTTTCTTTTTACCAGGTTCATAGATGCAGTAAAACTATTTTAATGTCATCAAGAAGGTCTATATAATGTTACTGTGAAATCACTGAACTTGGGGGGGGGGGGGCTGTAATGAATGTGTTCCACTTTACGCCTCCATCCGTGTAGAACGATTCATAAAAACAGATGAGTTTAAAAGAGTTGGTCTCACGGAATGTTTTTAAATTATCTTCGGAGTCACGCGTCTTAACTGAACCACACTGTTTTATATTTTGTTGTGTGTATAAATGTTGTACATTTATACACACAACACTGTGCAAAGGTCTAAGGCCATGCACCATTAGAGTAGTCCTAGCAATGCTCTAATGACCATACAGTATTATTATTGCTCAATCACTTTATTGGAACACATCCAGAAAAGTATGCAGTCTAAAATAAGACATTTTGAAAGAAATGTCTACAGATTAAAGTGTCAAGTATTTAGTGTCGCCTACACTTACTACACAACAATAGCACAAACCTGTGTTAGTCCTATTATTTAATGTCTACAAATATCTGCTGTGAAAAAGGTCTATTACACCAGGTTTATTCAAGAGACGCTTTAGCACTACATACACGAATTTAACTAAGTGACAGCTTTCTAATACGTGTTTAAGAGACCAACTTTCAGTCACATCATTGCAAATGCCACTGATCGCAGAATGTAAAAGACATAAAAACAAAGCTGAAGTTGCCCTGAAGACGGTCAGGAAGACGGTCAGAGTCGAGGCAGCGTCCGCCATTGGTGGGGTGGGGGCCTTTCATCACCCAATCAGTGATGAAAGGCAGTCAAGACAACACACAGATCCTACCAGTGGCAATGAACAGTGAAGGCAGTGCACGATCCCAGAGCAGTGGTTGTGGTGAGCGTCGGAGCACAAGAGTTAGCTGAAGCGACCCGTCAACAACACACACGCAGCACATAAACACTAGAGTAGTGAGTAAGTCTTAAAGAGACCGAGATGTTACCAGTGGATGCACTGGTGATGAGTTTTTCCTCAGTCGATGTGAGGGTCTAAGGTTAGAGGGTGCCACTTGCTGTACAGACTGTTAAGCCTTTCTAGGCAAATTGTGTTTGTGATGTTGGACTATAGAAGTAAAATTGACTTGACTTGACACCCAGAGACTAAAAAGGCAGAGCCTGACGAGCTGATGAGAAGCAGGTGAGTAGATTAAAGAGGATAAAGTGAGGAAACACAGGTGGAGACAGGAAAGAGTATGACATTTGTTTTGGATTCCGGTTTTATGAATATTATACCATCTTATATGTCCCTGTAAATGTTACTATTATCTGTAATTCTGTCAGTGACCCTGTTAATCATGCTGCTGTCCATACAGGTCACAGCAAAGCAATTCTTACTAATATATTTTTTATGGTGTTATATCTGGCAAACCTGTCTTGATTTAAATTATTATTGTAGTTGTAAAATAACAGACAACATCTCATGTAATTTATTCATCTTCCCTTTCTGTTCACAAACAGAACGTGACTTCCTGCAGATTAAGAGATTAAACAAGACCACAATTTCACTGATGAGCAGCTAATAGATGTGTCAGTGCGTTCTTTAGTGTAAAACCTCTGACAATAATGAAGATGGAGTAGACAGGATTAGGGGCCATCTCGCTCAAACAGGAAATCAGGATCCATCTGCTGGAGTCAGTCCATAGACTCCTGTATAAAAATAGCTGCAGAGGAGTGAATAGCCTCACTGTAACCTCACATCATCATGTCACACACACAACGCCGCAGTTTAACGCTGCTGTTGCTGCTGATGCATGTGTCACTGAACTGCAGCGGCTGCCTTAAGTAAGTGGTTAACGCTCAGCGAATGCATCTAACGACCATCTGTCTGTATTCTGGTGTTTCACAACCCACACGTGCACACACTGTCATTATAAAACCAAGTCATGACCAAAATGTGTTTAATAGAGACCACTGGAAAAGTAGAAATTTTCAAGACAGCACATACACCTCTGCCAACACACTACAGTATAACCAACAACCAGCTGCTTTTTCAACTATTCTGCCAATATACACACACGTAATATTTATTTCTGACAAACACCGACAACTGTAACTGTTACAGATATCTAAATCTCTTCTTTGGTAATTTACAAGAATGTCAAAAACACCCTGCAAGAAAAAGTGTAAATAAATAAATAAATTCCTATGCTCCAAAGTTTCATGGAAATCAATTCAGTATAGTAATCTTGTTAACAGACCATTGACAACATAATATCCTTGGTGGAGGTAACACTGAGATGTTTGAGGTACAACTGATAAAAGGAGGGAAAAACTACAGGATACAATATGTTCTGCAGAAGAGGCACGTAAGTTCACTTCTGCTGCTGTAGCCCATCTGCTTCAAGCTTTTACAGGTTGTGTGTTCAATGATGGTCTCCTGCAGACCTTAGTTGAGCTTATTTATCATCTTGAACTAATCTGGCATCATCAAGGTCCTAGATATTTTCTCTTTTAGCTCCATTATCTATTAATGGTGGAGATGGTTGAGCAGGAAAATCCCAGTAAATCAGCAGTTTCCTGAAATACCCAGCCCGTCTGACACCAACAATCATGCCACGTCCAAAATCCCCTGTTTGTTTGGTTTGAACTTCAGTAGGCAACAGGTGGACTTGACCATGCCAGAATTCCTAAAAGCGTTTGAGTCGCTGCCATGTCATTGACTGATCAGATAATACCACAACAAGCAGGTGAGCAGGTGCACTAAGAAAAGTGGTTGGCGCCATTTGCACAACAGACCACTGTATGTTCAGTTAATCCTGATAGTTCTGTCCTGTCGTCTCTCTCTCTCCCTCTAACCCCCACCATCCTTTACAACTTTTTGATTGGAAGAGGAGATTAACTCCTGACTGTCAGCCTCTGAGATGCTTCCCATCTCCAAGGCTTCTATAGACTGTGGTGAGATACTAAAGTCAGAGATGATAAAATGATGCAGGATGTGGTTTCTACCTGCCAGTATATTTAAATACCCACCATGAGGTGCAAGGTATTATCCCACAGCAAGTCAGTCACAAAAAACATGCCAAAAATTGGAACTCCCAATCCTCAGATGATTATAATTCATGTATCTTTACAGTCTGATTCATGCTGGTGTGTGCTGTAAAGCCCGGGAGAGAGAATGGGATTTCTGCAACAGCCTTAAAGGAATGAGTCATGTTCGGGTCTTAAATTGAGACCCATCTGATTAAACTCCTGCTGCTCTGCATCTGCAATCCATGAGACAAATGTAGACTATTCATCAACAAAACAGCTTAAATACCACAGGCCGGCTCACACGTATTGTGGAGATGACGTCAACTCTAACTCTTCTCATTCACTTTGAATTGAAAGCAAGCGTTGCTGAGGCACTTTGTTAGTCCACTGCTTGGCTTTGGTCACGCTGGTCTATCAAATTACATTATGCAAATATTCCAACACAGGCTCTAGTTAATCTGATTACATTTATGCATTTAGCTCAAACACTATGCCATGCTAATGAAGCTCTAGGTCAAGGCTGTTCTCTCCGTTGTTTTGGTATTTTAAAGTTGGACAGAGTGCACCCAGCAACGGCAGAAACAACGGACATCACATCACATCTGACCTGGTAGCTTCCGATCCCCGTCTCCAGCACATAGACGTATGTAAAAAAAAAAAAAAGGACGTATTCTTCCAATTTGAAAAGTGATGCCCAGGAGGTAGAACAGAAGTCACATTTAGCCACCAGGGGTTGACCTCACTACTTGCAATAGCATCACTATTTGAATGGAAGTCTATGATTTAATAAGTCTCACTTGATTTATCGCATCAGTGCATACAGTATCTTCCTGAGCAGTTAATGGTCTCAATCCCAAGTTTCAGGTCTTCTTTAATAAAACATTGTGTCTAATCGTGACATGAGACAATATACAGTATATTTTAAGAATGTAATACTGATCATTTATTTTATTTTACAGTGTATTTACAGCATACTGTCACTCTCCTTTGAGAAGCACAAACATCTCAAAAGGAAACTTTTCATGAGCCCAGTGTCGTGGGCAGACTCATGACACCCAGAGAAATAACCTGTGTATAGCTATATGTCGCCATGTTACTCGCCTAAAAATACCCAGATATTATTTATGAGCCAAATCCCACCAGCCTTAATAGAACATAATGCAAATTTTGTAAATTACTGTATATTCCTATTTAGAGGAAAATAGATGACTATGCACAGCACATATGCATGGTCACCAGTGTGACTGACAGCTGGTATCGTCCAACAGGAGCCTGGTTGCCTCTGTAAGACTTGCCTCTGTAAAGTGTCTAATGCTTCGTTTCTCAGCCTGACAGACACTAAATCAAGGACGATGAGTGTCTGCACTACAAGGTGAGGCTACACAGTTGAGAGTCAGGTATAAAAAAGGCAGCGTGACTTGTCTTTGGGGTTTTTTATGACACATCTACATATGAGCACCGCAGTGATGACTCACTCAAACTGTGGTTTATAAATAGCATTGCTCATGCACTTTATGTCACTCTGGCTCAACTCTGACCGTGGACCCCCCACAGGCAATATGGGACGGAGCAGAGGAGAAACATACAGTACACAACGTACACTCAGCTTTACAACAGGGCAGCCAATACAAGCATTGTTTCAGGGAAGTTAACATTAGATAACGGTAACATCATTCGGTAATCAGTGTAATATTCTGTTGTCTAGTAACTCATCATTAACTGTGATGTGATGTTATACAGGAACTACTCATTAGTGATTCCCTGATTATCAGGTTGTTCCTGAGCTTTCACTTGTTCCATATTAACTACTCACAGTATTTGTACTTGAATGTATAACCACTGTGATCTAAAGCAAAACGTGGAACAAATGACATTTATTAAGGCAGATTTAATGGTTCAGAGGATGTTCTGGCATCAGCCTTTGACATGTCATTTGACATGTGTTTCCTTAAGGCCCATTTTTTTTACTCTATGCAAAAGATGGAGACAGACAGAGGCCTTTTCATCCATACTTTGCGTTATTTTCGTCATTGTGAGCTTCCCTGTTAGGCGCACAGCGACGGTCAAAATGAAGGCAAAAAACGGACGAAAGGCTCCGTCCGTCGGCCTTTTTGCATTAAATATAAATGGGAGCAATACCACTGCAAATCGTGGGGACAGTAGAGAGTCAATTGTCCACTGAGTCAGGCAAATGACGAATAAGCAACCTACAGTTGCAGTGGCCAATTGAAATCATGCTGCTAGAGCTTGCTGGTTTATCCCTGCCAGGCACTCAGCTTCTCTCACTGGCACGCTGTGGTGTGATTCGAAGGCCTATTTGGTGAAGCATGTTGTCAAACGTAGACATACGGGAATATTAAAAATGCCAGTAGTTATTGATCTCTCTCTAATCTGCAACACCAATGAGTAATATCCCCCATTACTGGGATGACAGTGGTCTTACATTCCACCGCCACGAAATCCACTTGTGTTTCAGTCTACGGATCAAGCACAATTAATGGTCGCCATGTTTGTTGATGCCTGCAATTTAGACTGCCCTTTAGAGGAGTCTTTCCCAACCTCCAACTGTGTTGGGGAAGGGCAGCATCTAAAACATGCAGGACAGTGTTCCCCGAGGACCAGGGTTAGGAAACACTGCCCTAGAGGACGTATTGCGTAAATGTCCATACAAAAAAGACACACTGAGGTATGTAGGGTAGTGACGGTGTTGACATTTGGGACGGACAGACATAAAACAGACTTTCAAAGCAACTAGATATTTGTGTGCATTAAAAATGTTTTATCGGAAGACAACTTTATTTTTAGCTCTGAAATAATGGTAAGGGTATTTTTTAACTTTACTTCCCTGAAGTTTCAAGTGCATATCTTGTCCACAGTGGCTATGGCACATGAGCTGTCACCTCTGTGCACAAGATGTACTTTTCCCCATTGTGGGACTCATAAAGGACTATTTTACCTTATCTTATCTTATCTTATCTTATCTTATCTTATCTTATCTTATCTTATCTTATCTTATCTTATCTTAAGGTTTACTGCATCATAACTGCTTGTAAAACAATTTGTCCTTTTATTCAAGATACCACTTTAAAACAAAAAGAAAGAAAATTGTTGATAAGTGGTAATGTGTTTTTGTCTTCCTGGAATATGAAGAGATGACCTTTGTATGTACACCATAAATACCTGATGAAGAACCTGTCACATGACCCTCCACCACCACCCCCCAATTAGAAAATTAATAAGAAATAAATCATGTGTTTATTAGTGTATAGATGGTGCCAGTGATAACAAATAAATGAAAGACTGGGCACTATTTTCTGTAAAATACTGCATCCTGAGACATCACTACTTGAGACTGTGAGAGCGTTGAAGCTCCCTTATCCCATGCTTCCACACACATGCTTCAGATGTTCATTATGAGGAACACTGGAACAAAACATAGCGAGAGATACGTTATTTTATTTCCCCTCTTTGTTTAAAATCCTTTAGCATTCACTGTGTTTTGCTCACCCTGACAGAGACTCCGCTGTCCTCTCCTGAAGAAGTGCAAACATGAGCACGGCATTAAAGCAATGGTATAAACAGTACTATAAAATTCTATAAATATATCGGCATTATTAAAAACTAGGCCCAGCACTGCTATGACACATTCAAATAAAAGTGAAAATTGCATGTACGTAAGAACAAGTTTATCTCCCTGCTAATCAGTTACTGGTTTAACCAATAAATCTGTTTGTCAAGTTTGTCAACTGTAGTTCATGGGAAGCCCTGACACAGCTGAGGACCCAACCTCGGTGAGGAAACTGCACGCAAGTTGACCATTAGTTTTGAACAGTAGCACAGAATGCAATCAGCTGCCTGCCCTCCCATCTAGTCTTCCCTCACCACCACACACAATTCAATGCCAGCTCTGTCTTTTCTCAATCATGTGGCCCTAAAAACAAAGCATCACCCTCAGCTGGCACCCACCACCACACTCTCCTGTTTCCTCCTCATCACATGGCAGGAGAGAAAAGAAAGACTGCATCATCGGGGGCGAATGCATTCATTCAGCCTGAAGTCCAACTCACGCAGAGTGTGACCGCCATGATGGATGTTGCACTGCTGACTCTGTCACATACCACAGCACCGTAGAAGCCCAAATCCCACTACAGAAGAAGCCACTGTAAGCACATCAATGTAAGGCTTAAGTATTAGGTACCTATAACAAAAGACAGTGGATAATGAGCAAATATTCAGCTTTTAATGAAACTTAAAGGTTATGTATTCATACCTTTTGGGGTGACAAGATACTGTCTCCAGTAAATTAGCACATAAAGGAAACTGCATAGAAATACTTAAAAAATTGAATGTATTAAAGTTTTTATGCAGAATTCGAGCTGAGGGAAGTTGCCGTTGCTTTGCAGCTCAATGACTTTGTGTTGGAGTTAGTCTTCCACAGCTGATATCTTCACTTCCCTTTGTTAACAAAGAAATCACCATTATATTCAGATGTCACACTGGCATATTATTCATGTCAATACAAAGTATTTGCACATGATGTACAGTTTTACTATGTCCTCTTCTGACAGCTCTGCAGCAAAAGCAATGCTCCCTCAGAAGTGTTTCTTTTGAAAGAGGTTTCAGCCGTTAGTTCACTCACAGCCAAACCTTTCTATTTAGAATGTGGTCTTGTGGAAAAAAGCTTTGTTGAGCACACAAACTCATCCCGATGGTGTAAAGTTTATCTAAGTGCATTTGTCCTCACAAGACTATCAAAGTGCTAAATAAGTACAAACCATTTTCATGTACCATACATTCTGTATCTACTGCATCTTTGACTCCACAAATAAACAGCATTGTATTTCTGGAGAGACCGAGTGGGGTTAAGCAAACACTTCCATTTAACCTTTTTTAAATACTGAGATCAAATCCCTGAAATAACTCGAGGTCAGACCGACACTTGTGTCCTTTCATAGTTTTTAATACCGTCAACAAAGTCACAGCATGGTGTCCCTTTATTCTCACAGTGAAGTACATTGTACTCTACAACTGAACAATCCCTTCATGTTCTCTTTTCATTCCTGCAGATGCAAACCAATACTGCAGCAGGATGAGAATACACTTCACAAGCACACAGAGCTTTGATCCAATTGAATAATCTTTGTCTGTGTCTGATCCAATCAGGAAAGACAAGCAGAGACAGGAGAAAGAAACCGTCATCATTTCCTGTCTACTAACCTTGGAATTAATTGTGAAAATGGTAAAGACTGCAATGAAGGCCACTTTGCTGTTGGCAACATTTGATAGCTTTGGTCATTTCTACAGATTATAACACAGAACAATTTACAGTTAATGACGGCCATGACCT
The DNA here is from genome assembly GCA_016785285.1 of Brachirus orientalis. Lineage (NCBI taxonomy): Eukaryota > Metazoa > Chordata > Actinopteri > Pleuronectiformes > Soleidae > Brachirus > Brachirus orientalis. Next base: position 4,880,062 of record JAFBJR010000060.1, read on the forward strand.
TTGCAGCGCGGCACGCTTTGCTCTTTCTCACTTTTGTTGACACTCGACACATTCTGTAACTAACCTGAAGAGCAATGACATTTTTATCACACTCCCTCTTGTTTATTCTCCGTTCCCATGTTGTACAAACACACAACGCTTCTCTGTCATGCACGTGTGCAAAACTACACAAATGACAGGTTTAATCACACACTACATCAAAAGTGCAGCAGGCAGAAACCCAGCGAAGGCTGGATCAGCTTGTTGACATTGTGATTTCATACTGGGAAGGGGTGGAAGAGAGGCAGCACACTGGGCCCACGACAAGTCGGAGAGAATGGAGGCAGTCCGTTTCCACAGCAGAGGCCAAGCGGGGCCAGACATAAGCTCTTGTCTGCTCCAGGCTGTCAAGAGCAGCAGTCACAGTCTCACCTGCTGCCCGAAAGCCCTTAAGGTGACTCATCTCGTAGGAGAGAAATCACTGCAGACTTTGCCTGCAGCAGGTGACTCCAGAAACCATGCTATTGTCAGACTTTTAATCAAGCTATAAGATGTGTGTGTGTATATATACATACAGCTTTTTATCAAAAAATTTATTAAAACAATCTCACATGCTTCCTTCTAAGATGCTTAGAGGAAGCATTTTCACCTGCCGACACCAGGCGCAGATGTACGTATATGATGTACAGTCTCTCTGATGTGGGAGCTGCTTCGACACCGGTGGAGTTTGCATCAGGCTAAAATGATGAATATGTCTCACAGAAAGTCACCGAACATGGCAGGGCAGATGGCAGTTGTGGATGATTCACAAACGTGACTTAAAAATATCACATGGGCAATCCACGACTTCAGCTGCGTGCACACACTTTGCACAATCCAAGCATGACAGTCATATAGGAATGTTTTAAATTGGCATTTACAACGTCCTTGCTCTGGTCCTGAGTGGAACATGCAGTTAGACAGTTAGAGATGAGACAATATACGATATTGTCACACATCACACTATAAACGTGAAATACTGTCTAGCCCAACATACAGTCCCAGTGATTTATTTTGATGTGGCACAAGGGGGGGGGGCATGCATCTTTATAATCACTGCAGGATTTCATAATATTTTGTCTAAGAGTAAGAATGTTTAGCATTATGTTTTTGTTACATTACAAACTTAATAGACCATACACAGTCATTCATCCATATTTGTGGAGGTTTATCGCTTCAGATCTGACAGGAAGCTCCATGTAAAAAAAAAACAAACAAAAAAAACACATATATATTTATTTCAATGAGCACAATAATCTTATGAATAACAATTATTTTGGTCATATGTCTACATGGTGTAAAAATGCAGTGAAAGTTAGTTTGGGCTCAAAAAACAAACATGAAGAAGAAGCGGTGGTTTAATGAGGTAAGTCATGGTACACACAGGACCATGGACCCTTCAGTGGTCAAGTCCACTTGATCATGAGAGGGTGACCTGTGTGTATATTATGTGTTTACATCAGATGCCTCACTCACTTATCCTACATTTGTCTAAATTGGTACTAAGTCATCCCTGCATTTACCCCCTCCTAAAAAATACTTTCAAACAGCCGAATCCAAATGGGGCAATGAAATCTGAATAATCTGAATAGCGGGGCACCAAGCAACACGAGGACCAAGTGGAGCACGTTTGTAATGTCATAGCCACAGCTGGACCTTAAACGCCGCTAGAATAAGACAACCAAGGCAGAGGATCAAGAACCTAAAGCCAACGATTGTTCGGTAGATGTGGCATGACTGATGCTGCTCACAAGTATCGATTTCTCTTTACTGCACGAGAATTTAAATCTCATTATGTGCGATCAAACAATGGACTGGTTAAATGCGTTAACCAGTCCATGGTTAAATGGCTACACGGGCAGGTTGGGTCTTACCGGACAAGTACCAGAGTCCTCCTCCTCCTCCTCCTCCTCCAACTCCAAATATCTCCACACAGACCCTGGCTGACGTGCCGTGCCGTGCAGTGCCGTGTCGCCCAGCCTCTGGCTCACCACGTCCGTCCGTCCGCTTTCCCTTCTGCCGCTGTTAATGTCATGTGTTTCCCCGTGAGTGGATTGTCCTCGCAATCTTTCTCAGGAGTGGGATGTTAAAGAGTGGCCCGGTTCTGCTCCGCCTACCGCGGGCACGGACAGCGACCCCAGTCGAATTATTGTGCGCGTGTGTGCGAGACAGAGAGCGCGCGCAGGCAAGAGAAAGCCCTCGACTTGGCGTACGCCTTTGTAATCGCTCTGAAATGGTGTTGGCTATATGGCGCTTCACACAAGGTCATGTGTGCTGCTTTGTGTTGACGGGGTCCATGTGATGTTTATGAATTTTAATGCCGTGCGTGCGTTATGATGAGCCAATGAATGGCCCCGAGGACGTCACACACACACACACACGTTTGCACTTGTATCAAAGTGAGGACCACTATAGACATAATACATTCCCCAGCCCCTTACCCTAACCTTAACCATCACAACTAGATGCCTAACCCTGATTCTAACCTGAACCCTAAAACCAGGTCTTAACCCTGAAAAAGCTCCTTTAAGGGGTGACAAAAAGTGAGGACCAGCCAAAATGTCTGGTCCTCACAACCGTAACCAGTGAACCCTGACCTCAAGCTCAGAAAATGAGGTTGTGCCTCATTAGGACCAGGTTCTTCATCTCAATGAGGACTACTGGTCCTGACAAGAACATTGTCTATGTCAGAAAATAAAATCAAAACAGCTAACAAAATCAGATGTGTACTCCACTCGGGTTTCTGCATGGATTTCAATTCATTTGGACAGCATTTAAGCTCAAATGTAAACATAACCAATCAGTGCCTAACCCCAACCTCAACCTAACCACAATCCTCCTCTAAATCTTAATTTCACCTACAGCCTCAAAAATGAGGTTCTACATCATGAGAAGCAATAGTCCTGACAAGGTCAACGGTTGTTGACACTAGGAAAGATCCAAAGCATGTACATATTTGACATATTTCCTTTATATTGTATATTCCAAAAACAAAAACACACCCACACAGACCATAAAGAAAAACCAGTCCATCTGCAGTGTCTTTTTGATAATGTGCCATCCACAATGTTAACAGCAGCCTGAGCCACGTGCCAGCAAAGCCCACTGTTGCTTACGCACATAAGATACGCACGCGCTATTTCTAGGTCATCAGCAGCAGCACGTTTTGATGTCACAATGCTCTGACGAGAGGAGAGAAGAGGAGAGGAGAGGAGAAAGGAGAGAATTGTCTCTTTCTCTCCTCCAGCTCATTGAGTAAGAGACCCACACTGACACACACACTCCTGCAAATACATACAAGGTATGAATTACCATGGTATAGCCCTGTGATTTTTTTCCCACAGCTCATTTTGAGATTTACAGAAGCTTGGGTTGATTCTCTTTAAGCACAGTCACAACTGTCTCCCACTCTACTCATACACATTTTGCAATCTGGCGTAAAGGATTTTAATGCCTTGTTTTACAGTAAATGGGTCCTGTGCACAGCAGCCACTTTGCCATATATCACAGCGGCTCTCCCTACCACAGGGGTGTCATACATGACGGCCCGTGGGCCTGAACCGGACCACCAGTTGGTTCCATCCAGCCCACATAATGAATTTGTGAAAGTTTCACATAATGATTATAAAACTAATCAGTATGTGAACTACTATATTTTTCGGCTCCAGATACATGTGACAAATTGTTTAGTGCCTTTGGAGATCCACTGTGATCTGCAAGTTTTAATGCACATGTGTAAATAGTAAAGTTAGGTATAATATTCCACTTATTTTTCTCAAGAAATTTCAGGTTGTTCATAATATGTTTTGTAAAAAGATACTTCATTAAATGCAAAACAAATGGAAACATTTGGATTGCTTGTTGTTTATAGGTTAAATTGCACCGTATGTGGCCCCTGAACTATAATGAGTTTGACATCCCTGCCCTACCATCTTGTAGACCTTCACTTTCAGATGGGCTGCTATCCCACTGTCACACATCACCCCAGATACTCATCTCCACCCACTCCACCCTGTCCGCACTCTCTTCTTCACCTCTCTTGTGCACCCCATGTATTAAAACTCACCCACTTTCGTCACCTCTACTCCTTGCATTTTCACTGTATCACCTATGTATGTCACTACCATTTCCCATACAGGTATTTTGTTTTGCTCCTGCTACCCCTTTATTCCTCTTCTCTCCACTGCATTCCTCCACCTCATCGGGGTCTTTTCTACCCTACTCTCACTACAGTTTACAAAATCATCGGCAACAGCATAGTCCAGGGAGACTCCTGACTGACCTCATCTGTCAATCTGTCCATAACCATTGCAAATACGAATTGGCTCAGATCTGATAATCCCACCTCCACACCTCACCACTGTCTCACTGTCCAAATACATGACCTGCACCCCCCTCACATACAGTACTTCTCTGCTACTCCTGACTTCCTCATACGATACCCAGGTTCCGTTTATAATATACGTTTCTCTAGATCCACAAAGACACAGTGCAACTCTCTCTGGCCTTCTCTATACTTTGCCAAGCTTCACTTTTCCTTAACCCAGCTTTAACAACCCTGTCCACATCGTCATGGTGTGGCTGACCAACTTTATACCTCTGTAATTACATAAGTCTTGCACCTGTCCAGGACGTACCCCACCCTTCCCTCCTATGTCAGTTGGACCAGCAGCCATGCAACTCTCATGTGGAGGATAAAGCAGTGGACCATGGATGAATGAACACCAGTGATTTCCCTACAGTGTCCTGTCAAAATGGCTGTGCAAAGATCCCATTGAATCACAGGTTATGGCATGGACCTTCGTCTTCAGTTCACCCCAAAGATTTTCAATGAGACATAAGTCAGGACTTTGTGCAGGCCAGTCAATAACGTTCACTTAGGTCTTTTGGAGGTAGTTCTTCACCAGGAGCGACATATGTTTTGGGTCATTGTCATGTTGGAAGACAAAGTGACGACCCAGACCCACTTTTGCTGCAATCTTCACATATCCTTCTTTCTTCGTGATTCATTGTATTAAAAATAATGAAATTTTCAATGGGGTGTGTGTGTGTGTGTTGGTGGTGGTGGGGGGGGGTGTAATAATTTCATCCTCAACTGTACATGTCCCCAACATGAACACACACGCACAAATACCATGAAAGCTGTCACAGCAAACCTGACCCTGTAGAAAGCAGAGGACATTTAACCTCTGGAACATACTGTATAAAGGTCAGCATCCTCTGTGAGGCTGACCCAGTGGGGAATGGTTACCCATAGAGGACGGCGCCAGAGATGCTGAGAAAGTGGCTTGTTCGTCCCAGAGGTCAGTGAAGGAGCTCAGCAGATGTATGCATCAAAGGAAGATCCCCAGAGACACAAAACCATGTGCCTTAATCTGGTTTAACGCTCAACTATTAGATCCGGGAAATCACCTTGCAGAGTGGACGTTATTTATCATACATACACATCATGTGCTACTTAGGTTACATACCAAAGCATTGGAAGTCTCCGTTCTTCAGGTTTCTTCCCAGATGGGAATGAAAAGATGGATTTGTTGGCAAACAATTCAATTAAGTCTCCCATTATATATATGCATATATAAATGCCACTTAGCAAACCAGAAGGTAAAACAATTTGGCAAGATTATTGGAACATAGCTGACACAGGACAACACCAATTTTCTATACAGAGCAGGTGGGGATGTTATGCAGGGCCCTCTCTTCACCTGAGTGTCCAAGACATGTGGCCATAGGTCCGAAGATACAACTACAAAGTCGATCATCGACTTAAAGCCAAGTACACATTTGGACACCCTTATGTCTGAACATGGTGTTCATTATGGACAAACAATGACGAGCACAGAGGTCCAACAAGAAAGCACCAATCAGGTTCAGGACTCCAAAAAGGGTGGGGACTCTGAACTGCCATTCGGTGTATAGGCACAAACAACAGTCAGGACCCGTCCCCTCACCCAAAGGTGGAGGGCGGCTGCCCTTTCGTCCACAGGAGTAAACCCCATTGTACAGGCCCCCATGGGTGCAGGCCCGGCTACCAGGAACTCGCCATCGTGCCCCACCCCCAGGCCTGGCTCCAGAGCGGGGCCCCGGTGACTAGTGTCCAGGCAAGGGAGAGTGTGGTCCTTTTTTTCACCCTAGACGGTCATTATGAACCTCTCTTTATCCGGTCCTTCATCTACGACCTGTTTGTCTTGGGTAACCTTACCAGGGGCATAAAGCCCCCGACAACTGAGCACCTAGGATCATTGGGACACGCAAAACCCTCAACCATGATAACATGGCAACTCCAGCAGGGGATACTGGGATATCCATTTACTTTGTTTCAAAATTGTATTGCCCAGATCTGGAAACCTATAATTTACCTGGACTGTTTTAAAGAAATAAACCAAATACATCTGAAATAAAATGAGATGATCATTTTTTTAAATTTTATTTCAACATTTTGTTTTTTCTAATGTAGTTTATATAAGAATAAGAAGATAACACTAGTGCACATTCCTGGAAAAGAAAGCTGTAAGATAAATTACGCACACTATTGAACCTGACCTTTTATATCAACAAAGCAGTACAGTCTTTTGAACAACTTTGAATTGATTTCTGAAACACAATGAGGGCCTGTGACTCCCAAAACAGCTGCATAAGTGTCTGACTTTAGTAACTGTGGTAAATAACAATGCCTTTATTTTAAACAAATATCCTAAATTTTTCCTTCAGACTTCAATAAAATTACATTTTTTAATTCATTAAAATGTCAACAAAAAAAATGATGAGCTCCCTCCACACGTACGGAGCTTCACTTGTGACGTCCTGTGTGTTCTCCACAGCCCATGATCAGGAAAGAACAAGAAGAAAAGATCTTATCACAGATCACCAAACCCATTCAGCTAAAGTTTGCTGAGTCATTCAGGAGAATTCCGTAATCAAGCTCAATTAAGGCCAATCTCTCAGCGAAATTGTCATTTGGCCTATCCTGGATGAGCACAAACAGCCCCGCTGCAGAAACGATGTGGTTATGTAATAGCCTGAGAAATGATTTGTTTTATGTTGGACCATATAGACAGTTTGGGAAATGCCTTGTGAATTGGTGTCTCATATTCATGCTGGTTAACATCAGTTAACACTGACTTGACATGTTGTCTAGAAGGGCAGAGGCGTGAGTCAGTCTGTTGGTGTAGAAACTAGTCACACAAAACTCAAGTGATCAGGTTTTATTCCACAACACTGGGGCTCCTTTTAGGACTCGACATTTGTTTCTCTCCTGCACAAATACACTCACTTCCCGGTTACATTCACACATATTTTTTCATGCCAAATTACAAATATTTAAAAGTACATTGGATTTCCAGTAACTTGTCTTGGAGATGGTCACATTAAGACCACTTTAAACTTCATTTATCCCTTCATTCAGCCATTACCAATGTAGAAACTGCTCTTCCCTGGGTCCATAAAGTGTGCTTAACATTATTCAATCATAATGTTAAAAATGTAGGACACAAACAAACAAAGGAAGTACATCCACAACAAGGGAATCGAAGGCTAAAATAATCAATTAAACTTCATAAAACTTGGTCCTCTCTTGTGTATCACATTTTTTAGAAGCAGGCGATGAGACACAATGATTAACCTAAAACATGGAATATTGTGAGTGGCCGTAAATGTCACATAAAGCCGCAGTAAGCTAGAGTGAACCAGAAGGTTTCTGAAGCATTTATCAAGAAGAGACATCTGTCATACCGGGGAAACACTGTTTGTTATTCTCTGCAGACTTCAATCGCTCATGAAAGTATTTACAGAAGAAGTTCACAAAGTGTCCCCTCTCCTACTCACATAAACACTTTGCTGGGCCACCTGCCTGTGCTTCTCTATTGCTATCAAAGACACGCACACTCACACATGAAGTCCTGAGCATTATTCCTCTCAGTGGGAGGAATTCCCTGAAGAAGAGGCCCAAAGATGTGAGAAAGTCAACGAGAAAACAGGAAGAAAATATGGAGGAAAATACACACACTTTTGGACAGCATTAAATGAGAAAGTGTGTCCAAACTTTTGACTGGTAGTTTATCTTGGATGCATTTATTTTCCCCTCCCGTTTCTCTCTGACTCGCACTGCAAGGGAGTTTGAGCAAATGCTCCATGTGACCCTCTCTGCGCTTCTCATTGTAGCAGTGTTTTGCCCTTGTGTCGCCACGTGACATTCCCACGCTGCACACAGGAAGTGATTTATTTTATGTCTCCACTGATGGAGGAGAGGCAGAAGCTCAAGTAGTGCCCATGAAACATTTCAGAAGTGACTTCTACTGTCATTTAATGGTAGTTACTCAGAATTTCCACTGCACAGACGTTTTATAAATTTGGAATTTTAACACAGTAAATTTTACAGTGTTAAAGTAACACTACAAGTTTACAGTTTACATCACTTCAACTCTTTTAACACTATAAGATTTAACATTATTTTACTGCTGTTTGGTTGTTGTTTTTTTTTATTATTTTACTTTTTGTGTACTATTGCTTTTCTGTAGAGCAAAAAAACCAAACCTAACCATATGTGAAGCTGAATAATGTTAAATAATGTGTTCCACTGATGCTACAGTGAAGGGAAGACTCACAGCCTCATCCTAAACCTCTTTGTAAGTTCATTAACCGTTTACTGGTCACTCAGGACATGTCGTCCCTTTGTTTGGAGCCTTGCTGGATCATCATACTCTCCACAAAAACCAGTGACGCCTTCCGCAAATATTGAAAATCTCATTTGAAAATAACTCTCCTGCACAAGAAACTTACTTCGAGTGTCTGGCTGCTCGTATCTTGTTGACTGTATAAACAGGCTCCATCTGCCAATGACATATTTGCAGATGAAACATGCAAACATGAATGGAAATGGACAATTGAAGTCAAAGACATCAGTAAAAATATTTTCCCAAGTCTTGTGAGGACTGATTATTAACCCCTTTTGTGCTTGCGGCTGGGTAATAATTCAATAATAGTGACTGCAGTTTTTCTTGACTAGCAATATAAGGAAAGTCGGTGAGAAGCAATATGATGTTCATGTGTTGCACAAACTCACTGAGATGTCATGCAGAATTCAAGCTTTCACCCAGGAATAAAAATATATCATTCATTATTTCATATTTATTCCAGTAATTGACTTATTTGAAAACATTTTCATCATGATAGGGTTTTGGGCCATATACAGAAAACTAGTCTACTCCTAAGATTAAGTAAGAGGGGAAAAAAAAGTAAGAAAAAAAGTGCAATTGCTGGATGATATGACATTCTTCAGAAATCTCCAAGCAGATATTAGACAGATGAGCTGCCTTAAAGGGCCTTCTGGGAGAAATAGTCTAAATATTCTTGGAATAACTAAATAATGAAATAGAAATACCACATTTTATGAATACTAAGATTCAATAATGCAACTAATCTCCCTCTGAGTGACTCTGTGCATCATAGGTTCTTCAGTTATTGCATTCCCTTCTGTTTGGACAGCTGGCCAGTGACTTGTCTGCATGAGACAAGTGTATTACCAGTGTGGGTTACTACGTTTGACATGTATTGGTTTTAAGCGTAGTCTGCAATGCACTCCCTTTTAGATCCCCCAGGAGAGGAGCACAGTCGATTCAGATGTAAATAAACACAAGTACAGCGTGACCACAGTTTACCTGATAGCATGATACATGGCTCCTTTGTTTCAACTGACAACACTGATTTAATTCACAACAACCTGTTGTGTACAAAACACAACTAATAGATTTTCCATGGAATATGTTACAACATCAACATAAAACAGCCCGGTCATAACAACATGAAATCTACTTGTCATTAGAGATTCTTGTTGTCACAAGGTTTAGCCTTAAAAACTTACATTACACTGTTTTTTAATCTTGTAATCTGCAGGACGACGTTTAATCTCAAATCTTCATTTGTTTGTTGCTGTCACGTGCATTCATTTCCTTCCAGTTTATGCAGCATGTTTTGTGACAAACCTCACTTCGGGTTTTCAGCCTCAAGTTTCCATGTCACATTTTGTCATGTTGGAAACAAAGGCATGATCCTGTTTATTTCCACATTTTGATTGTTGTTTTATTCAGATCAGATCTGATTATACTGTTGTTCTAAAAGTATGTGTGTGTGTGTGTGTGTGTGTGTGTGTGTGTGTGTGTGTGTGTGTGCTGTTATAAACAGTCTGTATTTAAATTGCATTTTCTAGTCATGATGAAGTGGGCCACACGGTTGGTGTAGTGGTTGCCTTTGCAGCAAGAAGACCCGGGTTCGTGACCCATTTGGGAGAAGATGATACTCCTTTGTTTAGGCCGTCCAAAGGAATGGAAGTCAGGCAGTGACTAAGAAGAATAGCTGCACAAACTAATTTATTATTGTTTCAGCACTGCTCTGCTTGGGGTTAAATCAAGGCTTTACTAATTATAATCACTACAACGGCTTTACTAATTATATTAATTAGTAACAGTACTATAATTTCCTAATTAAAATCACGATCATTTAAAGGTTTCATTTTTACTACTAGGCTACTAACACAAGTCATGAGTTCTGTAACATTTGTCTGATACCTGTTTTATTAGAGGAGTGTATTCAAATCTTCAAGCTTTAGTTTTAAATACCTACTTGTCTCCAGCTGCTGAGGAAAAGTACGGTTTATTGGGATTAAACAGTCGACCTGATTGGCTTTAATGCTCTGCACACTGTTCTAGGTGAAATGGAAAAGACAAGGCAATGCAGGAATAATGTTACTTGGTTAAGTAAATGACTGTTGTGAGGGGTCATGACACAGTTATTCATGCAAATGTAAGAAAATAGTCTTCTCAATCAAAAAAACAAAACTATTTGTGTGCAAGGAACCTCAGTTACAGCATCTCTAAGATAAAATTGTTTCTTGTACTATACTGTCTATACATTTGGGACAAAATGTTCGCGTGCCAGCTTCATTCTCGCGGTTGTATTCAGCACAAGATCTGCCACTGACTGTATTATGCAAAACAGCTTAGTCAGCTGACACAGGTTCTACGAAGCTGAGCCAGTGCCACGCTGGAAACTGAGAAGACATTCACAAGTGTCCCTGTGCAACAGTGAGCTTGGTTCATTTTGTGCTGTAAAACTAATCAGGCGGCCGATCAAAGTGGGCACTCCAAGTAAACCTGCAGGCTGTCACGCAGGTGGATCATGAGACCTGGTCATCACCCGGCATTCTCCCTTTCCATGTCACAAGATACACAAGGAAAGTCAAATGAACATCTAGCTGTACCAACAACAGGGAGGTTAATCGTCCCTCCCAATCAGCAGAGAGAACATCATCATCATGTCACTGTGCGACAGCGTGAGGACGGCTGCTGATGATGCACAAACTACAGTCACTGCAAGATGGAGAAGAGATTTATTCTGACAAGCAATTAAACTCAAAGACAAATCATCGGCATAAAAAATATATTCAGCATCAGTAATATGCTATATAAGAGTGGACATTTAGAAACATAAATCCTATGCTTAAGGATCATGGAAACTGGTTATTTATTTGTTTATTGTATTTTTTTAATCATTTTTACTGCTTGAAGAATTCCTAGTAAATCTAACACTGACCCCTAGTGATCATTACTTTTAAGAGCAAATTTTACTGGAAGTCTGATAAAATATCTAAAGCCCTGCGCTCAAACCTGTCACTGGTGTTTTCAAACCCCATTCGACTCTAAATTCACCTCGACAAATAAGCCCACCAGTTCTGGACACTCAAATTCACAACAGAGAAAAATGAAAAGCAGCTTCCATCCTGACCGGCTGTCATTAAACCAAGTCTCTGATCAAAGAGAAAGCCAAAAGATGGACTTTTCAAAACACACCGGCTTTTCCATGAAGGAAGAGTTGGTGAAAAATGCCGGAACACTCAGTCTCAAGAAAGAGGATATGAAAAAAGAGCGTCCGGCACAAGTAATGGACATGTCCAGTGGCTGTTCAGAGACAATCCCAGAACTACTGAAAAACTTCTTCATTGTGATTTAAACACACCACACTGATTTGCCACTATGATTTCAAACTGCCACTGATGTTACCATTTTCAGTATTTTATGTAAGAGTCACATGAGTGAAGCAGCACTGACTGACAGACAAAGGGTAATTTGAAAACCATTTCATCCTTAACAGGAAAGTAAAGTGTATTAGATTAAGGGGAACTCTTGATAATGTGTGGAAACATGTCAAGTCATGAGTCAAGACTTTTATAGTTCAAGCAGTTAATGTTTTCCAATCTTTAAGATTTGTTTGATAGAGGATAATTAGTAGTATTTTATTTATTATTTTGGGGCGTTTATGATTTGAAATGCTTGTAAAACTCTGGATAAAATGTTTTGGTTTGAATGTTTTTTTCAAACCTTTTTTTGCTGTTTTTCCCCCATTAGTCTGGTTCTTCACCTAGATCCACAAAAGTATTAAGACATAAACTAGACAAATTGCCAGCATACTCTGTAGTGTATAGCAAGTTGTGCATTTTTTTGAGATATTTTTCTGCAGGACATTTGTTCACAAGTGAGAAAAGATTTAGCAGAAGTATTTGTGGGCACAGATCAGGTTTAATCATCACAATGATTGTTTTTGATTTTTACCAAAAAAAAAGGAAAGAAACAAACTGACAATGTTTGTACAAAAGGAAAACAACATTTTATGTACATAAAAAAAGAATAAAAATTACAATCTAAATCTGTACAGGGAGGGAAACTTTTTTCTTTCTTCTTCTTTATGTCACAGTAAGACCATTAGGCCCCAACGTTAGGATTTCACAGTTCAGCACAAATACTTTTCTCTATCCAGCTCACTCGATCTCAGTGAAGCGTGAAAACATGGCCTTACGAACAGCATCCTTGTAGGTGTCAGATGCTGACAGTTCATAGGAGCTGCCTTTTATACCCAAGCCTGTACCCTTGGTCCTTAATGAAGCCTGCAGGGAGACAAGGAGAAGCTATTAGAGGAGACAGACTAGACACTGGTGCCCCCCTCAGGTAACAGTGCTAATTGCTTTATGAGTGAAAAAGAACACAGCTTATTCTATTTGTTAGAAGCAGCTGGAGAGGTGGAGTGTTGTTTTCAATTATAGTTGCCTTCCTCACCGAAACAGGAGTAGTGATGCCCTGTTGGTGGCGCCCCAGACCTTTGCCTTCCTGCCAGCCCATCGCTTGCAACATTTTGTTACCGATATTATCACTTGTTAGGCCGTCTTTGGTTGGCTGCTCATAGTTTCTGTTGTGGTGGAGGAGGGGACATCAGAATCAGTACATTTACATGATGTTATTTGTTTTTTTTTTAAATCTAATTTCTGACAATGAAAAATGGACTTTTAAAGTAAACATGTTAGTCCAATAAAACTGTACTTATTAAACTTCTCCAAGTCTAAATAACACACCCAGATAATGTGGGCTGAATTATTACTGCATGAATGCTTCCAATCAGACTGAAACTGGCCTGGACAATCTGTGCATGCTCCACAGATCCCACCCCTGGGTTTGACCCAGGGGTAAAAGGCAGCGGTACACAGAAGAAAGAACAGCAGGGCTATATACTGATATATACTGACATACAACTATAACCAACACTTACAGCGTTGGGGTTGGAGGTTGGTAACGTTTCTTCTTCCTCGGTGCAGGAGGTTCCGCAACACCGTACTTCTCCCTCCTCTCTGCAGCTCTGTCCCTGTACTTCAGCTGACAGAATGACCATGACACCTTATTGACTGTGCGCACATTTGTGAAGGTATCAAGAGAGAAAGACTGGAATACATCCTTGAGCCAAATACCTCAGTTTCTTTTCTCTCCAGCTCCTCCAGTTCAGCTTCTGAAAGCCTTGATCTTCTCTGAATTTCCAAATTTTGCTACAAAGTTGAAAGACAAACAACATATGTAATATCCAATTTCCATCTATATTCAGGACAGCTTAAGATCTATAATATCGTTTCCATTTTGACATGAAGCTTTCTACATTGAACAGATGGCACTGCCTAGAATATTCATGGCCACTTGCGGATTAAATGCCTGCTGTTTTCCATCCTCACCTTGTGGAGGTCAGAGAGCTGCTGGTGACGCAACAAAGCCTCTGTGGTGGGAAATTGCCGCCGACACAGCAAACAAATCATCTTCTTCCAGTCTGTTATTTTACCTTCGTCCTCTACTGCTCTGTCCGAGCTGCCCTCCTCTGGGTCACTGTCCCCATTGTAAGTAGCAACCGGGGCATTCTGCAATAAGAAAGCAGGTAAAGCTGGGGTTTTCGGGGATTTGTTTCCATTTAAAAAATTGTGAAGAAAGGAAAATAATGGCAAAGGCAAAAAGAAACCTTATCTGAAGCCTCCTGCTCGGGAATCCTGAACTGTTCGTTCATGAGGGGTGATGTTTCAAAACCTCCAATATGCTGAGAAGAAGCAAATCTCAAACATTTTAATTTAAAACATTTTAAGATGGTCTAGAAGACAAAAGCCTTTCATTTTTATATTACGAACAAAAGGCTAGTAGGCATAATGACAGGCAAGGGATTCACTGTACTTCATGTCAGATGTTAGTGTCATGTCAGAATATTTCTAGATTAACTCAGTCGGTCTATATCAGCAGTTTCTTATAAACCATTACACTCATCTAAGTGAAAACAAACAGTATATGGGTCTAATAGGGAAACTACCTTCTTCTCAAAGAGGGAGAAACCAGCATCAGCAGCTGCAGACTCTTTCTTCTCTTCCTCCTTAGACAGTCCTATGCCTTGGAAACTGCTCTTAAAACCTTCTTTTTGTTTATTTAGGCTTTTTGCCCATCGTTCCATGTCCTTTGCAATCTGCAATTTCATTACAGTCATTACTATTTCAAAGACAAAAAATTAAATAAAATAATTTAAATAAAAATAAAAATGCATTTTAGAAAGCAGCATTTACCTGTTGTGCAGATTTGCTTTTGGGCTTCTCTTTTTTTTCTTTGGGCTCTTTGTTGTTTGTGGCTGAGGAGCTAGTGGTGGACATCTTTTCTATGTTTGTGTCTGTTGGTGCAGGAATGTACATCTGCTTCTCACTGTCCCAGTAGAGGTACTGCTGTGTCTCAGAGTTATAGTAGTACTATTGATGACAAGCAGAATTAAAGCTACTTAAAGTCGTGTTCTGGGAAAAAAACTGACACATAAAATTAAAATCAGTGTTTGGAGGGATATTCTGCACATACTTGGCTGCTGGGATCATAGTACAGGCCAGTCTGTGGATCATAATAGTAACCTGAAGACTCATCATACTGATATGTCGATGCATCTGGGACAGCTACAGATACCGAAAAAGGCACATGTTAAAACAGATGTAAAGCACATAAAACCTAACAAAAGTGGATCTAATTTACAGTTCAATTGATATTAGGTTATTTTGATGCTGATGTGATCTTGAGAAATCAGGGCATGATGCCATGTTTTTCTCTTTCATCTGATAAAATATCCACTTAATGAGTTATACGATAACTCCGATCTGCATTTTGTGTCTGCACTGTATCGTCTGTAGTTCTTCTGTGTTGTAACTGTAGGCAACTGGACTCCATTCGTCTACAGCTAACTATAGAACTATGATCTGGATGACTAAGAACGTTCACAGACCTGTCTGCACTGCACTTTATATTACGCAATCAATCAAGTCTCATTGACTAGGCAGCATTTATGAGACTTTGTAAACTCACTCACTCTCACTCATTTTCTACAGCTTTATCCTCCACTGAGGGTCGTGGGGGGCGCTGGTGCCCACCTCCAGCTGACATAGGGCGAGAGGCGGGGTACACCCTGGACAGGTCACCAGTCCATCACAGGGCCACATATAGAGACAGACAATCATTCACTCTCATGTTCACACCTATGGGCAATTTAGAGTATCCAATTGGCCTATTCCCCAAATCTGCATGTTTTTGGACTGTGGGAGGAAGCTGGAGTACCCAGTGAGAACCCACACACACACACACGGGGAGAACATGCAGACTCCTTTGCAAATTTAGATGAATAATGCATTAATTCTATTTTCCATTGAAAAATTATTGGAAGTGTAAATATGCGGCCTGACTGATTAACTGGTCTCCCTCTAATCATTTAGAAAGGACGTAATTTGCAGCTAAATTATTTTACCTGATGTGTTGGCAGATGGGGTGGCACCAACCGTGGCTGCAATTGAGGAACCTGCTGGTGTTACCAGTGATGGAGCACAAAGACTGGCAGACTGTTGCGCAGCATCAACTGCACTCACAACTTGATGTGGCTGAAAAGTGGAGAAGAATGATGATTAGTTTTTACATCCATCGTTCAGTACTAGAGGGTTAATTATAAACTAATAGATATGTTTGTTGACTGTACAGTAGACGATATGCTGCAACAGTGTCTACCTGTATAGCTGGCTGGCTGATAACAACAGGTTGGTAGACTTGAGATGTCTGAGAAATGACCACACCGCTGGCAGCAGGAATTAAAGTCTTCATTCCTGGAGCAGCTGGGGACAAGAGTAATTAAAAATTACAGTTTTAAACCTTGTATGAAAAGTCACCAAAATATCTGTGAGTGATTAACATCTCATACTACCTCCAAGTAATCCATCTCCAATGACAGGAGTGAATCCTTCCAGCTGCTGCCTCCACACTTGATAATTCTGTCCCTACATCAGAAAAAATGTTTGGGAAAATCAATGACCCGGATTAAAAAGACATTATCACAATAAAGTTAACAATGATAAACGGACCTGTGTTTGTGCTGCAATGCCCTCTGGAGAAATGTATTCGGAGGAAGCACCTGAACCCTGTTTTAACTAAAGAAAAAATACAGGTGTGTGAGACAAGTCAGTAGCAACACACAATCTATATTTAAAGACTGTAACTCAGGGTAACCTGGTTTGAATATTCAGAAAAACAAATTATACCTGGCTGGATGACCACTGGGCAGCAGCAATGGCTGTGCTGGCGGCAGAGAGAGCACAAGCTCTGGAGACATCTTGCTGTGCAGAGTCTCTGAAAAAGACACACAGCATTAATTTTCAGCAAATGCAGGAAGAAAATTAGTCCCCAATTGTAGGACTAATTTTTTTTTTAATAAATACACACTTAAAAAAGTACTGTACATTGTAATTAATTGTTTGGACTTTATTGTGCTGGATTCTCTTCAAAGAAAGCTAAATATGAATTCAAGATGTGTGAGGTGTGATGACTCACTTTCGAGCACTTTTGGCATAATCCACACCGATTGTTTTCCCATCCAGTTTTAGAGGTGGCTGAAGGCTCTGGAGAATGGTGAGCAGCTGAGAAGCCTCCTTAAGGCAAGTAAAGACACAACATTATCACACTTGTGTACACTCCCTCAAAAAAAATGATTGCACTAAATAGAGATGGGCTTTTCGAGTAAAAATGATATTTGATAGCAAACAAACTCCTACAAATGAGAGCTCGTGTGAGTAATGCAGGGTCCACACTGTTCAGCCAACACACTGTGCAGCTAACAAGATGCATTCAATTACCCTGGTACATGTCATCACTTCTGTGGCTTCCACCAAGTGTTTGGCTTAGAAGAGTAGCTTGAAGATGCATTTGAGAAACCTTGTAAAAGGTCATCATTTCTGCTAACTCATGGATGTATCACAAATTAATCACCATCAATCACCATTTCCAGGTTTGGGAAACGCAGATTAACATTTATTGACATTTTACGGAACATACAAGCACTCAGTTAATTGAGAAAATAATCGTCAGATTAATTGGTATATAATAAAATAATGAATAGTCACATTCGGTGATTGACGGTTTACAATCAAACCAATGATCAAATATTCATGCCTATCCCTTGTACTGACTCTGTACATACCAAGGGTGATGAGAGTTGAACAAAAGCAAAGCCTCTATTCTGTCCTGTTTGCTTGTCTTTGATGAGGCGGATGTTGCCCGGAGACAGATTAGCGTAGGGAGACAATATGTTCAAAATCCCATCAACAGTTGAAAGGGGGGCAATGTTCCTCAAAATTATTGCTGTTAAGAAAAAAGGTAGTGTTGAATAAATGTAGAATATATGCAAAAATAAAAAAAATATGCAGTGGAAACAAACTCACTGTCTCCATTGTAATCTCCTGGATGTTGAGATTCTGCGTTTAAACCATTTACTGCGGGGGACTCTCCATCTATACTCCACAACAACAAAGAATGACAAACAGGTTATTGTTGGTCAATACAAGAGGACAAATCAAATATAAAAGAAAATTCCTATGGTTTGATAAGGTTACCGACTCACCAACTTTTGCTGCTCCACATCTGAAACACTTCAGCCTTTTCCGGAAATTGTACAGACCACACTGTAATAAACCAGTGGAAATGGGTTTTTTTTCCCCCAGTATACCAAAGCAAAAACACAAAAAAAACCAAAAATATGTTGGAAAACCACTTACAGAGTTGCAAAGCCAGTTTTCAAACTTTTGTCTTCTGTTGCTGTAGTGCACTGCAATGCTTTTTCCCTGGATCACCAATTTGTTCTGTGAAAGTCAAAAGTCACCAGTTATTTGAAATTGTGACATATTCAAGTCACAGAAGCAGGTGAGATCCTGCCACTACCCCACCCAGTGAGTGAGAGCATCTGGAACAGGAAAGAGTGACTAGGCTTACATTCGCTGGTTAGGTAGAGTATCTTTGGGAGTACAAGGGAACAGAGGTAGAAAGAGAAGTTCAGAAAGAAAAAAATGCAATTCTGTGTACGTGAGGATGAGGCCTCAAAAAACGGTTCAGTGTGTTTGGGACCGGAGTGCTGCCAGCTCATCCCAGTCTCATTCCAGTCTTCGGATTTGAAATGGAAATGAGAAAATATCCAAGTGACTGAGCTGGAGCAGAATGTGCTATGAAACCACAGGGAAGTGAAAACTAAAAACAATGGGGTCACGCTGTCAATAGAAAGTCTAATATTGGAAGAGAGGGAAAAGTCCCTTTGAGCTTAAGGAGAAAATCAGACTGTGCATGGTGTCTGGCTGGTCATGTAACAGAAAATGCAGAATACAGTGTTTCCCCTAGGGGGCATGCAGCTCTTTTTCTGTACTAGGACCCGAAGCAGGAGAACTACTCTGGCTGTTAATTGCAGGAGAGCGACCCTGGGACCCTGGGAGCGTTTAAAAAAGTAAAATAAAATAAAATAAATAAATAAATAAAACATATTTTTGTACACTTTTCAGATGATTGACGCAACATATTTTCTGACGCGCACTCTTGGCCCGCTGGTGGAAGCGTGCTCATTTGTGTCCACACGTGTCCGTGTGTGCATCGGGGCGGAACCCTGCCATGCACAACACAGAGAGAGGAGGTGAATTGTAATTGTTTGTTTAATAAAAGGGACATGGTACAGGCCTGTGATCTGGCGCTATATAGAAAATAAAATTAACCTGACCTTAAAGAGGGGGCAGGGCGGCCCTCTAATATAATGGTAGGGGAAACACTGGAATATATCACTGCATTTCCTAAAAACCTCGATACAACGATTTATCCATTAACTTATAACATATATTAAAGGTTAGCTGCTGAAAGACTTTAATTTGGCAGGAAATGTTACTGTATAGTTAGAAAATGAATCATCCAAGTGTGTGATTATCAAAAATAACTGAATCGATATCAGCTCTGGATTCACTAACTAAACTCTGTAAACAGTCATCACCTCACAGCATTGGTTAAATGGAGCTTTAATCTCCAAGAATAATTCTAGACTTGGTGATTATTGAGGCAACCTGATTGGTCTCCATCCATCGGGTAGAATCTTGCAAGTGATAAAACTCCACGAAGGCGAAACCTCGGCTTATACCTAGAGACAGCATTCAAATATAGATGGGAGGTGTGTTAGTTAGAATGCTTTGATGCAACATGCAAACTCACATTGGGTTTTGTACAGTCCAATTCAAAGTAAAAAAAAAACAAAAAAAAAACACGGAGATGGGGAAGATGATTACAAGGTCAAGAGGATGGGTGTTGTATTTTGTTTACCATAGCTTCAAATGATGCAACAAAAATCATAGGAGGTAAGGTACATACTGTACCTGACCACATCAGACACAAAGGATCCTCTGAAAGTGGTAAGAAATTTTATGTTTTCCAGGGATGGTTGTAAAGTGGTAAATGTGCATTTTAGGACTGTGAATTTGGCTGAGGGTGAGACACGCCTCTGTAAGGCACCAATCACCTGTTCTTTTCCTCATCAAGCGTATGTCCACAGGCTGCGGTCCCTGCAGCTGCTCAAGTGCAGTGCGAATCTGAAAGAGAGACAGATGGCCAAAGTCATCTGACTTTAGCTGCTGTTCATCCTCATTGTTTTTAATATTTTTAAACATCATACTGTATAAAGAATCCCAAAAAGATTAAGCTTGCTTTGTTAGCAACCTTTAAGCAATTGTGATTATTGTCAAATCTGTCATTTGACTCCTTACCAAGTTATCCAGGTCACAGAAAAAGCTGTTTTCTTCCAGAATTATTCTAACTAAATTAATTTCCCTCAACCTTTGCCCGATCAGTTGACTCTTTTCCCTCAACCTTTGCCCGATCAGTTGACTCCCTTCATAAAAAATCTAACTGGTGCTATGTATTTTAGAGTCGGGAGGAGGATTTCCTCTAACAAGTCGAAGTGATATTTGCATTTACATACACATGAATTTCTCTACAACTGCTATTATTTGTAGGTTAACACCCAGCAACCGTCCAATGGAATTTTATTTGAAATGCCCATTCCAATCTAGTGTGACTTTACCCTGAAAAAATACAAGAGTGAACGAGAACTTCAAACTGTGAATTAAGAACTTCAAACAGTGGAAGGCAGTATTACACCTTTCAGTGTACAGCCTGCCGGAAATTATGAGAGGGAGGGAAAGTGTAAGCTTACATCATCCTCTGTAACATGGAGAGAGAGACCCCTTAGCATAATTGTCCTGCTCTCCTCCTCTGGCTCCATTTTGTAGTCCTGGTCTGGATAATCTCCATCATATTCATCATCAGATCGGTCACTGTTGTGTCGTTTTCGGCCCCTCTGGACAGACAAAACAAAGAAGTAATTCTGTTACTGTTGAATTTACACATTTGCAATGGTTTCTGCTTCTACAGGTGACAAATGGATTATAAAGATGTTCCGAATCACTTACCTGTGGACTGTCTCTGGAGTCCTCAAAGCGCTCTCTGTGTCTATCATCTGCCCATCGCCGATCATAATCCCTCTCTGCATCTCTACTTCGTCTTTCATGCCAGTCTATATCCTCTCTCCTCCCATCTGTACCATATCTTCCACTACGTTCTCCGCGACTAGGCCTGGAAAAAAAAAGAGACAA
This sequence comes from Brachirus orientalis, assembly GCA_016785285.1. Lineage (NCBI taxonomy): Eukaryota > Metazoa > Chordata > Actinopteri > Pleuronectiformes > Soleidae > Brachirus > Brachirus orientalis. Next base: position 4,901,384 of record JAFBJR010000060.1, read on the forward strand.
CACCAATTAAATAAATGCATAAAAAAGAATGAACATGTGCCTTAACAGCCGGATGATGTTTATTTTTACCTTTTATCACTTCCCATGGTTTACTGAAAAGAACACACGCTTGATCAAGAAACTGTGGGGAAAAAAATATTTGACATCAGTGATAAACTAAAAAATGTTAACAAATAAACAAATGTAAGCTTTGTAGCTAAATTTTGAAGGATTTTCATGAATTATTTAAATGTTAATCCTCAGAAACAAAATGATACTAACATAAAAACAACAATTGCAGAAACCTGTTAATAACACCTCTTCAATAACAACTCATTTTATTTGGCTAACTTGCCTTAGTATAGATTTGATTTTACATACTGCATAGTTTTGATTAATTTCAACACTTGCTTTGAAGATCAAAGCAGCATTTTTTTCAATCATCATGCTGGTTTCTATGAGTTTGAATGGCAGCTTGCATCCATAATGTCAACCCAAATGTTTAAATCAAAATTAATTGAGTGTGTTCCAAGCATTAAAAGAAAATTTTGAACAAAGCTGTGCACAGCACTTTTCTCGGTTTCACAATATTTAATGTACAGTTTCTAATGGTTCAGTGTGATCAGAACACCTGTGTTGAGCTGTATTGTGGAATTGTGGAATGTGGAATTTTTTATATTGTGATGCTACTGTTGTCATACTTCTTTTGTGTTTCTTTTTTCTCATTCATAGTTTTATTATTCAATTTTGCTCACAATACAAAGAACATTGAACATTAAACATCAGTGTCAGTGTTGAGAGGTCACATGTATTATCATGGTCATCTGCAGTTATCACCATTTTCATTCAAGACTCAAATAGTGTCTGTTCTGGGACCTTATATTTTGACCATTTGTCCCATTTGACTCTTAATTCAGATTGGTCGAGTCTCAGAAAGTGTGAGTGTCTTTCCATATCAAACACTTCCACAACTGTGTCTAGCCAGTTCTTCAAAGTGGGAGGCTCTTCTTTACACCATTATCTGGTGACTGTGTTCTTGGATGCCGCCAACAAAACTTTAACCAAATATTGGTCTTCACACTAAACCTTTTCACTTGACAGATCACCCAGGTATAAAATCTCACATGATTTTTGCATTTCATATCCCAGTATTGCTCTCAATATATACATCGTTCCAGTATTTTCTAATTTCTGCACACCCCAAAAACATGAGTGTGATGTGCATTTTGCTCCCCACACCATCTCCAGGATGTTTGTTGTGCAGGTAGTAACCTGCTTTTAATTTCAGAAATAATAAAGAACCGAGATGTATTTTTCCAACAAAATTCTTTCCACATACTGGAGCAAGTTGTGTTCTGCTTCACATCATATTATGTGAAACCACTCTTCATCAGAGGGGTGAATTATACATCATTTTACCCATTTGTCTCTAATATACAGTGTGGAGATTCCCCTGTTATTTTCCAGACCTCTATACAGTATAGATGTTATTTTGTTTTTATGTGTCTTGATGCCTGCTGCAGATACAATTGCATTCGATTATTATAGTATTAAAAGCGTCTAACATACGGAGGTCGGCGCGAGCGATATCATGAGGCTTGACCTCATTGCCAACAAAACAAACGTATAAACAAACGCCGGTATCAGACGGTGGTGAACTTCAGCTAAAATAAAGCTAAAATGTGCCTAACTCCAAGTTAATTGTTTTTTTTTATGAAAAACGAGCATTAGCCCTTTGCTAACACAAGGGCAAACAGGCCAATTCAGTTTAAATAAAACGCAACGGCGTTGCATTAAATGTTCAATGCAAACGGCATTGACCTTAAATAACATAAATCAGCTGATATTGACGGAACGAAGAATTGTGAGCTGCATATGTGTATATATATACACATATATATACATATATATATAATTATTTAACTAACACATATTAGATGTGGCACTGACCTGACCAGGGGGTGTTGAAATCAACGTATGTCCTTCCGGTCTGTGAAAAAAGAAGCTGTTCCTTTTTAATACTGTTAAAGATTAAAAAAAGCAACAGCAGCGCCACCTATTGGTCAGGATGACCTACAAAACGGGAAGATAAGACTATGGAGAAGCTTCAGTAATAACAAGTGAGTTGAGTAATATGAATACATACATAGCCTTTTTCTATCTATCTATCTATCTATCTATCTATCTATCTATCTATCTATCTATCTATCTATCTATCTATCGAGTGTTTACGAGTGTTGGAGGAGATAAGACAAAATAGCAATTTCTGTGTGCCTCCTCCAGCTGACTTTGACCTAAAATAATTGATAAACACAAACAATATGTTTTGCTGTGATATGTTTAAATGGTCTTTTGTAGGTAGCCTGTACTCCAATTAATGACAAATTAACTCAAAATCAGGACGCTAATTATATTCAGCCTTTTAAAAAGCTATTTATGAGACTAGACTAGGCCACCAGGAGCTGGCCCTGGCCCAGGCCGAGGAAGACTCTTCCTCCATCACCGCTGGGTGGCGCTGCAGTCCCGGAGACAGAGATGCTGATAAGCTACAGAAGCAGAAATCTGCCCTCATCCTTTGAGACAACACCACACTACAATGGCTGCGGCAGTACACGCGAAGTGATTGGGGTTGTTTGATTCATTTAACTACCTCACATTGCGCATGGTTTGCGTCTGCCCAAGCTGTGAAGTAAAACGCTGCAGGTGGAGCTCAGTGCGCTGAGAAGACTCACCGTCTCCCGTCAACTGTGACCCGAGCACCAGGAAGAAGGTAGCCAGCTAGCTAGCGTTAACAACGGTTTTACCTAGTACAGTGAAAAAAAACAAAACAAAAAACAAAACAGTTGTCTGGCTTATTGGATAATAGCAGGTATTGGATTTTGATTAATACAAACAACAACTGTTTTTTCACTCAGTCAGATCGTTTCCACTTATCAAATTGTCAGCTCGTTAGCCATGAAGCTAACGAAAGCACTGACAGCCCATCATCCGTATCTGCTTTCGAAGTATTTCCGTCGTAGTTACTGGTAATTGGTATGAATGAGTCAGTTTTCACTCACTCTCACTCACTCGTCTTCTACCGCTTCACTTTCTTTTATTATTATTATTATTATTATTATTATTATTATTCCGTACCTGTTTCGGTAACTAAGTCAACGATCAATTTCATCGTTCGGTTGGTCGATAATATCTAAGCTTGTTAACAGTTTAAAAAAAAAAAGTGAGTACTTGCTTGGTCCATAAAATGTCAGAATGTGTTGAAAAATGTTGATCGATGTTTACCAGATCTTGAAAATTATGTTTGTTTTTTTTTGGTCCACAAACTAAAATGAATTCAGCCAAGAAACAAGAAAATATTCACACAATAAATGGTTGATGATAAATTTACTGAGGAGATGAGAAAGCCGTTGAAAGCCGATGAGAAAGCCGTTGAATGGAGAATGTTGAGCTGCAGCTGAAAGGAATTAAAAATGTATTTAAAAACAGATTTTTCTTTCCTGTGGAAGTCAGCAGTGCAGTGTTTATTAGAAGAATTTCAAATGTGGTGAGAACAAACTGTGTGCATTACACCAAAAGCGTACCTCTTGAGTGACCATATGGTGGGAAGAAACTGTGACAAAACTGAAAAAAATCCTACAAGAATAAATTGGGAGCAAAGATGAAGGCAGGCATCCCACTTACATGCATAGAGAGAAAAGACTGTAGTGTGGAAAAAAAAATCAGTTAATGCCCTGCAACTGACGACATACCAGAAATGATGGCAACAGAAATTTTGAAAAACTGTGAATACATTTCCCATAGGAATGAAATGGGTGTCGTAAAAAGGATCAAAGCCTAATCTTCTTTTGAGCAATATTAGATGTGATAGAAGACAGTATGCACTAAGATGTAGACACATTAAAAATGTATCAAGAGAAATATTCTAGTGTTACATTACGGTCTCCCCCTTCTCTTACCTTTACTTTGCTCTTTCTTCTGTCAAAATCCACCTGACGTGTCCTTCTAAATATTCTTCTTTGATGGTTTAAATTACCAGGCTGAATGGCTGAGCCGGAGCTTCTACTGGACTCCAATATCCGACTGTGGGTGGTATTGCCCATCGTCTTCATAACCTTTCTTGTTGGGGTGATACGGCATTATGTCTCTATTCTTCTTCAGAGTGATAAGAAGTTGACTTTAGAGCAGGTTTCTGACAGGTATGTGATCTTCAGTTGTGAGGTGAATAATGTGAACATTAATGTGTAATATTTCCAAAATCACTGAAGTTTTTTTTCCTCCTTTCTTATCCATCCAGCCAGGTTCTTATTCGGAGCAGAATTCTCAGAGAAAATGGAAAATACATTCCCAAACAGGTAGAGATGTTTTTTAACATTTGGTGTTTTTATATTCATGTTTTTCTCTAACAAGTTTTCTTCAGTATCTATCCCTCTCTTTGTTTAGTCCTTTTTGATGAGGAAGTTTTACTTCAATAATCAAGAAGATGGATTTTTCAAGAAGACCAAAAGAAAGGTGGTTCCTCCCTCTCCAATGACAGGTAAAGAACATAATGCAGGGCTAACTCCTTTCACTTTTCCAGCAGGTGGAAAAAGAACATATTGATTTTTGATTGATTATCTTGAGAATTCATTCACCACTTCACTGTCTGTTTTCTGCTGCTCACTTATAACTTTACCTTTTATAAAGATGTGAGGAAAAGGTCTGGGAGAATGATTCTCAACAATCCCAAGATAGTGTTGTGTTTTGTTGTGCTTGAGCAAGTGAAAATTAGCCAGTTTAGTGGCAGCACTCGTAATCATAGAGCACTGGTGTACTAATGCTGATTTTTGAATGAATAAAGTGGAAACTGTGAAATAATTGTAAACGTAAGTATAAAACTTACATCCAGGACAAATAAAGGGAAATCTTCTTCTATTACTGTAAACCAACCTGTATGAATAAAAAACCTATAGAGGTCGCTAACAGACTGTAAACTGGACTGGACACATACTGATCCCTCAAGTTCACAGCCTCTTCCTTATTTAGTTGAATCAGTTTTAAGGTACATGCTGGCTTACTATGTCACAGAGCCAATGTTAATGCTCTTAGTAATGTTATTGTTTTAGAATAAAAATGTCTGTTGTGATAAAGGCCTGTTGAGTGTATCTATTAAAACATTTGGCCAAAAATGCTTTTTTTTTTTGACACATTTACATTTTTCTGAAATGGTAAATTCACCTTGGACTTGATATTTCTTGATATACTTGATATCAAATAAAACAAACCTACAGTACAAGGCATATGAGTAAACATGTTAATTGTTTTGTTTTTCCTCCAGATCCCAGCATGCTGACAGACATGATGAAAGGCAATGTCACCAACGTGCTTCCAATGATCCTCATTGGCGGCTGGATCAACTGGACATTTTCAGGATTTGTTACAAGTAATTATCTCTGTTTTGTCCCTGATTGCACATCATAAAGCAGCTGTGTGTTAGAGTAGCTACACCTTAAATATATTCTTAATTGAGATCTTCATGTTTTGTTTTGTTTTTTTCTGAGCAGCTAAGGTCCCTTTCCCTCTTACTCTGCGCTTCAAGCCCATGCTGCAGCAAGGAATAGAGCTGCTCTCACTGGATGCATCCTGGTAAACAAATTAAAAACACACTGTCTTTATGTATTATCTTAGAGTATATGTTTCAGACCATGACACATTTGCTTTTGTGTGCATTTTTCATCCAGGGTGAGCTCAGCATCATGGTATTTCCTGAATGTGTTTGGACTTCGAAGCATGTACTCATTAATTCTGGGCCAAGATAATGGTAATTTTAGTTCATTTTAAGATGGTTTTGAGTGTCTTGTCACATCAGATTGTGAATTTGACAACCTGAGTTTTTTTTAATCTACTTAAGTTTATTTTAAACAGTTCTGCTGTAATAACTATAACCCCAATTCCAAAAAAGTTGATACTGTAAAATTTAAATAACAACAGAATGCAATGATTTGCACATCTAAAACCCATATTTTATTCCTAATAGAACATAAACAACATCAGATGTGGAAAGTGAGACATTTTACTATTTGATGAAAAATATTAGCTCATTCTGAATTTAATGGCAGCAATACATCTTAAAAAAGTTGGGACAGAGGCAAGAAAAGGCTGGAAAAGTAAATGGCACAAATCAAAAACAACCAGAGCAGCATTTGACAGGTTAATTGGCAACAGGTCAGTTACATGATTTGGTATAAAATGAGCATTTCAGAGCCTCTCAGATGTAAAAATGGGCACCAGTGGGCACCAAAAAGAGATTCACCAATCTGCGACAAACTGTGTTCAAAAATTGTGGAATAATTTAAGAAAAATGTTCCTCAACATAAAATTGCAAAGACTTTGAAGATCTCACCATCTACAGTGCATAATATCATCAAAAGATGCAGAGAATCAAGAGGAATCTCTGTGTGCAAGGGACAAGGCAGAAACTGGATGCTGGTGATTTTCTGGCCCTGATGCGGCACTGCATTAAAAACAGGCATGATTCTTTTGTGGAAATCACTGCATGGGCTCAGGAATATTTCTAGAAACCCCTCTGTGAACACAGTTTGCTGTGCAATAGCATTGTATGTATTTTATGTATAAAGCTAATTGTTTTGCTGTCTCACAGGTGCAGACCAGTCGAGGATAATGCAGGAGCAGATGAGTGGTGCTGCCATGGCCATGCCTGCAGATACAAATAAAGCTTTCAAGGTATGTTGTACTGCCTACATAATAGTGTTGGAGTTGTGGTTAGTTGAGTTGATCATGTGATGTTTGTACTTGATTTTAGGCTGAATGGGAGGCTCTGGAACTGACCGACCATCAGTGGGCGCTGGATAGCGTTGAGGAGGATTTAATGAGCAGGGAGCTGGACTTTGATGGCATGTTTAGCAAAGAGCTGCCAAGTGGCATCTTCTGATGGCCTGGTCATTGCTATTTGTAGCCTTCAATTTAAATTTTTTGGATCATTGCAGGAATATTTTTTTCTGTTGAAGACAGATTGGACAAATCCCTTCATGTTATGCAAAGTTTACATTTGAAATTTGTAGTCCTTGTTTTCTTTTTTGTTTTTCACCTGTCCATGGAATATCTGAAACTTAAAATACACTGGTTCTGTGACCATATTGTACATACTGAAAGCATTGCTTTGTTTTTTCATCTTTGAAATTATGTTTGTTAGAATTTAGGATGTGTTCACTTATAAAATGCATTGTTTATCTTTTCAATGTATGCCATCATAATGCCATAAAGTAATAGAATGCAAACTCTCATAAGCTTTTTTAAACTTTCTGCTCACCAAGATTTGTTGTCTTCATTGTTCCCTGTGTAGTCTTGTTTAAGGAGTAGAAATACAGCACTATTTTACAGGTCTGAATGTAATTTAATAAATCTGTAACAATGTTAAAAACCTGCTTGGTTAGATTATAGATTAATGTTAGTGATGTAGTGTTGGCTGGGCAAGTGTTTGTGTGATTGAAATATTGTGTGTTGACTGTTTTGAAAACTAACTCCCTCATGTTTTGTACGAGATAAAGTCTGTTTTAACTGAATACATACAGTACCATACTTGCTGCAGTGCATATGTAACTACAGTATGTGCATTTCATCAGAAATTGCAGGAGAAAAATGTGCCCTCGTAGAAAATAGGAAGACTGTAGTTGGGAAACTATTTGGCCAGCTACACACTGGCACACATAGCAAAGACATGCACTATTATGATGATGTAATAACTGTAATTATGACACTTAAGAGCATCAGCAGATGTAATACTCTTGAAAGGAAGGAAAGTATTAAGACATCTGTGAATTGTACTCAACCTGAAAAGTAGGGTGAAAATATAAACAATAGTATTGGGACAGCTGTAGGTATTGAACTGTATAAACATCTTAACTGGTAAAGACTTTGACAGCAAAAAGTAGCAATACGTCGATGTTAAACCCAAACAAGAATCAGCAGCTGTGCTCGACTCGTGAACCAACCTTAGAGGAAGAGCGTTTCTTACGTGAACGCCGCCGCTCTGCAGCTAGCAAGTGCGCCTCTCCACCCGCGCGTTCACGATACCGGCATACATTGACTGCATGATGGCCGAGGGAGGCGGACCCGAGTCGGGTGGCGCGGCAGACTCAGACGCGGAGCCGGTAGCCGCACAGATGCCAACCCCTTCCACCGAAAGTCAAAAACAGACTGTTGGGTCACTTTTGAAAACTACTCTAAGAAAAGGCGACGAATGGTGAGAAAATAAACCGACCAGCTTTTACGGGGTCTTCCAGTTAGCGTTAGCTGGCTAATGTTAGCTCGTGTATGATGAACAGGAAATGCTAACATGCTAAGGTAGCATGCCAACCATAGCATGTTAGCATTTCCTGTACATGTCACAACGGAAGCCGCTGTGATAGTGACATTTTGCTCGGCTAGTGTTTAATAAGTTAGCATGCTACTTGCTAACTTCACTAGTTCCAGCTCAGCTTCATATTTTCTCCGTTAAGAGTGGCATTTCAATAATCAATTGTTACTAACTGGCTAATCAGGGTTCTTATCTGTCTGAAACTGATACGTGTGGCTTGTTATTAGTAGGCTGATCATTTGATTTAGAGGCTAGTCGTCAGTCAATGTAGGCCTTGGATTCAGGTAGTGGATTCTCTTGTTGGCCAAACCGGCTCATTGCTAGATTAGTTAATTTCAATGAACTGGGCCCTATCACGGGAAATATATCGTAAACAATGGCGTTACCTGTTTGTGATGATTTGTCACATTTAGTTGTTTGGTTTGCTTGTCAGTAACGTGCGTTTGCCAAGACTATTTCAGATCGAAGACGACCTAGGCCTGGGTTCAATTAAGCCTCATGTATTTATGAGAGTTAATCTCAGCTAATAATTTGAAGAGAATATTTACATTTTAATAACATTGAAGATGGTTGTTTAATAGATAGAAGTGGACATAACGGCAAGAAACAGACATTGGTCAGCTTAGCTAACGTGTTGAAATTGGGGTTCAATTAGCCACCACTTCTCATAGATTGTCTCAGTTGTGCTGTAATTAAAAAGACCCATCATCCCCTGTTTTTCAGGCCAATATATAACTTTTACAATCTCTTAAACACAGTTTTTTTTACCTTGGGTGACAATCTCTGGACTGGAATGGGACAGAGAAGTAGTAATGGGTGATAAAATCCATAAGAATGTAGTAGTGTAACGTTACTAATGCCAGTGGCCATAAAACACCACTACCAACTTGATCACAAGGACCAAAGATTACACACAACCCATTATGTCCCACTTGTACAGATTTTCAGCAGTGTTTGCATAACATGACCAGCATCTTGTTAGTGAATTAACTAAATGTGATTTTTGTGATGGGATCAAGTCAAACTAGCTTGTTCTTATATCTGCATATTCAGGGTTAATATAAACAGGTTTGCAGTCCCTCCACTCTCTCTACATTTTATATTATAATATTCATATTCCCTTTTTCCTTTTTCTGTTTTTGCTTGATATCCCATGTATACCAGGTGACCAAAAGTCAGCTACACAACATAGATTTTAAGAGTGTAGGACAAATGATCAAAGTATTGTATGATGATCATTTACCTTTACCAACTCTTATTTGTTTTAGGTATCTAATAGACAGCAGGTGGTTCAAACAATGGAAGAAGTATGTGGGATTTGACAGCTGGGACATGTACAATGTAGGAGATAGAAGTCTCTATCCAGGACCAATTGACAACTCTGGGCTGTTTTCAGGTAACATTTGTATTTTGAAGAACATTGGAAGTAAAAACAAAGATACTAATTCCACAAAGATGTTTATAATATATTTTTCTTTAGTCATCATTTAATTTCTTTTCCACAAAGACCAGGAAACTCAAACCCTGAAAGAGCACCTTATAGATGAGCTCGACTATGTCCTCGTACCCACTGAAGCATGGAATAAGCTTGTCAGCTGGTACAGCAGCCTTGAGGGTCAGAGACCAATTGCCAGGAAGGTAATGTTGTTGAAGACATTTTCATTTACACGGTTCTCTTCAGGGGATCCCTAAATAAATAAATTGTTTTCTAGGTGGTTGAACATGGTATGTTTGTGAAGCACTGTAAAGTGGAGGTCTATCTGCTGGAGCTGAATTTGTGTGAGAATGACAACATGGACAATGTTGTCACTCGCCATTTTAGTAAAGCTGATACTATAGGTAAGTGCATGCATGAGGGCACCCACAAAGTCAGCTTTGCCCAGATGCAGGGACAATAAAATCTTCCAAATCCCCTTTTCCAGACACAATAGAGAAAGAGATGAGGATGCTGTTCAATATCCCATCAGAGAAGGAAACACGGCTCTGGAACAAATACATGAGCAACACCTTTGAACAGCTGAACAAGCCTGACAGCACTGTGCAGGACGCTGGTCTGTTCCAGGGGCAGGTATAGTTGACCTTTATTATTCAGTCTTCCTCATTTCTCTGAAAGAAAGAACACCACGATCGTGAGGCAAATTTGTACTCACTGCATACATAATTAATTTACAGACATTGTACAAAATAAGAATAGCCCAATGCATTCCAGTACATAATCCCTTTAGGAAAACACACACACTCTTGAGACTGTGATATAGATTGGTTTAGCTACATTGTTATTGAGTGGAGTTTACATTGGGTGTTGTACTCCATGGGCAGTGTAAGGTATTTAATATTTTGTATTTCTCTTACAAAAATTAGGTGTTGTACTGAGTCTAGGAAGCCCTACCTGCTAAACAAAGCGCTTACTTATTATTTAAGTCCAATTGAATATTCGTGTTCATTTTAGACTAGTAAAACGGCACCCGTACCTGTTTCCTTGCATTTCTTATCCAAACAATGTCAAAACACTGCACACTGATGCCCTGAGTAAATCCCCTGCCAAGTTTGAAGCCTGTCAAGCTGCCCAATCAACAGACAAACTGACAGACATCTCTTGCATTTCTTATCCTAACAAAGTCAAAGGATCTCTGTTAAAGAACTTAAAACTGTGATTTCGGTTTCCAAAATGTAATTGGGAACTTCGAACTGTAGAGGGCACCCTGTTATTATTATTGTTGTTATTATGTTAGAAGAAGTTCAAGGTTAAAGTTGACACTGCACAAAATGATGTTCTATTAATAAAGAACATTCAGGTGTTCAATTTACTACTATGGATGCTGCGGTGAGCCGCATGCAGATCAAAGGAAGGTGAGGATGATGTTTGTCTCCATTAATTTTCCCATGAGATGGGGCGGAAGTGGGTAATTTACTGTTATATCTGTCCCTTTTCTACTGATTACTACTGTGTTTTAAAAGTTGGTCTTGCACACATTTGTGCCCTTTTTATATTTGTGCCCTTTTTATTAACAAGTTAGGATTTGCTTTGTATGTGCATTTTATAACCACTAGCAGCCTCTAACACACACAGTATTTAGTCTGGTATATAGCATATGAAGGTAAGTTGTACCAGTTCTGCTCTTACTGGGCTTACCTTCACACAGGTGCTTGTGATAGAGCGAAAGAATGAGGATGGCACGTGGCCTAGACAAGCTTCTCATCCCAAGTAAGCCATTATTTATCTTTTTTTTAATTGGTAGAAGGAAATCCAAACAGCAACTCCTAGTTTTTTAAAGAAATGTTCATTTCAGACTTTTGCCTTTCTCCTGTTCACCAGATCAAGTACAACCGCATCCAGGAATTTCACTACCTCCCCCAAACTCTCCTCTTACTCATCGGCCAGTATCTCCTCAACATTAGCCAATGGAGACAGCAGCTGTAGCCCTGGGTATACACTCAATAACAGCACCTCCTCTGGGAACAGGCAAGAGTTTTCCCTAAACATCATTGTTTGCCTCATGTACTTTCTCAGACACTGGTTTTGCAAAAGATCTTTAAAAAATTCACACTTATGTCTCTTGCATTTTAGACATATATTAAATGTATTTCATTGTATGGATTTATTTTCTTTTTTGTGTTTTGTTTGTTTTCATATACTCACCCTCTTTCACCCAGAAAACATCTGCATGTGCACAATCATTTCATAAAGATGTATATGAGCTTAATGCATTAACTAGCATAATTTCAGAGCACTGTTTGAGTATTATCAAAAGTAAGGCATAAAGTTTGCCATGCTACTTGTGTATCCAGGCAATATGCATACCCCCATTTACTTGTGTGTTCTATACATTATGTGATCGTAAGCCAAAAAAAATAAAGATGACAAATGTGAGCAGATTTGCTAATGTTATAGAGACCACATTTAATCAAGCAATGAAGTTAAAATTGTAAACTAAAAAGGGCATATCATGATTGAGAATTTGCATAACTTAGAACACTAGAACACCACTTTTTTCTTAAATAGCACCCATGACTGTCTTCAGCTGAAGGTGATATTCTTGTTTGGCAGTTCATAGAGCAACATTTTCCACAAAATGTAGTTCAGTCTGTGATAGTAGATAGGGCTCAGGGGAAATCTGGTGGGGGTTGATGGTTGTGCTTGCACAGGCACCAAGCACTCTCATACCGCTACTGGGTACACAGAGAAGGCAAGTGTGAAGCTGACGTTTGTCTAGCTGCTGAGCATCACATACCCAGTTCTGCTTATTTGTTGAGAAACGAATTTAACAAAGATAATTACAGCCCATCATTGTGTCAGGATTTGTCCTAATGATGCTAATGACCTGTCCAAGTGTGACAGGGAAAACGTGGCTCAACACGCAAGTTTATTGGAACAAACTAGTTATTATTTGGAAACATTTAAGGAGTATGCATGATAACTACTGCTACAGGTGCCCAATTGTCACAGGTCTGCTCTATCTTCAGATTGGGGGGTTACAACTCGTACAGCTCCTCCTACAACTACAGGGAGTCCCAGTCGCAGCCTGGCCTTTGTGGTCTTAGCAATTTGGGCAACACATGCTTCATGAACTCTGCCCTCCAGGTAAAAAAAACAAACAACAAACATTTCACAGTCCTGACATTTATTCAGAGAGAAATGGTGATTGTGTTCTCATGTGTCGTATTAATAGTATTAATTCTTTTTCTTTTTCTCCAGTGCCTGAGCAATGCATCACCACTCACAGAGTACTTCCTCAATGACCAATATGAGGCAGAGATCAACCGAGATAATCCATTAGGAATGAGAGGCGAGATAGCTGAAGCCTATGCTGATCTAGTGAAGCAGATGTGGCTGAGCCGTAGCAGCTATGTGGCCCCGCGTACCTTTAAAGTAAGTTGTGTAGAAGCATCCTTATATATGGATGCATGCCATAAATTATTCAATCAAAATGTAGATTGGTAATAAAATCCATTTTTCTCACCAGACCCAGGTCGGACGCTTTGCTCCCCAGTTTTCAGGCTACCAGCAGCAGGACTCGCAGGAGCTATTGGCTTTCCTGCTGGACGGACTACATGAAGATCTAAACCGTGTCAAGAAGAAGCCTTATTTGGCCTTGAGGGATGCAGAGGGCCGTCCGGATGAGGTAAAGAAAAACAGAATTCATGCATCAGTGGTCTCCTTTTTGTAACGCACAAATTCACCAGCAGTTGTCTCTTAACAACTAACTAATTAAAGTCAGGCTCAAACTGTTGCTGGAGTTGACCTTTGCAATGACCCTATGAAAATGTAATTGTTTTAAAAGCATTTCCCAAGTGCTGTTAAACAGAGCAAAGACGTTTTAACACAGATTACGCATACTGGAAATCTATCTATCTACTGGAATATCCTTTGGTCAGATGAGACAAAACTAGAGCTCCTTGGCCATAGAGACATTGCTTCTGTTTGGAGAAACAAGAGAGAGGTGTATAACCCAAAGAACACCATTCCCACAGTGAAACACGGTGGTGGGAGTATTATGCTGTGGGGGTGCTTCATTGTGTTAGGAACTGAGAATCTCATCAAGGTGAAAAGAATCATGAAGAAGGATATGAGAAGGTTTTGAAAGAAAACCTGAAGCAGTCAGCAGCAAAACTGGGTATGGGTCTTTGCTTTGTCTTCCAACATGACAACTACCCAAAACATTTGTCGCTCCTGGTAAACTACCTCCAGAAGACCAAAGTAAATGTTATTGACTGGCCTGCACAAAGTGCTGACTTAAATCCCACTGAAAATCTTTGGGGTGAACTGAAGACGAAGGTCCATGTCAGAAGGTCATCGGATCTGGAGAGCTTGAGAGATTTTCCAAAGAAGAATGGGGTGGGATTCCTCAGGGGACGTGTCAGAGACTTGTTGAAAACTACAACAAATGACCGCAGGCTGTTATCCAGCAAAAATGAGACACAATTGACTATTAGCATCAGGGGGCTAATAATTTTGACCATGGCAGTTTTTGTCTTTTGTGGAATAATTTCATTTCTGTGTGCAGAAGTCAAATAATGGAAGCATCCAAAATAAAAGTAGGATGTTTGAAAAAGTTGTGTTAAAAATTCTTTGCTCTGTTTAACAGCACTTGGGAAATCCTTTAAAAACAAAGAAATTTTCATAGGGGCTAATAATTTCATTCTCAACTGTATATCAACAATTGTTGTATGTAGAAAATGACTGCTGCAGTGACTGAAGGGCACTGCTGCAGAAATATTCTTAATGCTAGATGTGGCATGGAAGCCTAATTAGAAGCTTCCAATTGAGTTCATGATCTACACTAATTGATACATTTCCCTTATCTTGTATTGAATAAAAGTTTTTCATCGGTTGTGTAATTACAGATTGTTGCCAAGGAAGCCTGGACAAACCACCGTTTGCGTAATGACTCCATTATAGTTGATATTTTCCACGGCCTCTTCAAATCCACTTTGGTTTGTCCAGAGTGCTCCAAGGTATCTGTCACCTTTGACCCATTCTGCTACCTCACACTACCTCTGCCCATGAAGAAGGACCGCACCATGGAGGTTTTTCTGGTGCGATCAGACCCTCAGTCGAGACCCACACAGGTAAATAGAAATTAGGATTTCCAAAAGATCAATAATTCAATAAAGCACAGAGTTCATAAGCATATTTTATTTTTTTTGACAGTATCGAGTGGTCGTCCCAAAACTGGGTAATGTGACAGACCTGTGCAATGCCATGTCCAAGCTCTGTGGTATCCCTTCAGAAAATGTAAGAACATTATTATATTACACTAAAAGAAAGGAATCTTCTTCATTATTACACCTTTACATTTTAAGTCTTTTGCTGAAGTGGTAAGTGCTAACTCTACCATTCACATATATTTTTAGATGGTGGTGACAGACGTTTACAACCACAGGTTCCATAAAATGTATCGACGGGATGAGAACCTCAACCAAATCATGGAAAAAGATGACATCTTTATGTAAGTCTTTTTGGTCTAAAGATGTAAGAAATTTGCCGTTGGTCATTTTTGTGTGAAATGTGCTGTATGTGCCACTGTTGTTTGCAGGTATGAGGTACAGGAGGAAAACAGTGAGAGGATGAACCTGCCTGTGTATTTCAGGGAGCGCCATTCTAAACATGCTGCAAACTCCACAAGCACCATGCTTTTTGGCCAGCCTTTACTCATCACAGTGCCCAGACACAACCTCATAGCAGATGTTCTGTATGATAAAATCCTGGAGAGAATTGGGTAAGAAATTATTCTGTATATAACTGGAATATAGTCTGGAAAGAGTCAGCATAAAGAAGTGGGGATAAAAGAAATACAGAAGCAGATTTATGGATTAAGTAGTGTTGTATTGTTTCAAAACTTTATTTAAAATGACTCGTCATCAAAGAGGTTTCTTACAGACACATGCTAAGTAATTTCTTTCCATATTCGTTTTGACTACTATCTGCCTAGGAATTTATCATCACTGTTTCTCCCCTAGGCGTTATGTAAAACTCCCCCAGAGCCCCGGCAGTGAAAGCAGGGCCTCAGCCTCCTTTGCCAGCTGCAGCCAGGCTCCAGAATGTTCCACATCTTCAAGTGTCAATGCTGGCCTGAGCGGCTGTGGCAGCCCCCTGTCAGATGGAGCCTCCTGCAGTGCCAGCTCCAGTAATGACAGCAACCACTCAGGGACCTGCAATGAAACTAATGGGATATATCATGGTAAACAGCTAAAATTGCCTGTCTCCAGTTTCAAATGAATGTAAAGGAAATATTCGTGAGTCATTATTTATACTTTCATGGTTGTGCATTCAGGTGAAGACGAGGCCATGGACCACCAGGTGAGCCCAGAACCACAGAATGGCCAGTCAGAAGAGGAGGAGGAGGAGGAGGCGACCTCTGACTTTGAGAACGGGTCTAAAGGAGACATAGTCAAGCAAAGCTCCTCACCAGCCAAGCTCTTCACGTTCAGCATAGTCAACTCTTACGGAACAGCAAATATCAGCCCGCTGCCTTGTGATGGAAATGTCCTCAAGCTAAATCGTCAGTTTATATATTTGTCATTTAATTTATTAATGAGTTTAAGTGAATTGCACCCAAAAGCCCACTCTATGTTGACACAGATCCTGCCTACTCCTTTTTACAGCACATTCCACAGTGGCCATTGACTGGGACAACGAGTCAAAGAAATTGTGTTACGATGAACAGGAAGCAGAGGTCAGTGGGGTGATATTTCTTAGGCAGTCCTGTGACGCAGTATCCAAATAGTCCATTTATATTTGTGTAAATATTGCTTACAGGCCTATGAGAAGCATGAGAGCATGATTCAGCCTCAAAAAAAGAAAGCCACTGTGGCTCTGAGGGAGTGCATTGAGCTCTTCACAACAATGGAGACTCTTGGAGAACATGACCCATGGTAAGGGTTAACACTTAAGGACTACCTTACTCAGTCAGAGCATTTACATGCATATTAAAGACGGATCAAGCTAGCCTTCGTTGGACTTGCATACCTTGATGATGCGGTTTATAGTCCGATTACTCATGTATATGCCTTGTCGGAATGAAGTTGGACTTGCCTTTCTGCACGTGCCCCACGATGACATCAGCTAAAGCTAAAGAAGGCTCATTTTTGGACTAATGAAGAGACAAGATTTATGCTTCTTCAGCAGAAGGAATTACACATTTTAAAGCACATTAATCTTGCTGTTAGGTCAACAGGAAACTGATTCAGTACGCACTAGCTTATAGAGAGACAGCACCACCTACAGAGGTGGAGTGAGACATACAATGCCAATCAATTTTCTCCTCCACGTGTATCTTCGGATTTGGCAAGTTGTCTGATTGCATGTCTTAGTCGGCCTTAGCTCGATTTAAATTATGCATGTAAGCTCACTGAGTGTAAAGAATTCAGTATTTTAAAATCAGAACTGTCAAGTAAACTCAACCCTTTTTATGCAGGTATTGTCCCACATGTAAGAAACACCAGCAGGCTACAAAAAAGTTTGACTTGTGGTCACTGCCTCGCATTCTGGTAGTTCACTTGAAGCGTTTCTCATACAACCGGTGTTGGAGGGACAAGCTGGACACAGTGGTGGACTTTCCCATAAGGTACGATGGCAGGATTTTTAATTTACCATAGAAGCATGTAGGTGTTGAATCCTAGGTCTTGTCATTTAAAACAAGTTTAAGAAAAACACTGTATCCAGGTTCATGGATACTTTTTTTTTTTTTTTCTTTTTTTTTTGCATTAGATTTTTCAGTTAACATGAAATGGGCTCTTACTGCATTGAACAGGAAAAGAATATCTAGAAGTAGCATTCTTTGGTACCACTTTTTTTCTGGTACACAATATGTATCATCATGATTTCTCCCAGTTTTAAATGCAGTTTTAATCATTTGATGGTGGTTTCAAAGGAACTGATAATTATCAGTGGGACTGCAACACAAGAGGGAGCTGTTGTCTTAAACTTGTATGAATTATTGCGATCAAAATGGGCTCCTGCCTCTTGAGACACCATACTCCAAAGCACAATTAAACCTGTGTTCTTTGTTCTTATCTGCCGTTGTGTAACTTATTCAGCTTTCAGAAGCTTGAAACTTGAGTATGAGTCATTAGCCCTTTTCAGTTGGTACAGAACAAAATTCCCTTTGTCTTTAAATAGAGAAGTTGCTTCAGGATTTTGTGGTTTAATGGCTTCATGTCATACTCTTGGCAATGTGTACAGCACTCATTGACTTTTGTAGAGGAACTTGATCTAGCTGAGACTAGGAAGCAGAACACATTTACTGAGTTCCTGTTGTAAAAAGGTTGTGTCATGCTTACTAAGGATGGCTCAAACATTTCTTCAAAGAATGTACAAATCAATGTTTTTAATTCAAATATGGTTTGTTCTGGTGTGATGAAATTTCATTATTATTTTAATGACTGTAAGTATTTTTTTTTGACAGAGATCTGAACATGTCAGAGTTTGTGTGTGACCCTAAGGCTGGCCCTTATGTATATGACCTCATTGCCGTGTCAAACCACTACGGAGGAATGGGAGGTGGACACTGTAAGTCACTGTTCATTTTCACTTTGTCTCTGCAGACCTTGTTATCAGTTACAATAAACTACTGCATTGCAAAAGTGCCTCACATCTCAATGTTCTTTTTTATGTGTACTTTATGATCAGATTATTCACAGTAAACTGGTCTGATAAGAATCGTTTCTCTATCTGAGTAAACAAATGGCTTCAAAAGCTGTTTGGTAACACTTTTCTTCCTTTTGACAGACACAGCCTATGGCAAGAATAAAATGGATGGGAACTGGTATTACTTTGATGACAGTAGTGTCTCGTCTGCCTCAGAGGACCAGATTGTTGTGAGTTTTTATTCGAAAATGTTGACTCTCCTCAAAGGCTCTATTTGTGTTTGAAAGCACATAAATTCTGGTTCACATAACTTCAGGGATGCAAAACTGCACATTTTAGAATCAATGATATGTTTCAGTACTTTTAGTGTGGATGCAAATTTCTTACACTGGTCTAAAATTCTGGTTTGGACACAGATAATATTTATCTGAAAATGCCAGTTGTTTTTAATGAAAAGGTAGTAGTATGAGTGTAGCCAGAGATACTGTATTTGTTGTTTTTATCAAGTGACCCTATTTGATGCAGGCGACTGCAGCCTTCTTTGACTTCAGTCCAAAGTGTCAAGTGTCCAGGTTTTCGTTGGGTAATCTTATCCTTGTCCTCCTGTTTCAGACTAAAGCAGCCTATGTGCTGTTCTATCAGCGCAGAGACAAGGAATCCCCCTCCAAACCTCAGCCTTCGGCCTCACTGGGTGGAGCACCTGAAGCAGCTGATGACCACATGGACACAAACTGAGGAGCCCTGGTGTAAAGGGACGTGCACTGAATTGCAGAGAGCAAACAGAGACACTTGGATGCACACAAAGCTACTTTAGTGACAGAAGACTCCACAGACTTGACATTATTAATCCCACCTTTCCTGTATTTTGGTAGTTTTCTTGTATGTTGTCAACTAGAGCCAACAGCCTTGTCAGAGACTTCCTTCTTGCAGTGGGTGGCCTGCTGATTTCCAAACATAGTTTACTAGTCTGGAACTAAGAGGAATATACAGTACATGGATAAAGATTGTCTCACTGGATATACAGAATGTTAGAAGTGCCCTCAAATACATAGATAAATAATTGTTTCTGTCACCCAAGACAAGTCATAAATATAAAATAAGCCAAATGCACATGTTTCAACCAAAGTGTTTCAAGTTATTTATGATAAAAATGTACCAACTTGTAAGACATTAGCAAGATAACTGGGATTGTGCCTAGATTTGTCTCAAATAATCTCACTGTGCTGAGGTAAATGCTAACTCTGCAGTGAGATGTGAACACAGAACAGTATATGCCAAGGTTGTTGCAAGAAAAATGTTGTGACTTAATGTCACTTGTGAAGAAAGAGTGAATTGCTGATGGGGATCCTACTATTGCAGAGTAGCTGTGGCAGTTATGCTCCCAGTCTGATGAGTCTGTGATGCAATCTAAAACCGCAGAGGGATTATGTGGTTTTTCAAGGTTTTCTTGACATGAGTTGTGGCAGACGGTTTTTCTTTTCCCATTCTTTTGACTCACAGCAGTGGGCTCTGCTGTCTCGTGTACCCTAAACTCGTGAGAGAGTCTGACCTTGCTTAAAAAAAAATATTTTCCTTTTTTGTAATTGCAATGCAAAAGCGGCCTTTTGATTCCTGCAACCTGACTAAAAAGGAGGCACTTTGAATTCTCCATGAGTACTTTATCTACCTGCTTCTGGTGTAACTAGACATTACAGAATAGTGTTGTTTGGCCTCGGCATTCAGGTCTGTCATACACTCGAGGATGATTTTAACGTGTCTTTTAAGCATATTTTAATTGCTACCTGATTGGACCCCTAGTTCAACTGCGATGGCTTGTCCTAATTAGTCTTGTACATTAATGCAGATCTGCATTGAAATGGCTGTTATTTGATATCTTCAAAGCACACAGAGTGAATCAAAAATAAACAAATATAAAACTGGTGCTTTATTCATGAAACTTGAATTTGCTCCTCGTCATCAGGAATAATCGACATTTGACTTCAGATTGGGGCATTACAGCAGTACATGTCGTTTTGAATTAGTTGTTATACTTCCAGTTGTTACAGATTACATCTCGGCTATTCAGAGAAAATACTTTTTTGGTGGTAGCAATTGAAACTATAATCCAAATTGATTTGGTCTTTATGAAAACAAACCTACTCCACTTAGTCATAATGGGTGTTGAATGTCATCAAACTGGGAATTAGTATCAAAGGTCTAGAGAAACTTGAAACAATACCTAACAAGTGGTCTGTTTCTTGTTCTGTGGCATAAACTTTGTTTCACAACAGTATGTTATGTCAGGCCTCCAAGAGTTTTTGCAGGTTGCTCATGCCATCATGTTGTTCACAAACAACTACCTAAATATAATAATTAATGCCTGTGACTAGGAAAGCTTTACATCATATCTGTAACATATGACTAGAAACTTTGTTTAAAACACAATTAAGCTGCCATATGCAGCAAATCTTCATTCTCAACAGCAATTCAAACTGGGAAATAATTGAAGAGATGTAAATAATCACACTATTTTAAATAGGTGTATAAATTGTCCTCATTTATCTTATTTGCGATATCTACAGTATTTGTTTTTAAATAAATATGATTTCAAACTACAATAAAGACAGATACTATGCCTCAATGCGGTGGTTTGTGTGTAATAATTACATGGAAAGAAAATAAAGCTGGCCTGATTGCAGTGGAACAGTAGTTATGGGATATTCTTAACCTGGAAAAACAATTATTTGCAGATGATATAACCTGAATTACGTCATTCTGAATCACATTACTTTTGACGTTAACATTAATCATATTACACTTGTGCTGGCTGGTTGTAGTATGAACTGCAGGCACCCAAAAAACAAAGGTAGTCAGCTTTCAACATTAACATTTCTCTTTTCCAACGTGTCGTTTGAATGTTATTGACTGATTTTAAAATGCATGTGAATTGGCAGTGACCTTTTCTAATGTTAGAACTAATGTTTGGATTAAACACAGTTAAAAATCCTAGTAGGAGTCATTTAGAGACAGTGAAGCCATTTCAAAAAGAAAAAAAATATATACTTTTATTCCTCCTTAATATTGAAAACCACAGCAGTGCCTTACATGGACTCAATGTAGCTGAGAAGTTCAGCCTTTTACATTTCATCAGATAACCTCCTCACATTTAAGCTGGTTTCAGAGGATGCCTTCATTGAGTAAAAGAACAGAACACAGTCATTGTGTACACGAGAGCACAGGTGGTCTGGAAAAGTGTCAAGCCATCTACAGAAGCTGTGGAGGGAAAAAAAAAAGGCAAAAGCATTCAAGTGTTTTCCTAACTAAGTGCTGAAAGGCTGGTTAAAACAGAATCTGTAGAATGGCCTAACAACATTTTGGAGGATAGCTCATTAGTGTGCCTGGCTGAGGAGCTTCTTGATGTCTGCCTCAATGTCGCTGGTGAGGAACCTCCTGCTGTAACGCTTGAACGGCACCCCGTCAGGCCCGATGAGGAACTTCTCAAAGTTCCAGGCCACATCGTTCCTGCAGACGGGGCTCCAGATGATGCACTTGGGGTCATTCATGAAGGCGACAGGCTCATCGCTGGGGAATGGGAGCTTTTCTCTCAGGAACACAAACAGAGGATGAGCATCCTTCCCATTCACATCCACCTTCTCCAGGAGCTGAAACTTGGGCTCGAAGCCATTCCCAGGACGGACATACTTCAGAGACAGAAGGATTTCTTCATTCTTGCAGTTCTCCTGCAGGGGTGGATCACATAAGTACAGTCACTCTAGAGATTAGGAAAAGCATTTCATGGAATTTGTTTGAGCTGTTTAAGAATATGACAGGTTAAAGCCTCAGTGTGAAGACTCTCTGATAAAGTCTACCCTGCTTATTATATCCTTACAGACATTTACAAGAGGAAGCTGATCACCAGATACTGTTGTTGAACAATAAAGCACTGACCCAATCAGTGAAAACCATCATGACATACTAACACTAGGTTTGTCAGGTTGTGAGTCATGTATTCGACTTTGAGATCACGCTGACTGAGCCGGCATTTTATTTACATTAGACACATTACGTACATCTGAATTTGTCTTTTTCCTTCAACAGGACGCTTCAGCTCCACAGTACGTTTCAGTTCTGACTGCCACTAACGTTTATTAATGAGTTACTTATATTGGTGCTATTGATCTGACACCGAGTTGATGAATAACTTGCTGCTTACTGAGTGCATCACTATAAGACAAACGTCTGCCCGAATAACTGGGCAGAGCTTTGACTTTTTTGAAAAATAGTTCTGCACACTATAATTTAATTAATCTGCTAATTGTTACTTACTAGTGCAAGTTAATTTTCATGTTTCATGTATTTAATATTGAGTTTTTAACTTTAATTTTGTTTAAAATATACAAATATGCAGACTGGAAAAACTAATATAGTTATTTTAAAAGTTAAAAAGTTTACCTTTAAAAAGTTAAAGGCCAAGTGTGTAATCTTAAGGCAGGTATATGGGCAAAAATGTAAGAAAACTGAATATACTACCATAAAACCACCCAAAGATGGGCAGTAACCCAAGAAACACTCCCAAAAATCAACATTGTAGCTACTTTGTTGGTGACTGGTGACCCTGGTAACTCCACCAACATCTTCCTCTTCCTCATCTATCTTCCATTGCAAAATCTGCTCACAATAAGCGCTGCTTACATTAAAAAAGGGTCATTAATGTATCATCCCATGTGAGAAATCAATTGTGTATAATATTGCATAGCAATTATTTGACTAAAATATATAAATATCATCTTGAAACACAAAAGAAAACAGAACAGGTTGAGCTGATCATATAAGGATAGAATATATGTTTTAAAATACCTATTAAACACTTTATCCTGACAAAAGCTGAGAATGTCACTTATGAAGTCGAAAAAGTGAAAAACTAATAATTAACTAACTATCTAACTAACTATAAAAGTTAGAACAACAAAACATAACAAAAACCCTGAACAGTAAGGAGGAACCATCTCGGGTGTCACTTTGACGTCCATGTCCGCACCTGATGGCCGAACTGGTTGCAGGGAACTCCCAGGATCACGAGCCCCTTGCTGGCGTAGCGGCCGTGGAGCTCGTTCATCTGGGTGTAATCCCTGACGGTCGTTCCTCAGAGAGACGCCACATTCTCAATGAGGACGACTTTTCCCTGCAGAGAGGAAAAGTGAAAGGTTTCTCCTGTTAACAATTTGGCCGTGAGGTCGTAGAATTTCGCCGCCATTCTGGTGTCTGTTGTCTCCTTTGTACAGAGAGCGTTGACCTGCTTCTGTGTCCAACTGAGTGTCTGTCTTCTCCACCCTCACTCCTTGGGGCAAACCTTTTAATTGTGATCAAAGAGGCAATGTTTACCCGTCAAGATAGTTCACCCCACGTGATCTCCTCCCCCTCCTCCTCCTCCCCCTCCTTCTTCTTCTTCTTCTTCTTCTTTTTGTTATTATTATAACAACAAGAACAACAATAATAATAGTCGTTATATTGTTGTTATTAGTTAGGTTTCATGCTAGTTCGCAACCAACGTAATAGTTGCATTACCTCCACCTTCTGCTCTGGAGTGTTGATCAGTATGGAAGCCCGTTTCTGCCACTTGAAAAATAAAATTATATATTTACAAGCCATAATTATGACATAGTGAGTCATAATCATGCAAAAGTATCTCATAATTATGACTTAACATCTCATAATAATGGAATACTTTGTCATAATAATGAGATTCTAAGTCATAATATTTAGACACTATCTTATAATTACAAGATACTAAGTCATAATAATAATAGGCTAAGTCATAATAATAAGATAGTATCTCATAATGAGATACTAAGTCCTACATTTGAAATAGGATCTCATTATTATGACAGAGCATATTATTATTATATGAGATATTATCTGAAAATTATGACTAAGTATCTCATAATAATGAAACTTGTCTGAGCTTGTTTTCCATCTGTATTCTTTGTTGGAGATATTTACACCATTCTATTACTGCATGTGTAACAGTTTTCTCAACTTGGCAGTGCTCACCTAAACCTGTTGGATGTTTTTTAATTATTACTCTGAAATGGTATTTTAAAATTTAATGACAAGATTAGATTCTGTTCACTTCACTTGTAATGCCACATATATGAATACCACAGATGAATAATATTTAAAAAAAAAATTCTGTTTACATGTTTATTACTCAAAACCTGACCCAACTGAAATGCACAAATAGCCAAACAAACCACACTCCTTACTTGATTAGTCTTTATTCCTTTTAATGATCTGTCTTCTTGCAATGTCACATGATTCAGAATTGTTAGTGAGTAAAATATAAAGATATAATAAAAATTCATAATCATAATCTTTTTTTTTTTCATTTAAAAAATACATTTTTCACAATTTTCACTTTAGGTGTTGTCATTTAATTTCCATTCGGTATTTTGAGTTCCAACCTTTTAAATTTGACGCACTATTTATACGTCATTAAAGCAATGAAACAAAGGGACGCAAGCAGGGGTGAAGCAGCTGAAACAACAGTTTACTCTTCGATGTGGTGACGCAGGCATAATTCCCTGCCCGACACAGGAGAACAAACAAGCTAGAAATTTAGGGGATTTTAATCTGCCTTAGCCAAGTTAATGTTAAATGAACTACGAATAGACTGTGAAGTATACCAATGTTTTTTTCTAACGCAGAGAGCATTATTGTGGCTACAATCACTGCTTAACTACGTCACACGGAAGTGATTCCTGGCTGACTTTGATGACGCAAAGGTACTTTGGCGCGGAACTTTGTTTTGTAACTTGTGTCTGTGGATAGAAAGTCGTCGTCGTCTGTCTTTGAGCAACTTCTGTTTTATTCAATAATTTTGGCAACTAACAACAAAACCTCGTCGTAACGTTACACACGCGAGGTATGTGTCATGGCCACTGAGTCACCTCCTGTCTTCATTAATACACGAGCTTCTTTACATTTAATGTTGTTGTACGTCATAGGTGAAAGCATGAAAGCTCATTACAGTTGTTGTTAGCATGCTCGTGCCTTCTCTTTTAACCCTAACGTTTCATAATCTATAGATGATGCGCAAAAAACGACGCTCCTCTGTGGAGAAGGGAGAAACATCCACAACAACGAACAGTAAGTTTTCACCAAATGCCACAAGTCATAACTCATAACCCCAGGAAAGTTCCCATTATATTTATTTTTTCCCCACAGCTAAAATCCTGCGTATATACTGTGATATATTTGAAGCACAGCCATTAACTGACACAGAAACATCTGAAAACAGGCTCTGAGAGCCAATACTATCAAACCCTACTGATTCCACTATCAGCACTTAAACCCACAGTTTTATAAATATCCACCTTGGTCGGATGTTTTAAAAAGTCTCTATAGTCAGTGACATAAAAATCCTATGTGCAGTTCCTATGTGCAGTACAGAATGTCACTGGGTGACACAGAATCTAAACTCTGCTTTAATGAACAATACAGAGATTTGTGTGGAGCTAATGGACCTAATCAGCATTGTGTGAAATCCTTTGACAGTGGTTTGAATGAAACAAGCATTTGTTCATATTTAAAGGTTCTGCACTGCAGGTTTAAGCAATGAAGTGTCTAACAGAACACAGAATCACATTGTGCATAGGGCACCATAAAGGTATGGGCCTGTTTCAAACACAAGTGACACACATCCCCTTTGCCAGGATCTTTGCCAGACTTG
Source organism: Brachirus orientalis (assembly GCA_016785285.1). Classification (NCBI taxonomy): domain Eukaryota; kingdom Metazoa; phylum Chordata; class Actinopteri; order Pleuronectiformes; family Soleidae; genus Brachirus; species Brachirus orientalis. Next base: position 4,927,514 of record JAFBJR010000060.1, read on the forward strand.
GCAAATGACAATACTTTTAAAATCTCTCTGTCTCTTTCGCTTTCTCCGTAGAGGCAAAGAAGAGCCGCAGCACTGGTCGTCAACCTAAAGTAGCTGTTCCAGACAACACTAATGAAAGTGTATTCACCATATTTTTGAGAGAAGCAGGTGTCACTTTAAAGCGAGGTGGCATATCCAATGAGATCGGTAAACATACTTAATGGTTTAATTAATTCTTCCCCCCCCCAAAAAAAAAAAATAAAAAAAATTTAAATAACCTTAGTATTTTCCTCTGTAGCTGTTGACCAAGTAGTCCTACAGAAAAGGATACAGCAACAAATACAGAAGAGTCCTAAGTACCCTGGAGTAAGTAAACGCATCATCACTGTACACATATACACAAAGAAAATCAGCTTTAGCTGAAGACCATTGTATTTCATTGGCATTTAATTTCTCAGGTTGTTCAAGAATTTATCACTGGATTAGAGAGTCACATTGAAGACCCAGATAGTTTTAGGAATTGCCTCCTGCCTTGTGTCCCACAGTTGTCTGATGGAGATGACAGGTAACCATTTAAAGACTACTGTACGTGCTATACTAGTTTGTATGCTGTAATAGGCTGACCTGTCCTCCTCTTCGTTGTAGTTCTGTCAGCTCATTCCAGGAAAGCCTGCTGCGCATGCTGTTGGGTATTGAAATTCTGCAGGTAAGAATTTTACCTCTGACAAGGAGGTTGTGTTATCGTCCATGTTTATCTGTCTGATTGTGAGAGAGTAACTTTAAAAGTGAAGGAAAGATTTTGATGATTGATTGAGTTTCTGTGGATGCAGGTTGTGGTCCAAGGATGAAATTATTCGATTTTGGTGGTAATTCAGACACAGACCCTAATTCAGGATTTTTATTAATTGATTGTTGGCCTTGCAAGATTGGGGATTGTATTAATGATGTGGGAAAAAGAGCAGTCTTAGATGAGTGTTGTGCTCTGGGATTGATGTCTCCAGTATTTGTAGAATCACTTTTATACAATCAGACCAATCAAACTAATTTTGTGGGATACAAATATACATGGTGCAAAGTCTACATTTATGTGAATCCTCTATCTTCGTTGCAGACTTCCATCATTAACACCTTGCTTGAAAAACTCCCTGAGGTTATGCTTGATGGGTCAGTATTTAACATAAATTCCCTTTACAGAATCGTACCACCTTTAGAGAGATTTTTTTTTGCCACTGTCTTCTTTTTTTTCAAATGGGCCCTGGTTCTGTTCCTTACAGTACTGGAGATGGAGGACTCAGTATTTCACGCATGATCATTAACCAGCTTAAATGGCTGGACAGGGTTGTGGACAGCAAGGTAGTAAATTTTCTGATGATAGCTTGTCTTATGTTCATTTGTCTCAACCATGTGTTTCTATTTTTCTTTTCTGTCTGTAATCATGTACAGTGATTTGCTTATTTACTTCTGCCCTCATTTTGGTCTGTTACTGTACCTGCAGGAGTTGGCAGTTAAGCTCATGGAGCTAGTGTCCGTAGCACCGGTGGATGTTGCACGAGACATAATCACCAGTCTGCCTGAGATACTGGAAGACTCACAGCATGATGACATCGCCAAAGAGCTCAAGTATGTACAGTAAAGCTGGACTACTGTCACTGTCTTGACCACTGCTCTCATCACTGTCCTTTGTAGCTCTTTACTCCAGACAAACACTCAACTGACTGTTCCCATCCTGGATGCCCTCTCCAGTCTGAACCTCAGCTCCTCTTTACTGACTGAGGTAGACGACACCAATCATTACACTCATTTTTTTGTGACTTATTAAAGGGTTAGTGAACGTTTACTTTCTGTTCTTACAGGTTCGTGGAGCAGTTATGGCCACATTGGCTGCTGTGCAACTGGAAGACCTGCCTGTGGTTGTGAAGTTCATACTACACTCAGTTTCAGCCTCTGATGCTCATGAGGTAACAAATGGAGGACTCCTCCCTCTCCTGACTGCATCAGGGAACTATGGTAGCCTTTGCCTACCACAAAGGACCTTTTCTTTGTTTTTTTTTGTTTTTTTTTTGCATACTGAGCTCCATTTCAATATTCAAAACACATGTTCTGGCTGTTTTGTCCGTTGGGGCTTCTGTAGAAATATGGCATCGCAAGATGGCAGCCCCTGTAAAGCAAGGACCTCACCCTAAAGGCTAATTTATGAAGGCTACAAATTCCAAATGATTTTTATTTTCAAGCCGTTTAAGCTTATATGAACATACATATGTGTAGTTTGTTCAATATTTACCAATAAACCCTACTAAATGTTACACACTGGAACTTTAATAGCTTATCTTGACATTTCTGTTCTTTTATTTTAAAATATAGGTGGTGAATGACGTTCGTAAGAAGCTGGAGCTAGAGCAGTGTGTCCTCCCTCCAGTGCTGCAGGCTTCTCAGAGCCGCATGAAGAGCAAAGGAGCAACTCAGTAAAACAACACAGATGGCACTTCATTCATATTTTGACATCAGTGTATGCTGTCAAGAACTTTTCTCAAATTTTTGTGATCTAATAAATCTGACTTTGGCACAGATCCACTTCCACTCCAGGAGCTGGGAACAGCATTACACTGACATTAGACTGCATCAAGTCAGCAGTGAGATTTCAGAAAACTATTTCCGAAGCTTGGCTCAAGGTGGGTAGTTGTTTTTTAAATGCGATTCTTTTGAATTTGTCTTATTATAATTAGCAATCACTTTTTTCACCTGCTTTTCACCAACTTAGCTTTCACTTTGTTGTCTTATATTAGGCAATAGAGTGTGTGGAGGAAGCAGAGGACCACAAGGTGACTGTTATCTCCTTAATTTTCTGTGTATTATTTATATGCATGTTTTCTATAGGAATGTGACTGCTGGAGGTAAGCCAATTGCCACAATAATTATTATTTATTCAGCTGATTATTGCTTTTAGGTTTACACATTTTGCTTCTCAGAAACATGACACTGCTCATATTTTTTCATACAAGTGTTAATTGAAAAGTTTTGTTTTTTTGAAGATCTGTTTACTTTATTATTTATTTTATACAAAATTTTTATTAAAAAAAAAAATATATATATATATTTGCAGTGCAGACACAGCATGTGGTTTTGTGGTTTCTTATTCACTAAAGATTTTGTGTCATTTGTTATTAAATTGCTATATTTTATCAGATGGAGGGATTAAAAAAATGGCAGTGGCCATAATAATGGTCATATATCCACCACAGAGAAACACATGGTTAATCTTTACTGAAACGTCTCACCTGCACCTCTAATGGTGAGAGACTGCAGAATGTAATAAATGGAGGACTCCTCTCTCTCCTGGGTGCATCAGGAAACTACGGTAGCCTTTGCCTACCAGCAAGCCTCTTTTCTTTGTTTTGTTTTGTTTAGTTTTTTTTTGCGCACTGAGCTCCACTTTGAAATGCACCATTTTAGGTATTAGATCTACTGGTGCTTTTCATCCTTCACTCCATCAATGCTAACCAGAGTCGTCGAGGAGCAGAGAGAGTGTTGAAGCTTAAAGTGAGGACAGGAATGATACAGGAGGCTCTGCTGCAAAAGACCTTTAGGGACTATTCCCAGGTGAGTCAGTCTGCAGGTGAACTGGCTTAATGATTGATTTCTACAAGGTAGTCTCACTTTGAAATTAAGTTTTGTAGTAGGCTATTTAACTTATTAAATGACAAATGTGTTTTGTTATTGGTAATATTGCAGGTCTTGCGGGGATATTTCCCTTCCATCTTGTCTTTGGCTCAGTGCCTGTTGCGCTCCCATGACCCTTGTGTGGTTCCTTTTGGTGGATACATGTACCGACTCTCCTTCACTGTGTTTGACCCCTACTGCCAGCAGGTGAGTTTGGGATTTTTATCTTTTTCTTTATTTTCATTTTTGTATTAACTTGTTTTGAAGTGAAACATGTTTCCATTTATTACTGTCCTACAATGTTTGATAGGAAGTGGTGGGTTCTTTAGTGACCCATGTCTGCAGTGGTGTGGGTGGGGAGGTGAACATGGCTCTGGAGCTTCTCTGTGACCTGGTTACAGAAAAACCCACAGAAATGTCTCTTTATGCTGTCTTTGTTAAGGTAAGGCGGTAAACTATCAGTTATTGACATCATTGACTAAAAACACCATGAAATGTATGGAAAAATATAGTATAGATAGTCCCAAGCAAATGTTCCAGTACCCCCATTGTGATTAGCTTACTTTCGACTGAGCAATAATATGATGCAGGGAATTTTGGACTACATGGACAACCTGACACCCCAGCAGATCCGGAGACTTTTCCACCTCTTGAGCATACTGGTCTTTGGGCAGCAGCAACAAGGATCTCACATTCAGGTGAACAGTCACACACTGATAAACATAAAGATGACACTCAGGCTTTTACATGTGTCCTGACTTTTTATGCTGTTTCTCTTCTCTAATATTCCACCACTCGTGTACTTGTTCCCCACAGGACGACATGCACATCGTGATCCGTAAACAGCTCTCTAGCACTGTGCCCAAGTACAAGCGTATTGGGATCATTGGTGCCATCAGGATTGTAGGCAGCATGGGGGCCTTCAGGTAAAGCCAGTTTGTAGGCATTTAAAGCAGCAGCAATTTTCTTGTGCATGTTGTAATTTCATTCCACTCTGTCCTCATCATTCTTTTTTTTCCCAACATCCAGGCCAAAAGTGAAGGAGACACAGAATGAACCGTTACCTCAGGAGACACTCAGACAGGTACATATTAGATGATAGTCAGGAAGAGGCCTAATCTTTAACTTGCATTTAGATGACTGTAAATACTTTGTTTGCTTTAGGTTGTTGTTTTATGTTGTTAAAGAATTTACAAAACACTAAATGTTTTTTTTTTCAGATTATCAATTTGTTATAATGGAAACAGCTGAAACAATATGAATAAAAGTGTAGTTAACATTTTATTTTTGGTTTCATAAACTTTTATGACAGTTTTTTTTGTTTTTGGATGTTCTTAATTTGCTTATATATTTTGCCTGATTTCAACTGGTTATGTTCATGTGAATTGCTTAACTAGATGGTACATATTTAAAGTGAATAAACTATTCTTTATTTGGTGATTTATGGATGTCTGGCTTCACTAAAAATTCAGGGAGAGCTGATGTTTGAGCAATATTTACTTGATGACCCACTACTGAGTGGTGATAATGAGGGTTTTTGCTCTTTCGTGCAGGTGACGGCTCTGCTGGAACTTGTGAGGTCAAGCAGCGAAAGCTCACCTGAGGCTGCAGCTCTGTTTTATGATGAACTCGCCAATCTGATCTCGAGCTCTACTTTGGACCCGCGGGTGCAGGTGTGTCTCAGACTTTTACAATGACTTTGTTTATCATTATTTGGTGAGTATTTGAAGCAACCTTTTTAAACTGCAGCCACTGTACCACAATCATTTTGATCCTATTATATTCCTCTTGCCAACAGGAAAACATTTCAAACAGTGTCATAGACGACTTTCAGAAAGACTTTGTGGTGGATATTTACCCTGAAATAAAAGGGTTAGTAATGGACAGAAGAATTAAACATTAATGGACTTGAATATTTATTCATGGTGTCATTAATCCCTCTAACATGTGTATCTCAGTTCTTTCCCTTTACCGGCTCATTTGATGTACAACCTGGAAGTATTGGATCAGAACAGCATTGCCATCAACCTGTTGCCTCTACTGGCTAAAGATATTCAGAACAAAAGTGAGCTGCAGACTCAAACCAAGAAGGCATACAAGTCAGTCAACTTCCCTTTATGTTCTGCTGAGTAACAGCAATGTATTTGATAAGTGGTGTACTGTATTTCACTTGTGATGGAATTAACTTTAGTTGATTTAGTCAGATCTGTCCATAGTCAAATAGATTTTCTATTTGTTAATTTAATATTTTTTTTGCAGGAGAGTGTCTCCTCTCTGTCTTTCTCCATTTTTTCGTCTCCTGAGACTGTGTGAGGAGAAGCAGAATCCTGGAACCCTAGATAACATTGATGGTCTTCTGGGTAAGGAAGAGAAAGAGAAAAAAAATTGTCTGTAATTGAAATCAGTTTGTTTTCAGTGCTGTGGCTGTGAAATGATTAATGTCTGTGTGTGAACATGCTCTACATGGCAGGCTGCCCTCTGGTCCTAACAGACATGGATGTAGTGGAGAAAATAGAGAGCCTGTCGAAAGCTGAGAGGGAGTTTCTTTGTAACTTACTCTTTTACGCCATCAACTGGTTCAGAGAGGTAACTGGATGTTGAATTTAAATGAAATATTTTTTCTCAAAATATAAGCTCTTTGACTTGTGTCATGCTTTGTTTTGTACAAGACTGTAAACGCATTTTGTGGGCAAAAAGAAACTGAGATGAAGATGAAGGTGATGACCCGCCTGCAGAACATCACATACCTTCAGACACTACTGGAGAGGGTGTTGGCTGGTAAGTATTTGACTAATTAAAGCTTGAGTCTCAATTATGGTTCTAAATATTTTTTGTCTTATTTGTTGTGATCCACTTCTCTTCAGTACCGTCTCTTCAGCTGTTAAAAGAGTTGTATGGGGACAAAAAAATCTTGTCTTTGTAATCCTTGAAATGCTGGTCGCAATGCTTGCAGTGTAGATTAATAAGCTTTCTAGATGTACTACACTGGATTTTTTTAATTTGGATTCCTTTTTTTTCCTAGATATCTTTGTGTATTGGACACGTGTTTCAGAAACATATTTACATACAGAAGCTTTAAATATTTAAGATTGCAAAATCTTAGATTTGGTGGTAACAAATTAGTTAAAAATAATTTAACTTAAAAAATAATAATGTGTATTTCAGCAACACCTGGTTTTGTTCCACCTGTTGCTAACTTTGATGGAGACAGCACAGACAGAGCAATTTTCAGTTCCACTGTTCCTGTGAATAAGGCAAAGAAAGGTAATAAAGCTCAACACCTTTTTGTTTTGATGAAACCAAATACTTAGAATATATGAAACTGTCAAACTCATGTATGTTAAGTAGATGGTACAGGAAAAAAGAGGAAGGCAGCTGGTAAAAGTTCCACAGAGAGCAGCTCCCTGCATGATGAGACAACTGAGGCAGATGAAACTCAGCAGGTAAAACTTCAGCTCTCAGATTAATTTCTTTTTAATATGACCGAGCTGAAAAAAAAAGCTTTTGTGCTTTTCTTAAAGGAGCAGCCAGAGAAGGAGAAAGAAAAGGAAAAGGAGGTCTTACATGGAGTCAGTCTGGTGTCCTACAGACAGTTCTTCAGGGAGCTGGATGTGGAGGTGCTTAGTGTGCTGCAGTGTGGCCTGCTGTCTCGCTCACTGTTGGACTCTGAGCTCAACACCAAAGTAAGACGAGAAATAAATCTCTAATTTTACTTAAAGAATTAGTGACATTTAATAGTGAAATTGTAAATAATGGAGGACTCCTTCTCTCACCCCTTCCTTTCATTAGCACACCAGAGAACCTCATGCTACCAAAGATATTATTCTTTTGAGTGATGAGCTTTTGCTTCAAGACACAATACACTTGTTTGGTCTGGTTTGTCTAATTAGGCTGATGCAAAAACATGGAGGTACATAATGCAAGGCTATGAAAACTTTATTTATATACACACACAAACATAGTTAATTTATTCAATTTCCTGCCAATTAACTCCACTAACAGGACCTCATATTTTTTGTTAGCTAATTAAATTTTACTTTATGTAATTTATGTCAGTGACTGCTGGTTTCTACTCCACAGATGTATGCAATGCTTACTATACATCAACACGCATACAGTTAAAGAGTTTCCTTAATGTCTTGACTTTACTGAGGTGCAAGAGGAAGTCCTGCTGGGTCCTGCTGAGCTTGTCTTTCTGCTGGAGGACATGCTTCGCAAACTAGAGTTCAGTCTCATCTCTGCTCCTGTCAAGAGAGCCCCTTTTCTCAAGGTATGAATAATTAACAGATTTGGGCATTCAGGTGACAGACTTGACAAGAGCTTTTAAAGCTGCACTAGGCAGGATCGTTGGAAAAAGTAGCTGATTGAGTTTCATTTGTTAACTTTTTGATGCTATTTGGTAATAATGTGAGAGGTTTTAATTGAGGTACAGATCAGTTATGCCACAAAAAAGATCATGCCTACTGTCCCTTTATTGTAACACCGTGCTGTGCAAAACACAACATTTTCAATTCAATTCACATGCAGTCATGTATATTGTTTTCTTACATCTGATTGATACAGACATCGGAATGGTATCAGTTCTCTCAGCAACAGTTGCAACTGTTTAAACCTGTAATCAGCAGACTTATATGAGCCAAAACTGAATGAAAGGATTTCTTTTCCAGGCAAGAGCAGATAAAAGCGTTGGATTCTCCCATCTACAGCAGAGGAGCTCCAAGGACATTGCTACCTTCTGTGTCCAGCTGTTGCCTGCTCTCTGCTCGCACTTGGAGAACTGTCACAACCATTTTCAGGTACAAAATGACACACTCAGCCAATTTATTTTCAAGTTTTCAAGAATCTGAATCAGCCAATTATCCCTTGTGTAGAGTTGCACATTATCCCAAAAATTCTTTTTGACAGTGTCTCATGTATTTCTTAATATTTAGTTGATACTTTGCTTTTATATAAAGTATGTGTATATAAGATAACTGCGGTGTAGAAATCTGTAGAAAACTATAGAAATCTTTTTTACCCGCAGAATTGATATTTCTCAAAACTCAAAACATTTTGGAAGTTCTGTTTATGTAATGTGATTTGTATTGATTATTGAAATACTTTTTTAAATGTGTCATTTAATTTTGATTGAAGGAGGAAAATAAAATTATCTGTACTTTGGCAATATTTGCAGTATCATAATAAATCAGATTTGCAGCACAAATCGAATAGAAACCCAGATTTTGTGATACATTCAAATTGTGACAAAAGCATTTAATTTTAGCACTAATACACATATGTGTTTTCACAGACACTGCTGACTGAGAACAACGGTATTGTGGATGGACCAGCCATAGATGTACAGGAGCAACAGTTAATGACATCTTGCTATCAGCTGCTTCTGCAGGTCCTGAACACCACGTTCAGCTGGTGAGAACTGGTGACACTATGTCGCTATACATTTGGGGGCATTTAACTGCCTTCTGTTGATATTTTTCCCTAATTTGTACATATATGTGTAATTTTTTCAGGTCTGGATTCAGTTTGCCAGGTCAGAGAAGTTTGCTGAAGAAAGCTCTGGGTGTTTTGGCTGAACGACTCAAGGGACAATCTGAGCTGACCCTTGAGCATCTTGTTAAGTGAGTCACAACAACTAAATCATTTCAAAAATGTTTATAGTACTGCATGAGAGCAGGATAAATTGTATCTTTACCTTCTGTTCTGTTTTAGACACTCCTTTAAGTACCTGCTGAACTTCAGCAGCACGATGCCGAGTCTCAGCACTGCTCTATGTCTTTCCCAGCTTTTGTCCACTGTGTCAGAGAAAGGAGGGAACCCTGCTACATTTAGAGAGCAAACTGGTCAGTCTGACTCATTGCTACATTTAAATCAACTTCTCTACTCTCCAGTGAACTGTTATGATTAATTGCTGATATTTTTTTTTTCCTTTTAAAAATCTTAGCTTCCCTAGTGAAACGTTTCCTGAGTGAAGACTGGGTGACAGCCAGTGGAGAGAAGGAGCGAGGAAGCAAATTCAATGAAACACTTCAGACTCTTCTAAGGTGAGTCTCCTGCAGTTTTTTTTATAGATTTCTTATTGATTTTTTTATAGAATGGGATGGCTGAGTTTTAGCAAGACATTGTCATTTTAAAAAATTACATACAGCCAAAGGGGCTTTGGCCAGATTGATCCCTCTTTTATACCCTTACATATGGTCTGGGACATGACTGGACGATATTTGACCCAGATCCTCTGGTAATGTGAAGGTTAACAGATCTGCTTGCTTGCAGATGAGTATCTGTGGTCTCTGATATTTATATAATTAATAATCAAGACCATGCTTGTGTCAGTCATTTCAAAGATGCAGTGAAATGGAAACAAATATGCCCTTGAGGCAAATATTACTTACAAAAGTAGTAAATAATATACTGCTAAAAATGAATTGTTTGCACTCTTAAATACTGCACGTTTGAGTGCTGAAATAATTGTACAGAGCAAGGTTTTCAGGACCACTGTGTCTGTAAAAGTTCTTAAAGTATTTTGTGTGTTTAATATTATATGCAAAACTCAATCTATTTACTTTATAAAATATTTTTTTAATAAAATTTGTTTGTGTTGTATTCAGCAACTGGTTTAGCTGCAAAACACCATGAACTATGATGGAAATATTAAAGTCATAATTAATCTAGCATAAATGATCTATTTTTGACTCTGATGTCTGTGTTTAAAGTTTTCACACACAAATGGTATTGGTAACTGAAGTTTATGAATGAAGATTTTTCTTTTCCTGTTTCTGCAGTATCTACCTAGAAAATGTTGATGATGTTCTGAAGGCCGTGGAGGAAATAGCTGAAAATCAAGTGTCTGAGCTTGTTGGTGCATCAAAAGATGAGGGCTCTTCATCATGGCCCACTCTCAACAGGTAGATCCTCATCTCCTTCACTTTCTGTGTTCAGTCTCCTTAGAGCAAAATGGAAGTTTGTTTGTGCAACAGTGAGTATAAAAAGCCACCTGGCATTTGGCTGCCTCATAACAGCCACAACCACAGTAGAGAGTATAGTTATCTGTGGTATTATAACTTTTTTTGACATTTTTCTATTATTTTTTTCCCCCTCCTGAGGCAAACATTCCTGGTATTCTATAAAGTGATGATGGCAGAGCTGGAAAAAGCTGTCAAGAAGATTCCTGCTAGCAAAATCAGTGATAACACTGAGGTCAGCCACTAAGTACACTGGGTTTTTTTGTGCATTTGTTGTTTGAAAAAATATAAAGAAGTGTCATCTGATCAATAAAACACTGACACACAACTGTTACTAAAAGAGTCTGAGTTGGACTGTATCGTGTGATCAGATTTCATTTACATTTTTTCTGTATTTATTCTGTATTTGGGCAGCTGAAGTACCAGACTTTCAGCAATAGTGATAAATAAAGGATTATCTGTCTGTTCTTAGACACAGAGTGAGAAGCTGCTGACATGGAATCTGGCTGTCAGAGACTTTCACATTCTGGTCAACCTAGTAAAGGTACATTATCCATTAGTATATACAGTAGCTCTAAATGTATAGTAAACTGATTGTGACTCATTACCTTGGTTATATTCAATTTATTTAGATAATTCAATGTTATTATTTTATTATGTTTTTTTTTCTAATATATAATCTCACCTTTATTCATTTTAAAATTTAAAGTTAAATTTGCCTTCTCAGCTGTTTTCCCCTCTTTTTTCCTGCAGGTGTTTGATTCCAGACCAGTGCTCAATGTGTGCCTAAAGGTGAGGTGGTTCAGCAGTAGCACTTCACATTCAGGTGCAGCTGCTGTTATTAATCGTTTTTAATGTTGTTATTCATAGTATGGCCGCCTTTTCCTGGAGACTTTCCTGAAATTGGGAATGCCGCTGCTAGACTACAGTTTCAAAAGGCACAAGGTACAAATTACATTTTTTCAGTAGATATCATTGTAAAATCTCTGTTATTATTTATTGGTAACCATGTTACAATTGCACTGTTCTTCATGGAGGGGAATTAGCCTTTTCCCTGATTTAATATGTTCATGACACTAGACAAATACCTTCTATGTACCTTGTATATAAGTAATAGGAAAATATTGAGTTGAAACCTCCCTGTTATTCACACATGGTTTGGCACGGTTTCATGGCATCATTCTGTGTTGTGTAAAAGTAAAAGCTTGTAAGATACAGGTATATGTGTGTGATTTACTGTGTTTAAGATGGAAGTCCAGAACCTTCTGAAGACCTTCCAGCTCAGCACCAGGCAGCTCCATCACATGTGTGGGCACTCTAAGGTAATTACAGATCACAGTTTCATTCTCATTTTCATTAGACATCACTGTGTGTGCACTAGTGCAAAAACTACCCATCAGAGAGAGAAATGCTTCCATTACATTAGAGAAAAGAACTTGAGAGACATGGCACAGATGTTACTCCTTGGGTGCTCCATATCATCATATGTTCGTGCACAGATTCGACAAGATACAAGCCTGACCAACCACGTGCCGGCCTTGAAGAAGAGCCTTGAGCTGTTTGTGTACAGAGTGAAGGCCACACTCACACTCAACAACTGTCAGGAGGCATTTTGGATCGGCACCTTGAAAAATCGCAACCTGAAGGTACAGCCTCATTGGACTTGTATGAATGTGTCTATTTTGAATAATGGTCTCAAATATTGGATGTTTGTGTTATGTATGCTGCAGGGTGAAGAGATTCTTTCACAGCGATCACAGGACAGTGATGAGGACGATGAGGAGCAACGTTCAGTGCTGCCTCAGGAACAGTCGGAGGATGAGGTACCTGCTATTACCATAATCTTTTAGGTGGCCGTATATTAAAATCTGATTCAAGAATAGGTTTCATCACATATGAGAATACTGTATGTTAATGATATTGGTTTAGATATACATGTAAATATTGATACACTGAGACACTGGCTTGGAGTGACTGTCAGGACTGACTTAAAGCTGTACTATGTAACTTTTAAATATAAATGAATGTCCGTTACATGCAAGCCCTTATCAAGTAAATCCTGATTTAATGCTGATAAATAAAAATAAGTTAAATACTTTAGCTCCATGGGATTCTCTGTGTTTCTCAGTATAGCAGTGTCACAAAACATGCACCATTACCACCTTATGCACAGGAAGTAATTAGTTGATTGTTAAGAAAGAAAAAGGCAGGGAGGATGCAAAATAGCAGTTTTGTACTATCAAAGCAAGGCAGCTGAAACCGGTTGTAGTATGCCTGAAAATTCCAAGAAGCTCCCATGAAAGGTTTCAGAAGTGCATTCTACTGCTAACAAATAACCTGGATGTTCAGCAGTTTGATGGGATAAACCATAGTTTCCCAAACTTTCTGTGTTATGATTTTGAGGAAAATCGAGGAAGGAAGGACCAAAAAACGGAAATGGGAGTTAAAATTAGTAATTTAATTTATTTAAAAAAACTAAACTGAAAAATCAGTCCATAAGAATTAACGCAAAACACTGAGGCTGGCCAGGTGGAGCTCAGGGAAAAACCCGGTACTAGAAAAAAGGGAAACAAAGGGCGACGTTAGTAAAAATCCAAAAACAGAAAACAGAACAGTGAGCATAGAGAAGCTAGTTAGAATTGATGTGACGCAGGTTACTGAGTGAACTGACAAGACAAGAAAACACAAACACTTCTCCAGGAAACCAAGGGGAATTAATAAAATAAAACAGGAACTAAAACATAAAGGGTGGAGAGACAACCCAAACCAGACACGGGACATGACACTTTGTATAGGGAACCCAGTTTTTAAAGATGGCAAACTATCGTGTATGTATATACAGTATTTACTTTAAAATTTATTTCAGGGATAAGCATAGGGATTGACACAAGCAAAACAGCCTCTTTTCCACTGCTTCTTGGTCATTTCTGTCAAGCATACATGTTGGCCAACAGACTGTAGAAACTGTAAAAGGCAATAGGCTGATAAGATCATTTGTAGGGCTCTCAAAATCTGATGATTAGTAGTGGACATAGCAGGGAAAGAGTGATTAGTGAAAACACTTAATGTAAGCATTGCTTCAAATTTATAACATCTTCACTAATTTTGTGTAGGCAACTGAACTTGCTTGAGATAAGTTTGAAGTTTATGTTTGCTAATGTTCCTCATGTTTTTTTTCCAGGCCCAGGAGAGTGACTCAGAGGAGAGTAAGAAGATAAACAAAGTGAATAATGTGGATCAAGAAGATATTACAGATGACTCTGAGTAACGCGTTAAAGTACTTATACGTTACAAAATATTTGGCTGTTGACTGGCTTTAAATCTGCACTTTCAGAAACTGCTTATTATATTTTGAAGTTTTGAATGTTTGTATGTTTTATTGGTGTTTTGAATTGTATTGAATAATACTGCAAATTTTTTTAGTGTTTGGATACAGAATTAATAATGGTGGTAAATAAAATTCACAATTGTTAGATTCTTAATATCTGGCCAAGAATACCACATGCTTATTAAACAGGTTAATGAGTTGTACTTCCATGTGTCTTCCAATAAACCTGGTAAAGGGGTGTTTTATTATGGATTGTAAAGAGTGTTTCAGTCTGAGATCTAGATATCCTTTTAAACTAAGGGGTTATTAAAAAAATGCAATTATGTAATATTATAAATAGAGCAACACTGACTTATTTTTCTAATCTCACAAAACTTGGAGCAGAAAATTAAACACTGCGCTCAGAGTAAACATTGAGCTCTTTGTTCTTGGTAAATCCCACAAAAGAAAGCACAGTACCTATAAGTGTAATCTTTCGTTGAAAGCAAAAGCCTATTTGATATACGGAAAGAGTAAACATCCCAACTATTGTTGCTGTGAAAAGAGATATATTTTAGTAAAATGTATGCATGACATTAAAATAAAGTCAGGAATGAAAGGATGACCTGTCAAGGATATTCTCATAAAGTAATATCAAATAATATGATCACCAATTTGTCAATACACATCATACAGAACATTTAATCAATCAATGGAACCATCAACATTACATCTGTGTCTATCTTCAGATACAGTATGTATTTCACTGAATAACAAGGCAACCACAGGAACTCACACGAAATGACCAGTTAAACCTACGAGGCACACTAGATCATTTTGATACACAAAAAAATCTATCCTTTTTATTTAATATATTATTTGTTTTGTGTTTTTTCTAGGAAAAAGGAAGTTCTCAGTTAAATTCGCCAAATGATGTCCTGTTTTGTCCTCGGTGGACTTTCACAGCTTGATAAACTTGAACGTCAGCTTTGACAACACAGCCACCATTTAGATCAGATCTTCACATCATTTACCGAGTCCAGAAACCAAAGAAAAAGAAATGAAAAACCCAAAACGCCGTGGTTTTTCTCTTTTGTTCCAGCGCGCTGTCATTTTTCTGCACAGCCACCTGGGTTGAACCATAACAGTGAAAAGTGGGGGAATCGTTGCCTTGTCTCAACGCCAACGATGGTTTACAAGATTGAAAGGAGTAAAATCAGATCCTTGATGGTATCTTTTACAAGATACAAGAATACTGATGATACTCTGTTGATTGTCTGTTGTTGATATATGGAATTATGTTGCTCATAAAAATGTATTCACACCACCCCCCTGTGTTGACGAGAATGGTTTATCCAGGAAGCATGTTCCACTGTTGGGGTAAAAATACCGTAAACAAACCGACAGTTATTCCTTCAACTTGAGCGAGTGTTTTCTTTTCGCTTCAGGTCTTTTTCACTGCGAGCTACTTATTTTAGACTGTGTCTTTTATTGGCCTATGTTTTTGTGCTGTTGTTTGAACCTACAGGACCACAGTGTGGCTGAATGTGACACGGAGCAGGACGTTTAGCGTTGGCAGATAATTGTTTGTACCTCTTCCATTGGCTGCAGCTGCACCGCTCGGAGAAACCATGTCTGACTTAATTCTGTTGCTGCTGATAGTCGTCCTCCTCGTGTGTTTGATAGTGACAATGGGGGGTTTCCTACTGTACTCGGGGCTCCTGTCAGACGTGGTTATAAAGACTGGGCCACCTCCTATCAAGAACGTTACCATTGCTTATAAGTTCAGAGAGGGATCTTACAAAGACTGCGGTGCAGCTTACACAGAGACCTGCAGCATCGGGCCAAAGCTGAGCTCCATCGGCGTCTTCTACGATGACCCCAAGCAGGTGAGGTCCCAAACAGGCCCCAGCACCTGTAGTGATTGTGAACACATCTCTCAGTTATGTATTTACACTTGACGTCATGACATAACCACAAAACCTCATGTACTTTGTTTCCTGATAAAGGTTATTATAGTCAGTGAGATATGTTTTGTTTGACCTGGACGCAGTCTGAAAGGTCACTCAAACACTGATACTGTGTAAATCTTACAATTACAAATTGCACCACATCAGGTTTCAGCTACTTGTTTCCCTCTATAAACCATGTAGTGTAAGATGAAACACAGAGGCCAAGACATTTCTTGAAAGATAAACTTATCTATTATGTAAATGATATAAACCAGAAACTACTGTATTTAACAAATCCTAGACTGATCAAAAAATGAATGTAGCATTTATAAATGTCTCTCACAGTTTCAGTCATCAAATAATTGCTTAATGTGCCTTCTTAGCAAAGGTACATACAGTATAAGTGTAATGTCAGCTGTGAAGACAGTGAGATAGATGCCTCCTTTTAAAAACTATTCAAATTTTTATACCTTTTTATTTTATTTGTGTTTTTACTTTTTAAGTTTATTTTACTTGACTATGGATTTGTAATAGAGTCTGAATACTCTGTGAAAGTTTTAAGTCTTAAGTCTGACTTGAATTGTATCAGTACAAGTTAATGTAATTCAGGGTAATTCATAAAACATGGCTCAATGGGTTAAACAGCCAAGCTTTCTTCTGCAGGAACTGAGCCTCAGTGATGGAACTAGTCAGCTGTTCAATGCCACGTTGCACTGTTGATACTTTTTCCCCTTTCCTCTGTGACTCCACAATGCTTCGGCCTTTGCCTGCATTTGACTCATACTTAGTGTTTCAACTTGCTTTATAACAAACACTACCTCATTACCACATGTGTCTCAGGAGAAGTAACATTTTAGGGCAGTGTAAATACAAATGTGTGACACAATGATTCTCCCTTAGATTTTCTCATATTCTGAAACCATATTATACAGTAGGCCACTCCTTGGCAGAGATCTGCAATTGTCCCCTGCTTTCATTTTAGATCACGAGTTGTGTTGAGTCAATAATAAATGTCTGCACAGCAGCTGCTTGTTAGACAGGAATGTTTGTGGAGATTCAGGCTGACACAGGTCAAGGACACCAAGTCAAAATTGCACGTATATTTGTATACTGAATATGACTCAATGACCAAGGTAACTGCACTCTTGTGTTCTTTGATTAGCTGATTGGCTGACATTGTGGCAGCACTGTCACAATGTCAGTTAATTGTTGACATTTGTTGTGCTTGGGTGAGCAAATCCACCTGTCAAATGGTCTGGCAGAACAACGGCTTTTGGCAGGTCAGCCAAAATAAAAGCATAGTATCCCAGTCAACAAGCTCACAGTGTGTCTGTCTTTTCATTGCAACATTCAGTCATGCCAAATCATAGTTTTCTTTTGTGGAATAGCAAATATGGCTCATAGGCAGCTCGCCCCTTTGTGGCATGTGGTCCATTTTAAGTCAAGGCTGTAAGTGGAAATGTTGACTGTGAGTTTACTAGTGGAAAGTTTTGGCAGGTGGCTCACAGAGGAGCATTACAATTTTTTTTCTGCTTGAGTCAGACTTGTAAATGTTAGACCTGTTACTATAAATGCTCACTTACCCTTTGACTTCTCACAAGTAAGCAGTACAATCATTGATGCAGAGATGGATAGCCTAGTAAATTAGATTTGTGCATGTAATAACAAATCAAAGCAAATGTTTAGAGCATTAACTACATTCTAAATTGCTCGTAGGTGTGAATGTGAGAGTGGATGGTTGTTTGTCTCTATGTGTAGACCTGCGACCTGTCCAGGGTGTACCCCGCCTCTCGCCCATGTCAGCTTGGATTAGGCACCAGCGCCCCCCCACAACCCTGATGTGGAGGATTCAGTGATAGAAAATGGATGGATGGATGGATAGTCAGCTTAAAATTTCCAGTTCTTTTTTTCAGAACTGGCCGTTTTTTAGAGTTTTTTTGTGACAATTTGTTTACTCTTACTTTATCTAGGCCATGTGTCTGATTACTCATGGAAATTTTACTTTTTAGCCTTGGAATCTGACTATGTAGGGATTAAAGTGGAGTAAATTTTGAATCGTAGTTCCCCTCAGAGGTTTTAATCAATTTACTATGTTAGGGTTTTCCTTTCAGCTGTAATTAAATATATGTCAGGTTCTATAGAGCGTTTCTATATGATTGAGCTATTAAATCTGTCTGTCATGCATGAACAACACAGCATGGTTTAGAGTCCTGGTTTTATAATGAAGGTCACTGTTGTAAACTTAGAAAACACAGAAAGATATGGCTCTGGTCTATAAAGCAGGTGATAGGCTTTATATTCATTGACTGCATTTATAATCACCTGAAAATATATTCTCTACTCAATACCCACCCAACCGTGTACACTGTAGGTGTAATGTGATGGCCACTAGATGCCAGTATTGGCATTGAAACTGAGGGAGCCACTTGAAACCCTATTGATCTTCTTACTCAATTTAAGCAGGGTTACTCAGTCTTGCACCTTTCAAGCATTTAAAACCGGAGTTTCATCACATTAAGGTAAAACTACAATCAAAACGTGCATCAGTGGTTGATTATTACTTGTCACTCATGTGTTTTTCAATCCTGCCTCTGGATGTAGAGTTTCACTGCTTTTCATCAAGCACTTATTTGCATTCAGCTTACATTCAAGTTGTCAGGAAATCTCTGTTTAATGACCATGATAAAAAGCAAGCACGACTTTGCCTTGTGAATTCAAAACCAGCACCATGTGATCAAAGAGTATTCTTGTATTCTAACAGCTGAATCAATTGTATTCCTGGCAGGTCAGACAGCTCTTTGTGTGGACAGTTGTGAGCTGTTTGATTTTAGTCTGCACTGATAATGACAGGTGGCTGAAGCTCTCACCTCAACTCTTCTGAGACATTTAAGGCACCCAGCCAATTAGCACTAAATCTAAAAACTAAAAACTAAATTAGTTACTCTTTTTCATGCCTCTTGCTTCTGTGTGTCCAATCACACACATGTGTGTTTGCATGTGTTGTATATTCATCATTACCACAATTTATTGTCACAAAGGCCTGAGGGATTGGACATTTCAGCAGTTTGGCAGACATCAGTCAACTAGACAATGACAATATTGGAAGCTACACTTGAACATCACCTAAATATCTAGAGCAGAGCTGCCTCAGGCTCAGATGTAATGGGGGATTTCACACTGTATTTAACAAATCGTAGACCAGTTAAAGTACACTATGCCGTGTGTACGTGCATGTGTGTGTCCATAGTCCATGATGCAGTGACAGAACAATGCTTGTTGATTTTACAGTTGCTAGAAGCTGCAGCTTAATAGCAAAAGCATCAGTTTGTGGGGCTTTTTTGATGATGGAGCATTCCATTTGTAAAGAAATTCTTAGAATCATATATGAGTTCATGTTTAGCATAAGGTAATAATAATCAATAACAAAGACTTATTGAACATTTAGCATAAACTAAACTGAAACAGAAAAAAACTAAATTGAAAGAAATATGAATTTATTAAGCACTGCTCCTTTACATGATGTCTATAAACTTAAATATTAAACAATTATTTTTGAACATTTTGCTTTGCGGGCATAAATGACAAACAAATCAGGAACCATCTACAAGAAATTGAAAAATAATTCAGAGATGATCTCCACACCTGTGTAGTGGGTGTTCGTTTGCACTAACTGCTTGTTAAATGATGATTCTGACATTACAATTGTAATCATATGAAATGGTGAGTCCAGTGAAGATGCACACTTGGTGGAACTACACAGCAAATGCAGCTGCTCCTGACAATGATGACATGTTGTGTTAACATTGTAACTCACCTAGGCTGCTGTTTGGTTCGTCCTCTGATCTGCTGAATTCCCGCTTTGTTTTAGCTTCTGTGGCAAGCCCACTCATAGCTCCCCATGACAAGCAGGAGAAAATGAAATGTCATGTGTAGACGTATATGGGAGTGGCAGTGAGAAATGAGGCGAGGTGTGCACCTGCCTTAGAAGAGGCATATAAATTGGTAGGAGTCTGACTCGCCTTGAGAGCCTCACAGTGCTTCAATTCATCAGTCGGAATTTTTAGACCGGAGCACAGCATTGCCGCACTGCCAGTCAAATTTATTAGCGTTTTAGTGTCGCTTGTCTGTCTGTTGACAGCAACAACATGAAAGAGTGGCTTCTAGCAAGGAGGGGCTGCTTTTAAAGGTGGATATAAAATGAGAAAGAAATATGGTAATACTCTAAAGACTAGTCCCAGAGGTCTTCAAGTCAATATTATGAGTCACTGAGGATGTACTGGCTCAATCACCATTAATGGTTATGGACATCTCAACACTGAGTGAGTTTGTCCAAATAAAATGGTAGAAATCCAGACAGAATCAGGTTAAATAAAAAACAGTAAAATCCATAACACTGCTGTAAAGTGTAATTTTAGGGTGCCATTTAGATTTGTTCTACAAACTGTAGAACATTACTCCGCCGGTGGCATGCTGCAATTTGTCAGTAAAACAAGATGGTGAAGAATGTCTAGAAATCCTTTGCGCCATCAATCATGTGACATGTATCGGCTTTTCAGCTTGTGTTATGATGCGCAGGATATTGGATTACAGGGCCGAATATTTATCAGCACAGCTTAGCAGCAGCAAGGAGGTGGAGGGAAATCTAAACATTTGTAGAAAAGGGAGTAACATCCATGCAGGGCAGTGGATCTCCTATTAGAGAAGATTATCTTTCCACTCTGTCATCTGGCTGGAGGAGTGCCACCCTCTGTCCAGCTGGCCAAGGCGTGGTGAACCAGCAGCACCACTGTGGCAAAGGAAAGCGTTTGTTCTGCCTCCTGCAGGCTGCACATCCTCAGCAGTAATTATACATGCCAGAACTCCCTGGATGCAATGTGTAATTACCAGCTAAGTCTGAGCACAGCCTAAAGGATAGAGCTGCACTTGGTGAAAGAGAAATAGAAAGAGGAAAAGATTTCCACTGGCTCCCGCCTTAAGGGGTCGTAGGGGTCCATGCTTCATCGCTGTTAAGGATGTGTAATCTAGTTTGGATGCCAAAAGAGGACATATTTACACTATGCAGTGTGAATAATAACTTTTACAGTCAAGCAAGCGATGGTGTATTTACGCTGATGTAAAATTAGTCGGTGTTAGAGAAGCAGGCTTGTTTAACTGCAGCTCTTTACAGCCAATGACTGCTAATGCTGTGCAGCCCTATTAGTTTCAGTTTCCTGCCTGGTGACTTGGCGGGTGGATGGCTTTCCATCAGCTGAGAAAGGCCATCACTCTGACTCACTAAGGAAAAAAAAGACAGCTCTTGTTGAGAGATTGTTTAACCCATAGTCTTCTGTTCTTCTTTCTTCCTATGTGTCTAGTTGTTTGCTTTTTCATGAAAGTGGCCATAACTTTATCTGTCTCAGTATTCCAGATGCAAAATATAGATGATACTGTGAACCACTGAACAGGAAGAGAGAGCTCTCCAGCAAAGGCAGTGATGTGTATTGTTTGTGCAACTCAGTCATCCAGTGCAATTGGACTGTAAATGAAATGCATTTTTTTTTTCTTTTTCTTCTTTTTTGGTCCTCACAAACGTAGCGTGTTCTTTATGAACGCTGCATTAGCTGCTTGTTATGCTTTATTGTAGTTGCTGATATAAAGATGGCATGGAGGTCAGAGAAGGCTCCATATTTGTAGATTTGTATGCCAACCCTTGTACAATCAGTCATAATTGCCATCCTGGCATGATGGTGTATTCTCACTTTGCCAACATGTATATGAAGGCAAGATGCCCTCCACAGTAACCTAATTGAAAGTGTACATTGTGATGCATGATTATATACAGAAGATACAATGCATTTAGACACACTTTATAATACTGCATCGTCTTCAGAGTCATGTTTTTATTTATAAGAACTTTTAAAAGCTCAGTGGGTAACATTTTGGACAGTTTACAGCAGTAAATAGACTGCTTTTATCTACAGTACAGTGAGCTTGTATAAGCACATCACATTAAAATCAAATTAATTTAGTCTTGTTGGCTTTATAAATAAGCATTTTATATGCCTTTGGCAAGGGCGTCTCTTTAGGGAGGCTGCCATCCTGTGCCAAAATGTTTCTACAGCAGCCACATAGTGTATCCTTGTCTTCTGGTATGCAAAGACTGCTATATTTTCCTTAAGAAGTTGGTAAAGGAAGGGGGAACTCTCATTACAATCTGCAGTAGCACAGTTAGATGTTACTAATTCTTACACTCATAACTTAAAAGTCTTTAGGTTTGCCTCATTGTAGTATGAAACGTATAGTTAGTTTTAAAAGACAGCCAGCGTTATCCTCTTTAGGGTTTAAATGCTCCCACTCTACAAATTTAGCTTCAAATTTTGTTTATTGTTCATTATAAAAGGGTATTTTGTCGATCCTCCATCAAGACAAAAGTGAACTCATGCTGCTCTAATTATGGTTCTGCCCTCAAGTTAATGTAAGGCAAAACATTTCAGAAATGACCAGCTGTAAATGGTCCATTCTTCAAAACAATGCATCCCAAACAGTGTAAGCCATTATCAACACTTATTTGTCACATGCACATGAAGAATAGATAATAAATAATAGGGAACAGAGATGGATATAACATACACCGGAGATCAAAATTAAAGACTAATTTATCAATACTTGTTTTTTTTCTTTTGTTTTTTTGTTTTTCCCAGAAATTATGTAATCTTCATTGCTCAACATTTGAATATTTTTTGTTGTGGCTACAACATGCTGCTAGAACAGTGTTAACCAACAAAATAACCAAGGCACTTCAACAAAAAAACCCTTTATTTTGGGGTAAACACAATTATCAAAATTAGAGAACAGCAGTGATTGTAGCATGGAGAAAGGTCATGACTAAATTTTTTGAAGGTTAGACCAGACAACAGTTAGTGGGAGGTGTACTGTACGGGCCTTTGCCTTGAATCACTTCAGCATATCTCTGGCCACAGGACATCACTAGTCTCTCTCACTGCTCTGGTGTGATTTTGGTCCACTCTCTTCCACAGTTGGGTCAATGTAGTGGGTTTCTTGGCCATAACTTTTGTACTCAGTACTCTGGGCCGGCCATTTCATTATTTCGGTGTTTTCAGTTTCAAGGAACTGCTTTACCAGTTTTCCTGTGTGATGGGGTATTGTCCTACATGAAAATTGCTGGCTGATAGGGTGATGAACGCTGGAAAGGAATCACATGTTGTTGAAAAAGGTTCTGCCATGTAGCTGTATAAGAGGCCCACCTTCTGCTGCAGAAAACCATGACACTTCCTCCTCCACCTTTCACAGATTTCTTTATACATTTTGGGTTCAGTCTTTCCCCAGGATGATGACGAACATAATGTTTCCCATCAAACTTGCTTTTATCACTAAAGTGAACTTTGGACCAGTTGTCCTCTGTCCACACAACATGCTCCTCAGCAAAGGTTAGTCTAGCCTTTTGATTCTTTCTGCTAATGAGAGGTTTGGTCACTGCAGAGTGAGTGAGCCTTCGGTTCAAATGCTCTTAAACTTTAAGACACTGTGTGACGAGACAGATCCTTACCCTGTTCAGCACTGAACTGGCGAGCAATTCCAGCTGCAGTGTCAAAGCGATTGCTCATTGAGATTCTCTGCGTTATCCTGACCCTTCTTGCATTTGTCTTTCGTGGACGACTAGCCTTTTGGGGGACTTGAATGAGTTTGTGACATTGTAAAGATGCAATATTCTAGAAATCACAGATTTGGAATGACCAACTTCTCTTGCTATGGCTGACGGAGTCATCCCTTTGGCCTTCATCTGGACAACCTGCTGTCGAAGGTTTTCAGTCACGTTAGCAAGGATCACCATATTGCAAAGTCAATGAAAACTGGAAAGTTATGCTGCCAGTTAAGTAGGGCTTGTCAGATAATTAAGGAAAGTGGCACCAGGAGCCAGTTTAACACCAATAACAAGTGTTCTCTAATTTTGATCTGTGTTCTTTTTTAAATATCTCATTACATTTTTATACTGTGCCTTAAAATATATGTAACTCGTAAATGCTCAAATACTACTGATTTACTCATTTCAATCATTTCAAACAGGACTATGCAGTGACCTTCACTTTTAGTAAATTGTAGTAGTCTAATTTTGACTTATCGGGGGGGGATGAGGGGCTATTTACACAGTGAAAAGCAGATGAGTCTCGGTTGTGCAGGAGAGCTGGTGGGAGATGCCCCACCTTGCAGGACAAATGAACACTGACAGAACTAACAGACAAATGGAGGACAAACAACACACAAGAGGACAGGGAAACAAATAAAGGGAAAAGGGAACTTAGCAGAACACACCTAATAGAAAGATGAGTAAATGAAGAAAGTAAATCGTCATTACATGTCTGCTAATAAAGAATTACTTCTGTCAGTTGCACACCTTTTTATTGTTGGAGAGCCCTCATCCATCAAAAATGGCCCTTATAGCCGCAAGCAAAGAATTGCTTTTGAAATTACTTTTTCTCCCAACAGGTCCCAGGAGACTGGGCTAAGGGGAATCAGGTAGAGATGGGAATGGCACCATTTGTGAGAGAAAGCATTTCAGCATCCCATGAGCTCTACCAAAGTTGGTCGTATGTTTTTTCAGATTTAATGAGCCTTCTTTAGGGAAATATAGGCTTATTTTATAGGTAATCAGCAGAGACATATTCACATGAATGAATAGTTTTGCAAATCACAAGGCTAGATTTAGTGTACATTCAGTAGATTTTGCAAGTGACTATAAACTTTATTTGTTTTCCACAGTGGTACCAATATACAATTTGTCAGTGTCCAGGTAAATCTCTCACAGTCTTCCCATTATCAGGCACTCTGCTTCTCACTTGGACCAATCAAAAGACACAGTCAGCTTTCTTCAGCTACCTGTGAGAAGCAGAATCTCACGCTGTCTTTCAAAACACAGCTTTGGCAGCAACAGCAGACTGAGTGGCGGTGCCCAGCTTGGAAGGCATCTGAGAATTTCTACCTTTTAGTGTGTTAGAATTTTAGACACAAACAAAACAACTGTTATAGGGAAGACAAGTCAAGTACATGGAGTGGTCCTCTCTTCCTAATTGCCTGTAGTCTCTGGTGTGTTATTTGGAGGAAAACAGAGATGGGAGTCAGTCAGTGCCACTGTTTGTTTTTGCTGCTGTGTGGGATTTGAATGATAGCTGTAGAGCCCTAAATGATATCATTAGTGAACTACTGGTTTGGCTAACATACTTTAGTCTATCAGTGCTGAGAGCATGAGCAATAGTGAGATAGTAAGATACTGGGCAAGATTGTGGGAAGAGAGTTGTTATGCCCTTTCTGTGTGAATGGTTATTGTTGCGTCTTATCAGATCACTGGTGTTGACAAGAAACAGCCATGTATAGAAGCCTTGTCAACAGGCCATGTCTTTGATTTATTAAAAAAAAGGCAATTCAAACCAACCCCTACACAAAAGTCCATGTAGATGTAAAAAATATAATGTATAATTCTACTGCTAAACAAAGGCAAATAAATAAAGGTTCAGGATTGATGGATGAATGGTGGATTTTTGAACTTCTTTCACAGGCTTTCATTTCAGGATCACAATTCTGTTCTCAGCTCCAAAAAAGCAACCAGTTGTGATGTCACCCATAATAATCTGAATTGTTGAGGTTCAGAGGCATCACGTGCAACCCAGCTCCCATTGGACGATACAAACGTGCCACACTTTATCTATTCTAAATGAGAGCATAATTTATAACAATTGACAAGCATGTGCTATTGAACTAGAGCTGAAACTACTGATTAAGACCATTAACTCGTCAGACTCAGACTTCCACTTAAACTGACTTCTTTATGCAAGCAGTGGGGTTGCCCCCTAGTGACCATTGACTATACATCCACTTATATTTCATCCACTTTTTACATACGCTCTGTGGTAAAGGTGGAGGCACTTGTCATTCTCTTTCTTGTTTTTAGTTGACTTGAATACTGCTGAAAGCTTATTATGGCTTTATGAATAAACAATGAAGCAATACAATTTCTGCTTCTGTACCTTTTTAAAGGACAAAATTAACTGATGAAAATCAATTGGTTTATTTTTAAGCAAAATTTGACATGATGAAAGTATTTCATAATATATTTGACTTTGTTAGGTGCTGTTATTGTTTATATTCTTATTTTATAATAATTTCCCATCTTTAAAGAGTTTATTTCACTCATAGGTTTTCAATAAAAGGTGTGTAACTGTGTAGGCTATTTTACTGTATGGGAATGGAAGAAATTTTCTCTTTATTGTTATTTCATTGAGTATTATACCATGGTTTCCACCATACCATCAAGTTGTCATCTGTGCTGGAATATAATTATCTCTAGGATGTTGAATGGGTATCATGTTGACACTGCATCCTTTGTGCTGATGATATTCATGATAACCGGTGCTTGGTTACTGTGCTGTTGAATTGATTGATATGTAAGTTGTAGCAGCCTGAAGTCAGTGTTTCACCAGTGTGTGATAATTCTTCACCAGTGTGTGATAATTCCCTTGTGTCCATTCTTCAAAATGGACACAAGGGAAAAGAGATTTTAGCCACTTAAATTACAAAGGCTCACTGAAGAAAAATCTTCACCTGCTGCTTTATTGCTGCTAACTCATTTGGTAGGTTTGTGTAAATTAGAAACCTCAACCATCACCCGTAAATGCTGATTCCACTAATGTTTTTGCTGAAAAATGTGTCATGTGTTACATGGCCTATGTAATAAATTGTTTTACTTACTAGAAAGTAGAACTGTTGGCGTTGCAGCAATGATTGTGTGTGTGCCTATGATGATTCATTGTTGTACTGTAGTTTATGCCAAGTTGTATGAATGTCTGTCAAATGTAAGTCATCTGTGTTCTCTGGCTCACTGTTAACATGGTAGCATCTCCCGTCAGGTGACAGTAAAGATTATCTGCTAATGACAAACTAGCATTGTCAGTCGTTTTTATTACCCACATCATACAGACAATATGAGACATGGAGAGTTGGGGGTGGGATGAACAAATAGAGCCAATAACACTGAATTATGGCACAGAAGCCGATTTGTGAACAAAACAGAACCATGGGAACAGTGTAGTCACTGCATAATGCAGTCAAAAAAAATAAAAATTAAAAAACACCCTGGATGTGAGAAATCAGAAGGCAAAGAAGAGAGGGTTGTGGCATTTACATGCGATAATTATGAGTAGAAGCCAGGGACATGAAGATGAGTGTTGCTGGCTCCCATCTGTGCCCCTTCAGTGCCAGAGCTCCACAGACCTGTGGTGTCATGGAGCGAAAATCAGCAGCAGGTCCTTTACCACAAATAATTTAGAATGTAAACTGTATTTTAAGTTAATTATACCTGTCCTTTAGACCAACAATGGTTCCCTAAACCTTGTAACAAGATGTCATTATAAAATGGCCATCATGCATCTAAATGAACTACTAAAGTTTATTTGACCCATTGTTTCCCAGAAGTTATGAAACATTTAGTTAAACAAATAAAATACTGTGGCAAGATCCAGAGAATTATGGGCACAAGTGTGATTTTTTTTTTAGTTAGTTGGCAGTACACACAGAAAGCTTTTATGGCCTTTTAACAACAGTTCCCACACACCATCTGAGGCTCTCCAGATAAACTGTAAACTGTCAGCAAAGGATCTGAGTGGGATAATCTTCTTCCTGATGGCACACACTGTGACTGTGATCCTGTCAGTCTCACATCTGCATACAGATATCTGGAGAATTACAAGACATAAAATGACACTTGATGATTATTAAAACACATATAAAAATGTAGTATTTTCAAATCTAAAATGCTACACTGTTATTTGTGACATTTTGATAATATTTGTATGCTGTAAAATTTTAATATAGTTGAACATACAGTACAATAAGTGACCTGGCTGTTGGATACCTTAAATGGGATGTTTACCGCAGCTGACAGTCCTCTGTTCAGTGACTCTGAAGGTGCAATGTCTCTAAAGATTTAAATCAAACAGCTGCTATTTTTACTTCTACACGTGTACTTTTTTGCTGACACAACATTAACCTCAAAAGTGACAGATCAGTTTTGTGCTTTGTTTCTCTCTCTCTCTCTCTCTCTCTGCATCTTTACTTCGGGGACCCATTCTTATACATATTCTTATTAATGAGGTGTTTTATGTTGTATTTATTTTGTAAATTTTTTCAACTAAATAGGAAAAAATCTAATACAACCTTTAAGCCCAATTTTATTTAATTGCCCCAATGATGAGGAAGATATAGCATCAGGCAATGCTGCTATATATTTAATATTTCACATAATAAATGTGTTGATATCACCAATTTCACATCAATGTCCTTGGATATATGCTCTGAAATTTCTTCATGTCCAACAGCAATGAGCTACACTAGAACTGCATTAACAGCTTTTTCTTTCAACGGCAGGTGTTATTTTGCTATATGTAATGGTCTTCCAGTGATACGAGGTGGCTTTATTTGTACATCCATTATTTTTCTTTTTGTCTTTTCAGAGGCCACCAGAGAAATGCCGCTATTTGGTGGGCAGTGTCCTGTGCGAGGGTGAGGAGAAGCCAGATGAAGAGCTGCAGAGGATGTATGAGAAGTTTGGCTTCAAGGTGTTTTCTCTGCCTGAAGTGAGCCACGCTGTCACCACCAGCTTCCCTTGCACTACGCCTCTGTCCCACGTGCTGGGACCGTACAGAGTCTACCCAAGGCTTGCTTCTTACATTGAGGTATGTCAGTCATTCTGAAGTTAATATTGTTCTCATTCTTTTCACTTTTTTCCACTGTTGATTTTGTTAGTTGGATTTTTCATTGAAATTAATAGTTTAAAGCACTTCTCCAACACAGAAAGGTTTATGTCATTATATGAAACTGTAAGACTCGCTCTTAAGTCCATTTTCTAGAATGGAGAGCTGACATACAGTATCTGCCCCATTTCAGCTTCCTACTTGTTAAAAGTTCCTCACTCGTGTTTAATTAATCACACAAACAGACAAAATCTTTAAAGAAGATTGAGAATAGATGACATAGTAGGAAGCATAGGTACGTTACATTCCCGCAGCCCATATGCTGGTCTCCATGTCCTCAGGACAGGCCTCAAAAAGCTATTGACATTTACGAGTGACATTTACGCACAGGGATTCATTTAGGGACATCCCAGGGCATGAATAATGCTCCACATGCACTTCTGTGTGAGTGTATGCACATCTGCTCATCTGTTTATTGAAGCCTCTGTCTTTTCACAGGAGGTAAAAAAAGGAGCTGCTTCCTACTTAGGATTATGTCTAAGAAAAAAAAAAACCAAAAGCTGGATGTTCTCACACTCACTTTTTTGTAGGTGAAACTTTTCTCTCCCATATTAATTACAGTGGGAGATGGGAGTACTGAAATGCAATGGTGTTGCTCTCTAATTCTGTGAAGCTTTTAGTATTTCATTAGTAAGCTACAGTGTTCTGAGTTGCCGGCACATATCTGGTCAGTGATCAGCATGTAACGCCGGTGTGTATGTGCTATTATTATGCCGTAAGAGTAGTGCTCTGCTGTGCTGATTCCTCCATGTGTGGTTGTGTTATTTTGAGGTAATGCAAGTAGAGGGACAATAACTCAGCCAGTGGCATATTCAATGGGCTTTGTCCAGCTCCACATATCACAACCATGCTTTGTGGCATAGATGCATCAAAGGCAGACTTTTAAGGAGATGTTTCTCCTTTTGAAAGTTGACTTTCACCCTGGCCTTAGTTAGAAACTCATAATTGTGGCATTAATCACATTATGATTTTATAAAACGTCAATGTGTCCCACAAAATGCATAACACAATGTAGGATCCACTATATACTGTACCCCAGCTGTCCTTTTTTTTTTTTTTGTGCACCCAGATGACAGAAAGTTGCTAGAGCACCAACAAGCAAACATTGCCCCACACCATACAAACACTAACAATAGGATTTGTTGTTCTGTGGCTTAACTTAAATCTCTAATGGCCAGAAACTGCTTTTAATTTAAGAAAGGAATCACAAAGGCAATGCTACAATGTGTGATGTTTAGCATAGTGCCACCGGAATAATTCATCATGTACAAACCTCATACATTTTTACACAGTACAAATTTTAATCCTTTTTCCCTCCTTCTATATGTTTAGGTTGTAGTGGTTTCATTATTCTGTTATCTACATATTGAAATCCTTCAAGAACCACTGTCGTTTATCATCATTTCCACCATTTTCTTCTTTTTTTGCAGTGTGGTCTCTGCAGCTCTCTTCATACTGTAACACTCTGCATCAGAGGGAAGGGCAGACTCTTAACATGTGCACTGACACAGACTAAATGGCATAGGGAATAGCATCCATCCATGTTTTAGTACGTAGTAGCATTCCCTTGTAGGCTCTGGTCCTGTTACATCATCATGGCCAGTGTCAGTGTGCATATTTTGTGAGCCAGCAGATCTGTCTGTCAAGCTAGTGGATGTCACCTAAAAGAAGGCCTCAGTTCTTTCTCCCTGGCACTTGTCTCGAGGCAGAGGCACTTGACACAATCAATCAGTTGACCTGACTGTTGTGAGAGGTTGTTAGGAGGTGAGCTTGTACAGCAGAGATGCTAATCACACACTAACATCCAGTGTGTGTTGTGGAATAGTGAGTGCACTATGTATACCAGCCACAGCCAGGCTAATAAATAATGGAGTATGGTTTATAGAGGATGGTATGTGCATGTCTGCACATATACTGCATGTATGATTAATTGAGTAGGTTGCTGTAGTATAAGGGACTTTGAAAAGAGGGGGACACTGGTGTGACGTCACATGCTTACTGTGTCTGTTGTGGATTGATCTGAACTATTTTAATGCTGCAGCTGAAACGGGGTGATTAGAAGAGAAAATACACAAAATACACAGATAAACCAAAACTGTATGTTAAAGACACTAAGAACGTTTTTTTTTTTAATCACTGTAGATTGGTTAACATGACCGCCCAAGCTTTTTTTTCAAAACCTGAAAAAATAAATTATAAATAAATCTAAACAGATTTTTTGTGGGAACTGCCTCAGACGTTCCTTATGGTCCCTGCAGAAATTTTAGCAATCCATTTATCTGAATCAAGCTTCAAATATCATAAAAGCATATGTTATTTTCCTTTTTTTTGCCTTGTGGTCCGATAGCTTTTAAAATATAAATTTGCCCATTTTATCTGCAGGTTTGCAGATTATCTTAATGCTTTTTTAATGTATTCCGTCTCAACCCCTACAGCGAAGATGAATTTTGGTGAGTATCTCTTTAAAATGGCTGCAACTCTTGTGTCTATTTTCAGGGTTTTGAGTTTCTGTCACCGCGGTGCTCTGCCACTGCACGGTGTGGATTCCTCACCTCCATGCTGCTCATGGTTTATTCACCAGGCACTCTCTCCCCCGTCTTCTTTGATGTTGTTGTTTGTTGAATTAAATATAGAAAATTTGTTTTGCTTGTCCACAGCATTTATTTTCCATGCAACAAGCTGATTAGAGGTTAGCCAGGGGGGCTGCACTTATATGGTGGTGTATCTGTCAAGTAAACAACAACTGAGATGGCCTTCGCTCTGCTCAGGTGGTTCTTTTGGGTGAATATAAATGTGGCATTGTTGTGGGAGTCTATGTTACTGAAAACTGATAATGAACTATGGAGTTGTATTATTTGTATTGGCTTTTCAAGTCATTGAGGTATGCTCACTGAAAGTCTGCCATAGTAGAGAGGCTTTGCCTCTGAAATGGTTGTGTATCAAGTCACAACAACACACTCATAAAATAACTCTACCACCACGTGTATCTCAGCATTTTTGAATATTATGCATTAAAATACTTCCCCCCCATTTTCTAGCTGACATACCAGGGTTCAGTCAGTTATACAGATAACTACTTCTTTTCTTTTGTTGCATAATATCATCTGGTTCATGTGGAATTCTTGAGAGGAGGCTAACTCTAAAATATAGTATACGGGGCTACTTTGGTTTCAGGAAAGTGTTCTACTTTTCCTTCTCAGCCAGCTGGACTAACTGATGCTTCATCACATCTCTGCAGTTTGAAGCTACCTGAGCTCACATTATCTGTGAAATCATACAGGAACTGTTCAGAATATACCTTCTAGCTAAGAAATAAACAGCATCTGTGAGTTTGCCTCACTTAGGGGAAAAAAAGGTGTTATCTGATCATCATGTTTACACCCGTGAAGCACACAGTAAGCTTTCATCTGATAGCACAGTCTCAAAATCAGCATTGCTGGTCCACACTTAAGCCACTGTTGTATCTGTAGTATCATTACCTTTGAAGAGGCTTTACACAGTCCTACATTGACTCTACCAGCTTCTTTTGTCGGGCAGTTAGAACATGAAATCAGCCAAAAAGGAAATCAAGGAAAGTGGGGCATGATAGCACATGCTTTGATCATCATCCCCTCTACATTTTTAATTTCTCCTATAGGCACACAGCACAGACTTCCTTGACTGTTCTCTTCAGCAATTTATGTGTGGGATGATGCAGAATTGCAGGGACTGTGGCTGCAATACCACTGAAGTGCAGAAAGCAATGAGAGAGATTATAAGTGATGTGCGAGTTTGCTAGTGTCTCTGTAACTGATTGTGGGCTGTGGTGAGTAAAAAATAAAGTATTTTTCATTATTAATACTGTCCTTCCACACCATTGTTCCCTCAATTATATTTTTATTGGTTAACATAAGGTTCTTGTTTCTTGAAGGCTCTCAAAAATAATAACCTTAACATAACAGAAACCTGCAGCCCAGAACCCTAGACTTCATCTTTTGTGTTTACAATTAATATGGCTTGTCACACCTTCAGTCTGCCATTTTCACACTCTGTGGAAAAAAACACTTGGCTGTAGGTGCACAATAATGTATTTAGCCACCAAAGATGGTAATGACAGTTTCATCATTTTTTCCTCTTCTTTCCACTAAGTGGCTTTAATGTGTTGAAGTCCTGTGCACACACTGGGTTTATCTCTGCTTTCATGTTTGCTATGTCAGACTGTAGTACTGTAGTAGCCTTAATATATCATTTTCAACCAGAACATTTTCTTTGGCTGAAACCAAGAGGATTTTGGGCCACGTGGGACTGGACCCAATCCCAGCTGACATAGGACGAAAGGCGGCCTTCACTTCTTGACAGGTTGTCCATTGCAGGAGAAACATAAAGAGAAAAACAACCATTCATTCACATATTCACTTCTGCGGTCAGTTTAGGGTATCCAATTAACCTAATCTCTAAACTGCAGGTTTTTGGACTGAGGGACTAAACCAGAGTACCTGGAGAGAATCCACATGCACACAGGGAAAATGTGCAAACTCCACACAGAAAGGCCCTTGGTCAATTGGTGGCCTTCTTGCTGTGAGGCAATAGTGCTAGCCACTAATCCACTGTGTGACCCATGGAACAACATGCCCTCATTTTGATAGGATTCACTTGAGAAAAGCTAGACTCACAAGTAGAGCCAAACATTGTCAGTATTTGCGAGGCCTCTTTTCTTACTGTGGGTTACTGATATTGGCTAACACAGTTAGACCAAACGTTCACTGCACCCTCTGCCTACAAGTACTGCTTTAAAGGAAATGACCATTTCCATCTGAGAGACACTCTCATCAAGACAAGTCATTATCTTTTTTGCTTTTTCATAGAAGTCTGCATCTGGTCAGAAGAAAATGGGTCAAGAACCAACAAAAGTACTTGCAATCTCTCTTTTAACCTTTTTGTGTTGGAAATTGCTAAGTTTGTTTTAAAAGCTCAAAGCCTCTCAACCAAAATAAACAATAGACTTCTCACCCACACAGAAAGTAGATCTCTGTCATGAACTGCTGATGACATGCGCTCCACAATGGAGCTCTGCAAAGATCTGTTTTATCTGAATGAAGCAACTTCTTAATGGTGGCGATGACGCTGTCCTTTTTCGGCAGCCGCCACATTAACAGTGACAGCAAGCATGCAATCTTTCACAGTCTTTGCTGCTGTCGAATTAACATCCAGGCTACACAAAGGGATGTTTCTGTTGCTGTGTCTTGTTCTGTGCAGTTGTGACCAAGAGCCACTTGACTGTGTTGAAATGATGCTAATAATAGCTGTAATTCCTCCTCTGCTCCTCTGTGCCCTCAGGAAATCTGGCAGTATTTGACTTGTAGTGCCTCTTTAAGTTGTACTCTTGAAACAGAAAAAAATCTTGACTCTTGAAACAAAAATCATAGCCTAATTTTGTTTTTGTTTTACAGGCCATAGGAAAATTAAAAAGAGAGTATATCCACACCCCCAGGCCACTTCATTAATAGAATAATCAATAGCTCTGACTTTAATTCCAGAGACAGAGTTCATTCCAAGTAAATAGGTTATTATCCGCCTTATTAAATTGGATCTGATAAAACATTTGGGAATACACAGAGCACATTTACCACTTAGCCCACGAGTAATAATTCAATGGTTTTGGTTGTTAGACACATTTTGTTAGCTTATCTAAAGACAGAGTTTTAGGTGATGTGGTCAGTAATTGAACAATTATCTATCCTGTTCTGATCTCTTTGATAGCTAACAACTTTTTACAATCAAGGTACTCTAAGTAAAACTTTGTTGCTGGGGTTTGACAAGTGAAATTTCATTACTTAATGATTCTGACTCACAGAATCATTAAGCTAGAGACTTACTAATGATGGATCCCAATAATAATATTTGACTATGTCTTACTGACAGCCATCTGATATAGGTTTTTTTTTTTTTCAGGTTTGACGCACCTGGAAACCATTGTAACCAAATCATCAATTATTCAGAGTAATGATTAGATTTAGGTGAGTTTAGAGAATGATGGAGCCTTATCATAAATCCAACATTTGCCACAGATACTGATTATTCTGATGAAAAGTCACACTCTAATCTTATTTTAGCTATGAAAACGTGTCAACAAAATAATCAGAAAAGATTTGTTTTGCACGAAAAGTGGTGGATCTTGCAGTCAAAAATATTGTGTCATTGGAAGCTGTTTCATCTACTGTAGATGTAAAGGTCATCGCATAAACTTGTTATCTGCCATATGTGTGTGAGATAGTCTGCCACAGCTTCTTTCGGTGATTGGCATCTTGTCAGCCTACCTCCCCAACATGTTCTGATTCATGACCATATGTCACTGCTGCAGTAACTTGTGGACTATGGATATGTGGATATCACTGACCTTGAACAATTTGCCCTGTGTAGCAGACAAGTGAACTGGTAAAGATTATCCTCGTGGACCCACAGACAAATTCTCAATCCCTTTTAAGTTATTAAGGGTAAAAAAAAAAAATCTCTAAAAGTCAAGGGCCAGACTAGGTCATATTATATAAACATCAGAACAAACCAAGTTTTTGATCAAATCATAGATTTATGTTATTTATTACAGATTTGGGCTTCTACCTTGAGAGGTAGTTTTTGCTTAAAAATTACAGATAGTTTTGCTTCAGAATCACTATTTCATTGGGGTATGACACATTTTAAATATTATTGCCTACTCAGCCCCTTTTACCTGTTTAAATACCTGTAAAGGGTGAGTGTAAATAGTAGTGTGCAGTATTTCATATGGCAAAAATTGATTTGGGCTAGTACCTTGTGGCTATTAGGGGATACTTTTCTGTTAAAATAACTAAGTTGCATTGGGCTATAACATATTTTAAACATTATAGGCCTCTTATCCCCTTTTTTATGTTGAAATACCTTGAAAGGGCTAGTGCAAACAGTAATGTTCATTATTTCAGTTACCAGAAAGTGATTTGGGCTCCTAAATTGCAACTGAAGAGATACTTTTTTTGTCAAAATTACAAAATTTCATTCTCCATATTTACAAAATTTACATTTATCAGTTAACACCACTCAATAAAACAGAATTATTCAGACAATAACTCAAAGCAAGTAGTCTCCACAACAAACTCGAGCCTATACTGATACAATTAGTTTGCCTTTGCAGAATAGGGTTTAAATGGTAAACCTGGGCAGCCTGGGATGAAGTCTGTGATGCTGTGCATTACACTGCTGTGTAAGTGGGTCAGTTAAGGTTTATCTAGTTAACTCTGCCTTTTGATTTTTTTTGTTTTGGCAGTGATCCTACTGTGAGACCTTGCATATTACAAAGTATGTCTAAACCAACGCTATGGCAATACTTTGAATCAGCAGCACTATCTACAATACTTAAAAGCCCTGTATTCATACAGTAGAAATAAACTCTTTTATCTGTTTCCCATGCTTTTACGATAGATTTTTTATCCCAATCTGGCTACTATTAGTACATATTTACTGCCTCAGTGCACATATATACAGTATATATACACTACTGAGAGGACTTCTGAAGTTATACAGAATTATTTTTTAGATTGCAGGCATTACTCTTTTTGCATGAGGACACCAACTAAATTAATGTCTAAAATGCTTGCTTTTTAAATAGCAGGTTCTTGTGCAGTTCAGCAAGGAATACCAGTTTGTTTATGTCTGTCTCATTGTCTATACTGACATCTGCACTTTGTTGTGTATATGTGTGTGTATATAGGGGATCCAGACAAAATGAAAGAAGTGATCTTTTAAATGATTGGTGCATAGTCACTGTTTAATATGCACAAAATCTACCTTGTTATGTTTTAAATTCATCCCATGTCAGGTCCACAGCCTCTGATTTTCACTTCTGTCAAAGTTTTTTTTATTTTTTTATTTTATATTAACCTCACACTTAGCCATGGCCTCCAGATACTGTGAGCGCAGTGACCACATAAATCCACTCCCTGCTCAGTCAATCATTCTGCCTCTCTGGCTGTTCAGCAGTAAAAAAAAAGCCACACTGCCTTGTCACTGTAGGTGAGCAAATATTAAATAAATGCCAGATACTGAGAAAGACCCCTCTGGGTGGAACATACGGCAGCTAATCCTAAACCCTCTGGATGTTGAGACCCAGGAGCAGAGAAGAAGCAGAGGTGTCAAAAGAGATCAGCTGTTGACATTTCCTAAAATGCATGACAACTTTTGCTTCCCTGTCCTTTGAATTCAACTGGTATTGAGTGTAATCAAAGATCTGTAATTTCTGGAATTGGCAGTAGGCACTGATTCAGATCCTTACACTTCCGTGGCTTTATTTTCTGACAGGCCAGTTCTAGGTTCTACCAGAGTGGACTCAAAATGATATGAGAACTAATAATGTGATAAGTACAGATAAAACTCTGACTCCCTAATGATCAATTGTCAGCTTTTACATCTTATTTGTTCCTGTTGAACAATGGCTGCTCCCCCGGGAACACAGCATTGTCCACCTGCTGCTTAGGATTCAGGAACTGAATAGATGTTTTATTCCCTCATGTGAAAGTAATTGTCAAAATACATTTCCTGCCATTGTGCTCTTCCTCTCACTGTCCCAGGGGACTTCCCAGTCTGTTTTGAACCTGTGGTGCTTTCTAGTAATCTCCATGATAAACAAAATATCAGAGTGCTTTTAATGGGATTAACATGGGTCAAGGAAATAAAATCAATCAGGTAAAAGAAACGCAGGTGAGAAGATAAGAAACTTGATTTGAGTCCATATGGTATATTTAAAATGAAGAAAGACCTTCCAAACAAATCTGGACTTGACTTTATGTAGTGTTTTTGTACTTTCTTACCCAATTTGTATCTTTTGGTCCCATCTCTGGTAGATTGTTTTCCAAAGCTCTTGCCCTGCTGCAGCACTTGATCGGAAAAATACATTTATCTGAGTTGTACTGATTCTTCAGTGATGATTCTGGTGGAGGCAATCCATTGTGCAGTGGTAATTTCAGCTTTTAATGAACTGTGATTAGGGACTCTGTATGCTTCAGAGAGCAGTTTGTTCAGTACAATACCTTTTAATTAGCAACCATTTACTTAGGACTCTCAGCCTTTGTTATGCTCACCATGTTTGTGTGTGTGTTCCTCAGTGCTTGTATGCTTTTGCTTTCCCTTCTGTCTGCAATTGGGTCCCCAAGGGGGAGAATTTATTTTTACACAACAATCACATCCTTGTGTAATCAGAGCCCAGCAAAGACCTGAAATTTAATTTCAACCGTATTTAAATTTTCCACAAATCTTGATCCAACAATAGACGCACCATCATGTCAACTCTGTGTGTAAAATGTATCAACAGATCTATATCTTACAAGCATGGACGGCCATGTTCCGAGACATCACAAACTAAGGGAAAATGTTGTCCATTTATAAATTGATTTTCTCCCTCCTTTAGGCTACATTTAAATTACCCTGACTAATATGCAAATTTCTTTTCCACTGATGTGACAGATCAGATTGTTTTCAGGGCTGTGTGGACACAAAAATTCCCATAATCAATTCCAGTATTTAAAATTATTTATTTGTCACTTCAATATGTTGTACAAGATTAAATAGAAAAAATAAAAGAAATTATTAAAAATACAACTCACCATTATGCTGAATGTAGTTGCCGTTGTTAGTGGGAGTCCTGTGCTTGTTTCTCTTCAATGAGCCAGTCCCATCTTGGGGTAATGGGAGACAATGACACACAAAGCAGTTTTGAAGACTTCACTGCCTCATTTGCGAGTCTGTCGCCACATATTATGCAAAGTGGGCTTGGTGCACGAGAATCACCTGTAGCGATAAACTTGTGGGCTTACTTTTTTACTGTGTGTATACTATGTGTACAAAGCGGATGCACCTGATTTTCGAAATAAATTAATATCTATTTGAAATGAATCATCTTTCAGACTGATGATCAATAAAATATTTTTGTTCAGTCTCTCTGTGCGGCATGGTACCAAATGGCCCATGGGCTGGTACCAGTCTATGGCCTGGTGGTTGGAGACTGCTGCTTTAGAGAACTGGAATTAAATTAGAATTTAACAACATTACTGGTGAACATAGTCTTATTTTCCGCTGTTTTATCATGTGTTGGTCACTTTTCATTTCATACCCAATTGTGCTTTCTCTGAAATATATTCCATCCTTGTAATACTTGTAAATGTGTTTGTAAAATTTAAGAATAAATATTCTAATTTTGTTAAGAAACACAAGTTTTCATAACTGTAACTAAAACATCCTTACTGGCATAGCTGACACTTTTTCAAAAAATTTTACTCCTCTAATTTATGTATTGTGTTCAAATACCACTAGCTTTACATTTTTAATTGCAGCTGAAAATGAATGGAGAGGAGGAGAAAATAATATAAGGCTCCCAGTGTGGCTATACATGTGACAGCACGCATTGAAAAATAGACAATATTATATTTGGCTGTGGTTCCCAAAATGAAAGTATGGTTTACTATCAGTGAATGAATGTATATATTCTATGAATGTATGAATGAATGTATAGCTGAAACTCTGGTGTGGTGAGTGGGATACACATTTTCTCCAGGTCAAAAGTCAATGACCATTTGGGTCCTGGTTCGCAGTTTGCATGTTCTCCCTGTGTGCAAATGGTTTCAGGTTCTCCAGCTTCCTCCCAGAGTTCAGAAACATGCAAACTTGGTCAAAATTAACCTGGAATGTGAATGTGAGAGTGACTGGTTGTTAATCTCTGTATGTTGGCCCTGGTATGGACTGGTGACCTGTCCAGGGTATACCGTGCCTTTCATTCTGGGTCAGCTGGAATAGGCTCCAGCTCCATGACCCTCATGTGGAGGATAAAGTGGTAGAAAATGGACGGCTGGATGAGCTTCTATCAATATACTCTATATAGAGAATGGTAGTTTCTATAGTTTGTCATTCCACAATGTATTTTGTAAAATCAATTGAATGAATCTGTAACGTTTAGATGAATTGTGAGAGACAATATAGTTGTTTTTTTGTATGAAATTGAGGGTAAAAACTTGAATAATGTACACTTGAGGATGAAATTACTAACCCCCCTTCGAAAATGTAATTATTTTAAAAGTATTTCCCATGTGCTGTTAAACAGAGCAAAGAATATTTAACACAGCTTCTTCAAATATCCTAGTTTTATTTTGGATGCTTCCATTATTTTACATTGCAAACAGAAATAAAATTATTCCACGTAATCTAAAAACTGCCAGGGTCAAAAATATTATCCCCCCGATGCTAATAGTCAATTGTGTCTCCTTTTTGCTGGATAACAGCCTGCGGTCATTTGTTTTCAACTGCTTCAGGTTTTCTTTCAAAATCTTCGCATATCCTTCTTCCTTCATGTTTCCTTCCACCTTGACGCAATTCCCAGTTCCAGACACACTGAAACATCCCCACAGCATAATACTCCCACCACCATGTTTCACTGTGGGGACGGGGTTCTTTGGTTTATATACTCTCCCTTCTTTCTCCAAACACAATGTCTCTATGGACAAAGAGCTCTAGTTAAATCTCATCTACTCATGTTTCCAGTATGAATAATCTTTCTTCAGGTTGTCTTTATCATACTTCAGTCTGGCTTGAAGGTGTCTCTTCTACAGAAGTGGAGTTCTTCTTGGTCTGCAACCCCACAGTCCAATTCCGTGCAGAGCTCTAGTAACTGTCTTCTTTGAGAGTACATTTCCTGACTTGTCACAATTTCTGTCTTGGCACTTGTTCTGGGTCTTTAGGCACATCTTAGTCTTTGAAATCGTTCTCTTCCTACCTCTGCCAGGCTTGTCCTGTATTATGTAGCTCTCTTTGAATTTCTTGATGATGCTTCTCACTCCATTTCTTGATACTTAGAAACACTGTGATAACTTTGTACACCCTTCTCCTGCTTTGTGAGCATCAACAATGCTTTTTCTCAAGTCTAAACTGATTTCATTTGTTTTTGACATGATTCTTTAAATTGGGATATAACCCTCAGTTTTAACTTGATTTTTAAAGTCTAGAGCATTACACAGTTAAGCACATCATTGCACAACAGTGGTTTTTGCTATGACTCAATAAAAAGGGCCGTTCTTAAGGGGACTAATAACTTTTGTTTTTGGATTTTGTGGAATAATTTCAAAACTAGGATGTTTGAAAAAAGCTGTATTAAAAATTCTTTGCTCAATTGTATAATAATCTTTTCAAAATCTATATTCTTCTTTTCTTGCACATTCAATATCTGTAATGTGTGAATATAAGTGTAATGTAGTCAGACCCCTTTATCGTCTCCCTGTGCGCTTATTGTATGTCACAATAAAACTAGCAACAGCATGAAGCTGCAGAGGGAACAGTCTGTGTGTTGAAGATGCCTGGTGAGTCTTTCCTCATTAAAGATGAGACAGCATTGGTCTGTTTTGTGTAGCCTGCAGAAATCCTCGATGGGTGCAAATATTGATACTGTTTATTCTCTCCCAGAGGCATGAATTGTATAGATCCATGTAGTTGAATGTGAGCTCTGATTTAATGATCAAAGATTATTAAGTTTCATGTTTATATGATGTGGGGATCCTGATTTAAGGTGTTCATGAATAAGTATCTATACTATTTTAATCTATCTATTTTAAATTTAAAGATTAGCTCTCACTCAATATATTTGTTGTTTATGTTACTAAAAGACATTAATTCATGTCTTTTTTTAATGCTCTTCATTTTGTCTTATCTGTACTTGTCTTATCTGCAAAATGACATTGCCAGTGTAGTTTATGACTGTGAACTGTGTTGCTTTATTTTAATTTGGAAAAAAAAAACATCTTAAATCAAACTGTTTCAGTCAATTTCCTTCTTATTAAAAGTCTGAATCTTTTCTGCAAATTTGCTTTATTTTTCAAAATGCAACAATCTACATTGGAGTATTCTTTTACGAATGTCCAAAGTCAGTATTTCAGTTGTCCCTTGGTTCTGTTAATCTGTATTTATTTTATTAATGAAATAATGTGGGGTCGCTTGGTTGGTGCAGTGGTTAGCACTCTTGCCTTTGCAGCAAGAAGACCCGGGTACATGACCCAATCGGGACAAGGGTGTTTCTGCATGGAGCCTGCATGTTCTCCGCGTGTGTTTGTGGGTTTCCTCTGGGTTCTCCAGTTTCCTCCTGCTGTCCAAAAACATGCAGATTGGACACTCTAAATTGCCCATGTGAATGTAAGAGTGGATTGTTGTTTGTCTCTATGTGGCCCTGGCAACCTGTGCCAGCTGGGATTGGCACCAGTGCCCCCCGCGACCCTCATGTGGAGGATAACGCTGTAGAAGATGTCTGAAATAATGTGGTATTTGGCAGGAGGTGATGGTGCCAGAAAATTATGAGTTGCTCATTAAAACAAGACTTTACTGTTCAATTGACTTATTTTAGATCAAGCAATGAGCAAGATACCTCCCCCAATGAGGAGCTTGCTTTGCCTCTCACCTGTGAAGTTGCTTGGGAGATGAGTGGTGTTGATTAAGAGATGACATTGACATCTTCTCCTGCTCACTGCTCTACAGCTTAACTAACTCCTAATAAGAACACAGAAAGCTCCTGGTAGAGGCAGAAGGCAAATGTGTTAATTTGTGAATGTAGTGAAGCATGTCCATGAGGACATATGTACCGTAGATATGAATGTTTGAAAAAAAGGGTCTATTGATGTGCCTGTATGCATGCATTTAAAAGTAGACGTTGGTGTTAGTGTGTATGTCTGTGCACGTGTGTTGTTGTTTGTCACATCACCAAATGTGGAAGAAATAATCAGCAGAGCTGCATGTATGTTACTGGATTAGATTAGGGTGGCAAATTGATTGTAAGCATGTAGTTGTCTCCAAATGCCACTGATTGCGGAGGCGGATGAACGTGCTGGCACCTAATTTGATCGCACAACTAATGCAATCGGTGTTATGGTAGCTATGGCAGATCGTGATTAATGTGCCTATAGGCCAAAACAGGAGTGGAGGGGTAGAGAAAATCACACAGAGCAGTGTGATTAATCACATGTACAGAATAACAGAGGCCCAAACTCAGTCCATATGTTCTTAGAAAGCAGTTTGACTTCCATCTGGGAAATAATTCTAATTTCATTCACTTGCACTCACTCCTTTCTGAAACAATGACATCTTAAAACCATATTACCATTATTTTAATGACAAAGCAGAACTTTTCAACAGCAAGACAACAGAGTTCTCTAGACATACTGTATATGTGTGCGTCTTTACCAAATTCCTTTTTTACTTCCTACTTCTTATCTGTTTTATGTCAGCTCCGTTGATACATGAAAATAAAAACCAGGCTTAATGAGATTACATTATTAATGAGATCTAAACTGAATTTTTCTCAAATTATAAAACATTTGGAAAGTTTTTTAAAGTTTTGAAAGTTTTTCTCTTGTGCAGTTTTCTTTTTTGTCCTCACTTTCACTGCTGTGTCATTGGATTTAACAGTACAGTAGCTTCATTAATTGTTGATATGCATACAGTATACTGTAACACATCTGTCGCACAGCTGTGCATGAATCCATTTTTGGTCTTTGTGCACAAACTAGACAAAACAATACCACTTATCCAAACACTGCTCTGCAGAATTAGCAATAGATATCTCGTGAAATGTGTTGTAACATTTCAAACATTTTTGATCAGCTCTGCTTTAGAGACTGATTCCATCACAGACTAAGAAAGGCTTGTGGGTATTGATTAAACGGTTCTGTGGCTGAATTTAGATTGATCTTATATGAAATGAGTGACAGAAAGAAAGAGCTTGTTATCACAGTGATTATAAGGGAATTTTATGTTCTCTGTCCACTTCCATCATCTCCTGTCACATTCACTTCTGAGCCCAAATGCCACATTAGCATGCCTGAGACCCACTCCCACAGTGGCATCACACTGACAGCTCTCATACTTGCACAGCTCATAGATCCTCTGTTCAGACAGAGCTGCAGCTTCCATCATGGTTTATGCAAGCTTTTTTTCTTCATGGATCATTTACAGTGTTCAGACAGGCAGTAAATGACTATGAAAATAATATGCAGTATAAGAATAGTCTGTTTGTTTTAGTTTTGCCAACTCATCTTAATTTGAACAGCTGTGTCTTTTAAAAATAGTCAATTTAATGCAACCAAGAACAATCTTGTTGTCAGCATAAAACATTATGATATTGTAAGCATTAAATTGTGCCTTTAGGTTATTACTAACAAAACAGAAAAGTTATCTAATGACCTATGCAGGTTTTATGTTGTGTAAAGTTGTAAAGGGACTTTATTTTGCTGCTGGACAATGAAAGCTGTGGGTTATCATTCAACTTTTACAGCTGAAGCTTTAGAATTAAAGCTCACTGTGTCCAGCTGGGAATAGGGCCTTGGCCATCAGGGATTTAGAGGCTCTATAAAACTGTTTGATACTTTTCTTAGTGCTCTGACTCCTTTTTATTCAAAGAGGTTTTAAAACAAGGACATTTCACAGAACTAAGCTAATAGCTGGACTTTCCTCTGCAGAGGTTGACTCAGAGGCCAGAACTGTCTCTGACGTATAAGCTTAGATAACACACTGAAGTTTAGGGTGGTAATTTTCTTTTTATGTTAACACCAGTGTCTGACAGCCACTGTACTGTGACTGCATTCACAATAGAGCTCTGAGATCAGATCTCTGAACTCGTGGCAAAAGGAAGTAATGAATTTTGTCTGTACATCCAGGGTCTCCACTCAATTTAAACTAAATCAACTCTTGCCCAAGCAAATAATGTTATTTTTTATTTTATTGTTTAAATCTAGACACGTAGCTTACATTAATTTTAACTGGGGATGGAGATTTTAAGCACAATTGTTATTTGAATATTTGACAGGATCATCCATTAAATTTATGGATATTTGTTGGTGCTTGAATACGTATTGGTGTTCCAGCCAAATATTCGTGATGTTTCTACATCAGAGATAATTTGTGAGAAGGAAAACAAACAACAAAAACCGGCACATGAGTGTAAGAGAGCATTATGTGGGGTCCACATCATGTTGAGCTTAGAGGTGCGACTGCAAGATACATTGAAGAAACCTCACTAAATTCATCACTTCTGCAGACGCATGTGCAGTCCACTAACAAAATGCTTGCTGCTGCTACCACCTTGAGGTAAGAGATGCTAAGAGATGATA
Organism: Brachirus orientalis; assembly: GCA_016785285.1. Classification (NCBI taxonomy): domain Eukaryota; kingdom Metazoa; phylum Chordata; class Actinopteri; order Pleuronectiformes; family Soleidae; genus Brachirus; species Brachirus orientalis. The sequence goes on from JAFBJR010000060.1 coordinate 4,972,307, forward strand.
AGGTAGTTATTTTTATCAGTGCAATCACTGATGAAACATTTTTAGTTTTGTGTGTTTTTATTTTAAATATAATTAGGAATAGTGACATTAGCCACTATACTTTTTATAATCATATAAATGAATACTCATGCCCATCCGTAATGTTTACTGATCAACTGGAATAGGGCTGCCATGATTATTCAATTAATCAATTACTAAATTAATCGTCAACTGTCTTGATCATCTATTATTATTATTTTTTTTTATAATTAAAACATGCTTTCTGATTTTTCAGCTTCATAAATGTGAATATAATTGGTTTCTTTGCTCCATATTAGAAAGAAATCATTAAAATTTAATAGTTTTCATCTTGTGATCAACAATTTTTTAACCATTTTGTGAAATTTTATAAACTAAACAAATTAATCAAAACAGATTAATCAATTATGAAAATAATCATTAGTTGCAATCGTAACAACAAAATTTGCATTACAATTTACAGCAGGTTGCAGATTGCCTTTTTTTTTTAAATCAATTTAAAAAATTGGGGTGAAATTTTCTTTTTTAAAAAATCAGTGATGTATCTTTCCACATTACATTGCTTTTCAGGTTTCTAACTGATTCTACAGTGATTCAGGCAATCAGACAGTGTAATCTTTGCACCATCCCCTTCTTTCACCCGAAAATATGAAGATACATTTTTAGACTTCTGTGAACTCACCTACTGAGTCGTTAATTAAAGACAGTATTTTTCTATCAGCTCATGTTTTGCTGGTTATGCTAAAAGAATATAAATTCAGTGACTTAAGATGTTTGTTCACTTTTGGCCATGGTCTGTATATTGAATGTTCATGCATCAGAAAAACCTTTAGTTTATCAGCTAATACTGGAGGAATGGCTTAAAATATACAAAAAAAAAAAAACAAAAAAACAAAAAAAACACCACACCAGGAATTGGCCTTAGGATAGCGTCCAATTAATATGTAAAGACTTGTTCCAAAAAGAAGATGTTCCTTTAAAAAGCATTTGGCCATGGCACTGAAGTTAAATCATTTAGCCGTGGGTAGAGAGTAGGAGGGGGCCTTTCATCTTGAGGCAGATGTGGTATTTTAGCATTCAATATGCCACAGGTTATGGATCAGCAGTCAAAGGCACGTTCCTCCACACTCCCACTACCCTTCACTTTCCTGATGGATCTTCCCTTTAGCACTACAACCTTTGTTTGTGTCCTTATTGGCATGTGTTCCCCTCCTATACCCTTTATACATTTCTTGTTTGTCCACAGAGACAGACATTATACACAACATTACAAATAACATTAGAAACAGAGTGAAAGGTCATTGTTCCGCAGACAGTACGTGAAAGGCCAAGTGTGAGGTTGGACCTAAACACCCTTGTCGTTCCCCAGCCAGACAAATGGTTACAATAGTTTTCACATGTTGTCTACCACCTTTTAAAGTAAGATGAGCTTCACAAACATGGAAGATCAAATAGAGGCTGTTCGATAAAGAAAGTGGGACTGAGTTTCATGTGTTCAGGGTCAGTAAAGGCAGTGCAGCCATTGGCCACTATTGCAGCAGCATACGCCTAGGTCAACTGGTCAGAGCTTATTATCAACTAATAATAATAATATGATATAGTAGACTTTATTTGTAAAATATACTGCTCAAAAAAATAAAGGGAACACTAAAATAACACATCCTAGATCTGAATAAATGAAATATTCTTATTAAATACTTTGTTCTTTACATAGTTGAATGTGCACAACAGCATGTGAAATTGATTGTCAATCAGTGTTGCTTCCTAAGTGGACAGTTTGATTTCACAGAAGTGTGATTGACTTGGAGTTACATTGTGTTGTTTAAGTGTTCCCTTTATTTTCTTGAGCAGTGTACTTTTCAAACCAAAGTTAAAAATGCTTCATAAAAAAAACAAGGTAAAAGACATTAAAATTACAGACACAAATAAATTAAAAAACACAGTAGTAAGAGACACTAAAGCATGAAGTTTGACCTCTCATATAAACAAAATGAAAATGAAACTGCTCTCATATTTAACCGAAGGCAGAGCCACAACCCACACCAACCGCTTACAAGTGAATAGAGGGAAACCATTTTCTCCACACTTGACTAAATGAACTATTACTGGAGGAATATAATGAGAAATTAGTGCAGTGCATAGGTGCGCACCACTTAGTTGTTGTTTTAAAGCTGATAAAATGCTTATGACAAACCTACCCTCCCGACCTGAGGTCCCTCAGAAATGCAGTGCTTGTTCCTCTGTGAACCGAAGTGAAGACAGCTAACAGGCGACTCAATTTATTAATGCCATGCATGATGCTGTCACTCAGACGAATGAGGCAGAGCATGGCAGGGTGTGAAATACCATAAACACCCTCATGGCACCAAGCAGTTTAGTCTGAGAAGAATGGCAGGAGGTGATGGGATGCAACCGAGTGCAATGAAGAGTATCGTCATGTGGACCACCAAACCAGCTAAACATCCTACTCCTCTCTGGCTTTGTGTGTCTATATTAAAGAGTTTTTATAGGTGTGGCTTATGGTATGTACCTCACCTAAAGTTAAAGACTCAAGAAGCAGACACACTATGTAGCAGGACACAGTAAACTGTGCTGTATATGAGAGGGCAAAGGGCAGAGGAAGTGCATAACACAGCCCTGGAATATGGAGCTCAGGCAATTTGAACATTTTATTTTATCTATTTGTTTTATTTATTTATTTTTAGAGTTCAGTTTTTCATGTCTTTGTGAATAATCTCATGGATATTATACACCTTTCTACAAGCATTATAATTATTTTTAGTAGTATTGCAATTAGTGCTGTCATTTAATATTCTTGTATTGAATCAAGACTTGTAAATACAAACCTTATTTTTGCTTCCATCTTCCTTCTTGAGTTGCAACAGTAAAGATTAATTTAGTTCCACAAAGACTCAATATCCTACCATCTTTATTGGATAACATGACTTTAGAATCCTCACATTAGTTTAACAAGCTGAATTTCGTGCTCTTTTTTCAAAAAATAAGCAGACACAGTTTGTATGAAGCCAGTTTGTATGTTGTCATGCTGATTAATGACAGACAACAATCAAACAGATTTTATACAGCACTGTGCAAAGATCTTAAGCCACCATTAGATTTGTTTCATTAGCAGCGCTATTTCTCAATCACATTATTAAAACAGCCAGAAAATATGGAGACCGTGTATGCAGTTTTAATTTTTCCTTTAGAACAGAAAAAAACAGCTTCTGCAGGTTAAAGTATTAAGTATTTAGTGTGACTTACCCTTACACGAACAATAGTTCCGTATAATAGGAACCGTAATTAATGTTAATGGTAACATTAGGTTTATTCAAGACATGCTTGAGCATTACATACATGAGTTAAACTGACAGTTTGCTAATATACTGTATATAAGCAGCTTTCAGTCACGTAATTTCAATATATATATATATATATATATATGTGTGCATTTGTATGTATGTATGTATGTATGTATGTATATACATACATTCGTGTATGTGTGTCTATACTACATTAGGTAATAGTAGTATATTAGTTTTTCCACATCCATTAATGTTTAATCATGCAGAAACGGATGAACTGATAATATCAGACATAAAGACTTGAATTTACTGTGTGCTGTGTGTACATATGTGGGTAGATGGTAGGGTTTACTTTTTCAATTCTGCTAATTAGAGAGAATGTACTATAAATAGAGTTCTCTAGGAACCTTAACACATTGAGGGGAAAGTCAACTTTGTTTGTTCCATTCTCTGTAAGATTTCTGTGTGTGCGAGTGTGGGTACAGGTGTACATGTATTATATTCCTCATTGCTTCATCTGACAGTTTTAATCAGGCGATGATCGGCAATCCAGGATGCTCCCTGTTTGCTGTACATTAATAACGTGACATTACGGCATCACTCTGCCACTGTTGAGAGCAGAACAATCTACTGAGCCTTCATTCATCTCCCTCCTGTCACCAGCACTGCTTCAGCTATGAGGAATACTTTCATATGGTTCCTGTGTCCCCTGAGACTCGTTGGCAGCTTATTGTTCTCTATATTTTCATGTCTGGGGAACTTTATTATATTTGGCTGAAAATGAAGATAAATTGTGTCTCTGTTTTATGTGGAAAGCAGCGAAACAATTCACATTTTTTTCTCTCCCAGATTCATTTGAATAAGTTCTCATTTTCTGTTTCTCTGTTCATGAGCCACTGTCCTGTATGTCCTGTTTACTTAATGTTGCGCAGTGATGTTAGAGATTCAAGTGAACAGTTTCCTTATATTTTATACTGATGTTTTGCATGCTTGTAAAGCCATCTGTTCATTTTAGCATTTTTCACTTGTATGTCCTCAGAATTCTATAGAGTGATGGGACTGTCATTAACATCTTTTGTTTATGCTGTGCTAAAATATTCTCATCATATGTATTTTTACACACTATTTTTGAAGAATTTAATTTGATTTCTCAACTGAGTCTGTTAGTAATCCATGGAATTTACTTTAATTTCTTAAAGGACTTCCTGTGTTTTTGATCATATTAGCCCACTAGGCTTGCAAATCTTTTCTAAAATGTTACATCAGCTCACTGCTATATTAAATACAATTTTCATCTCTGTCACAAATCCCTTTAACATGATGAAGCTAAATCAGGCACAAGCCATTTTTAACATGGCTTGATTGAGGATGAACACTGTGTCCCATATTCTTGTATGGATAACCTGCAACAAGATATATTCCAAATGTATTTCCCGCCAAATAAACAGCAACAACAAAATACAAAGTAAGATTCTTTACTGTGCTAAACAGTGCTAACACTATATCTAATTCTTTGGATAACTGATAAATTCAGGAAAGAATTCTTCTAAACCTAAAATATAAATTGTTGAAAATAGTCTGTAGAACAGAATAGAATCCTTGAAAACGAGCTTCTCTGTAGAATATTGTCTCACTTAACTCTAGCTTTCCAGCTCTCCACATGCGCCAGAATACACTAACTGGTGGTATAAATACATAGCTATAAAATATTGCAGGCTTACATACAGTTCATTTTAACAGAGGACACCTCAGGTGTGAGTGGGTGACATAAACATCGACGTCTCAATAACACACATAGTCTATCACTAGTGGCATTTTTTTCCAATTTTCTCATTTTGCTCTTTTGAGAGAACTCCTGTGCTTCAAAAGACATTTGGCAGCCACTCCATTCTCCCCCACGTCTTCTGCAATCCCTTAGATTATCAAAGTATCCGGTCTCCATGGAAAATAGCGAGAAGATATCTCTGGCTGAGGCAGTTGCCCTGGCAACAGGCTCACTAAAATCAGCTGCCCATAGCTGAAGTAAAAACACAACAGACTAAATCCCGTAACTGAAAGTTGGCAGAGAGTTGACAGGATCAAGTACCTGCCCGTATTGGCACAGCAGAATGACCAGGATCAGGATCGTGTGAAGAGTTTTGAAGTTTAAGATGCATTTTACTGAATACATCTTAGTACTTCCCCTTCTCTGATAAAACATCAGTTTCATAAGTTTCTCAAAACAAGTATCCTCTAGTCTCTAAGTTTCTTTCCGTTTCTTCCTTTTTCAGACACCAGAAAGAGTATACTGCAGGGTTACAATACATGTGATTTCTTTCACTTACATCATCGGGAAACATTTTGAGGCACATAATGTTTTTGAATTGTTTTGTTGGGCTGAATGTGTTACCTTTTTTCAGTGCATCAGATGCTTTTTAAAGAGAACTGTCCAGCTGTAGTCTGTAGCCTGTGTTGTGGTCTGATGAGGTTAATGTATCCAATGTCAGTGTTAACTCGGTTAGACATGCGCTTATTAACTAACCCTTTTTTTTGGAACAGCATCCAAAACCTTGAAGACCAGATAATGTACAGCATATGTTAGGGCTGAGACAATATGCTTTTGACATAATTTGACTGAATCACGATTAGGGCTGTGAAAATGAATCTGATCATTAATGAATAAATTAATTGATTAATGGAGAAAGTGATCGACAGGTTAATTGAGTCCTGAAAATATTCATTAGTTGCAGTTTGGTTTCTAGCGCACCGATAGTATCGATAATCACGATTTTCTATTTCTCCTTAAACCAAAGCTGAATGATAAATTTCATGAGACAATAACCCACAAGTCACATGTAATTTGTACCTAGAGCACCTATTGCTGTTATGACTTGCTGAAAACCAGCTTCTGGAAGCGTTCCTGAGGATTCCTAGCCCTTTCCTCATGCATAGGTCTTCAGTTCACTAATATTCTTAGGTTTGCGTGCTGCAACTGCCTTTTTCAAACCCCACCAGAGATTTTCAGGGAGGTTCAAGTCTGGCAACTGTGATGGCCACTCTAGTATCTTCCAGGATCTTCTGAAACCAAGCCTTGGTGGACTTGGTGGAGGTATTCTTAAGATCGTTGTCCTGTTGGAAGGTCCAATGACATCCCACTTTTGTTTTATTGCTCCAAAGAACAGACTCTCAAAATCTCTTTAGCTTATTTATATAGTTTTGAGCAATTTGGAGCTGACTTTTCTTGTGCTTTTCTTTAGTGCTTTTCAGTAGTGGTGTACATCTTGGAGTTTGGGCATGGAGCCCTTCAGAGTTTAGTATGCTCCTTACTGTGGAAACTGAAACCTCAATGCCTGCTGCCACTAAGTCGTGCTGCAGGAATTTTGCAGTCAGATTTTTGACCACCTGTCTCCTCAGGACTTTGGTGGCAGGTGTTGTTAGCTTCCTCTTTCTGCCACATCTAGGTACAGTAGTGTAACCACTGTTCCTTTAAATTTAAACATGCAAACTATGCTTCTAACTGTATCTCTAGGAACATTCAGTGATTTGGCTTTTTTTGTATCCTTTTTCTTGTTTGCACAAGGCAATGATCTCTTTGCTGAACTTTTTGGACAATTCTTTTGACGTAGCCATATTTGTAACATGCAGTCAAATGTCACCTTCAGCAATCCAGATATTTGAGGTGATCTGTCACAAGCACACTTGATGCAACTAACGAAGCCCTTAAAGCATCTGATTTGTAAATGTGTACTCTTTTGACGAATTCTGTTTAGGGGGTTGAATAGTTTTGAAACTGCAGTAGGCGTTGAAAGTAGGATTTAGTGTTGAATTTGGATAATCCTTGTAAATTTTTATTTAACTATTTAAACTGTTCTTGTGTAATTTGTTTATTGTAAACACCTGAAAATGTTTAGATTTTGCCAGGAAACCTAAAATGCAGTGGGGGTGAATAATTTTGATTGCAACTGTATAATATTTGCAACAGAATTTTTTATTTTTTTTTTGAAGAAAATAAAAAGAAATGCTGGTCAAAAATTAATAGAACTTCTCAAAACAGCACAGCACAAATGTCAGCCTTCAAATTAATGTGATTCATATAAAACTGCAAAGTAGTTTCAAAACCCTTGATTGCATGTAACACTGATTAGTAGAAATATAATTATTCTGGTGAGACAAATTTTTAAAATTGTCTCACAAAATAATTGTGATATATCAGCTTCATGATTTTGTGTATATAGTTTGTGTGGCCTGACAGCATCTCCACTTTTGATCTGAGGCGGCTCATATGTCTCTCTCTCTTAGCTGCTGGTGTTTGGTCTTAACTGAAAACAAGTTTGCTGCTGACATAGACCTGTCTAGTTCCTGGTGGATCGCACAGTCCAATTAGTCTTTTGTTGACAGGTTTGGATTGTGAAACATGGAAAGACTTGAAATAAAGGCCTGAACAAAAATGTCAGCCCTATCAATTGTGGCAGCAATGTGCTCACTGCCACAATGACAGGAAATGCTTACATTTTTATACCTCTGCATGGAGGTATTCTGCTTTTTGTTTGTTAGTTTGTTTGTCTGTCTAATTATTGTGAAAAGGATATCTTGAGTGCCATTAGAGAATTTCTTCAAATTTGATATAAATGTTCTCTTAGAATTTGGTAATTACCTCACAACATTATTTTTTTGCATTGTGAATGTGTTTCTCTTTAAAACCTCTCAAGACAAACTTTTCAAATTTGGTACATCCAGTATGTTCAGTTTGACCATGATCTTTGACAATTTGACACTTAAATATTAACAGTTAATCAGTGAGTCAACATTTTTAGTCTTTGAGACATTATGTTCCTTTTGAGTCAACAAGCACATCACAACTGTAATAACTACACCTGCATTAGTCAGAGGAGGCATCCAACCATTGGGCAGGATTTACATTTTTAGGTACTTCCACATAAACATAAAATATGACATTTTCCAAAGGTATTTTGTTTTTTTATTCAGTTTTTAAAAAGGAATTTTTTGAAAAATCACTATTTGCAAAGGAATATCCTTGTTGTGTGCCTTTAGTGTAATTACCTTCATAGACGACCTATAATGAGCACCTATCAGAGTTGGACATCAGTGACACTAACTGGAGACACACCTTGGATTGGTGAACAAAAATAATTGTGGAGAACATTGATACAGGCTGACTAAAAGAGGGGCTTTGCATCCTCACTGATGAGGATCAAATCATAGTTTGGACTCATTAAGGTGTGGTCAAATTGATGTCCTGTGAAAGTACAAACATAGACAAGTAAAAAAGTGAACAATAAACCCAAGTTAAACATGTTAAGTAGAGTAATGAGTAAGAAAGTGATCTCAGAAGAGGGACACACCTGATGTTGTAGCCTCACAGCATAACGGCTTTTATTGTGTATTTATTATATTTTATCAATCACATTGAAAAATAACAGTAATGTAATAATCATCTTGAGGTCCATGTTCATAACTTACTTCAATCACCTTCCTGTCTGACAATGACATCTGGACGTGTCAAGAAGCAGAATACATTCATTGAATTTGGCAGGAGAAAAAAAGATGCACTATTGTGGTGTGAATTCAGATGCTGCCAGACTCACATCTGTATGGAGGTACCAGGTTGGTCTAATGAAAGATCAAACAATACAATATATTTTTCCCCTCATTTTATATTGGTGTTGCTAGACTGATCATCACCAGCCCACTGCTCGACTGGCCCATCAGGAGAACTCCCACTCCTCCAGATGGCCTGTCTGCTTCTGATTGCCAATATCCACAAAAGTTTAGTTGAGTTATAGCACAGGCATCAAAAAGCACAGTGTTATTAATCTTGTGGCAACATATCGAGCAAAAAAATATTACAAACTGTTGTTTATTTTCAGAAGATGTTTTTAAAAAAAAAAAAAGAAATAAGTGCAACAACTTTGCCTCATGCACAATTGGAGAAACAGAATGTGAGCAGAAAGGATCAAAACAAATTAAAGCTGGTGTTTACTGCACTCTGGGAGTTTCCTCAACAGCAAATATAATTAGTATGGTTGTTGTTATAGCTGATTCTGCTGTCTTAAAGTCTGATGACTAGGTTTATTTAAGAAAGTACTTGAATTGATCAAACCCATAACAATGAATTTACTACCAATGTTGTGTTTCATATTTCCATTTCATGTAATAGTGTTTTTCTTCATGACACACATGAGCACTCTTTTGCTGATCAAAAGCAATTAATCCTCATCATCATCTCTTGAAATTACAGTGCTCTGCAAACGTCTTCATCATCATCATTAGATTTGTTGCTTTAACAATGGTGCAGTGACCATACAGTATAATTATTTCTCAATTGCTTTATTGGAACCCATCCAGAAAAATATTTTAACCTTCTTTAAAAAAAAAAAAAAAAAAAAAAAAAAAACTTTTAAAAAAACTTTTAGAGGTTGAAGTGTCATTTATTTAGTGTGACCAACCCTTACACTTCAACAATAGCATGACCCTGACTCTCTTAAAACTGGAATGCAACCCTAATTAATGTTTTTTTTGTCAAAATCTGTTTTTTTGTCCTACTATTTCACGTTGACAAATATCTGCCATGGAAAAGGCCACTCTTGAGCATTACATGTACTTGTTGTATATATGAGGTAAACTTGTTCAAAGTTTGCTAATATATAAATCCAACTTTCAGTCAGATCGTTCCAATCCAAATGCCAGTTATCACAGAATTTGACAGACATAAAATGAACAAAGCTGGTGGTGCCCTGAGACTTTTGCACTGTGATTTATTTACCATTTTACCCCCTTGAGCATTTTTCTCTACATATTTGCTCATCCTACATTTTCCACACTCCAGCTCCGTCTGTTTGATCCGGGTTTCTTTTTTACTGTAGCAATAAAACACAGTCATTAGAGCACAATCAGACTTAAGGGAGCACACAGAGGACATTCAGATAGGAGCTCTGTCAGCAGAAGGGATTGTTAATTGTAACCATTAGGCTGCCGTTGTGCCATGCTGACAGAGCTTTAATAGATGGTGGCCTGTGGTTTAAACATGGCTCTTACAGTGTGGACAGCAGCAGGACTATAACATTTTTAACCCAGACCCAACAGCTTCTGTTTCATGGCTGACACGCATCATCCCTCCCTGTGGTTTTCCCTGGTTTTTCAGGACAACAAAGTGTTATCTTTGGTACCTCTTAAAAGCATGTGATTAGTTAGCTCATCACTTCCAGTTTCCTGTTCTCTTGTCTCCGGTCCACTTACATAGATTGTGGCTGTGACATTGAAATTTGTTTGTCCTCTTTAGCACGGCTCTGTTTGTAGTATGTGCAGTTTAAGAGGCTTAATTGAAAGACACTTAAATAGACTTTAACTCACTATACATGCCATAGTAGTGTATTGGCACACTATACTGTGGCTTTGAAGATTCTGATGGTGTTATTGGCCTTTTTTCTAGTTGATTCAGATTCAGATCTGATTTTTCTTTTTTCTATTTTCTTCATATTCGTCATATTTGTGTGTGGTTCCAGATTTACTTTGCACCTAATATGTGGCCATGGTCATGAGCTTTTTTCCTATACAATTATAATCTGCACTAGCCAAACAACAAAGGTGGAGAGTGCGGAACTTTGACACTGTGATATGTTTTTGTTGATGAAGTAAAAAGATATTAGTGTGCATGCATGCCATTTAAGAGACAGTTGTGTTCACAAATAAGTCAGGTGAAAAATACTAGTAGCTATGAGTGTATATCATCTGATCTGAAATGAATGTGAATTGAATCAGGTTTAAGAAATGTGGCTGGTAGTATGAACGTATGGAATGGAAAGCACTTCCAAATTTGAGTCATTAGATTATGCTTTTAATTTTGATGCTACAGGATGAAATGCAATCTTTCTACATCATATTTGCTTCTCTGTATCCCTGCTCATGCATGCATTATTCTAATTAATTGTAATTGCCACTAATTGTTTGACTTGGATACAGGGAGGCTTGAATTGCCATTAGACAGTGTCATCTGTAAAGATGTCAAACTTCTATTCTGAAGCCAGAATACTGGTACTAATTTCTTAGCTAAAGAAAAAAGAACATGGTTTTCAAGAACAAATTATGAATCACATGTGTTGGTGGTTCTTCTGTCTTGACTGCTTCTGTAAATTTTCAAGGCTGTGTGAATCCATTTGACAATCACAATGACCTGGAAGGGCTTGTAAAAATGCTTTTGCTTTAGTTTTCTATTCCACTTCTTTATTCAGGCTCTATAGAATGTCTAGTTAAACAGATGCCAATGTGAGCTCCAAGAAATGAAGAGGATTTCAAGGTCTTAGTGTTTTGCTCTGGGGCTTTTGAATTATCCTCGAGCTGAGTGAGGAGATGGGGGGCAGAGATGAGGAAAACAAAATCACACCCGCAGAATTTAATTCATTGTTTTATGGTCAAGAGCCATGGTTACCAAAGATACCAAATCTGTCAGATTGTATCATGGAGAAATGTGTGTGGGCATACAATTACACACATAATTACGTACATTTTATTCCTATTTGATACAATGGCTCAACAAACCTGGCCTTGAAACAAGCAGTCATTGTGAAATATGTAATAAATATAAGGTTTCCTTTTTATATCAGGCATTAAGGAGTTTATAAGTCCTTTTTGTTCATTCCTGGTCACGTGTGCTTCAAGCTGATGTATGCCCTCTCCTTTTGTGAATCCCTAAGTATGACTACCCGTGGTTTATTCATAGAAGTGGTAGAATGCCTGATGGCTCTTTTCCGGGGTATGAGGAAGTCACGCAATAGCTAGGAGGTAATGAGGATAATTGACAAAGTGAAGATTAATCAACAGAATGTTTCTTTTCTTTCTTTTCTGATTTTGACGAGTGCAAGAAATTGGTTTCATCACCAGTTGTTTATTTTCTATCACCAACAATCATTTGTACTGTGATGTACTGTTTTGTTTGTCATTTTGTTCTTAAGCCAAAAATTAAAGACAAAACCCTAGGCAGATAACATTCATGTCACATTCATAACTTCCAACACAATGCACAATGCTGTCTTTTGTAACTCACATTAAAATAGATTAGTGGTTCATGACATTGATGTACAGTATATACTAACTGAAACTTCACAAAAATGTCACATCCATACAAGTAAGGCCTTTTACTTGGCAAGCCAATAATCATTTTCCTAATAATATCTCAATCACTAAATGCCTCCAGGTTTGGCACTGCAAAGAAACTGCAGAAATATGTAGAAGTATATATTATATGCCACATATATTGAAGGTGCAATGAACATTAGAGACCCGCAGGACAAAAGGATAGATAGTCCAGTCTTCCTCCATCACACAGCCACTCTCCTTATAATTGTATCTCATTAGAATAGAGATGTGAATATCCCTAACATTAGACTCCCAGATTAAAATCTCCATTAGATGTGGGAATCTGTCTGCCTGTTTAATATTAACCACCATTCATCAGTGTGTATGCATGTATTTCCATATGCTGCTTGCCAAGGCATGGTTCACTGAATTTGTAAGCTTTTTTCCTTAATGGCCCTCATGTTTCTATGTAAAATCACTATTCAGATGCTAATTCCACAGCTACTGTAAAGCCTCTGTCTGCTCTTTAGTAAATGCTTACTTTAGGTCTTAAAGGAATATGAAATTTTGCCCTCGAAGGGCATCTATATTTCTGAAGGAACTTTGACACTCATATTTACACGTAATTACTGTATATAAGCAGCTTATTGAATAGATGTTGTTGGTACAGTCAGTAAATGTTGAATTTGAAGTAGCAGCACAGTGAGATGTTTTAAGAGGAAGTATTGTTGATGTGGTAAAATCTGACTCTAAAATGAAAAATAAATTTTGTCTAAAAAGAGGAAGTTTTTGTATCTAAACAGACACAAAAGAAACAAAAACTATACTATAGTACAGCTTACTAAATTGTATTTAATTGCTGTACTCAAGCTTACTAAATGCTAAAATTATGACGTCTAATGTTTACCATAATTACAGTCCTCATACAGACTGTGAAAATGATGAAGTGTAATAGCACTTGTGACAAATTACAGCATTGGCTGATGGGGATATATCATCAGTTTAGCTGTTAGTTGCTTATAAGCAAAAAATGCTGGACAAATTAAAAGTTTGACCTGATGATGGTATGAGATAAAAAGTAAAGGGACCACCAGTTATTTCAATTTGTCTTTTAGGGGACATTAATGTTTGTAAGAAAGTTCATGGTTATCCGTCATCCTAAAAACCAAAAATGCCAACTTTGTTGTGACAGTAAAGGAGTAAATGAATTCTTGCTCGAAGAACACAAAAGTCTGTATAACATTTCTTGGCAACTGATCCAACAGCTGATCTTAACTGCTAGCATGGATAAGATTAATAAGATTAAAGTTGTAATCACAAATGTGATTACAACTTTATGTAGAGTATGTTTTTCATTTTCTCCTTTAACCTAATTACTTAGTTTTTCTTGTTTATTATAATGCTGCATTCATCCACCCCTGAGATTGGGGTGTAACAGAGGTTTAATTGTAGATTCATGGTTTAAATTATTATTATTATTATTATTTTCACGTTTTGCATACCTGGTAGCTTCCAGATTATGATAATTGGAAAGGAAGTGGGGGGGGGGGGGGGTGTTATTATCCACAGCTAAGAGACTAGCTGCTCTCAGTGCCTGTCACTTCTCGCCAGCTTTCCGGATCAATTGTGCAGGACCTCTAGAGACCACAACAGCTGCTGCTGACAGCGTCACTATACTTGTAGCTCATAAAGTGTTTCTTCTTATTGATTGCATGGGTGCATGGAGAGGTTGCAACAAACCCTTTGCCCAGCCTTCTGGTCCTCTTGCTCCATTTTCAGTCCTTAGATTTTCCTCTACCTCCTCCTCCTTCAGCCATCTTTGCACACCTCCACTATGATGACGTGGAAGCAAAAGGGGGATAAAGAGGTCCCAGCTTGTTGAGACTGATGCAATAAATAGCACTTTTGCAGACAGAATGAAAATACTCAGTTCTGGGGAAGTGTGTGACGGTAAGGGACAGTTTGATTAGACACCTCTGCAGAGGTGTGAAGTAGAGTTTGTCTCTCTGTCTTTCTCTCTCTCCACAGATAGGAAAGGGACAAAGCAGTTATAGTGGGTGTGAGGAAGATGGACTCTGTGGCTGTAATAGTTTAATGGCAGGAAACAGACCAGGGGAGCTGGAAAACCCAGGGGACTGTCACCAATTTTCACCATGATTCGCTCAGTTTTTGTTTTAATTTTCCTTTTGTGTGTCGAGGGTCCAGGGTGAGATATCATTTATCTATAAATAGGGTGTGTGTGTGTGTGTGTGTGCGTGCGTGTGTGTGTGTGTGTGTATGTGTATCCATTGTATATGGATCTGTACATAACCTATCATAACAAAGTGGCTTAAATCCATAGCTACTGGCCATGATCTTCCTCCATCTTGCTGTAGGGTTCATGTTAGCTGTAGGTTGTTACCGTGAATATGGGTGTGAATGATTGTTGTGTCTGCCTTTCATTATTCACCACAGCTCCTCAGCCATATTTTGTGTCTCTCCCCTGCGGGGGAGGGGGAGGGGAGGTTTGCTGTCACTGAATCTTACTGCTGGCAAGACAACATCTTTGACTGTCTGAGGATCACTAGTTTCTTCAAATGATAGGCTGTTTAAAGGAGAAATGCACCCTTTGATTCTTATCCTGTGATCCTCAGTCCATTCTGTTGTATTGTGCCGCTCCTGCAAAATTGAATGTGTTGCATGGGTCTGCACAGATATTTCCAAATTAATTTAAATCACAATATAACCGTGTAAAATATCCAAATTGAAAGACACTGCAACTCTTTGATTAAGATATAGTTTGTGACTGCACAAGCTGTAGGAATTCGCTGGCCCATAAATTTTGCTTTTCATAAAATGTTTTTTTTGCTAAAAGACCTAAAAAATGTAAAAACCTCATAGTTCTGTTTTTGGGAAAATGAAACTTAAGAGACAAAAATGTTGTCAGTTGTACAAATTTATACCACTTTTATACTGTAATACAATCTGTTAAAATAATTGCTATATTAGTTTTGATATTTAGTTTTGACTGGATCTTGCAGCTCTAGTGTCAGCCCTTTTTAAATTCTGGCCCACCAAAACATTAAATCACATAGTTCTCACATAGTTTTCTCTCTCTTTTTTTTTTTTTTTTTTTTTTAAATAAACAAATGGAAAATAACATTGTTCTTACAAAGGTAAAACAACAGGTTACAAAACAAAACATTAGACTTACATTTTTATAAATGTATCAATATGAAATAATATGCCATAACATGTCAACATAGGTTACTGAGTGAAGGTTGATTTAAAAAAAAAAAAGAAAAAAAAAGAAAGAAATATTAAGTTACAACTAAGTAAAAACTAAATATGCAACAATGTGTATAGGAACAATTTGCTTCTTTGTCCCATACATTTCTTCCTTCAACCTGTCCCACCTTCTTGTTGTTAGTCATTTTCTAGAATACCATCTCCCAGGGAGAACTCCACGAGACCTGCTGCATCCAGCTGCGATGCATGTGTTAGTGGAAAGGGTAATGAGTGTAACAGGAGGACATCCACTTGAAACAAATTGGCATTTCCTTATTTAATGCTTTTGTCGTTTAAACAGTTTAAGAAATGTATTTTTTAAAAAGTGACATTTTTTTGCTGGGTTATATTCTTTTATTTATTTAAGTTTAACAGTTGTGTTAAAATGTGCTGGCTCAGGGTCTCTTTATTATCACATTTAGGGGATCATCCAATTAGAGTGATGGAAAATTAAGAATAGTAATGGTATGGTAATAGTAATCCTTAACTTGCACAATAGAATTTTTATTCTTTATTTCTCTAATGAAACACAAAACATAAAACAGTGCAGTGAAAATGACGCCTCCTTCTGAGTTGATTTCCAGTCAGACCCCCTGATGTTTCTTCTGGTTTGTTCCTCAACTTCTATTTTGAGAGAGATTCTTCAGTGTCTCCTTTTCTCAAAACACAAATACTGAGAGATGAGATTTAAAAAAAAAGACAAACCCTAATGCAGACATTTGAAAAGGGAAGTCGATGTCATCTCAAGTCTGTCAAGACATACAGTATTTTGAAGTGGAAGATTTTACTAGTGTAATTAATTAGACCTCAGAGCAGAGCAGAGAAGGTGTAATTTAAGAGTCACAGTTGGGACCTAGTTGCTCGGTGTCTCATGTCTCGTGTTTATATTTGAATGTTGGTTAAGTGATGCAGTAAATCAAGCTGTTTACTTTCCTCTTTGTGTTATTTCTATTGGATGAGCGATTATGTGTACTCATCAGCAGCTAGAGTGGTAAAAGATACTGTAAATTCCCATGAGAACTTTCCCCTATATACTGTATGTCTGTTGCATTTCTCAGCCATCCAAGCACACACACACTTACACACACAAACACTAATGTGGTACACATATGTCAGAATATTGTCCTAATCATTCCCAATTTACTCCAATATCCACTTTTCATCAGCACTGAATAAACTTGCCAATTACATAAAGTGCTGTTCCAGTTTCTTCCGTAATATTCCTACTTTCTTCAATTAAAAAAATCTTATAAGGTCTAAGTGACACTGTAGGTCACATCAAGAACTGAGCATTGTCCATTTGTGCAACTTGTTTTTGGTTCTCATCTTTTCTTGAAAGTACAGTACAGTTTTACCTAATTAGATTTGTTAGGCCTCTTGAATATCACCTGAGAAGACTCATGACAGTTATAAAGCTCATCTTGATCATAGAATTGCAATCATACTATTCCTGAGAGGCTGCTTGGTAAGTAAAAATAATAATGAAGATGTGATACTTTTATTGATTAAGTGGGAAATTACTGACTGTATGTCCTAAAGAAGGTAAAATGTCATCTACATAGTTGCACCCAGGGGAGAGATTTTTTTCTTGGTCAGGGGGACTTAAGCAGAACAGAAGTTTGAACCTTTGTCCTTTTGATTCATTAAATGACAGCAATGCAGCTTATATTAAATTAATTTTTAATTTGAAGTGAGTTAAATGAGATTTGTGGTTTACATTGGGCTCAAATAGCTCAGACCACTTTCCTTTTTCACTTGAATGGGACCCTACAGCCTACTTATGGCTAATCCAGCAAAATAAATCCTGAAAACGTTAAGGTATTTGCAGTGATGTTAAGTCCAAAAGTGATTTACTCTCTGCATCACCCTGGTAAAACCAGCTAAATTGAAAGAAAAGACACCTCAGTGTTAAGTAGAACAAGGTCTCTGATGCCACGATATACTTTGCCATGTAACTCAGAGAATACAATGGTGAAAGAACTGTTAGTTGAGGTGATGTTTATAGCCACAGGGAAATCATTTATATAGTGCAATGTTTGGTTGAAATTAAAATCACTATATTTTTAGTGCTTGATTGCACATGATTAAATAAAAGACATGTTCACATCTTCAACCTGATGTCAGTTTTCAGTCTTCTGCTGTGTGGCACCATGGGTCTAATATTTTGTTCATAATCAAGTAAGTGCAATTTGCACAGCTGATAAAAGAAATGTTATTCTATTTAGTCTGGATCAGTTTTCTTTTTCCACAGATGTGTACAATTTGTAATAGACAAAACATTTCTGTACTACTTCATTCATAGGTCATTAATTACTTAGAGTGAGGCTAATATTATGCAACTGTGGAAGAAACTGGGAGAAACTAGAATATATAGATCAGATGTGTTTATCAACTGAATGTTTATCCACTGGGTCTTTGCCGAAGATGATGCATCGGTGTTGAGGAAGAATATTTTTGACTGTGATTATAAAGTCTGAGCCTGCTCTGATGCAACAGGAAGGAACAAATGACATGTACTTTATGCGGTTCAATCTCATTTCCTGCAAGGGGGCACATTTCAGTCCCAGCAGCATCCAGACACAGATGCAGGTTAAGGGGGATGCAGGTGGTTTCTGTGATAGGCTACAGAGAAGTAGATTGCACCCAATCAGACAGTAGCTATGGAGGCAGAAAGCAGGAAGAATTAAGGGCAATTAGAAATTTGAACTTGAATAATCAAAGAACCAAGCCTTAGAACTATAGTCTTGATTCAAGCTGAGAGAGGAGGAAATATGGATTATTGGTCAGTAAAATTATTAGACATATTACATGGAATGATGGTTTGAATGAATTAGTTAAGTATGGTGTCTTTTCTTCCAGAGGTGACTAACAACCAATTGTTTTTTTAATTAATTTTAAACATCTATACCTATACACATCTACACATCTTGTTATTTTATGGACCAAACAAATACTCCATTAATTGAGAAAATAATCAATAGACAGAGTTTTTTTCATATTGCTTTTTGTTTTAATATTACACTGTTGACAGATTTACATGCACAAATGGAGTTTTATCAAGTATGGATGAATTAGTATCTCCTCTAAAGAAAAAATGATGTTCAAAATACAGAGAATTATAAGGAATGCCTAATATTCACATGTGAAGTTCTTTGAAATAAATCAAAGGGTAACACTCTGATATTAAAAGAAAGTGGAACTAAAATGAATAATAAAATAAAAGATTAAGCTTCAGAAAATACCTGCAGGGAGGGACATAATTAATATTTCAGTTTAGAGAGTCTAGTTGGAAGGGGAGAATAAAATTATTTCTGAACCCACTTGATTACATAGACTACACGAACAAGTGAGGTTGTTTTAGAATTTATTTTGAATAACAGTGAAAAGAAGAAGCAGCTACTTAGCATTGATATGTCCCTTGCAAAATTGTATTTCACATAAGGTAATGAACATCAAAGGTGTTTATGTAAAGTAAAAGTACTTGTTTCTAAGCATTGTACTGTGCTATTAAGAAACACATATGCAGGGCTAAAGATTTTAACTTTTCAAGACATGTAAAATACTATTAATTTTGCTGTAGCCCTTGGGTCCAAACTAAGAAAAATGTTGTCTTTCACACATATGAATATGTATGCACTAGAATTATGCATAACACTCACCCAAAATGTTGTCTTTGAAAGGCCTCCCTCCTCATCTTGACTTGCTTCACTAATTCCTGGTGCAGTTATTACCTCAGTCTACAACAAAACATTTTGAGTTGGGAGGAAAGTGACCTTTGTGAAAATCTGCATAGATGATAGAGTAAGGTCAGTGTCTTGGAGCACTGAGCAATTTCATTCAGGTTTTCATTTCTGTTAAAGATAATATGAGGAGATTTCACAGTGAGCTCCACCTCTGGCTGAGTGAATCAGTAAAATGGCATGATACAGTAATCTCCAGGTGAGACGGAGTTGAGAGTTGACTCCAGAATATTAACATGATGCACAGGTTACTATTTTAACAAGGTAAATGTCGGTAACACACACACACACACACGTACACAATATATTGGCATCTTTCTCACATGATGTTCTCTTTCTCTTTTCTGTGACAACATCCCTTGGAGGAGTGTGTGTCTTTGTGTGTGTGAGTGTGTGAAAACAGTATGGTGGACTGTCTTTGTCTCGATTTCCGTACTCATTATTGGCGCAGGTTCAAAGAGATGGGTTCTCATTTGCATATACAGCCCCGGGGCTGGAACTCCTGTATAGCAGCCAGGTGATTCATACCAGCTCCTACTGTCTTATTTTGCAGAGGATTAAATTAAACCAATCAGTCAGCCCAGATCACACTGACCCAGAGGAAGGTGAGTCAGGTGACTGCTGTTAGGTTAGGCCATCCATAGTCACACAGCCACTATGGCAACAATTAAGAGCGAAACTAAATATTTATGTCATTTTGAGACTGTTCACACAGCCAGCAGGAAAACCACCTTTTTTTAAAAACTAACTTTTTGTGCTCACTCTGTTTTCCTGCAGAATGAGCATAAAAAGGTAGTAAAATGATGGTTATATTGTACTGTGTTATATAAAAGGTGTAATTGGCTGTGAACATGTACATGTGGGGAAAACGGTCTGAGATCCCACAAAAATTCAGAGAGCAAAGCCGTTGCTTTCGCATTGCTTTGTAGTTGAATCTTCTGTCGAACAAATTTAGTCGTATACCCCAGCATTGTATCTCACACTATGAGACAATCATCTGTCACTTTATGGCCAATTATTCCTGAAACTGGCCCATGTTGCTCACATGAACATCCTCCACCCCACTACTCTGCAATCCCTTGAGATGTATATGGAAGCTTAAAGCAAAATGATGTGGGGCTAATGTCCTCTTTTAGAGCAAATATGGTATATTTAAAAACTCTTCACTTTCTACACATGCCACTAGAGAGTGAAAATGTAGACACATCAATGGGTATGGTCATGCAACTTTAATGGACTTGTGTGGGCAGGCTTATATTAACATGTCAGGAGCATAGTGTTGTATCAGCAAAGTGAATATGTTTTAAAGCTACTCATCCCTGATATTTGATGCATCTCTGAGACTCTACATTTATACATATCAACCATGTTCTCATTACAAAATTAAGAAACAGTTTAAAGCTGGGAAAGTATTCACTTCAGCAAACGTATTACAAATATTATTACCTTAGCCTGTGAGCAGCATAACTCAAAATGACAAGGACAGATTATGGTGACATTTCCTAAGGGATGAAGTTGATAGGACAAATCTTATTTTCTCTCTGATCAGGACTTGCAATCTTTTGACCTGTGGGAAACTGGACAGCCTTGGAAGAGGTTTGTGCTCTTTGAGTGCTTTCTCTGGTTATATAAGTTATATAAGAAACAATCACTGCAATTGCGATGCATACTGTTGATGTGTACGCATTACGCATGAGTAAGTCATGCATATCAAATTCCAGTGAAGTAAGAAGGTCAACAACAAATATGTTAACAGTCCACTCTAAGAGGAAGGCATGGCATCTTTCCTTAAAATTTAACAGTTGTATGGAAATGATAACGGTGGGAATAAATGCACTCAAATTTTGTAAAATCAAGCAGAATAACAGAACTAAATTTCCACACTAATGTTTAGTCTCAGCTGTTTGTTTGAATAAAAGATTAAGTTCATAATACTTTCATTTGTAATGTTTCACTTTCTTGTTCCCTTTTGTTAATTATAAAAGCTCAGTATCATTTCAATTAGAAGCTCATTAAAAAAAAAGCTTTTTAAAGTTGTATCTTCTAAACACCGACTGATTTTGAGTCTCAGGGTTTCTAAACGACCATGGAGCACATACTGAACAACACTTTGGAGATGCACTATTTTATATGGTACATTTAACTTTCCTCTGTGTCTTTTTCTTTCACAGGAGAGGAAGCTTTGTGCATTTCCATTTATTGAAATCTGTGGCGGCAATGTCATCAACTATATGGGGCCACTGTCCCGCCAGACAGACTTTTTTGTTCCAGAGATGAAGGAGGAAGTCAGAACAGATGTGAAAGAAGAGGACTCTGATGAGGATAGAGGAACTGACATAACAGGTACTTTTTCTTCATTCAAATGTAAGGCTCCCATTTCGAAGCCTTGTCTGTGATTTGGCCAGTGCCATGTTGAGGTTTTGCAACCATAAATTCACAGAAATCACCTGAACAGGCACAGTATTGGAAGATACCAGCTGTCAAACACACTGGTGTCATATGTGGTGTGCTTTAACACCTGTTTTCCATTAAATAGGAACATAATTTACAGAATAGTCATGTTGCGCTGAAGAAGACCTGAAACTCGTGATAACATTTAAACCATTAACTCTTCAGGAAAATGCTTACTGACAAAATAAATCAAGTGAGAATTAGACACATTTTTCCATATTCCATTCAAATTGACTTTTTCAACCAGTGAAGTCCCCCCTCCCCTTTTTTTTATTTTCAAAGGCAAACCCTATGTAAACACAGTAGCTTCACAGCACAGACACAGTAATCACACTCCCTGTGAGCAACAAAGCTGTGCCAGACGAAGCAACTCAGAGATGCAGCCATCTTGTCCAGCACATGCATCCAGCGTGAACCTGGCAACACTTCTTTTACTGTTGAGCCCCAGATTAAGTATTCAGAGCATCTGCCTAAAGGCTCTGCAAGTGAACATAGTTCAAGATTGTCAGTTCACTTTACTGAGAACCAAAGTTTTAAAAGGTTGGAAAACAGATTAATCACATGGTTGTTGGTTTTGTGTTATTTTGTAATTGCAGTCTAATGAGGCGTGTTGATAGAAAAAAAGGTTTCTGCTTTGTTGAAGCTACAGCCTGTGTCAGTTTCTCGCAAACTCAGAGGAAATATGTGGCAGCTTTTATTTTACCAGACACTGCACTGACTCCTGAGGACATGATATATGAGACACTATAATTGTTCTGTCACAGCAAGTATGTGACTTCAAACGCAATGTCTTCTCTGTTGTTGTTACTCTTTCAAACATCCTGGACCCATGGCTGTATCGACTTTGTCCTTGTACAAATCACCGGAGAAATCAAATGGCTCTGGGTTGGTGGGACAGACTGGGTGTGGGTGGGCCTGATTTACATCAGATGCTGTTTTCTTGAGTGGAGATCACATGACACCTCTTATAAACACAGCATAATGTGAACAAATGAATCAGGATGACTGTCAAATGTTAACAGGTTTTGGTATATTTCGATTGCCATCACCACTGAAGTAGAGTGGTCCTACCAGTGACAGGTGAAGACCAGACTCTAGAGACACTGCAGGATTGTCTACGTTAGAGTCATTGACATTCTGCTGATCTGAAGGTAAAGGCTGAACGCAACTTTAAATTAGTTTTGTCAACATCACCAACTTTGAAGAAGTTTAGATTGTTGCTTGCCAAATGAGAGAGTAGTTAATAAAGACCTTAAGTTCTAGAAAACATTTCCGTTCAAGTTCGCACAATGCTGAATAAGTCTATTCAGACTCTCTCTTCCTCAATTTAGCAATGTTTGGGTTCAGGAAGTAACCCCCATTCTGTAAAACATGAATGAATGTTGCAAGAGAAGTCTTTCTGAGTTATTTTTTTTTAATAAAACCATAATTTGACTCACAGAAGCATCACTTGACACTACAGGGTCAGAAATTAGCAGAGATATGTGGCAAAATGTCATTAATATTTCTGAGGTTGTCCTTTCATATGGAAGGAAGTGTAAGCGCATAAGCAGCCAGAGTCGAAAATGACCAGCTTGGCATATGTGGCACCCATGACGCGACTCTCGTCTCTTCTACACAGCATTGTTTGCCAGGGCAGCAGGCGTAGAGGACTCTACTGCAAAAAATGGAGAAGTGTTTGTATAAAATACCATTACTAAAACAAAATTTGTTAAAACAGATAATACTGAAACAGTCATTGACGTCTGCCCTCTTTTAGCATCAAAAAAGAAATAAGATATCCATTATATCCTTTAAACTGTTATGTAGTGCAGTTAGCATTAAATTTAATTCTAAGTTGTATTTATTTACCTAATGAGGAAGATGAGGAGGAGGAGGAGCTAAAGCACGTCCCCATGTAACATAAGCAGAGAGTTTGTGGATTGTGAACCTACTGTATGTTGGTGCGTCTAATACACTACATAAATAAGCATTATAATACTGCACCATTGACGTGAGACCAGGTTTTTGTTGGTCAATGGTGCAGTGGTGTTCTGCTGCTTTAAGACGGCAATGAGCCAACAGTGCACCTGACCACACCTCATTTTAAGACCAACACACTCAAAGGTGCACTGATGAGGGCAAGTGCATTTGCTACCTACACCAACAGCTGTGCCAGTTGGAAACTAGCAATTACATTTGATAGAATCCAAACTGTCAAATAAGGGTGAATGATGCAATGTGAAAACAAGCTCCTCTTCCTTCAGAGGGAGTTGTCTGCTGACAAACAGCAGCAGTGAATGCGCAGTATCTAACCCACTGATTGCCAACTATTACTCCTTTCAAAAATTTTACATGTTTTTGTTAAAAATAAAATTCTTGACCATCACATTGAATGGAGTAGATGCTCGGTGTCCTCAGAGCTGTGCTCATGCTGTTTTAAAGCATTATGTGATTTTTCTGAATCACTTAATACCTAGAGCCTCTTAAATTGTTCACAAGACCCAAGAAGAAACTGTTGTGGTACAAACGTCAATGGAGTTTCAAGAGTGACAATATTTTTATATTTTTATATTATATACTTATAAGTGTTATCAGACCGCAGACTGCTGCTTATTTGGGTAAACTGATCACAGTTTGTTTGTAAAGCTGAAGAAATAGATGATGTCGATGTGTGCATTATAATGTGCAACAGCATTTAATGAAAATGACACAATAACACGATTTCTACGATTTCTTTGTGTGTTCCTTGTTCCTTATTAATGGCAGATATCAATGTGTTTCTGAATTGTTGTCAGTCCATTACATGTAATTCAGGGCTCAGAAAATAATAAAAATAAAAATGTGCATACATTCAGCTTTCTTAATGACTGACTGATCAGTCAGTAGAGTAAAGTTTTGTTTGACAAGCCAGCTGTGGAAATTCCTCCCTACCACCGGGGAGATTTTTCAGGTCTTGACAAACTATACAGTAAAGGTAAAGCCACCCTCACTCCTTAGCAGCAACCAATGAACTGACAGAAGGTGGACGGAAGATGCATTAGATCTAGGAGTATGTAATTAACATGTGCCATGTTAATTACATTGCCAGACGGAATTACAAAAGACAGACAGAGACTGTGGAAACTTTAAGTAGGCTGACTTTTCATGACTTTTAACAAGAATTTAGAAATTGGTTTAAATATATTTAGAATAATTTCATCAGGTTAACGTCTTTTCAGTGTTGGTCTTTATGTTTTCTGTTTTTAAAAGTGGCAAGAGTTTGAATGTTATGATGAGTTATTAACTCGTGCTCAGGCCTCAGTGTCAGAGCATATGGAAAAGGCTATGTAAGTAACTATAAGCTTCACCTGTTGAGATTATTGTGTTTGAGCAGTTGAGGTTTGAGAGCAGCATGAAAACATCATGCTGCTCTCACATCATGCTGCTGATCTGAGATCCTCATTTTCTCAACAACAAGAGAGGGAACAGTCGAACAAGGCATTAAAACAAAAATGTGCCTGGGGAGATGAGTTTGGCTAAAACCAAACAGGAGAAAGTGAAAACCAGTAGTACTGAAACCTAAAGCCACTAGCAATTAAAATAATGTTTCACAACAAATGATCATGAAAACATCCCACATTAAGGACTGACTGGACCATAAACTGTGACTGTGCCTGCCTGATCATTTGTTCTGCTTCCATCATCACAGCAGAGAGAGGCAGTAAACATTCAAACAAACACTTTCAGGATTATCCGGTTGTATGTGCTGCAACAAGCTTGTTAATCTTTGGAGGACACAAACAAGCCCCAGTGTAAAACAAGCCAGTGGGTTTCATTTATAAACCATTTGCACCAATGATAAATCTTTACTTTATCACATAAAACCTCAGGGGCTTGATTTAAAGTAGTGTGACATTACACAAAATTATGAAATACTTTGAAGCGTGATGTATGTTATTAGAGCTGGGTTTGTCTCATTGTTAAATGTTTTACAACAAGAAGTAACAAACTCTGATGAGACACTGAGTCTGTTTCCATCTGCCTTTTTCCATGCACATCTTGAGTTGTTGCAAAAAGTATTTTACACTTGGAGTTGGAGCTTCAGTTAATGTGAAATGTAAGTTACACTGTTTACAAAGTTTCCACTCCACTGTACAAAGACAAGTTGGAATTAAATGTAATATCACTAGAAGTGATGATGTTTCTTATATTCTATATATTTCATATTTACCTCAGTGCACATCATTTTTAAGTTATCTCTTTTTAGTAATCTTGTGCTTCTGCAGTAGTTTAAGGGCACCCAAGTATATTTAGTCCCACATTTATTATTTTACTAAAGCTAACTCCTTACTGTTTCATGGAGATGACTTCACTGGTGAGATAATATGTCTATATATCATATGCCATTGTATAATCTATGGCATCACTGAAGGGAAAATCTCACTTTAGCAGGAAGAAGTCTCTGACAGATCCAGACTGTTACTGTGTCTCAGTCCAGAGGGCTGGATCCTCCTGAGTGAGGATTCATTGTCCGGATGTTGTCAAAATGTGTCACAGCACTCTGCTGTGGGCTGTCCCACTTGCCGCAAGAATCATCGGCTCCTCCTCATGCGGCCGATGTTTGCTCGTTTTTGAATGATACATTTGTGTATCCTTCACAGCGGAGGCCTTCCCGGAAATCTTTGCACTTTTACAGCGACACAAGAACAGGTTCGGTGGAGCCTGGATAATTGTAAACCAAACACAAATGCAGGAAAAAAAGAAGAAGAAATAAATAGAACTAACTTTAATAATAAAAATAAGGTATAATTATGATATAATTAGGTATACTTCATTTAATATTTACAGGACCTTACTATGTAATTTCATCACATTCTTCATGTAATTTAGTTATTATTTGTGGATTAAAGATAAAAGTTGAGGAGCTTAACCAGGTTTATTTGACCTGGTCAATCCTGTGTTAGATGATCTGCTGTTAATAATTAATAACTATATAGTTGACTGTATTGGTTTAGTTGACAACTATTGTTGTAGAAATAGTTTTATTTCTGTACAAATTCTATTTGATTTTAAATCACAAATCTGAGGGTGGATAAGTTGTTATATTTGTAAATCATATTCAATATTTGTTGTTTGTTTTGTCCATGTTTGTCTCCCAGCCTGAGATACATCACACACCAGCATAATCTACAGTACGTTTACTCCAGAATTACATGAAATATTAAAAAAAAAAATCAATATCAACTGGTTATATCAACTGGAGGGTCCATCAAAATGAAGAGATAATCACAAAACTAATAAACTGGTACAACACAAGGCTAGAACTAGATGTTCTACAACTATGTTCAATAAATAAAACATTTTAATATATTTACTTTACATGAGATACAGTAAGTTTAAATTTATCAGAATTTTAGGATAGTTTGGCTGATTAAGACTTTAATCAGGAGTCAGACTTTGAGTGGCAGGAAAACTGTGATTCAGGACTTTGAACTGTGGAGGGCAGTGTTCAGCTTCTTGGTGTACAGACTGTCTTAATTTAATAGGAGAAGAAGAAGGAGAAACGGCATTGTTGAGTTGTGTGGGTTATGTCGTCTCATTTCACACAGCACCTGACTTCTGTCTGCTCCTGAGTGACACTTGGGAGGAGATGCTTCTCTTCTAGGGCTGAACAATTTATTGAAATCGCAATATGGCCTACTGCAGTTTTCAAATCGCGGGAGGCGATTTAAGCCAAAATGTGTGTCAGATTGCCACTTTAGATTAAAGGTTTTCCTGAATTACGCACATAATATTCTACAAGCTGAAGAAAGCATCTTTGGTTTTTTACATCGGCACAAATATCACACAGTGGTCATTTTAAATATGTTATTCAAATGAGAATGAGAATCATTATTTAAAAATGACCATTCCCTCTCATTTTGCAAATCGTATTGCAATTTTACTCCAAATAATTGCATTAGATATTTATATAACGTTGTTCAGTCTTAATCTCTTCTCACCGTTGGTTGAGCTTTTCCTGTCATAATCAGGTTCTTAAAAATCTCAGCATAGCTCAGCACTGTCTGTCTAATTACCAACCCTCTCTGTTTCAAATAGTTTGAAGAGCCAGACCTTGATTCTCTGCTAATAATCCCAGTGAGCCCAATTTACCCACTAATTTAAGCCAGTGTTATCTGATAGATTTTTAGAGGCAGAGCTGGCTTCAACCAATTCCAGGGCTGGTTTACATTTGTAGAGTAGGTGAAACTTGTCCAGTGTGTTGTAGCTGTTCCTGTGGGGCCTGTCCACCCAATTATACTAAATAGACCCATTATTTTCCCCACAAAATTCCTTAAATTGTAAAACAGGTCTCTCTGGTAAAGGCCTTCTCTCTGCCTCATACAAATGAAAGTAAAAGTAAAACCACCTCATAACCTCCATTTGCATGAATTTCTAAAGCAATATTTGTGTCACATCATTTTTTTTCACCCATTCCCAGTAGTTGTGTTTAGACCTGCAAGTTAATCAACAGGCCCATAAATAAATAAGACATAAATAACTTTAATAAACTTATCATATATTTCATTGCACGCTGCAAACAGGATTAGATCTGTTGGAAGTGATAATTAGATTGTTGAGTTATACCGAGATTCAAATGAATGAAAAGTAAAGACTGACCTTAATCTGGAGCTCAGAGATTCACTGCTTATTGTGTTCGGGTCCCAGATGACACATTTTGTGCAGCAGGAAAATAGATTGGACAGTAATGTGTCGGTGTCCTGTGGGGTAGTCAAGTCATGTCAGATGGACATTGCATTTCATGCCCATTTGTTTTTAAATAAAACACAATAAATGAAGGCCATACCAAAGAAAATGTTAGTTATTACACTAAAAAATTACGAGACGCATCTCTAATAAAATTACAATTTATGTCCTTAAACCCAGAGAGTTTTTAAACGATCTTTTTTTTAATGATATATCATTAAACTTGATCCCCTTGATAGCTTCACTTCTACCACACAAAAGAAAACAAAAGATGTTTATACAGGTAGCGTCTTCTCTCCATCGTCCTCTAAAGTCTCCCCTTCTAATTTAGCTGTGATGAGCTCACTAAGAGTATTTGATGAGTAGATGTGAGGTATGATATGCTCGTTTCTTTTTAAAGTTCTTAGTCTTTGTTCTTTTATCTGTTTTTTTTATCGAAATGTCCCCCCCCCCCTTTTTTTTTTATCAGTTTATATAATTTCTCTGATCCGCCTGTAAGTGTTTTTCATTTTATGAACAACTGACATTCACCTTCATGGTGGTTTATCACACTTTTGGCCTCTCTTGCAAATTACTGCTTTTAATCACAACTGAGCACATGACAGCATTTATCCTCTGAACCACATTAGTGCAAAACCCCAAGAATATCAGAAGTCGGCGATAATGAATGGCTGTTTGATCACAGAGAATCAAAGATCAAAGGCCAATTAGAATCACGTTTAGTCTGAAAACATTATCGGGCTGATCGTGTGGCTGAGGTGATCTCCACCAATTAAGCTAATGGACGTATTTTGTGATGATTTCAGATGTGCTTCACGTCCGATGGACAGAGATCATTCCCTTCCTCCAAAGTACATTTAGCTGCATCGAGCTACGAAGCAGGATAATTAGATGCAAGTGGCATGTTGGTTTGTGGTCTGTGACTTCATTTAAAAGAGCTCTGATCTTTTCAGCGATAATAATCTGGTTTCCCTGAGATTTGATAACTAGGTTCGAGCTGAAGGAAGAGTGGTCAGTATTATTGTAGTAAAGTATCAGATCTGGTGAGACGCACTGGTGTTTTATATGGCCAACGTATTGTTTCTCATCTTTCAAAAAAAAAAAAGATACAGATCTATAGATCCTTAAAAACAAACCAAGATGTAAATGTTAAAGGGATCAACCAACCAACATGGCCAATCTGTCCCGTCTAACTTTTAGGCATTCTTTCATTGGGTTATCAAACACAGTGGTCCAGCTCCTACAGTCAAGGGTGAAGCTAGAAACACTGCGGTCTGTTGATTTGTCGACACAAAATCGTCACTGAGGTGCAAAGCAGGGGAAAAGGGCCATGTGTTTCTGTGCAGCCTTCTCTCGCCCAAAGCTTGTCACCAAAACAGCCACATTCCAAGAAGAGAGGAATGCTTGGTGTTCTCATAGTTGTTCTTGTGTTGTTCTTTTTGTGTGGTGCCAGTATGACATCATGCTATTTACCCCAGATGACGCGGCTGTATAAATAGCTGCATAATTTATGTGGAAAGTCAGTGAAGACATGACCAGCAGCGACAGGCTTCTCACAAGTGTCTCAAAATGTCCACAAAACCGTTTTTTTTTTGTTTTTTTTTCTGCCCAAGACTCATGTCTTAAGTAAGCTACAGTATGTTGAATAAAAATTTAGTGGGTGTGTTAATCATAATACTGAACTGTGGAAGTTTGTTTTTACACTTACAGAAAATAATTTCAGATTTGTCTGCAATTATTTTTTGTTTTAAATAGAAAAATTGTATCTGGGTGTTTATCCTCTTTTGCTACAGGTGCAGATTCCCACAGTGACGTGAGCTCAGTGAGTGGCGGCGTGCCGTGGGACAGCAGAGAGACTTCCCTGGCTGCCTCCACAGCTGCCTCCCTGGCTTCTTCTCTGCCTCTGAGGGATGTAATGGACGCAAACGAAGACGTCAGGCACAGAGACCACAGTGACAGAGACTCAAATGAATCTATGGGCAGCGGTTCTTCTTTCGAAGAACTTGATATGGATCAGGAGGAGCCTGAGGTGGGAGAAGAGAGGGAAGTCAGGGAAGACGGGCAGGAGAGGGCAAGCCCTGAGGGTGAAGATGGAGCTCAAGAAGCAGTTAAACTGAATGCTGAAAAGGACGAGTCCATGGGGGATGGAGAGGAGTAGGGAGGATGGTGAAGAGTTACCGGATGAGGCCATTCAACACTGGCATGCTAGAGAGTTTCTCAGTTGTTGCTGTTGTTGGTTGTCTGTCATTTAATCTAGTTGGTGGATCTAAAGTTGTTCATGCCATGACCAACATGCCAGATTTTTCTGCGCCTTCTAATTCTCTGCTTGAAACCTGTACGTTTTGTTTTACTGTAATTAGGGCTGGGTAATACGGCCAAAAACATGATCACAATGAAAAAGTTGATGTCTTATCTTATTATTAAAGGCTGAGTTTTGCTCAGAAGTGACGGAGACAAAGTTAACTGTGGTTAACTGTGGACAGAAAACGTGTTAATACAAACATTCCACAAATCTGAGGCAAGGCATTCATTATAATTATGTGTTCTGTCTCAAATTACCTTTGCACATTGTATAAATATTATATCTCTACATGTTGAACCTTTGTTGTGTTGATATTGAAGAAAATGATATCCTTATATATACTGTTAGTGAATTATTGCCCAGCCCTAGCTATATGATTTTCATTTAACAAAACTGCCAGAATAGAACAGCTGACCTTTTGAGTAAAATCTATTTTTTTGCACATAGTGTGCTGCACATGAGAGTCAATATTTGCTTAGTTCTTTATTTAATTTCAAACTGTATTTCTTTTTTCTTTTTAAAATTGAATTAACACAACTTCTGTTCAGATTAGAAGTGACACTTAAGTTAAAGTTCCACAACAAAGGAAAGACACTGGATCATAATGCAGAATCTTTTTTTTTTGCCCTTGTGTCACAGTTAAAATTGTTCCCCACTTTCAAGTTCATCTCTTAAACAAAATTAGGAACTTTATGTCATGTGTTTGTGTGCATTGCTTGACTGTGGTGTCTTGATATATGTAATTATTGGAATGAAAACATGCAGGAGCTTAATGCTCAAGAAATCTTGGTCATATTTCACTTTTTTTGAAATATAATAATTTTGTAGTGAGAAATTTTGGAAAATGTCTACTTACACAGGGGAAATTCTGAAGTCTGGAACCAAGAAAACCCTTTCATCAACACGAGTGAGGACACCAGTAAAGAAACATCACCAGAGACCACCAATATAATTGAATATAAAAATGAAGATCTTATCCTCTTGGATACTGTACAGAATATTTTATTGTCAGATAACTGCTTTAGTTTTTTTATGGTGATGTTCCCCTCTGTTGTTGTTTTATTAAACCACCCAAGTGGTTTTACAAATCAGTCCGTATCCAAAACTCACTCACTCACCAGAGACTAGCTGTGATATGTTCGTAGCCTGAAACTGTTGGTGCTGTGAGACATTAGAAATAATGTACAGCACATGGTCGGCGTTGTGTCTTTCTGTCTGTAATAAAACTTTCAAATCAAAGTATGAGTCGAGAGGAATCAGTTGTGCATGGATGCTGTTGTACAAAAGAATCTATCTCCCTTATTTGTTTCGAACACAAAGCTACACTGTTAGTATACTCTGAAGACCTTTTTCATCCATTTGATTTGTCTTGTCTCCCAGCAGATGAAACTAACTGTGGGTGGCAGTGGGACACGTTGTTGTGCAGAGTTATTGATGAGGCAGTAAGTGCCCAGGAACTTATTAAGCTGTCTCTTAAATTATAACCACTTTACGATTTCACATTGCAGTGACTATCAGTGTGACTGTGTCTTTAAGGCACAGACTCGGAATTAAAAAGAGTCAAAACTGGTTTATTGTGTTTTTCATCACAACTTGAGCAAATCAAGCTCTGCTGTTTCATAAAGGAGCAATTTCCCCTGCTACATTTGAAACGCTTGACTAATGTGCACAAAACACAGCAGAAAATGCTCCCTTTTGCAGACGCCTGTAAGAACATTATTACCAAATGTTATTGTGGTCAGATGATGTCACCTTAGCAACAGCTGCATTGTTTTCACTTGCATTTGATTGAGTGATTTGGTATTTGTATCATACATGTTTTTAGCCAGCGGGCCTTAATGAGCATCATGACCTATAAAGTACAAATGTTTTCTTTCAATTCCAGCAACATACTGGCCACAATAATTATAATATAAAATGAATATTGGTCAATATATTGTTACTTTAAATTATCCTCTGCAAAAAAATCTGTCTGGCTGCAGTGGGGGTAACAATTTTACAGGGAAAAATATAACATGTTCCACAGTAATTTTAGATGAGAGTTTTACACTCACAGCCCACTTTATTAGGTACACAAGGACACATAATTAAGAAGCAGGAGCGACACTTTGTGTGGTCGTCTGTTGCTGTAGCCCATCTGCTTGGGTCTGGTTTGAGGTGTTGTGTGTTCAGGGATGGTGTTTTTCATACTTTGGTTGTAACAAGTGGTATTTGAGTTATTGTTACTTTTACCACTCAAGTCATCTGTCTCTGACCTCTGGCACAAACAAAGCCCAGAGCATTGGCGCTCACTGAATATTTCCTCTCTTTCGAACCATTCTCTGTAATACCCAGAAATGATTGTGCTTGAAAATTCCAGTAAATTGGCAGTTTTTGATACTCATATTAGCTCATGTGACACAGCAGCCATGTCATATTTGAAGTTTCTTCTGCCTTTCTTCCTCATTCTTCTGCTTCATCAGGTTGTTTTGATTATGTCTGCATGGCCAAATGCATTAATTTGCTGCCAGGTGATTGGCCAATTACATATCTCCAATAAGAAACAGTAGAACAAGTGTACCTAAAAAAAAAAGTGTCCAAAATGTGCATGCTTATAAGGCAGAGATCGTTGACTGAGTATGAAAATCATTTGAATCTTAAGCTGTGGGTTTGAATCACTTTATTTACCAGATGTTTTCACAGTTGAAACCTCAGGAGATCATATGCTGACAATGCTGCTCGCATCAAATGAGGCAACATATTTACAAAGATTGATGATCCCTCCCTACAGCAGAGCTCAGGCACTTGCAGATTATTTGCTGGGGAGCATGGAAATTTATGGAGACACAGATAATCACTGTAAATTATCCCCCTATCTGCACATTGTTCTTTTAAGTCTGCAGTATAGCATTGTCTCTTAGTGCCGTGCGCAGACATTTCAGGGGCAGAACCTCAGGAGGGAAAAAAGGAGCACCTCTTCACAATTACCAATAAAATGTGTTACCTCTACAACATATTTATTTATATATTTCGATAACAATACAACCAAGTAGAGTTGTCAACCTCATTGTTCTGCAAACATTACAATTTAAGGGTAGGGTAGATGCTTGAGCGCCACCTGGGATCTGTCTGTGCATGTCCACGTGACAACCACATACTGTATATCCATCCACATTATCACCCCAAACGTCACTGAATCAGTAGCAGCAGGACGTGCAGATTTCTTGAAGACTTTTCTCCGTCTTATCCAAGATGCTTCAGAAACATCTTCAAGAAATCTCCAAGCCCAGTTGCGACTGATTCACTGACTTTTGGAAAACTGTGTCCTAGATGAATTATCTTCACAATAGTCTTCACATTATCATCCCACTTTTTGTGTTGTGGAAGAAATTACACGCTTTATTTATCAGTCATTCCTACATTTCACCCATGGGAATTAAACGTGTTCGGATTACACACCGATCTAATCTTTGTCCAGAGTCTAAAATGAAAACCAGTCAGGACGTGAATGTGGTGGTGACGCACACTGGGTCAACGGCTACTGATTTAATGAATTGTGAAAACCCACGGGGATGTCATGTTGTTTCGAGGGCACGGAGATTATTGCCTTCCCGTGACGTTAATTATTAATCTCATTATATTACACGTTGTGAGTGAGAGATATGGGTGAGATGTCAACATACAAATTTGGATGCAGACAATCACGTGTCAGTTTTTTTTTTTTTTTTTTTTTTTTTTTGCAGGGTGGAGACAAAGGTCGCATCCCTCTCATAGCATCACTGTGCCATCTGGGGCTGACCTCACATTCTGCCGTGACGTGTCACAACTTGCTTTTTTCGGCTCCCAAATAAAAAGTAAGTCCACAGCTGAAGAGAGACAGTCTCCAAAGAATCCTTATTTAAACAACCCCAGTGAGTGACCGCGTCAACAAACAGAAGATACTGGACCTGACAGCTGTCCTTCACTCACCAGTCTCCTCCGTTTAATTGACATCATGTTGATTCATTTTTACAGTTCCCACGGTGTGTGCGGGACTTGTCCTGCGTGGAGCGACTGCGCCTCTTGATCAGCTGTTTGAAAACCTTCTGAGAGTTGAGCTTCTCCCAGTTTGGCGCGCTTACCCGCAGCAAGCGTTTTTGTATCAACTGTTACGTTTAAACTATTGCTGCCAACAAAGGTAGATCTTTAAATTTGAGTGTAATTTCCCTTTTTTTCTAGATTAGTCGTTAAATGGAAAAAAAAAATCATTTTCACACTTGGTGATGATGAAAGTAAAACGCCCATTTTGCCCACGGAGCACTGAAGTGGGCGTCAGTGGTGATTTAGTTTGAAGCGTCTTTGAGAAATGTGACTTGTGGACGCGCAGCTTCCCGCAGCCTTGTCGCGTGTGACTGCGTTCAGCACCACGGACAGCTCCGCAGCTGCGCGCGCTTCCTACAAACTTCAGGTGGCGACTCTCACCGCCTCCTCTTCCTCCTCCTCCTCCTCATCCTCCACCTCCTTTCTTCATTTATTCATTAGTCCAGCTCCATTGCAGTTCCCACACAGACACACTGAATTTTATTTTAGGCTTTAAAAAGAAAACAAACAACAACAAAAAAAAACCATCTTCTTTGCTGCAAAAGATGCTGCTCCTCTGGCTCTGGTCAGTCCGTTCATCGCACAGCAGCAGCGCTGGAAACCAAGGAGAAGTGTTCAGGTAAGAGATGTGATGTGTGGGTGTGTTTGACTGTGTTGGAGTGTTTCCGGCTGATTTGTGTTGCGAACTTCTGCAGGAGGAGCTGGTTCGTTAAGGTAATTGAAGAAAGTCTCCATGCATGTGTGCATTTGTTTTATTTTTGTCTTATGTTGATAAAATCTTTGCAGTTTCGATCTGGAATTAGTTTGGCCTAATTTTTTATTTTTATTTTGGCAGTATTGGAGACAGTTTGTCATGGACAGATTCCACACTGAGCTCCTTTCTTCTTGATCTTCGAGGCTGCTGAAAACTATTAAAATATAGGCGCGGCAGCATAAAACACTCGCCATAGCATCTCCAGTCGCACTCATTTGGGAAAAGGCTTAGTGCAACAAAAAAGTGGGAAACGCAGTGCGGGGAAGTCGATGTAAAATGTCAAAGAGTCGAGAATTAGTTTGTGTGCCAGAGGATGTTGGAGTGAGGGAATATGATATTCACAAAAATATGATGTTATCCTGTCGGGCGGTTTGTATTTTTTGTTTTTTTAAAAGGCGTCTCTTTTGAGTTTTATTCCCCTCGAAGAACATTTTTAATGTATAATTATTCCTCATTTTATGATGATTAATGGCGTATTGTTAGACACGGTAAGACACTGTGTGCTCCACACAGACCCATTCTGTGTAATTCTTCAATCATCAGCTCACCAGGAATACAAAATACATTTTTTTAAACACTCCAGGAATATAATTAAAAACGTGTTGCTGTAACACCGGACAAAGTCATTAAAGGAAGCAAATGTACAGTGGATGTTTTCTCTGTAGTCCCAGAGGAATCTGTGCTGCATGTTCAGCAGATAAAACACAATAGAAACCCCCCTCAAAGTGCAAATCCCTCCAGTCAGCACAACAATTCATAAGCTAAATATATTTTCTTAGTAATCTATAACAACAGTTCGATTGATCATCAATATACTATCCAGAAATCTTCCTCTTGTGAGAGTAAGAATGTAGAATGATGTGTGAGCGCAGCTTTCACAGCTAGAGATGTTGATTACTGTAAATTATTCAGGTGATGGCAGAGTGAAGAACATACTGCCATCATCTGAACGAAGTAAAGCAGGAGGAAGCCGTGCAGGCTGTCTGACCTGTGATGCCTCCACGTCTCTGACCTGCAGTCACTGTCCATCACCTGTTACTTTCTCTGGATGTTTGGAGGAGACACAGTTGCAGTGTTACATGAGGACACACACACACACACACACACACACACACACACACACACACAGTAGAGGGTGTGGGACAACCAGCTTCTAACAAGTTTGCATCAAAGCACAGGTGTTTAATTATCCGCACAGAGGAAAAACAAGCAAAGCAAAATCTCTTTCTCAACTATGTTCACTCATAAAAGTCCTGTTCCTCAGTGGCTTTGAGAAACATTTACTGGAGTTGCTTCCTTCTTTTGCACTCAGGTTAACTTTGGTAAAACTATATAATACAGCAGAACTTGACCTCCTGTCTTTCTCAGCCCTGAGGTTTATAACCAACCGTGCTCTCAGGGCTCATCACTGTACTTTATACAGTTTGGTGCGACGGCCATCCCCTCACTTTGCGAAGGCTATCACAGTGGTGCACTTTAATTTGCAAAGTTATCTTCAGAAAATGATCACAGATCTCACAATTGACTTCAGTTTGAAGGTCTCTCTCAGAACCGTCAGAGGGAAATGAAGCTTTTCCTTCCATGGTGCTGGTACTGAAACAATCTAAAGTCCAAACTCAAAACTTATCCCTTTAAATGATTTCAAACACAACATAAAGAATGTGTTTACTGCAAAACAAATGCAGCTGCTTTACCTAAGCGATAAATAAAAGCCAAATTATTAGGGCTGAACTAGGGCATGTCGATATGATGCTTATGTATTGCACAAAAAGTACATCACAATATTCAATATTTTTTGAAATTTTTGTCTGTTTAAAGGGTATTTATTATTTTCTGTCCACAATTTAAAGGTGCCTTTAACTTTCACAAAAAAACAAACATCTCTCATATCATTAGTCTATGATCATTATCAATATTGGCTTATTTGAGACTGCAGTGATAACCTTTTTGGTCATATTGTTCAGCCCTATAAAACATTTAAATAAAAAATGAAACTGCAATCTGAAACAATGCAATTAGCAATTTGGAGAGGCTACAAATTATTTTTTTAATTTGTTTTACTTTAATGTGAATGTAACTCAAACAATTCATATCTTTTGGTTTTTCCATATATTATTATTATTATTATTATTATTGTTATTATTCTGCCATTAGCGGATCTGAAAAAGGGAGCGTTCAAGTGTATACAGCAGCAGTGCAGGGCCGGACGGGGGCAAGTAGCATTTGTCTTGTCAGGTTTTGAATCACTTCCTGTGTACAGCACAGGAATGTCCCCGGGCGACACCAGATCTAATCGTTGCTCGACTAAGGAACAGAGACTTAGTCCAGTAAGCCTGTCAGAAAAACTGATTCAAACTTATTCAGCGTAGTTTGAAGTTTATGATAGAAAGTTACTTTCTGCTTTTTTTAAATTGAACTCTTTAACGTTCCTAGTTTTTCTCATCTGCGGTACTGATCAGCGTGGCTGTCCCTTAGTCCAAACCAAACAAAAGGGACAACGATTGACCGTCTACTTAATCATTAGTTTTACCAGAGCATGATTAAACTCTGTAGTTTTAATTTCTGCTGAACATCTGCTTTTGCGTCATCATCACTCAGCACTCTAACAATAAGCTGTGGTTGTATCAGCTGCCAGCTCCCAGAGATTAAATTACTGTATGATGAATCCCTCCAGTCCCATCAAAAAGGACAGTTTAATAGCTTAGACTTCCTCCACACACACAGATAGCCATTGGCTGTCTGCCATTGTTGTGTGTAGAAACTCAACTCTATAGGACACACCTGATGCCTATAACATTTGCTGAATGAAATGCTTAACGTCTCGCTGCATGTCTTCAAAATGTACATATTTATGTACAGACTTGTGTCCTGTGAGCTGATAGAACATCTGCTCCAGTCTTACTGTAATGACACACATTTCTGGGAATCTTAGGTACAAGACCAGTAAAAGTTCAGCAAACATTTCAGTGATAACAATTCAGAGATTATTTTAGTGTGTGTGTTTAAGGATGTGCAGAGTTATAGCACATAAAAAGCTAATATCAGCTCAAATTTGCACATTAAATGATTCAGCCCTTTATTCAGTGACAATACAGTCTCGATAAAGTCATGGATTCCAACAGTTTTACTCCAACAGACGCAAACTCCCTGTTAATGAATTAAATGAAGTAAACTTCTCTTATAAATAACTCGTTCCAGTCTTTGTGTTGACATGTGCTTGAGATGAGTTCCATTTCAGCCCTAGCAATGATTCTTACTGTGAACAATTACTGATAATGAGTGAGTAATAATTGTCTCATGTTGACTCATCCTACTTCCTGCTCTTACCAAAATAACTCCATAAATATGAAATGGATAAGGAGTATTTGAAAGAGCAGACTTAATCAAAATTATTCCCACAGTATTTCGTTTACTAAATGTGAGGCATAAAGGTTTCTTGATTAATTCTGTGTACCTACTTTCCTGTTCTGTCAGAGGAGCAGAGCGCGTTTTACTTTTTACTGCTGCTGTCAAAGTGTTAAAAGAAAATGTCATCCAACATTGTAAGTGTTGGCAGTTGGGCATCTGTTGATTTCAGCATTAATACAATCTGACATGCCTCATGTGTGTATGTTGTGACCAGTACAGTTGGAGTGATTTTACCCAATTTTATTTTTATGAATTCCTGTCTGGGTAATCATCAAACCCACCAGATTAATCCTGTGACCTCTTGTAGAGGTTCTGACCCTCTGGTCTGCAATCACCTTATTTTTTAATAGCATCCTGGTGATATGTGATCACGCTGTGGCCGAAAGGTTTTGGCACTGAATTTGTCAGAGATGAAGACGTTTCAATCATTACAAGTCAGAATGATATTGAAAGTTGAACCACAGAATTTTAAAATGTAAAGGCGATCACTTCTGTACTGGATTTGTACAGGTACATTTGAAAAATTTAAATATTATATTATATAATTATTCCTAGTGTGCACATGGGTTTTCTCCGTGTGCAAAAACATGCAGATGTGTGAGTGAATGATTATTCATTTCTGTATGTTGGCCCTGTGATATTATTATTATTATTAGTAGTAGTTTTCTAAAGTCTCTTAGTCAGTTTAACAGAAATACTGAGGTACAAGTGACCAGCTTAGCCATATATGAAAAATGGAACAAAACCACGAGACCTCCGACATGGAAATACCTGTGTGTATTCTAGAATAAAAAATACAACTTTGGTAATGCAATCAAAATTTTATTTAGACAATGTAAGATTATAATTATTTAGAAATGTGCGCTCTCATTTCATTACATTTTAAATGTAACTCACACCTTCACAGCATCATTTTTTTGGTCCAGGAACAGCACCCTAACGGTTTTCTTTTAAAGAAAAAAAAAATAAAGTTAAAACATAGTGTTTTAGGCCACTTCCTTCTAACTGTGTGGTGCTGTGATGATGAATAATGCAAAATACAATAAAAACCTTTAAAACAAAAGTGCCACATGCCCATTTCAGTGTTGGAGCCAATCACAGTCCTGGATGTAATGATCTGTGAGAGACAAAGAGAGAGGATGAATGTTTGATGAGGGAGGCAGAACGGGGCTTATGGGAGGAGAAGGGACTATTGAAGCCATGCAAGGGATTCCCACTGTACAGGTGGAGGAGAGAAGGAGGAGATAAATGAGTGGGGGGGGGGGGGCATTTTCTTTGAAAGATGGGACAAGCTGTTTGTAAAACAGGCATATGGGCAGACATGCTATAAATGAGGCTGGCAGTATGATAATCAGGATGATATCAGGCTCCATTTTCCATTTACTTACAATCTAAAGTGAATGTAAAAGCCCACTTGTGTGATAGGAATCGGTCACATTGAAACAATGAGCCCCTATATTGATTTGTGTCTTCTAAATTGCAATAGCCGCTTCTCTAGAAAGTGCCTTGAAATTCAAACTGGAAGCACCTTCCACCTCATCGCTCTCTAATTGCTAATTGTATGAATGACCTTATTCCGAAAAGGTCAGCCGTTGTGTTTTTGGGACATTTGACTGTTAAACAAGTGAAAGTTCAGGTCTATCATTGATTCAGTCAATTTTCTTGGCAAGAAAATTCATGCTGGGGCTGCCCGATATTTGGAAAGCATGAAATACGCGATAATGTGTTTGATGACGTTATGATGATAAATAAACAAATCTTTGAAAATAACTGAAAAATCACAGTACAATCTTGTGATATGTACATATTAGTATATGTATATGTTTTTCAGTCTACCAGAGAAACTTAAGAATCTTTCTATGCTCCTTCTTAAAGAAGACATGTTGCTGTTGACACATGTCATTATTAATAATTCCAGAGGGGGCGAACCCCTGCCTTGGAGTGACTGATTAGTTGTTGCATGTGTTAGTTAGTTAATCAGGCAGGAAATTAATCTCTGAATGAAGCCTATGCAGAGTAAAGTGTTTTGGTTAACTATTGGTCGTATTGCACAGACTTGCAGAGAAACATAATTTAACGTTTTCCATTTCTTAACAACGCAGCACGGAAATGTTGCTACGAAACCCATTCTTTTTTTAATCATAAGCGCATCCTATGCTAATACATTACACAATAGAATACACATTTTCTGATAGTTTCTTAGCAGCTACAATGAAAAGCTCAAACAAACACGGATTAGGAGGAAACCTGGATGCTTTGTGCCGTTTTTCAATAAAAACACAATGCTGTTATACTGACAGAAAGACACCTTTTCACCTTTTCCAGCTCCTCAAATATGAGAACTATCTGATTTCTTAGTTTCTTTCACACAAAGAAAAAGTGATGAGAGAATAAATCAATGCTGTGGTGCCTTGATGTGTTTTTTAATAGTTTTTGGATTAAATTAAGTCTACGGCTTTAGTCTTTTTATTTGTTGGCAATGGAACATTCAAAATCCTATCATTTTACTATGTGTCAAGCAATTCAGCTATATATGAAATATTCAACAGCTTCATTTGACGCAGGTGCTCACAGGAGTCCAGCGTCTTGCATTGTGCTGCTGCATGCACATGTGTAGGCTACATGTGTGAGCACTCGTGAGCTGTCTTCCCCATTAGCAGACCGTCTTTTGCCAGCACCAACCACCGACCCCCCCCACCTAGAAACATTCTCTTTGTCAGCTGGAAATGTGATTTTAGGGAAGCCTGACTCCCATTACCTTTGCTTCCTCTTAACTAGGCTCTCAGTCATTCCACTGGGATCTGCAGCCTGCTCATCCATATGGCTCAGAGCTGCATACAGAAGATGACCACCACTCTTCAACACTTGCTATTGCCTGGGGGGATATTACCATATTAATGCTGCACTTCACTCCTGGGATAAATGAGTGTCATAAAATAAATAAATAAATAAATATCAGCCTGGACCTCGAACTCCAACCCGTATCCCTCTTACACTGCTGCCCACACTTTTCTTTTTTCTGTCCTCCTGCATCTGCTATCTTTTTGTAGATTTTCTTTCTCAGCCCCCATGCACTCCTCCCATTCCTTCACACAGTGTGGTTTGAAGTGTGCAAGAGGCTGGCAGGCTTTACGCTCTTGAATTAAAAAGGCCATCTGGTGAAGAGGGAAACAGAGATGGTTGTATAGGAGGAAAAATGAAAAAAAAAAATTCTTTGAAGTTAACATGTAGACAGAATCCTGGGTGGGATGTTGCATCTAAAGAGAAAATACCGATCTCCATGTCATTTATATACACACAGAGTATGTTTTAAATTGTAACACACTCATTTCTATGTGTCGTGAATGCTACGAACAGCCATGTTTTAACCATTCATGTGTCTATGCTACACTTTTATTCAAGGAATAATTTGATGACATTGGAACATACTGTAGTATTTGCTGTTTTCAGAGGATGCAAAAATATTGTAGCAGCTGGTTATCTTAGCTAAGCTGGAGCCTACTTCACACTACATGATTTGCAAACTAAACGTCCACTCGCCAATGAGTTTTAGATCTCGCTGCCAATCGGCCAGAAGAGACGGGTTTGGCGGTTGTTAGGAGTCAAGTATTCAGAGAAACGACCTGCGGAGACCCTGCAATGTCTCTCTGATGGATCGCAGACCTTCAACTCATTTGCAGCATGCCAGAAATTTGATACGATACTGCAATGACTCCAGCCAATCAGAAACCAAGGCGGGTCGATGGCAGCTGAAACACAAACAGGAACACAACACGAGTTCATGAGAGAGAGAGAGAGAGAGAGAGAGAGAGAGAGGTGGAAAAAGAAAAAAAAATGAAACACAAGAAGAACGTGACAGAAATGACAGATTTCATGTGAAACTCTAAGCTAAATTAAGCCTGGTTTTGCACATCATTCCTCATGTCACTTGTCAAGTGAGTTGTTGTGACCACGTGTTTTCATGATGAGATGGCGGCTCCTTCTGGTCGTATATATGACACCCCCCCCCCCCAATCACCAGTTGCACCACTGGGATGCATGGGGGTTTTTGTCTTTGGATCTTCTTTAGTCTTTGGATCTGTCTTATGATAACAAACCACATTTTATATCCACTCCACATTTTATATCCACTCCACATTTTATATCATTGGTTTAATCCACACAAAAGCGAGGATTAAATGTGTAGCAAAAGTGTAGCATTAATCCGGAGTGTTTTTACACATTATATACTGGGCTATTTCATGTCTCTTTTTAATTATTAAAACTTGTCAAGTAGTGAGCACATAATCCCCATAAAATCCCAAATATGTTTCATATTAGCCTCCTGTTAGAAAGACATTGAGATGCTGAATAAAAAAAAAAAAAAGTTTAAGCCCAGAAAGATCTGTTCTAAAAGTCTTGTGCAAGATGTTTGAAAAACAGTTTTCCAAATTCTCCCTGGGTTCCTGCTGTTCTCCACGACAAAGCGAGCAGGTTATCGGTAGCTTTATATTTACTCTCCAAAAGTGAGAGTGGCATAAATCATTTAACTCTTGGCAAGAAGTAAAGAAGTAGATTTCGCAAACTGTCAGACTATTTCCTTCCGTGTTTTAAAAGTAGAGACTTTAATTAAATTATAGAGGAGATTACTAACCTCACTGCTACTTATGCAGCTTGTATAAAAGTATGTTTTCCAAGAGAAAAGTGTGTGCTATTATAATGGGTTGGAAACTGCAATATAATGAGCAGAAATGGAAAGAGCCCACTGGAGCTGGAGGCTCCTTGTGGGAATTCAGGATTGGGAGAAGACTGACACTGTGTCAACTAGAGATCCTTTAGTCACCATTCTTTCTTAAGGCTGAGTGAATAAATGCCTTACTATTATTACTGCAGACAGAACTCTACTGAAAATAAACATATTTAAACTTTTTGCAGGCAAAACCTGTACTTTCTTTTGCCATGTGAGTTCAGAGCTAAACTATAGCCAGAATCTATCTATCTATCTATCTATCTATCTATCTATCTATCTATCTATCTATCTATCTATCTATCTATCTATCTATCTATCTATCTATCTATATCTATCTATCTATCTATCTATCTATCTATCTATCTATCTATCTATCTGGTGAGCTGCATCCATACACTTACATGTATTTTGTGTGAAGGAGAGAAGCCATTATCTTGCACAAGTTCATCAAATTTAATGCGACATGTCACATCTTATTTCTTATTAAACGATGGCACTATTTCCATCTCCAAAGTT
Organism: Brachirus orientalis; assembly: GCA_016785285.1. Taxonomy (NCBI): domain Eukaryota; kingdom Metazoa; phylum Chordata; class Actinopteri; order Pleuronectiformes; family Soleidae; genus Brachirus; species Brachirus orientalis. The sequence goes on from JAFBJR010000060.1 coordinate 5,016,636, forward strand.
GTGACTGTTTGTCAAATAATTTCTGGTCAAGTATGAATATTGGTGGGTCACATATCATGTGATATTAAAGTCATATCTGATCAGATAATTGTTTTATTTGGCTTTAATTGTCATTAAAAAGCCAAAGCGAGAAAATATTTAACTGATGTCTCAACAGTTTGGGGACTTCACACAATGCAGGTTTCTCAGTTCTCCCGTAGGATCTAGCACTATACATGCATGGTCAGACTGGCCCACTTGCTTTGGTCTGTCTTCCACTTCCTTTTCACCCTCCATATCTTCTGGCAAGTTTCCATGGAAACAAGAGGGGGAGACAGAGAGAATAGAGAGAGAGAGAGCGAGAGAGAGAGAGAGAGAAACAGAGAAAAATCCCAAAGAAGTGGGATTTGCAGCCCAACTCGTTTTGAGAGCTTTGTGTTGTTTTTAATGGTGAGTCAGTATGTGAGTAATAATACTCAACTCACCTGCTCTGTTTTCCCTGATATCTCATCAGCACTGATAATTACTGCATGTCACCTGACTTGACGTTTTGAGACAATTGATGCGACAGATCATTCTGGCTCATTCATATACTCTGATAAACTTCTTCCACACTCTGCTTAATTAAGCCTCTGGGATTCGTCAGGTCTGACGCCAAGACTGAACAAAAGTCGTGTGTCTCTTCTGTTGCCAATCCATAGGTGCTGTGAAGTGGATCAGCTTTAATGATTTAAATCATGTGTTCAGCACAATACCGATACGAGATTTACCACAAAATTGAACTGGATGTTTACTATACAATTTTATTATCTCAATCAAATTAATGTGGTAGAAAGAAAACATTAAACAATTAAAGACAGTTAGAGCACACTTCATGTGTCTTGGAGGTTTATGAACAATTTGGTAAACAGAATACATTTGTTTGTTTTCATGCAGAGATGAGAAGATCACTGCCACTTCCATGTATGTATGCCTGTTACAGACGATATTCAGGCATGTTCATGTTTCCCCACTTTTTTATTTTAAAAGAAATATTAATTACCACTAGCCCAAAATATCAAAGTGAAACCCCTTCTGACATGGCTTTACAAGCTTTTACGCACCTGAATGTGGGCAGTTTATCTCGCTCTTCTGGGCAGATCGTTTTTTTTTTACTGTATTTGTGTGTGGTTTTTACTGTGGATAAATTGTTTTTAAGACTAGGTAAGTAAATTTGATTTGACAAAATGTTCCTTTGGTATGTTTTCCTTGGGTGTATTTTTTTTGGGGGGGGCTCTCTGTAGAGTGTAGAGAAGCCTGTACACATATGTATATCAAAGGGTTGTACAATTATCTGCCTCAGAAAAGGAGTAAAATGAGGTCAGACAGACACTAAAACAAAATCACACTCACACTCTCAGCAAAGCCTCTCACAATAACAGATTTATAATGCCTGAAAACCTGTGAAAACTAATTGGGAGATCTTTCTATTTTCTCCAGTGGATGGTGAATTCTGTCTTTAAGCTTTGGTCAAGACTTCTAATTGATTTGTACAAAATGAAGTCCTTCTAGTATTTGACATAACAAATATACAATACAAGACATGTCAATGGTAATGGTCCTTATAATTTGTGGAAAACAAAGGACATTTCTCGTCCAGGCAAATCCATCATAGTTAATTAGTTTACTTGCTGACTTATCCTATGACTAATGAATAAAACCACCACCAGCAATAAGCATCACCTGAGCAGTAATGGATGCAGATGATATATATGATAACAATTTTCCAGTCAGTCTCTGGCAGACACAGTGTTTTCTGAGACAAAGCCATCATTGTACTCTCACTCAAAGGCTGTGACTGACTTTCTCTCTGTTTGATCTCCAGGCTGTGATCTACAAAAAGGGACAGAGAAGATGGCATTGATCCTGTAAATGGCCTCTGTGAGAATAAAAACACTGATGCTTTGAGATCTGGTGCTGCAGTGCCTTACTGTTCTTCTCTTTGGTGCTGCCACCGCCAAAAGCTGACCATTCGCTGACCAGAAACCACAAGCAGGACAGTGACCTAACTGTGCCTAGGGATATGTCATTGGGGAAATCCCCTGTGTCGGGGGTGCACCCTGTGCCCCGACCACTCCGGCTGTCCCATCTCAGCCTGCTGTGCTTCTGCGTGTCTCTCTTCGCCAAGGCTCCCCAAGGTTTGCCTGTGGTAGGTTATAACGCTGACTTTAAGAGGGAGATCACGCTGGATGGGGATTTGATGATTGGCGGCCTGTTCCCTGTGCACCAGAAGGGTGAGGGGACAGAAGACTGTGGGAAGATTAATTCTCAGAGAGGGATCCAGAGACTGGAGGCCATGCTGCTGGCACTAGATGAAATCAATAAGGATGAGCAAATCCTACCTGGGATCAGACTGGGGGCTCATATACTGGACACTTGCTCAAAGGACACCTATGCTCTAGAGCAATCTCTGGAGTTTGTGAGGGCCTCCCTCACCAAAGTGGATGACAGTGAGTACACGTGCCCTGACGGTTCCTATGCCATCCACGATGACATCCCTCTGGCAATCTCTGGAGTCATAGGAGGCTCCTACAGCGATGTCTCCATTCAGGTAGGAACTAATGAAAATTCAGTAGCTGCATGAGTGGCCATGCCACTTCACAGCCATAATACAATGATTAATTTCCAGCTTGATGTTAAAGATCATCTTTATTACTTCTCATGAAATGAGTTGTCAAAAAGCATTGTGACTTTTTCCAGACATAGCAATAACAAAAGGAGTATTGAATTATCCGATCTTCAAAGACTCGAATGTTCACTGAAAAATGATCCCCCCCACTCTGATCTTTGAGAGAAGTGCAAAAATTCTTTGTCTGGAAGTAAAAACCTGGCAAGTTTGTGGTATCTGGGTGAAAGCTCTAACTGTGTAACAGCCTGTGTGAATATTTTAGCACTCTGTCTTAGATGTGGTAGTTTTTACAGTGACACCCCATGAGGGCATGCTGGAATTTAAATGTCCTGTTATTTAATATGTGTGAGCCGAATAATAAGGTCAATTTAGCTCAAGGATCAAAATTTTTCCCTGCATCCACAATACCACTATTTACTGTATAGAATCGGAGCTAATGAAAAAGCAATAAATGTATGAGTGGGCTTGCCACGTCACATCCACAGCACAGCAAAGATTCATTTTCAGCTCGATGCTTAAGATCATCTTTTTTTTCTTTTGGTTTGTTGCATTTGGTTGTCCAAATGCAACGATAATTTTCGAACAGTGCAACTATCAGTTGGTGCAGGCTGAAAAGCAAGACAGTTAGAGGAGGGAGTACAAGCACGAGAGCGAACGTGATAGATGTTCGTATGACTGTCCATTTAGACTTAAGTACCTTGTGCAATTATCCTTTGCAAGATGTTAACACGGGGGACTTAATGAGTATTGGTTCCGCAGGCAGGATCTGTTTACCTGTGTGCCCATATGCTTGGCTGATCTAATTTAGAAGATCTCTTTCTCTTTCCCTGTAATTCACACTTCAGCAGCAGTGCTGTCAGAAGCAGACGTGCTACAGATGTTGTGCTCAGGACAGGCTGACTGGGTGACTGGTGACAGCATGATTACTCTCAGCCGCAGTAAAACCGATGTGATGAAAGCTCTGCTAATTGGCTCACTAAACTCACTGACATCAGTGCAATTATAAAATTGTTGGGATAGGAGATAGTGTGCCTCAGAGAAGTGAGATTTGTAAGCAGCCACAAATATACATGCCTTAAAGCATTAATTTAAACTCATCATCCTGGTTCAGTCAGCCAGAGGAGAGTGTCTGCTGTCTCAGATGAAGAGTATGGTTCACCTCACACAAGACACACAGACTCACAGATATTTGCTTGTCTGTAACATGGGATGTACTTCCTCACATCTAGAAATAATTTAGCCAATTTGATTATTCTGACATAGCATGTCAGGGCATGTCTTGCTTGCTTTTGGCTGGAAAGTTGCTGGTTTGAGTCTCTGTCCCTGAACAAGGTCCCCAATCCCTATTGCTCAATGTATATTGGACACTCTAAATTGACACGAGTGGGTTGTGTCAGGAAGGCATCCGGTGTAAAACGTCATGTGTGTGGATCGTCTGCTGTGGTGACCCCTTGACAGGGAGAAGCTGAAAGCAAACAAACAAACAAAGAAAAAAATACTGTGACATGCAAATTTCTGCCTCTCCCCACAAAAACATGGTATGATCCTAGAAGACTATTGACATGACCAATGGTGTCTTCAGTGTTTGCTATCATACCCATGACCACATAAAAACCTTCTCCATCCTGTATTATGTAGACAAGTTTATGGCTGAAGAGTTAAAATAAAGTTTCAACTTTCTTTGTTGAGGTAAATAAGTATAGGTTTAATATTCCCTAAAGTGCTGGAGTGCTGCAAAAAATATTTTGTAGTTCCTAAACAAATATTGTGGCCTTCTTATTGAATAAATGCAGTGCTAAACACACAGTACAGTTCCCAGTGATACACGGGGGCTAAGAGGCTCCGAGAGATGATGTATGATGAGAATCCGAACACCTATATGAAGGGATTCCTGTTGAAAAGGACAGTTTGGAAATGAAGGATTTGATAAATGAGCTGTAATTTTAGAGAAACCTGGCATCTGGGGCTCCTTGGGGAGTGCCCTTGTCTTGTGGTAATTTATGGATGTACTATTGCAAGGCTGAGGTCTGCCTTAGCTTCTCAATGAATCTTCCCCAACAGCAGGAGTGCACCACAGGACACAGATCTCTTTCTCACCATGAATAACCCTGTATATTCTAATACAGCCCTGTGCTATCTCCTGGTGAACATCTATCATGATTTAATTAATTAATTTAATTATTTATTTTTACCATGTGGCTCTTTTAGTAATATGTGATCATACTGTTATGTTCTTTATAAAACGTGACACTATCTCTCCTTTTGACTTACTGCATTATTCTGATGCCTTAAATATGTTCTCATTTGTTTACACAGTGTACTGTCCTGTTATTAAGGGGAGCCTTTTTACTACACAGAAAATGCATTTGGGACATTTCTTTATAACTTCTCGGAGGTGCCTCCTTTGTAGCTCCTGGGTTCGTTCATAATCTACAGCCGGTCAGACCTCTGAGTGAACCAGGCTCGCTGTGTGAAACGCAGACAATTTAGTCAGGTGTGTATATTTCATCCGAAATGCAAGGCACTTGACTGACTGTATTAGTTTAGATGCCCCCGATCACCATGGCGACATGGCAGAACATGGCACAGCGACAGGTGGTGAGAACGCTGAGTGCTGTCTAAATCTGTCACTACGAAGAAGTGTGTTGCTGTGCTGCCGGTGTTTTAGTGTGACAATCATGGATGCGGGGGCAGATCTGGCTACAGGCCTACAGCCATGCTGGCATTTATATGGGCACAGACTGAGTTAAGTGTGGAGGCGAAGTTTTATGACGTCCTTGCAGGCTTGGGTCCTGTTTTCCCCATCTGTGGTTGCAGTCGGGCTGTCTGTCTGGTTTGGCAGAGGTGTGCCTGCACACAGAGGAGATCAGAAGAGGGATCAAATGAGAGATCATGTTTCACAGAAACACTGACACAGTGACAGGCAGACTTGATCATACAGGGAGAGGAAGAGATGTGTGAGTTACATGGCATCATATGGCGTTGAACCATTTGACAATGCACGCTTGTATCTTAAACAGTCTGTGATGCCATCTGGGCAGTTTGAGTGAATCTAATTGTAGGAATATTTATGATATTCAAGTGTTTGGCCATGAACACTTTCCCTGCAGTCTGTCTGTGCAAGGTAATGAGGAATGACTATTGCATAAAAATATAGCAACGTTATTATGTATTGAAATCAGAAATGCTTTAATTATAAAGGATTTCCAAATGTTGCCAGGCTACATCCATTGTAGGTATTTTAATTGTTTTAAAAGGGTTGTCAAATGCAGTGTCTAGGAATACCTGATAGATGCATCATAAAAGTCAGAGGTGTTTTTAACATAGGCTGTATATAAAAAGTGGTTGTAGTCTTACAACCTGGAAGTAAGGATATATTAAATAGTGAAAAGAAGCCTTTGGGAAAATGATCCTCCTTGTCACTTGATTTATATCATCAGTAAATACTTTCCTAAGGAGATAAAGGTCTCCATTGCTAGTTTCAGGTCTTCTTCAGTGACACATGATGTCAGTTTTGTAAATTGTCTAATTATCTAACCTAATTTAGAGGAAATTTAATGATAAAGGGGACACTAGTCCCCTGTCAGTGTGACCAACAGCTGGTATCGTCCATTAGAAGCTTCTTTGCAGGCAACGTCCGCGAACTTCAGGTTAAAAAAACCACAACAGGACACTGGCCAAATTGTGAGAGTTGAGGCTGAAAAAGAGGAGTTCCGATTCTTATGAGTGGTGTCACAACTGGTTGCCACCTATTTTTAACCAAGGCACTTTTTATGTTGTCCTTCTGTCACACCTGTTGTTACTTAGTGACCAAAAACTGGGAACTGCCGAAGTTGCTGCAGCTTCGCTGAGTGAATGAATGCGTTTATATGGGGTGGGTGAGTGAACAAAGGAACAAATAAAGTGGATTATAAGTGCTGCTTATCCCTCACCCCATGCTTTGCATTAGGAGAAAGACAAATCAAAACTTAACAAAACAATAAACTTGCCATGTCTCGTTGCTGATTCCAGAACTTAGTGTGTTGAGAGAGGTTCAGAGTTAGCGTCAGAGTATCAGGGTAAAGAGTATCAAAATACCCTCTGAAGGCCTCGCTGCATCGCTGCATTCAAAACATTGAGCTATTTGTATCTCGTCAAGTTGGAATGTGCCCAAGAAAACAGGCGCACTGCAACGGATGCATGTCATGACCTTCGCTTTCATTTTTGCGCCCGTCCGACATGTCTTCGTTAAAAATAATTTACTGTGTGCGCAAAAGACATTGTCTGTGAATGGCCCCATACTCTTTACTGCCCTCAGGACTTCAGCTAATTAAATTTGTATTATATTCTACATTTGCAACCCAGGACCTTCTTGCTTCAGGCTTGTTTGGATTAAGACATGGAGGGCACTATTGCACTATATATACTTTTGTTACCCTGACAGCAGCCTGTGCTGCTAAATATGAGTCAGTAGAAAGATAGTATCCCTCAAGCAAAAGATCAAAATCTCCGCTGTGCATTAGAAGAAAAACACCCTCCAGAATGTCAAATACTCAAATATTTTCAAATTTTCAAGCATAAAAAAGAAGGGAAAAAAGGAAACTTCAATCTGTAACAATGAAAAAAAAAAGAAACTCTTTGTTCATTTAGAGAGGTGCAAAAAATCTTCATCCGGTGGCAAGAAACTAGTAAGTTCCTGCTATTTTTGATGGGATTTCTTATTGTGTAACAGAACCTGTGTGAATTAATTGGAATATTTTAGCACACAGTCGGAGTGAGATGTGACAGTTTTTACAGATTAATGAAACGGGAGAAGACACTCGCTGGGATGTGTGCTGGAATTTAAAGATCTCGATCCTGATAATATCAGAATAATAAGGTGTGAGCAGAATAATAAGGTGATTTTATAAGCTTTTGGGGAGCTCAAGGATCTCTTTTCGGTGCATCCATAAAACCCCCTATTTATATCTAATTGTCTTTATCTGTGCCAACCTCTCGAGCATGTATGTGTCTTATAAGGGACCTAAACATGAACACACACACGACTGTGTGAATTCATGCCAGAATAAACAATAATGATGAAAGATATCAATAAAACCATGCAGTGAAAATACATAATTCATGGTTCAAAGAAAAGAACGTGCTCCTGAAAACGTGAATAATTCACGTGATTGGATTATTCAGTGGCTTGGCAGAACCCAGTATTTATGTAGTCATCGCATATCATGTCCACGGCACAAAGTCAATGTGTGTTTCCTGATATCAGGCATGTGTGAAGTCAGCTGAACCCCAAACTGGAGTGTAATATATGAAGACTATCAAATGCATGTATACGCCAAACAAGAGTTACTGAGGATAAAAATGAATGCAAGCTCAGCCGTCGCATGTTGTGTAGCCTCACTGGTTACATGATGCTCGGGGAGTAAAGAAAACAGCTACAGCAATGAAGGACATTCGTATTATCCAGTAGGGTGACGGGGCAGGACTTGATCAAAAAACATCCTTGCTCTAGATGTGCAACAATTCCTATTTCCACACAGTAAATGCTGTTGCCAGGCAACTAAATCTTAAGAAATAAACTAATAGTGATTTGGTGCTTAGTCCACCTATATGCTTGTACATACGTGTTTGCCCCTCATTCAGTGGGCTGTATATGTGTGATACTGAGTGACGATAAGGACCGCTGCAGTGGGAATACAGTGTTGTTGCTGCAGTACCACACTGACAGTCTTTTGAGAGGAGCAGATGGGCTTTTCATGTTGAAAAAAAAAAAAAGATCTCTACAAAGTAGGCCTATTTTCTGGCCCAGGACGTTCTCTTTATTCCTTATTTCTGTGTACCTGTATTTCCCTCGCTGTCTTTCTTTTCACATTCCCTATACTGTCTCTCTGTCTCTCTTTAACGCATCTTGAATATTTACTGTACATTAAGCAGGCACAAATTAATGCATGGAATGTGCTGTATCTGTGAAGCATCATTTGGCAGTTTAAAGAAATCGCTCTCGCATTAATGTTTCATCAACAATATGATAAATATCTAGATATATTACAGCAATATCTTTCTACAAACTGAAACACTCGTACATTTGAGATACAGGTATGTTGTCTTTAAAAGTTATTGATTCAGAAGCAACTGGACTTGATTTAATGTCTTTTAAAGAACTTTTGCCTACCAATTTAATAAAAAAATTATTTTGACATTTCAAATGGGAATTCTGAATTCTACTGCCTTCATCTGTCTGGAAATAGTTTAGTTCAGGTGAAAAGAATAATCCTAATCCTGCTCAACACCAAGCCCTTCAGTATACTTTATAAAGCTGCTGGGCCATTTATTAATATTATTTTCTTAAATCTTGGAGAGACAGCAAGTTGAAATAATGGAACCCAAGATTAGTCATTTAAAAAAAATCAGATTTTTTTTCCTGCTCTTCATGTTAATTGTACTGATTTATTATGTCACATGTTGCTTTTGAGAAGTGTAATTTCAATTAGTGCCTTGACTTTGCTGTTACCAACTGAAGCAACCGATTTGCCAATATTCAGTTCTTTTTATTATCCTCCACAGCGGAGACAATGCAGCAGGTGGACATATTTGAGTGCACAGATACCGAGTGTTTCTCCATATCAGAAAAGACTCTTGCAGCTATAGCCAGGAAGACACAACACCCTCCAGTTTGTTTTTCTGGTGTCATATTTCTCAAGCTCTTCTTGTCTTCTCTTCATGACATCCTGGGCCTCATGTGCTCCTTTGAACCTGTTATAGCTGAGAATCCTCTTTCTGGTGGAGCCAGTTGGCAGAGGGTACTATGCATTACTGCACTCAGACAATGAACTGTCTGTCAAAATGAGTAGAATAGAATAGAATAGTGTCACGGCACATTTACTCTATACAACAAAGTGCAACAGTAAGTTAAAAAGTCAGTATAAAATACATACTGAAAAATACATGTCTACATGTGCTTGTCTTTAAATCCTCCGAAGTTTGAGGAATGACTGGTCACTGAATTGCCTATAGACTCCTTAGTATTTACAGTCATTGTGTGAGTCTCGGGCTTTGAAAGGGCCTAGTTTTTCTATAAGCCATATGAACATCTATATAATGATTTTCACTAAGCTCATTGTATTAGAGGTGGTACTGGGCCTTTCAACCTTCCACGGGCCAAATGTAAGTGGATTACCAAGCTGAGGCAAAGCTCCTTTTACTGGCCTGTACAGAAAACCATCTTCCCCCTCAACAGAATGGATGGATCACTTTTTTCTTTTTACCACTGTGGAAAAAAAAAACGCATGACATCAGCTCAAACATGACAGACACTTAGGAAATGCATCGTATATGGTAGTGGTCAAATATCAAATAATACACAGCATCAATCTACATAGGCTGTGCATTTTTAAGCAAAACAAATCCTTTTGGCCAGATATTAGTATTTAATTCGTTTTTATTGAGTATTTAATTAACTGTATGAAGGTATCAGATTAGTTGGTACCAATTTGTCTTGTCCTTACTGTGAATTACTGAAATGCAACATCTGCTTTGTTAATGCACCTACATGTGTTCTGTTCCCTCTGTGTATTGTAAAACTGCCATTGTGCTCAGAGATGATTAAGACCCTCAGCTTAATAACAAGTCATACACTGACCTGGATTCAGATCCAACAAGAGCCTCCTGCTATTTCCTCAGCAGGAGCCTCCTCCGCTTCCCAAACTCACTCCTTAAAAATGTCTTTCATGCCTACTTTATTTTAGTAGGTTTTGAACCCACTTACTGTGCAATCAGCATTTAAATTATCTATATGACCTACTGAGCTATTCATGTGTTTTTCTTTCTCTTTTACTACAGGTTTTTGCACAGTTTTGAATATACAGATTTGAAATTCTTGCTTCAAATAGATTTTGTGTTTACTCATCTAATATGTTGTATGGATGATTTTAGAAACATTCCATGGTAAAATATCAGTGACTCTTGGAATTTGCCTGACCCCCTCCCTGCTAATTAATGTAAACAAGACTATTATTTTAATATGTGAACTTTTTCATACAGGGAGGAACCATATAAATCTTTTTAGTCTTTTTAGTCTTTTTTTTCTGCCATGTAATTTATGATGAGAGAAAAGACTTGGGGTACTTTACACAATTAAATCCACGGTATCAAAGCTTTATCACATATAGTAAATATCATATTAGTCAAAATGTAAATTGCTCTTTCCTTCTGAAATCAAGAATTTGGTGATGTAAAAATAATTGTTAATATAGTGTTTTGGTGTCACTTAGGATCATTCTGCTTCCCATGTGAGCAAGCACGTTGCTGCCAGCTGTTTTGCCACATGGTCTGAGGGCCTGTCAAGGCAGTTTAGGAAAAGAGAAGACTTTATGTACAACTGTATTTATTTAGCCGGTCTGCATAATCAGAATTTTTACAATAGACTTGAGGAAACCAACATTTGAACTGATATGAAATGCTCATTCATGTGTTTCATCAGTATAAATTTTCATTTTGTTTTTATGATGCCAAACCCACAGATGAGTCAGAGACAGTTGTGCCTGACAATGTTTGGGTTGCATTTTTGTGTGAGATTGTCTCTCCTTGATTCCAATAAATAATATTGAAAACTCTCATACTGCAAAAATAACAAAGATACCACAATTACAGTCGACTGAGGTACATCACATAAGACACTCTAATGCCTTACTGTATTGATCTATTTATCGGCGAGGATACACTCAGTCAATAATGTCTTTTTTGTCTGTCATGTCTGTTCCTCTGGTATATTTGGTTCGTCATATCCTCAGGGGATTTACACCTTGCCCTATTTTTTTATGATGAAGGATGACTGCTAACAATACAATTTGGCAATTTAGGTTACCACTTGTCAAATTCGGTACATAAACAACTCTTTAATTGCGATATAATGGCCACTTTTGATAGTGATGTACGTTTACATGTTTTTTTTTTTACTTTCTGTGGACAAAAAGATGTACTTCTTTCTTGTCCTAGATCCCATTTAAAGAATAGCTGTGCTGATTTATATCTCTATTGGATATTAGCTATTTCATTTGACATTTTCTTCTTTCAGCCCAAAAAAACAATTTAAAGGACCAGTGTCTAGGGTTTTGTACCATGTATAGGTGAAGTTGCATATCACAACCAACTGACTTCAGTTGTGAGTTGTGCATTGTTGTGCATTGTGAGCTAGTGTACAAACACGGTGGTACAACATACGCTGTGTGATTTGTATATGTTGCATGCTCATTCGAAGGAAATGAAACACACTTCTCAATTTTCAGGTGATAATAAATTATAGAAAACGATATTTTCAATATTTGATTCAGCTTCTGTTGGTAAAGCCCTCCTTATTTCCACACGCTCTATCTTTAAAGGTATATCACAGATGGTGATCAAGGCTACTTGTTAATTTCTTACATGACGTCATCTGCAAAATAAGCATCTGCATAGTTTAAAGCAGTACCAGCATGACATTTATTCACTCTACAAAAGGTTGACATACACTTGTATTACTCACAGATTTGCAGTTTTTCAGAAAGTACTCTGTTGTGAACTATTTTAATGTGCAACAGATCATCTTTACTTATGTCAAAATATGACAATATGGAACTGACAGGGAATGAATTTGAATATAAATCTTCAGTCTGACTGTCTGAGGAATGACTCATTGACATTCAAGATGCACTGCCATGAGCGTTCTGGTTAGAGAGCTGGCATTAAAGTCAGCCAGATTTATGATGGTGTTCTTTTGACTGATCCCTTCGGCTTCCCTTAGGCTTCCACAGATGTGCCTGAAGCAAAATCTACTCAATCGCTGCATCTACGCACAGTGTGAAGTTTCACAACATTGAAAACAAAACCTACTGAAGAGATAGAGAAAAGTTTCAAGATTCTTTTGTACTCCAACTACCTATCACTTCACAATCCTAATCGCTCTGTCATTCCCTATCCTTTTGTCCCCAAAGCAGATGAAAAACAAAAATGTCCTCAACTTGTTTATGTTCAACTGGGAATAAAATATGGGTTTAGAGATTTACAACCTACTGCATTCTGTTTTCGTTTACATTTTACACAGTGTCCCAACGTTTTTAGAATTGGGGTTGTACATATTTATTGGATTGTTTTTATTGACAGCATTATAGATCGCAGAATTTGATGGAGATGGGCATTGTGCACTACATTGTTCCATGCAGCATCTCAGTGCTCAGTCAGCAGGAGAGTGAAGTAGTGAAAATCCCAGCAGGGATTCGAGAAGAAATGAATGATAGAGGGAATGGGGTGAGACTAATTGCATCTACAGGGGAATAAACATGTAGTGTATCCAATACCATCAATTAATTTAATGAGAAGCAATTAAAACAATTCCCACAGTTGCAATGTGTAGTGTTTTTCTGTGTGAATAATAAGTCAATTACAAGATTTCTAACTAATAGGCTATATCACAGTGCATTTTTTAGCCACTGTATGACATTTCTGGATGTGGTGTCACTGTAGCAAACAGGCCACAATGAAAACGTAGACGATATATAAAAGTGGACGCAGTATTGTGGATTGAAAAGTAAAGCCCAGGAAGCAGGGCGGAAGAGGCGGTTATCCATCCAGTGGTTGCTAAACGAACTCTGTTTGAATGAAAGTCTATGAGAAAATGAAGCGTGTTCCTGAGGCGTTTATGGTCTCATGTTCATGTTCAGTTTGACACAATGTTAGTTTTGTGGATTATGTTCATATTTAGAGGAATATAGATGATGAAGCTTGGTTAAAATGGGGATAAAGCTTTAACCTCTGGTTAAAAACAGGATCTGTTTTGCAGCCTGACAACAATTATCCACTTTGATAACCATTTAGACTATGGATGAAAGATTTTTTAAACTGTAAACATAAAATCTTTTTTAACTGACCCTCACTTCAGCATTACTCTGATTACCGATTACAGAAACAAACTTGACCATTTTTGTTTTTTTTTTCCATTCCAGGTGGCCAACCTGCTGCGACTCTTCCAAATCCCTCAGATCAGCTATGCTTCTACCAGTGCCAAGCTTAGTGATAAGACCCGCTATGACTACTTTGCCCGCACTGTGCCACCTGATTTCTACCAGGCCAAAGCCATGGCAGAGATCCTCCGTTACTTCAACTGGACATATGTATCTACCGTGGCATCAGAAGGTGACTATGGTGAGACCGGTATCGATGCCTTTCAGCAGGAAGCTCGAGCCCGCCAGATCTGCATTGCCACTTCAGCAAAAGTGAGCCGCTCCATGAGCCGCTGGAGTTACGAGAATGTGATTCGATCCCTGCAGCAGAAATCCAACGCCAAGGTGGTCATCTTGTTCACTCGCAGCGAGGATGCCCGTGAACTGCTGGTGGCTGCCAATCGCATGAATGTCACCTTCACCTGGGTGGCCAGTGATGGCTGGGGAGCACAGGAGAGTGTGGTGAGAGGAAGTGAAGCTGTGGCAGATGGGGCATTCACCATCGAACTGGCCTCCTATCCAATCCCTCAGTTTAATGACTACTTCACTGGCCTGCACCCATACAACAACACCAGGAATCCCTGGTTCAGAGAATACTGGGAAAACCAGTTCCAGTGCAGCCTCCATGATCTGGGCTGTGGGAAGCATTCACTCCGTGATGCTTCATTTCAACCAGAATCCAAGATCATGTTTGTAGTGAATGCTGTCTATGCAATGGCTACTGCCTTACATAACATGAGGCAGGCCTTATGTCCTAACTCCACTAAAGTGTGTGATGCTCTGAAACCAGGGAATGGCAGAAAATTTTACAGGGATTACATTCTCAAGGTCAAGTTTGATGGTGAGTATAACATGGACTTATAATAAGTCAGTGCAGTCCCTGTTTAATCACTTTTAGCTTCCACTGTAAGTTCAGTATGCTGTCACATCAAGGTAATAATACAAAGCTACAACACTAAATGTGTAACTGCATTTGCATGAAGAAATCCACACTTGATTAACCCAACTAATTCATATCCTTTACCAGAATTGTGTTGCCATTGCACTTTCTTGTCACATAAATGATCAGCCAACCAACAAGAAATGTAAGACACTGTTTAAATAAAATATAAAAATATGTATAATATTTATATATGTATAATATACTTATACTTATATTCGGTGGATTTTTCTATTTCCCAAACTTTCACAGACAAGGCATGATTATCCAGGGAATTAAGTTACTGATAGATATAACTACAATGCCATAAAAAATAATTAGGAACTGTCTCATGAATTTTTAAATTTAGATAGGTGATTTATTTTACCCTTTATTCTAAATTTACATAATATTTCTTGAAATTCCATTTGTCTTGAAATTCCATGTCAGTATTTGATCCAGGAACTTTTATTAAAACAACTTTCATACAACTGACAGGTCGTATGAAAGGTGGCAGGTTTCACACTTTTTGGTATATACAAAAAAAAAATACCAGCAGAGAAATAATCAATCAATCAATAATCACAAAAAATAAATAAATAAAATGAGGCTTTGTACCAGACACACAGTGTAAGCCACATTTTCATTGTGTACACTGTGGCTTTTATTTTGAGCATTTTGATGCCGGTTGTCCTTTTCATATAATGACACACATGGATCTGTAGCTTTGAAACTTTCTTTGTATCTTTGTTTTTCCTTTTCACCTTCCAGCACCATTTCGTCCACCAGACACAGAGAATGTAGTCCGCTTTGATGCCTTTGGGGACAGCCTTGGCCGTTACAACATTTTCCACTACCACAAAGAAGATGGACGCTATGTCTACCGTAAGGTCGGCTACTGGGCTCAGAGTCTGACCCTGAACACCAGTCTGATCCCCTGGGCTGGTCAGGCTGCCCCCACCTCCCAGTGTAGTGACCCCTGTAGGAAGAATGAGGTGAAGAGCATGCAGCCTGGAGATGTTTGCTGCTGGATCTGCATTCCCTGTCAGCCTTACCAGTACTTACAGGATGAGTTCACATGTGCGGACTGTAGCTTTGGACAGTGGCCCCTGGCCAACCTGACAGGCTGTTACGACCTGCCTGAGGAGTACATCCGCTGGGAAGATGCCTGGGCCATTGGTCCCGTCACCATTTCCTGTCTCGGGATGATGTGTACACTGTTTGTCATTGGCCTCTTCCTTAAACACAATGAAACACCCGTGGTGAAGGCCAGTGGACGAGAGCTCTCCTACATCCTCCTCCTGGGAGTGCTGATGTGTTATAGCATGACCTTCATCTACATCGCCAAACCCTCCACAGCAGTGTGTACGCTGCGCCGGCTAGGCTTAGGCACCTCGTTTGCTGTGTGCTACTCAGCCCTCCTGACCAAGACCAACCGCATTGCTCGGATCTTCAGTGGGGTGAAGGACGGAGCACAGCGGCCACGTTTTATCAGCCCGGCTTCTCAGGTTGCCATCTGTGGTGCCTTGATCTCCTGCCAGCTGGTCGTGGTGGTGTTGTGGCTGCTGGTGGAGGCCCCAGGGGTGAGAAAGGAAGTGAGCCCGGAGAAGAGAGACGTAGTGACCCTCAAGTGTAACAGCAAGGACTCCAGTATGTTAATGTCCCTCACCTACAACTGCATCCTCATTATCCTCTGCACAGTCTACGCCTTCAAGACCCGCAAATGCCCCGAGAACTTCAATGAGGCCAAGTTCATTGGGTTCACCATGTACACCACCTGCATTATCTGGTTGGCCTTTCAGCCCATTTTCTACGTTACTGCCAGTGACTACAGGGTGAGTTGATTTAGGTTAATCCATAATACAGGTGTAGTCCTGAAAGTAACCATTGTTGTCTTGAATTAAACTTATACTTGATACCTTATTTCTTAATGACATACATGTTGTGGTAACTGAACAATTGATGGAAAATAATTTTTTCTGATTATTTTGAATATTTTGTGATTATAATTTAATTAACTATTAAAAAAAAGCTTCAGTTTATCACAAAAAATCTAATAGACTATAGAGCGTTTGCTATTTTGGACCATCCTTTTGTTTTACAATAACCCACAATGGACAAACCTTACATCTTTTAGGTTTTGATGTTAACTGAAGACTACATAGGTTCTCCAACACACAAGGGAAATCTGTGGTGAGAGATATTCAGCTGCAGCATGCAACTTCACCAATAAATGTAGATGCATTTTACACATTGTACCTTTTACAATAGGAATTACTTCCAGCATGAATGTATTAGATTTACTTCACAAAGACCATATTCCAAGGGCTGCAATTAATTATTGCATTTTTCATTGCAGTCCTTGCAGTTTGCAGAGTGCATTGGATTAAATTGTGATTTCAGTTTGAAAATGAGTAATTGTTGAGCAGCTATCATTTTTGTTCTGAGCAGAATAAATCCTGGCTGGTAATGACAGATGATTTTAAATGCATAACATCATTAACTAATGTCAGCTAGTAATGATTCAGCTGTCACCCATGTCTGTGTTTCCTGCGGCTCTCATTTATTCCTTAAAACTGATGTTTAATAACCAGCTTCATGTCATGTGCTGTGTAAGATACAGATTTGGCTGCCTTACCTTTAAAATTTTAATACTGATGAGAAACTGAAACTAAACTGGAGAATATGAATGATACAGCTATTGAAAGATGTATCACGGTGCTAAATGTGTAGTCATACCTCACCACAAAACTAGTTCCTGTAGTGGTATCACTGATTATTTGGTATGTCAAGATATGTTAGATTTTCTGTGAAAAAAAGTATTATCCAATTAAAAATGGATGAAAGACAGAAGAGCTCCTTTAACTATCCCTGAAAAAATATAGCATGAATTGATGTTAAGAAGGTGTATATCCACCCAGCCACAGCATTTCAACAAATATCTAATCCTGGATTACACACTGGTTTTAAAATATTCCATCTACAACAAAGACTCTGTTTAAAAGGTAAAGCCATCAGTGAAAACCCACCTTGAATACTAATACGTCCTCCTTACCTTCAGTACATGTACTGAATGGACATTGATGGTCATCTGTCGAAATAAGAACATAGACTGAGATGATAGAAGCTTGGAGAACGGCTGGCCTGAGGCAGGGAGGTTTATCCCACTGGGGTGTGAACAATGTGCAGTGACAGAGAGGCAGAAGGGACTGAAACAGACAGAGGAATCCCCCGACACATCTGCTTCTGCAGAAACATGGAGAAGGCAGGCAAGTCTATGAGCACTGAAAGGGAACTGAATGTCCCTGTGTGTCCCTGAGTGTAGCTGTGTGGAATGGACTGTGAAAGGTTTGGATGCTGAGTCCCAGCTGTGCCCTCTGTCCTGGGACTACAGTCAGGCTCAGAACCCTTCCTCCAAACCCTCCAGGCTACACTGGTCATTCACAGCCAGGATAGTCTCATCAGATAAACGCTCTACTCCCATCTGACATATGAATAATAATTGAAACAACTGATTTGGCGTGGTGTCTCTAGTTTTTCCACGGGCAGGAACATGTCACTAGCGTTCTCCTAGTTTCGCACCACTTCTCAAATAGTTGTTAGAGCTTGATGCAGATATTCGGGGGGGACTTGAATTTTCATAAATTCAAGTCATAAAATGTTAAGGAAAACTAATGCAGTCCACTGAGCCATGAATAACACATTTGATTACCATATGAAATATTAAGGATGTCCTCCACACCCCGAGGGAGAGGGTTTGTCACATACAGTATGTCAGTGCCGGTCATCTCAGCAGCAAACACAAGTGACCAAACAGCCACAGCACTTCCATGAAATCAAACAAGGCTACTAATAGGACTGAAGGACAGAAAATTGTCTCCTGTGATCTGTATGTACAACCTCTGCCTATTATAGTCACCAATCTCTCCTAGTGCTGTATTAAAGGGATGGTTCTGTTTTTTTAGGTGTGGTGGACAACACATGCTGCAGAGCATTCTGCAATTTCCATGAACGAGCCTGAGACCCAGACTGTTTTTCTTACTAATAACATGGCTGCCAACGGGGACACAAGGAAAAAAAGTTTTAAGCCACTTAACATAAGGCTGACCTAATAAAGTCTATGCTTAAATAAGATATTTTAGGAATATGTTAACTGCTCACTTTCCTCCACCAAAAGTAGTGAAAAGCACGTATGTTTTACTTATAGGTCATTGGGTTCACCATGTACACCACCTGCACTTATAGGTTGAACTTTTTGATGGAGGCAGCAGTGGATGAACAACTCCAATGTGCTGTAATGTACAAAATTGCTGATTTTCTCAATGGATTTTGATACTGGATGTAAGTGGTTAACAAGCTTCGGTTTCCAGCTGTAAAAAGCTGAAAAAGAGATACTGAGCAGATTTGATTTGTCAATTGGCTAAAATCCATTTTTCATTTGATCCCTGCTGGCAGCCATGCTACAAGAATGTGTCTAGGTTTCAGGTTGGTGATAATGTTTCGATTCTTAATACAACCACACTTTAAAAATCCCAAACTGTCCCTTTCGAAAGGGCATTTCCCTGTCAGCCAGTGAAACTTTTAGGATTCACATGAAATGAGTGCTGCATTGCTACTTATTCCTCTACAAGACAAAGCCCATTGATGTTGTTCTTTTACAAGCTCCTATAGTAAGTACGATGATCAGACTCAACATACTGTGCAGCCCCTTTGAGAAAATACTGGAATAGACCTGCCAACACAGCATTGATGGAGACATTACAATTACAATTACAATACCACTCTAAGCCAGCATTTCTTAAACATTTTTATACCAAGCACCACCTGAGGAAAATTGAGCTCACCAAGTATCACCATTATCACCAATGTTAAGATACAGTGGTGTAAATACTGTAGGCCGAGCAAAGTCAGCTATGGACTTTTCACAGGAGGCAGATTTATTCCCAATAAGATCATTTGCTCTCTCATAAACTATATATAATCGCAGCAGGCTAAACAAATGTCCACTTTAAATTCTCAACAAGTCATCATTGTTGAGATTTTAAACTGTCTGTTCAAGGTCCACACAGCCGTGCTAGACTGGCTTGTATCTGGTCCATCCAATAAAGCTTTTCAATAAATGTACAGCACGAAGCCCAATAAAACATGGAATCTCATCTCTGCTGTGATGTTCTCTGGAGGAATAAAGATACCAGAATGCAGCAGACATTATTTATATCCGATGCGGCAGTGCTTTATTCGTAAAATAAAATAATACCTTCAAAGACCAAACACAGGAAAAAACAACAGTAAGCAGAGACCAGAAGAAACTGTCGGAGCCCTGTCCCACATCCTGTATTCCACATTTAAGTAGAAGACCTCTGGAAAAATATTACCACAAAGCAAGACTCGTGTCTTCTGCTCTTCCAAAGCAACATCTTGTGAATTATTAAAATCACTTAACAGGTCATTCATATTCAGTGCTTTCTATGGTTTTGTTCAAAACAATGACTGAATTAAGCACGAGACATTTAGTGGACTTTTATATCGGTGAAATTATTGCACATTTACCTCTGTATATTACCCTTATTACAAGTAACCAAATATGCACTTCAGACATATACATATACAGTGAAGAAAAATTGAAATGCAAAGCAATATTTGTGAATTTGAATCTTAGACTAGGATGGAATGCATCAATGTATTCTACTCTTTTCACACAGCATGGCATGGTACATTATATGTAGTTGCCAACCACCACCAGTGTGTATGAAATGTATTTTATGAAATACTTAAATGTATTCTCGTCATTTATCAAGTGCTGAATATTAATGCAGTTATATGTAATTATGATCCCATAAGAAAGAGGGGTAATGGATTATTTGTCTGTTAATGACAATTACGTAGATTTTGTGTCTAATGGGTCTTGTTTGTTTGCTTTTTTTTGAGTTATCTTCACCAGAGAACAATATTTTTGCTCACATTTCTTTAATACCAGCATTAGCATCCAGGCTGATGACACCTGCTGTACCTTGTGAAAATAAAATGCACCTGCCACACACTGCACAGTGCTGTGATGCATCCTGTTATCCAAGAGGAAAAAATACGTAGGACGTAAGAGGGGTGAAACACAGCAAGGTGGAGGCAGGGTGAGAGGAAAATGAGCGGAGGGTTTAACATTTGATTGACAAGCAAATAAACAGATCGCTTAACACCTCTCTATAGCTGGTGTCACCGTCCTTCCTGCTCTGCTGCTGCACCTGGCTTTGATTCTGAATTGTAAAAGACATACTTATCATCTCCATGTTTATCTGAATGCTGGACTCCTTTAATTTATATTCTTGGACAGCAGAATGTTCCTCAACACCATGTGTTGCTTATGAAATTATCCATGAAAGTCTTAACATGTAAGACTTTGTGTTAGTTTAAAACCTTTCCCTTGAAAGATATCAGTCGAACCAGCATATAAATATATATATATTAAGCGATTTTAAAAGATTGGTCCTTTTTCTGAGGTAATTCAACATTTGTGGCAATTGGTGATTCTTATTGTTCCTGCTGTGTTATTTGTATGCCTCCTCCTTGAGCTAAAAAAACAGGCTCTATTAAGCAATAATATATCATACGACTGATGTGATACTGTTTGAGGGAGCGTTTGTGTTTATGCAGCAGCAGAGCAGGGAAGCAAGAAGCATTTATCTCATCAAACTGCTGAATGAGAGTAGATGGGCACACAAGATCTGAACACTGGGCTTAGTCAGCATTGTGTAAACTCATTTGATCATGGCTTCAATATAACACACATTTAAAAATTATGTTCCTCACTTTCAGTACATAAGTAGCTAAATCTGCAACTTATACAGGAGTTGCATAGATCTGAGCATGGCGTCTTGAAGGTGAATTTGCCACTTCTCTTTCCTCCTCCAGGTGCAGACTACCACGATGTGCATCTCTGTCAGCCTGAGTGGGTCAGTGGTGCTCGGCTGCCTCTTCGCTCCTAAAGTCCACATCATCCTGTTCCAGCCACAGAAGAATGTCAGCACCCTGAGGGTGGCCACCACCCGCTTCAGCGTCACTACTGGCCCGGGCTCTAGTTTCTCTCAAGGTAACACTTCATTCACCAAACTTGAAAGATAATAATTAAACATATTGCAACGTATTGATGTGATATGCTGTCGTGCACGCTTTGTAGTATCCTCTATTTGTAATTTTGTTATGCTGCTATATTCTTGCTGATTTGTCTGATGCTATGTTAGTTTCTCTGTGTTACAGAACAGTGATTTTTCCTGTCAAATAATTAAAAGAAATTCAATGAAATATTATTAATATGTAGCATAAATAGTATCATGAAATATAATTCTAATATACAGAATTGTTGCTGTTTGAATCGTTACAGTACTTAATCAATATAATGTATGAGGCCACCATTCAATTAGACCTCTAATTCTGGCAGTTGTATTTTATTCTTTTACTTTAAAACTGTACAAGGTTCAAATAATCTGTTTTTTTTCTTTTTTTTTTTGTGAAATTCCACACATGTAAAATTTTGCACACAACAAAATATTTTCTTTCACCCAATTTTTATACTATTTATTAAATGGTCAACATGCTGTGGATTCCTCTGTACAGACATGGTCCTGTGGGCTGTAAAGAAGGGACATGCAATTCAGTATTTTTTGTGGCAGATAAAATTTTGTTTTTCTGTTTTGCAGCATCAGCCTCCAATGTTGTTCCAACAGTGTGTAATGGTCGAGAGGTGGTGGACTCCACAACGTCCTCCTTGTGAAGATCGGCTGCGTTCGTTTGCCAAGCATTGTAAACAGTTATATAATCACTAGTCCTGAATCAGGTGTCTCAGATATTAAAGAGGTCATGCAGACGATTGTCCTGACTTAGTTGTCCTCAAAGTGCTGTGAGTACAATGTCCCAATTAATTTATTTTGTTCTTTGACTCTTAGCGATTTAAAATGAGATGCCAGTAAAGTCGCATATAGCCCTTCTTTTATTGAAGATTCTACTTGCAACAATGGAGTAAATTATAGTAAATCTGTTAAATGTAATATATACAAGACGTTTTTAATGTAGATTTTGGTGAACAAGTTTGTGCTTTCTTGTAATTTATGTAAATAAATTTTTATTAATACTATTGAAAACTGGTAGTCTGAGTATTTATTTGCACATCTTTATGATACTCAGTAAACAGCAATCAGTAAAGCAGACCCACACAGGATCCTAAGCTTAACACTGCCATCTTGTGTCCACATTGTTTGATGTGATATACAGTATTGTGTTGCAGCATGAAGGCAGCCCTGGAACTTGCTGTAGAGACCTGTACTGCAGGGAAGTGGACAGATAATCGCAGCACTGTTTTACTTTATTAGATCAGCTCAGTGGCCATGATCAAATTACTGCAAAAGCCGGGTACAGCGCACACTGCAACAACATGTTGATTCAATAGTAGGAGCAGGAATATCATGTTTGGCTGTAAATGTTACAGAAAG
The DNA here is from genome assembly GCA_016785285.1 of Brachirus orientalis. NCBI lineage: Eukaryota > Metazoa > Chordata > Actinopteri > Pleuronectiformes > Soleidae > Brachirus > Brachirus orientalis. The sequence continues at coordinate 5,039,634 of JAFBJR010000060.1, forward strand.
CGTCCCATATATTTGCATATATTAGTACTGCACTTAAGGGAAAAAATACACAATTGTTTTTATTGACAGCAAGCTTTACTTTTGGTTTCCTGAACATAATCTTGTCATTAGACAAATCCACATATTATTGGTATTTACAGTAGCTTTATATGGTAAAAAAAAAGGTATATACATTATTGCCTTTTTGACTTTACTTTCATTCAGGTGCTGTATAAATGTTCTTCTGTAAGCTCTGTCCCATGTTTCTCAGAGTGCATCATAAAGTCCGTAAAAAGTAAAGTTTTACATGTACAACCAAGGATGTTGCAAATGGGTGGGCAAAGCAGGCAAATGGCTGGTGCCCCTGAGCTATGAGGTTTTGCTGCCACAATAAAAAAGGAACATTGATCACTTTACTATTGCAATGTATAAAGTATATCATTTGATTATTTGATCATGGGGAATGTGAGGTGTATGTTGGGATTTTTTTATGGTAGTTGGTAGTAAATCCCTAAAAGATTAAGAAGAAATTGACTTTTCATTTTAAAGTCAATTTAAATAAGTAATTTCAACTCATTCTTCTTGTGTGGCAGAAATAGCATAACATATAGGCCACTACATATAGCATTGTTGAATACGATTGAAATATATATGTATATGTATGCATGTATATGCATGTATATGCTTTATGAAGTTGGGAAGGTGACCTCTATGTTTCTATGTCTGTGGTGATCCGACAGAAATATAAGTGTCCGGATTAAAGTGACAGGGTGATAGAAGTACTTAAAGCAGTTAGTTTGAGGTTTGAAGTCATTATTATGCAGGTACAGTGAGGTCACATCAGAATCTGGTGCAACACCTGTTTCCTGCAGTTGAAAACACGGGCCAGAAGGTGGCGCTCTTGGTGCCGTTCTCGCTTCCTTGACTTCTGTCCAGTCCATCAGCAGCAGCAAGAAGAAGAAGAAGAAGAAGAAATGACAGTGGAGCTCCGCCTCTTCCTGTGACTGTAAACTTCCTGGAAATCAGAGTCAGCTGTAGTCGGGTTTGTTTTGCTTTTATATCTTCGGCTGCAAGGAGAGGGTGTGTTTATCTGTCGCGCCATTTGAAGTCATATAGGTGAGTTCGTCTTTTGTGTCTTGTCTTGGTGATCATCTGCGAAAGGCAAAGACTGCGTGGTTTTCCAAAAACACAGAAAACAAAGCCTTTTTTTATTCTGTCAAGCTTTAATTGACTTGCTTTGTTTAATACACCAGAACTGAAATACACCAGCGCACTGTCACTACTCGGCTAAGTGCAGGCATGTAGAATTCAGTCATATTTTTGGATGAACACGGGCTGCAGTAGAGGTGCTGATGTCAGCTGAGGGCATGTCTGAACTTGTCCAGGCATCGTGCCCATGTCCATCATGCAGTGAGGGACCAACAACATGACCAGCTCAGCTTTTCCTCACAGGGTTTCCAGCAGCAGCATGGCACCAAAGAGACGAGCTGCTTCTGCTGCCAAGGCTGGTGGGAAGAAGGTGAAGGAGGAGCCAGAGACACCAAAGCCCAAGGATGCTTTCACCTCAGCCAAAGAGGCCCTTCTGGCTGCAGGGCCACAGGTTAAAGTCCGGAGGAAGGTGGACGAGCACTGTTCGCTGTCAGGCTCTGGAGAGGTAACAAAAGAGTGTGTAACGTTACAACAGAAGTCCTCAAAGTAATAATTGTACAATCATTAATGTAAACTACTGCCATAACATGTCGAGAAACACTATTGTATTGTTTCCCTTCTAGGTTCACGAGGACTATGATTGTATGCTGAATCAGACAAATGTTGGACACAATAATAACAAGTTCTATGTCATTCAAGTTATTAAAGCAAACAACACATACTATTCTTGGAACAGATGGGGAAGAGTGGTAAGTCTGTTTCACTTTGTGGAAGGTGCTAGTGTAGTTGACCAAACCTATTGTATGGGGACTAACTTTTTAAAGATGACTACTATAACTCACTCACTCTCTCACTCATCGTCTTCCGCTTTATCCTCCACATGAGAGTCACGGGGGTGACATAGTGCAAAAGGTGGGGTACACCCTGGAGAGGTTGCCAATCCATCACAGGGCAACACATAGAGACAAACATCCATTTACTCACACACTCACACCTAAGGTCAACAAAAATAAATTAAAAACTGTCTATTTTGTGACTTCTGCGCAATTATCAATACCGAGTTTGTTTGTTTTTTTAAATATGTGATATAAAATTAATGATAACTTTGACTCAACACATAAGAATAAAAACCCACATTTTCTAAAGCCTGATGTCCTATAGTGTAATATTCCTACAGCAACATACCAAAGCTGTACCTGCAGCCTGAGCACTACTGGTTTATATAACCATATATGTTTATGTTTCTGTGTAGTTTGGTAAAAATCTTGATCCTTTCTTTAGTTAAATTGTTATGGTGAAAATGTCTGAATGAACGTCCTCTAATGCCCTATTTCATTTTTGAATGTAGGGGGAGGTGGGACAATCCAAACTTAACTGTTATGCTCAGCCTGAGCAAGCTGTCAAGGACTTTGAGAAAAAATTCAAGGATAAGACAAAGAACAACTGGAGCGATCGCATGAATTTTGTGTCTCACTCTGGAAAGTACACCCTGATTGAGGTGGATGGAGAGCAAGATGCTGAGGTCAAGGTAACGCAAATGTGTATCTCATCAAAAGTTTGAGTTCCAGACCTGAATTTGTTAGAATGTATGTGACAGATGAATGAATGATAAATTCATTATATCAGATATTTTTAAACTTTCAAAACTGTAAAAATCCCTGTGTGTATATTTTTAAATTGCAGGTGGATGTTGTTGACAGGAATGCAGAGGGTAAAAATATCCTACCTTGCACCCTTGATAACGCCACAAAAGACCTCATTCAGCTTATTTTCAGCAATGACATGTTCAAAGAGGCGATGGAATGTATGAACTTAGGTAGGTGTGTCTCACTCAACCAGTCCAGGTTCATATTTACTGCAGAAGTTCAACATGCATACACTCAGCTGTTGAGAAACATACCTTTTGCACTAAACTGGGATTAGTGAGTTTTTCCTAAATGCAGTTTGACTTTTAGTCTTGGAGATCAAATAGTGCTGAGTGCAGCATGTACAGTAAATGATTGATTTGTTGCTACAAAGCTTGTCAACATCTTTGTAACACAGTCATCTTTGTTACTTGATTTACTCTAACATGTGTGATCAGCTTTGAGAAAGCACAAGATCTATATATGTGTTAGGGCTGTCAAATCATTAATTAATCAGGATTGATAGCAAAAGTTCAACCATTAATCACGATTTATCTCATTTTGTTATCACATGTCTAAAATTACATGACTTTGCAGTTCACAGCAGCTTTTAATTCAAATGAATATAAAGAAAGATACTTTATTAATTTTACTTTTACATTTATTTGAGTATTTCAAATCAAAAGAGGTGAAATAAGGCCAAGGTAACATGTCTGAAACAGCAGAATAATTTCTCAGTTGTAGTTGGATACAACACACAAAAATCACCTCTTTATGTTCTTATATACACAAGCTGTCAACAACTATTATGAATATAATATGCGTATGTGTGGTTTACATAAAGGCTCGTTGGTCTAGGGGTATGATTCTCGCTTAGGGTGCGAGAGGTCCCGGGTTCAAATCCCGGACGAGCCCTAGTTTCCTGCAATTTCCCAGCTTGGGAATAATAAAGTATATCTATCTAAACACGTTTAGAATAAACCGTGAGTGGTTGACCCTTTTCACAGTAGATCTGTTTGGATATGAGTAAGGGTGAGGGGAATCGATACAGTGAAATATCGCTATAGTTTGTGTGGCAATATATTGCTTTATCTTTTTTTTTTTTAAAGTCATGTTACAAATAAACATGAAACATTTTGTGGATTAGCATTTTAAAAAAGCATTTCACTTTACAGTCACAATATCGTGATAATACTGTATTCTGACATAAATATTGTCATAATATAGTATCTTCACATAAATACCATGATACAGTAATATTGTATCATGGTGTCTCTGGTGATTCCCATCTCTATAGAGTAGTAGAACAAACACTGGTTTAACAATTACAGTAACTAGAGTTCCACTCCAGTTTTAAGAAAGTCAGGATCTCTTAAGCCTGTTCAAGTGTACACAAAATACTTGACACTTTGACCCATAGAAAAGTTTTCCCCAGAAAAAATGTGTAATTCTAAAACTGCATACGTGTTTCACATTTTTGATCCAATAAAGTGATTTGAAAAATAATTTATCTCACCTTTGTCAACATGTTTCTATCATAATTTCCATTCTTACATATTCTAACATTTATACTCAGCTGAAGAAACAGATCTTTAGCAAAAACAAAGAAAATAGATAACAGCTAGTCTGTTTGGGGTTTGTGTTTTTGTGTCTGTGTGTGGTTTGTATACAGACATCAAAAAAATGCCTCTTGGAAAGCTCAGTAAGCTGCAGATCGCAAAGGGCTTTGAAGTGCTGGAGGAACTCGAGGCAGCCATGAACAAAAAAAGTGGGGGAGCACTCCTGGAGCAACTTTCCTCAAAGTTCTTCACCACAATCCCTCACAACTTTGGGCGGAACAGACCACCAACCATTGACAACAAAGAGATTGTAGAGAAGAAGAAAGAGATGCTTATGGTGAGTTTTTTCCCCCAGATTATATGTTGGACCATGGTTTCATTGAGTGATATATAAAAGTCACTGTTCTTTTTTCATTTTGCATAAAGGTGCTGGCTGACATTGAGCTTGCCCAGACCCTCAAGTCAGAGACTGAGAAAGCTCAGGAAAAGATGATCGAGACCGTTCCTCACCCTCTAGATCAAGATTACAATTCTCTCAAATGCAAGCTCTCACTACTGGAGAAAGATACAGAAACTTTCAAGGTACTTTGTCATAAATGATAGTATTTAGTGGATACAGAGTGCTCTGTTGCCTTTTCAAAAATGATAATTATATTTTTAAAAATTACAAATCTCATGATTTTTTTTCTGTTTAAAGGTAATAGAAAAATACCTTAAAGCAACTGCGTGCACCTATCGTAAACCAACAATTGTCAATGTTTGGGAAATCGATCGAGAATCAGAGGTAAGAGCCACAAAATTGTTCAATGCAATGCAAAAGACTGAAAACCTCTAATCTTAGAAATCTACTGTCTACATACCTTTATTGCACATTACAGGGTGAGCGCTTTAAAGAAAATGATAGTCTAGGGAACCGCCGTCTGCTGTGGCATGGCACAAACATAGCGGTGGTGGCAGCCATCCTGAAGAGCGGCCTGAGGATAATGCCTCATTCTGGAGGCCGTGTTGGTCGTGGAATCTATTTTGCATCAGAAAACAGCAAATCTGCAGGTTATGGTGAGGCCATATGGAATAATAAAGATAATAAAGCTATGATGGCATTGCAATCCTAATGACACTATTGTTATCTGAAAAATTACATTTTCTGCCATCTATTTTTAGTGCGAACCTCTAAAAACACTGGAGTGATGTTCCTGAATGAGGTAGCACTCGGCAAAGAATATACAATCACCAAAGATAACAGCTCCTTGAAGAAGGCTCCTGCAGGCTATGACAGTGTGGTGGCACGAGGAGAAGTGGAACCAGGTAAAACACCTTCACATTTTAACGTACAGTTAAGGTGCATCCTCAAGGAGCTGAAAAATTAAGCTCTCTTAACATATTACATTATTTGTATGGTAAAATTGTTAACTCCTGTCTTTTAAGATCCCTCCAAGGATGTCATCATCAAACTTGAGGGCAAGGATGTTTCTGTGCCACAGGGTAAACCCATAAAACAGCCCCAGTTTGCAGGTACCTACTTCAGCAACAGTGAATATCTCATCTACAACGAGAATCAGTGTCGTATCCGGTACCTGCTGGAGCTGAACATGAAGTACTAATTCAACTCAAGGAAACAGGCAGGTCATTTGAAAGAGAAATACTCTTCATTCCTTCTGTATACGGGGCTTCACAACAAGCTTGGCTGTGCTTTTCCTAATCTAATATGGTGATTGCTTTTTAATATGACAGTAATTGTAGAGATGGTTGCATTATTGATGCCTTATCTGTGCCTTATCTTTTGCACCCTGTAAAACTTCAGTCTTTTCAGAGTACTCATACTGTAAACTTTTATTTCCTTGTTATCATGACAGAGAGCGTGACCTTTGTTTGTAATAATCAAAAAATGACTTCTAAATATTTGCACTACTTTGTTTTCGAATGTCATGTTGCACCTGTTGTTTTATTTGGCGTCTCAGATCTGGTATGAGTAGCCTACCTTTTGCAATTACATCATGTAATCCTAGGGGAAATGAAAAATAGAAACCTGTGCCTCAGAAAAAAGTCGGATGTTCTGAAAGAATTTGTTTCATGCTGTAGCAGTTAAATAACCTTTTTTTAATGGTGAAGTATAAATGGTATCCCATACACAGGGATGTGTACAGGCGGATAAATGTTTGCCGATATGTTTAAGCACTGTTACAGGTTCAATCTTTTTCTGAACTATTAGAAATTAGAAAAGCACTCAGAGAGTGCAGACCTCCGCCAAATATTGTGATTTGCACCCAAAATTATTAGTCCTAGAATTATTTTATCTCCATTATTGGATTCCTTCACTACAAAACATATCCTTAGCATTTGGAATCACCTTAATATCATTATTAGTTCGATATTTCTGTAATGACAGCTCCATAGTTATTAAAGATACCGCAAAGCTGTTGACACACTTCAGTTTCAGCAATGTCTCACATAAACACAAAACACATAAAGATACAGACATGCAACTAATACCAAATTATAGCATTTGGTGTTAGTTGCATGTCTGTATCTTTATGTGTTACCTTTCAGTGCCCAAAATCCCACAAGCCCACTATCTTTTTCCTGTTCTGGGTCGTAATATCCAGAATGTTCACAGGATCCGGTTCATTCTTTGATATATTATAGAACCTATAGGACCCTTATTCTGTATTTTTTTTGCCAAGTGCCCTGGCCATTCATTGTGGTTACATATACAAATGCTGAAAATGCCCCTTTCTCACAATGATAAAGAATCCTTCAAAAAACTCTGGATGGACCACCACCAAAATCTGATCATCTGTTCCTTGTCCCATCACACATTTTATGAAAATGTAATCAATATCTGTCCATAACCTTTTGAGTTATTGTACTGTACTAACATACTGACAAATCAATGCAGGCAAAAACATAACCTCCTTGGCGGAGGTAAAAACACTACAAGTGCTTCTGTAGAGTAAAGACATAATGAATGTCATTAGGAGCCTGGGCAGGTTTCTTGCCCAAAAGGTCTTCCAGCTACGTTACAGTGGTACCATATTTCACCATATGGTGTCAGTAGTGAGCCACTCCCATTGAATGTAATTGCTTCAGACATTGCTTGAACCAATGATCAATAAATAAGTATAAAGCAACGACATATTTTGTCTTTTCCTTGTGAATTTTGAACTTCATATTCATGCTATTGATGTTAATTTTAGGTCATGGACCATAGTAGTTGTAGTAGTAGTTGTTCTAATGTGTTAAATATTTTACAGCAACTATGGGGCTGCATATTATCAGGCCAACAGTTAATAAAATAATCATCATTGCTAGAAAATATCTCACTTGGAAAATCTAATAAATTCAAGATGGGGTTAAAGATTTGTAACAGACCACTGAACTAAATACAAATTTTTCGATAGTAATCTTTTTTTAATATATGGCAAGTAAGAAAGTTTCAATGTTTGAATAAAACTAAAACTACTATTATGATGGTGTCACTGCCTGAATAAAGAATTTTGTTCTGTTCAAAAGTCAAGAATCGTATTAGGGAGGGGCTTTGAGATTCCAGTAAATTATATAAAATTGAGCAAAGACAAACGTATTTCCTTTAATATATTGCTATTTTGGACCCAGGGGAGACTGGGCTCTGGTTGTGGACAGTGGAGTGTGTGTCTGTATGAAAGGAAAAAAAAAAACACAAAACAGACAATCACAAACACAATACAATGTGTGACTGTCACAGCCAAACACAGAACAAGACTGAAATGAGAGGGATTCTATAGGAGGGGTGGTGAGAGAGAGGAGGCATCATCTCCCATCTAAAATCACCATGGAGCCAGTGAGCAGCACTTTTTAATTAGACATACCTGGATAAAGACTGGACAAAATCTGAAGATTTTCTACAGACGACCAAACAGACCAAACTTCAAACAATGATTTGCCTGGATTTGGCAACATGGTGCTTTTATTAACTCCTTTCCTTTTTCTTTACCTGCTTGGTCTGAGCTGCACCAAACAGAAAGATGACGTATGGGTATGTGCTGTAAGTGTATTATGTTGTGATTTATTATTGCTTTACATTTAGAAAGACTCTTGCATATTTATTTTATTTTATTTTATTTTATTTTATTTTATTTTATTTTATTTTATTTTATTTTATTTTATTTTATTTTATTTTATTTGCATTTGCTATCAGTTGCATGTAAGATACAAGTTCAAAGTTATTTTTTTCTTGACAATAAAACAGGACAGCATCTCCTGGATATATAGAGCAATACTTAGAATATATGATAATATTTTATATTATCATACATTATATATACAGTACATATATAAAATAATAATGCTGGCCTATCATTATTATTAATTAACAGGCTGATTTTTTACTTATTTTTGTATGTTGACACATTTCTTTTTTCAGATAACTCACTGAAACAAATACACTTTTTAAATCCAAAAAAATCCAAAAGTGTATTTGTAAAGTGACACTGGGGGCTTAGTGATGATTTCCAGTACCAGTTGAAACAGGTGCTGGCTTCGGTCTCTGTAAGTGTGGTTCTGGTGTGAATGTTGTAGGGAGCTGGAGATATGCTCATTTTTGGCAACAGCTTCCCAGTGATTCTTCAACAGCGTGACTGTCTGTTTTGGGTTTGTGCAGATGGTAAACCATACAGACACACATACTGAATGTCAGTATACTCTCCATGGCATAGAGGTAGAAGTTTACCAAAAGCATCTGTGGCAGCCTTTTCCTACTCAGCTTCCCTAAATATGGAGACAGTGTTCCTAAGGCGGGCTGTGTTGGTTCCCAGGGGAAATTCCTCCATCACTGTCAAGCCAAGGAATTCAAATCTGGAGACTCGCTTGAACTTCTCACCATTGATATTAACAAGTGGTTTTTGCTGTCCTGACCTACAGTAGTCCACAATCACCTTTTCCGTCTCCTAAATATTATTATCAAGGCTGGAATTGTGATTACCACAACAGTCTGCCAGACAGTCTGTCTACTTCCCTCCAGAACTTTGATCTTTCACCTTTGTTGGTTTATTCCCTGAAATAGAGAATCCAAAGTTAAGTAGTTCAAAACTTGATCTAGAAAGCTAACTTATAGAGACATGTTCTTTCCAAATATTGTTGAATTTATGACATCACAATTCATTATTTTCCATTTTCCCTTACTGTTCACATTACTACTACATTATACATTACTAGCTGATACTTGATTCATCAAATCAGTTTGTCGTCCTTTTTCAAATGATTCTCATTTTTACGTAATAATTAAGAGTCAGAACAGTTGCACTAAACACAAAAGCACTCTGGAAGATCATAACCAACGATGTCAGCAGTGCCACCGAATCAGGTCATCAGTTTATCTCCTGAAACCTTGTTTTAATTTACTGTAGACAATATATTGAAACATGAAATGGTTAAATGAGTTGCAATATACATTATTTTTCATTTAATACATTCTGATATCAAGCCATTCATACATGTACAGTATACATGGGCAAAGTGTATGCCTTAAAGAAAACCTTTTTCTCTACTTTTTACAGACTGTAGGATACATCCAAACATGAAGAGATCTGAGAAACAAACGGAGGAATTTGTGAATGAATAATGGCCAACAAGACTGTTCCCATGATCGCTACACTGTCAAATCAATCAATTCCAGATCTCACCACTGCCCTATGGGAGCCTGATCCCACTGTTCCTGCCGATGCGAATGTTGTCACCAGCTCCCAGTCTCAGATCAAAGACCTTTTTGGGTTACTCTGCATGGTGACCCTTAACCTCATTGCTTTGTTGGCCAATACTGGTGTGATGGTGGCCATTGCTCGAGCTCCCCACGTTAAAAGGTTTGCATTTGTGTGTCATCTCTGCGCAGTGGACCTGGTGTGTGCCATCCTCCTCATGCCTTTGGGGATCATATCCAGCTCACCATTCTTTGGCACTGTGGTGTTTACTGTTCTTGAATGTCAGGTTTACATCTTTCTCAATGTTTTCCTCATCTGTATGTCCATTCTCACCATTACAGCCATTAGTGTGGAGCGTTACTTCTATATCGTACACCCTATGCGTTATGAAGTCAAGATGACCATCAACCTTGCTGTTGGTGTAATGCTCCTTATTTGGTTAAAGTCTCTTCTCGTAGCTTTGGTCACGCTGTTTGGGTGGCCAGCTTATGGACATCAGAGCTCCATTGCAGCTGCTCATTGTTCTTTACACGCAAGCCACAGTCGTCTGAGAAGTATATTTGCTGTGCTCTTCACTCTGGTGTGTTTCCTGGTTCCTGCAGCAGTTATCTTTGCTGTTTATTGTGCCGTCTACAAAGTAGCTCGTTCTGCAGCCCTGCAGCAAGTCCCTGCTGTGCCGACGTGGGCAAATGCAACGCCTGCTAAGGATCGCTCAGACTCCATCAACAGCCAGACCACCATGATCTCCACCACCCGCTGTCTGCCCCAAAGACTATCTCCAGAGAGAGCCTTCAGTGGAGGCAAGGCTGCACTTACTTTGGTATTTATTGTGGGCCAGTTTTTGGTTTGTTGGTTACCCTTCTTTATCTTTCACCTCCAAATGTCTATGACTGGCTCCATGCAAAGCCCCGGGGACTTGGAGGAAGCAGTCACATGGCTGGCTTACTCCTCTTTTGCAGTTAATCCATTCTTCTATGGCCTATTGAACAGACAGATCAGAGAAGAGCTGGTAAAGTTCCGACGCTGCTGCTTGACCCAGCCTGTGGAGTTTGGGGCATCCAGCCATGAGGGCTCCCTTCAAGAGAACTTCCTCCAGTTCATTCAGAGAACTACCAGCACACCTGAAAACCACTCCAGCTGTACCAACTCCAGCCCCAGAAACACCTTAGGCCAGGTGGTAAATATTCCTGGACAAATACCAAAGGAACATCCCTAAAGACTGACCAAAATGAGCTATGGACTGTGATACTAATACGTAGACCAAGTGACATTTATTTAATTTATTTAATTTTTGATTTAACATCTGCATTTCTACTGCCAAGACTATATTCACTTTGAAAGGATTATTAGCCTCCTTAATAGTTCATCCTGTCCCTGCTAGCCACAAAAAACAAAACAAAAAAAAAAAAAAATCAATACTGCTTTTCCTGTGCAACAGTCATCCCTTGATGATAAATGTATTTTGGTACTTGTATGGATTTTATTCCCCATCACTTATACATTGAAATTGCCCGAAGAAGTGGCCTGTATTGACAAGAGGAACCATTACAGTGACCAATAATCTGTACATGTCAGTATGGTCTTAATACAAATCTCTAAAAGGGTGAACTTAGCCTTTAATTACATTTCACACACCTAGTGCCTTTTACAGTTTACACTGGGAGGGTTTTTCACTATAGGTCAGGGTGCTGTGGGCGTACAGTAACATAAAATATTATAATTGTAATAATGTGTGTATGTCAGCAGTATATTTATTTTATTTAGTGTTTATTTAATAGGGACAGATACAATAACATTAAGAACTGCACAGCATGTAATGTATCACAGCATTTGTATTATCAAGGTTTTTATTGAATGTTTTTTTGTATAGATGTTTTATAAATGTGCAAATCTGGAGTTTACAAAAATAACAAGATAAATATATTGTATATTTAGAACATACTGTAACGTGAATGATGCAATGTCATCTTCTGGTGTTTGTTCAGCAGCAGTCTTTTGTCCACAACAGAGCTCTACTTTTCATTTGCAAGATACAATGGTAGCCATCCAGCCAGGTTTGGCATAAGGCTGAAAAGTGAGTAATAAATGACAAACTTTGTGGAAACTGCAGCTTGACTGTCATCAGTGGCCTGAAGAAACACAAAGCCAAACTTTTGCAAACCTCATTTATTGCATTGAATTAGGAACATTTCTGAGACAACACTTAACAATACAGTATAATAACAATTTAGTACTATAATAATAATAAATAATGATAGATGGAGTTGTGCTGCAATACAGTCTCAAGGTATTTTTGCAGGCAATGACAGTTTCCATTATGGTAATAGTTTTGTAGTAGGAAGCTAATATTGAAGAAATCCTATTACTAATGTCAATTTCAGTTTGGTATTGTTTGATACAAATATTTAGAAATAAGGAGATAATATTACAATATCACCATGTTATATCATAAGTCATATTCTGGTAATAGCTTACTAATGAGAAATTCAACCTCCCTTATGTCCTACACAAATTTTCAATTAGTTGTTACAAAGCTATTACTTGGTGAATACTGTAGAAGGAAGTTGGTATTGCCATAACAAAAGCTTATCTTCCTAACTGCATTATTATTACCGCATTATAACCATATTGTCACTGTGCTGTAGTGTAAAGTGTTACCACTTATGAGGTGAACCTTATTTTATTCATGTCAATAACAGGACACTGTAAAAGCAAGTGATATATTGATGACTGATGAGCATGGCATTTGATGTGAGTGTCACCAGGCAAAAATCCTTTATGTCTAAGGAACAGCTCGATGAACAGCAGTGTAGTGCGACTCGCACATAAGGATTTCAAGCAGTAACATGGCAGGCCCTGAGAAGCTCCCATGAATTTGAGAGACGATACCTGAGAGTTCCTGTGTGCAACAGATATGCTGATGGATGGTGAATGTCATCCACCCCGGTTGTCATGGAAATTGAGTGAGCCTGTGACTCACATAGCAACAAGGACCCTTTGACTGAATGTCTGCTTAAGGTTTACATTCTGATTGGAGTGTACTAATTCTAGCTCTTCCCTGCTTTACACATCAGACTGATTACACAAGGTCTATAAGTTAAGACTCATTAACATTTGAAAAGTAGCCAAGGGGAAGTAGCTAAATGGATTGCTGTAATAACAATACAGGTACTGTGAGGTGTACGTAGTGAACTTCCAATGAAAATCATTACTGGCCATTGATTGGTGGGAACAAAGTGCAGTTTTATGGCCTTTGCTATTTGTATTAATCTTTTACAAGCAGCAGAAAAGATACGTGTGGATACAGCAGATAACACCAAGCAGAGCTTAGTTGTCTCTACGTGATATTTTACAACACACTTACATAACTGTAATTGTGTTTAACCCTCTGCATAACCAGGAGGCTATAGGTGCCACATAAACACACAGTAAAGGAAATAGCTGTGAAACAAATGCATAGATATCATCATTTAGAATGTTATTTCTATTTTTGTCCTTACCACTCATAAACGGCAAATTTTTCAACATTTGAAACATTTCTCTGAATTTTTTCCCCAGTATTCAGGGATCTCTACCCTATTTGAATCCTTATTTCAGATAATGCCTGAAACAGGCATGAGTCTATTCTTACAGACACATTTACATGTTTGGCTTTTAGAGCACAGGACTTGTATTCCTCCTCTCAAACATGATTAAGCTGTATATAGAAAAGACTTACCTTTTTTTTTTCTGATAATTGCATCAGTCTGAAAATATAATTGGGGCCACATCATGGCATAGTGGTTAGCACTGTTGCCTTAGGATAAAAAGACCCATGTCCTCCATGTTCTCCAGTTTCCCGCAACAGTCCAAAGACATGCAGTGGTTAATTGGATACATTAAAGAGACATTACATGTGAGTGTGAGAGTGAATGGTTGTCTCTGTGCATTTACCCTGTGATGGACTGGCGGTCTGTCCGGGGTGCACCCCACCTTTCTCTGTATGCTGGGATTAGCCCAAACAGTACTGTTATTTGTTAAAAAAATAAAAATGAATTCATGAAGTGCTGGGTTATCATGTGTGACCGGAAATATGAGAAAAGTTGTTTCAGGAACATGACATTATAATGAGGAGAGGATGCACCATTAGTGGATTATTATTGATAAGCATCTGCACCAGCAAATGTAAACGGTCAGATTTGTAAATATAATCCAGGTTGTGAGTTTTATGATAAAACTATGCAGAACAGCAAACTGCCATTCTACAGTGTAATCGTTTTATCAAACCGCCAGTGTAAAGTGTTTTAGCAGTTTCAAATGTAACTGTAGGAGATGAGTGTTTACATTCTTTGTATTACATTTTTGTCTGCTGGTTCAAAAGACCCTGCCAGACATTCTGCAAAGCAGAAAAGCACACAGTACAAGTGGTTTGACTGTGGTCTGTCTCTTCGGTCTTACCCATAGTATATGTTTTTCAGTAACAGTTTACAGTTGAAATTTCTGTGTCAGGAAATGTACCAAATACAAGCAGAGGATCTGTATCACAAACACACACATACACTAATCGTCTGCCACTCAGAGCTTGCCAATACTCCACTTTCAACTGCAACAAGTCATTTTGTATAATTCTGAGCATGAAAGAAAATGATCTGTTTGGCCACGGGTGAGTGTAACCTGCAGTTGATTGAACCATAAATAATGAGGATAAAAAAAAAAACATATACGGGGCAAACCAACAGAGTGCGCTCTACACCTATATACTAGCGGATTCGTGTGATTGTGCAGCTGGTCTGTAGGTACAGCACTGAGAGAACAACTGACAGTGAACTTAATGTCACACATGAAGGGAGTCAATTTTACTCAACATTAGTAAATAATGACATATAACAATTACATAATGTCAAGGCTGAATAGATTTAGCCAGGATTGGAAGGCCTTACATTCACTTGGTGTAATTTGGTTTGTGGTTACATACTGTTTACTACAACTTTGATTTCCTGCCATCAAACGACCTAAACTGTAAGTAGTGTTAAAAGGCAATATTCATCTATCAACACTAGATCACATGACTAGTTGCATGTCAAAGCTGTGTCTTGCCGCTCTCTGTGTGCAGTTCCTGTGTTTGAATCAGTTTTGCAACTTATATCGCATTATTTCCTTTTGTCCTCACACAGCTCTCATCAGACTGACATCTCCAGCAGCAGATTCAAGCTGATTACAGGGCAAAATCTCTAAGACTCTTGTCTGCTCGATACCACACAGCAGACAAATTATTAGCATCATTAGCATAGTAGATTATTAAAGACACTAAGAACCAGATAGTTCTTAGTGTCTAAACTGATGGATTTGCATGTGCCATTTCTTTAATTTAATTCAGCTAGATATGAGACTGCAGGTTTAGATTTTATTTCTGATAAATCCACTTTTGCAATTTGAGTCCAAATAGTTGTTCAGAGTTTTGTTTGTTGGGCCTGATAACAACGTTAAAGACACTTAAACACAGAACAACATTCTCAGAGAAAGCTTTGGTGGTCAACAGAGTCAAACCTTTTTTTTTTCCCCTTGTAAGCCACAAGTGACTTACCCTTCCATTAATTCTCTATTACATTTTTACTTGCTTGTTTTCGGTGTTTGTAAAAAATGCACATTGATTTTATACTTAGACATTTTTCCTGTAAGTCTAAATGAGACTTTCCTTGCAGAGTGTCAAATGAAAAATGTCAGTGAAGACAAACCTGTAAAAGCCAATAAAGGAATTCCTCAACTAGACAGTCAACACACCGCATGTTCCACCTGGGTGTTAATGGTTAAGCTTGCAGCTGTAGGTCTATATCCATTCATTTGCTGCACCCTGCAACTTCCATGTTTCCACTGGCTTATTCACAGCAGTCAACCTGGCAGAAATGCAACTCTGTGGTGACTGTGGGCCAGAGATTAAGGGTAAGAGAGCAGCAGAGAAATTTGTGGAAGTGGGAATACAGTCTGGTGGTCTGGATTCCACCCAGTCCGACAAGGCCTCAGATTCACAACAGGGATCCCAAAAGAGTCTTAAAGTAAATTATGTGTCCTGTCACCAGGATTTAACTAACATAAAACACACACATTAACCTCAAGAGATCACAGGCCTAATGCTGAAGTACAACATATTGTTTGTGTCTGGAGACTCAGGGAACTTAACATATCAGCAGATTAAACAACTCCGTGATTCATGATGAGGAGGACAGATGCAGATTACAAATGAAAATCTGTATACTGGAGTGATTTTCCATCTCTTTTAATACAAAGGAGTAAACTTACTCACTCACTCTCATTTTCTACCGCTTTATCCACTAGGGGTCGCGGGGGGGCTGGTGCCTATCTCCAGCTAGCATAGGGCGAGAGGCAGGGTACACCCTGGACAGGTCGGAGTAAACTTAGTTGTAGTTAAATGTTAATGTGCTGCACGATGCTGACCTCATGTGGATATAGTTATAAAAGCTCCCGCACAGCAAAGAGCACAATTAATCTTTGGTGCATTACATTCATGTGACTTATACCTCACCTTCATTCTTCATGCTGAGGTTTTGTAATATATAACATCCACACCCACTTTTCCAATCCCCTGGTCCTCAGTAATCATTCAATGTGTACGGCTCCTGCTTATCAATATGCACTGGGTGCAGCTTGTTCAAGGCAGCATACTCAACATTACCAACAAGCCCTTCTTTAACTGTAATGGCAGTGGAATTGCTTTATTTGGGAAAAAGTAATAACAGGCAGCATACTAGTTTCCTACAGGTCAGATCTTTATTAGAAGTGTCTGGGATTATTTTGTATTTGTGAACAGTGAATAGTGAATAGTTGATCAATTTAAAAAACAGTTCAATGCACAAGCATAACAGAAGATAGTTGTGCATGTAACTGTGACTGAATTTGCAATTAAACTACAATTATTTATTTATATAATGAGCAAGAATTTTTGTTCTGACTGATAAGTCCAAGAATAACAGGCCATTAGAGATGCTGGAAGAGATCAGAGCACAGTCTTCTGCATGGAACAGGGTGAATCTGTGATGAAGTCACACATGAAGTCAAATTAGTGCTACAATAATGTTGATATATTACAACTTTAACATTATAAATATAAAATGAATGTAAATGTCAAACATAAAAAGTAAATTGTTGAAAATAGATCAGCATCATTATGCTGCTGGTCACACAGCATTAATAAAACAACTCTTGTTTTAAATTTTAAAATCAGGTTTAAATATTATTAACAGCAGAAATCTCTTATTTTGACATAATACACATTCATATTTCATTAATATAGCAAAACTGTGTTTATACATACAGGTCTTCATACAAGTCATGAATACACAAATCTAGTTTGAGAAAAGATTCACTTTCACTTTATCTAACCTCTGACCTAACCTCTATATAACCTCTATATTAAACCTCTGACCTCTGAAAGCCATTGTTAATGTGTTCAGTAACACCTGTGCTTTTGCTGCAGAATGGCTGCCAGCAAATGGCCCATTAGGGATAAGTAAAAGTAACTTGGGGCTGTGTTATTTAAAGCCCTACCACCAATTTTAAACTTAGAACCAATGTCGACTATACAGAAAGTGTGCGGATAAATCAGCTTGAATATGTTTGGAAACATCAATTTAGATGCCTCTGTAGACGTTCCTTACTTGAAATGGGAACAGTAAATCACTGGAATAACCCTTTAAGGATGAAAAGGGACTCTCTCTGCTATCAGTGCTGTAATTTTCACAGCACAGAACTGGATACTCATACACATATTACATCATACAGTATAATCAGTGGTATTATATCCAGGAATTTATACTGTATGTGTGACAGGAAAAACAATCAACATGGTCTCTAAGAAAACACCACCCATAACTTAACTTAACCTAAGAATTGTAGGATGTTTCGCTTACTCTAAATATAGATATGAGAGCCTTGTGCTGTATGTCTGACTACATTAAATTTGTTGATAGGAGCCGCTGCAGGCTCAGCTTGCATTGACACCCACAGAAGCAGAGGTATGCCCACAGTGACTCTCTACTGAGCTATTTCTGTCCCTGTGCCTCCATGTCTCTACTCTAAGTGGCCTCTACTCTCCTCACTACCACTCCAAGAATGCTTCTCTAATTGAGTTGGCTCTTGATCACATGTGCCATGATCCCATTGCACCCCCTCTCTCTTCATCTCTGTCTCTGCCACTGGGGAACTGAAGCAAAGAATTCCAGCCTGTGCTCGGAAATCACGCTTCTTCTACTCTACACACTGATTCAGATAAACAGCAGCAGCAGAGAGTTTGATGTATAATAAGCCACTTTTAATAGCAGCCTGCTCTTCATCCCTCTCTTTTTTTGCTGGCACCATGTTTTGTTTATGAAACATGCTGATATAGAAGGCTATGACTGAAAGCAACAACTGGACAGCGAGGGGAAAGGAAGATCAAGTTTTATTTTAGGGTCCTATTGAATTTTATGCATTACATCTTGTTACAATCAGATATACACTACTATATGTGATGAGGCTCAGGATCCGCCTTAAGTTTGCTTTGTCTTGTGCATGGTTAGGGTAAGACTTACTGAGACTGAGCTTTAAATAACTGACTTGAATTGAACACATCTATCAGAGTAAAATAGAAAATGACTTAATTTTTTAATTAGCTCATGTTAATTCGTTTATATTTTGGCACTACAGGGAAACATTCACAAAAGGATATAAATAAAGTATAGTCAGAAAAGGCCTCCAAAGCAAACAACAAAATGATGCATGCTCAAATTTGCAACAAACTCTGTGCCGATAAATAAAAGACTTCACTATGTGGAATATAAGAGCAGTATTACCACTAGAGGTCTACGCTGATAGTAGAGGTTCAAGATTAAATTTTAGACATTGATGAGTTAACAAGTGCTGGTTCACTGACATGTATTATAATGTAATTCAATTTTTTGATTCATCGTGTTATCGAAAAACACTGTATCTTAACCATAGTCTGAGCCGAAGGGTGTGTTTGTGCTTGTATATTAACATGCTCCCTGTGGTGGAAGTTCATACCACTGTGCAAACTCTGCCCAGTTAGCCCCACAACTCTGTGTGAAATGTGACACAACCCTGGGTTCCCCTTTAAGGCATACCTTTTCTGTCTGCGTGCAAACACATTGTGGTGTATATACAGTTTGTGTGTATGTGTGCGTGTGTGTGTGTGAGTGCAGGGTGGTACTCAGGCCTCCATTTTTACCAGGACGTCTGCAGCTGCTGTCCACTGGCATGTCACTGGGAGCGTCACAGTGGTGATACAGTGGTTTAGGAGTGAACTGAGGCAGCTGAGTGCAGTTTGATCCAGGGAGGTTCACTGTCACTTTCTCTAGCCTGTTTCCAGGACCTGCAGCCACACCATGGCGGATCAGTACCAGTACAACACCAACGAGGAGAAGATCGTGAAGGACAGCCACACCAAAGAGATTGACCTGATCAACAGAGACCCCAAGCAGATCAATGAGGACGTAGTGAAGGTTTGTGCAGCAGGAAGATGAGACTCTGTCACAGAAAGGATTAAGATTATACTGTAACCCCTACAATGACATTTGTGGAAGTATGTGAAGAAAATGCTCAAAGTGGTTTCTGGTAACAAAGAGAGGAGAACGTGTTATTATATTGTCTGGAAAACCTTTAAATAGGCCAAGAGCTATTACTGTTGCCTGTGCAAGACATAATGTTTATTTTGGGAATGGGGTGGAAGAGTGGGAACCTGATACACTGCACTGCCATGTTTTATTTAGATTTGACAACTGTTTATCCTGTGATTGTTACTATGATACAACCACATAACATGTTCTGTAAGGTCGGGGCGGAACATATATTAAGATTAGAACTGTTTGAATGAAGCCACTGAGGAGGATAAATCATGAGATATGAGTTGAGCATTGGTTTGGTGGCTGCACGACTCAGCTGCACTTTGAGATGATGCACACATATGGTCACGTTTTCATAAAGCCATTAAAACATAGATAAAGACTAATTTTTATGCAATTTCAAACTCTTTTGTTTGTACACAGAACTGTCTATATGTTACAGTAACCAGTGTATTAGCACTGACAATTCTTAACTTTGAAATAAATTGTTGTTAAATAAATCACATTCCACTTTTTTTGCTGATAAACCCTTTGTGGGGTGGTTATATCAAATGATATAGTTGGTGGGGAAAACAGATTATAAACCATTTTGATTATTGCAGTGATTATTCCTTTGCAGACTATGATCTTTGCCATCCCGAGAGAGTCCAACTAATAACTAACTAATTTATTCAAAGGAATATCTCAGTCTTAGTAATATATACAGGAAAATACACACACTGATCTTACCTACTGATCTTACCTACTTTGTTTACTTACTCACTTCAAACTGAAAATACATTGGTCTATTGTATTGTTGCTCTCATGTTTACACTGTAAACTTGCATTTGTATTCTGTGAAGTGCACACTTCACACTGGCATGTGCACAGTCCTTGTGAAGACAGATAGGCATAGCTAGTGCAGCCTTGTGAGAGCATATTAATCACAGTCTTTTTTTTTCATTTATTAGGTGGAGTTTGAGGATGTCATTGCAGAGCCTGATGGTACACACAGCCTGGATGGGGTGTGGAAGCTCAGCTACACCACCTTCACTGTGTCCAAATATTGGTGTTACCGCATCTTGTCTGCCATCTTCGGCATCCCCGTTGCTCTGCTCTGGGGCTTCCTGTTCGCCTGCATCTCTTTCTGCCACATCTGGGCTGTGGTACCCTGCATCAAGAGCTGCCTGATTGAGTCACAGTGCGTCAGCCGTATCTATTCTCTCTGCATCCAGACCTTCTGTGATCCCTTCTTTGAAGCCCTGGGCAAGATCTTTAGCAGTGTGCGTGTGGCACTGCGCAAAGAAGTATAGGAACTCACACAGTAGTGTTTATACTATGATCGGATGAAATTGCAGTCTCTTTTTATACACCAGAAGATAAGTCCTGGCATCTTGCTTGCTCCCCTCATAACATGCTGTTCTCCACCCACCCATCTTCAAGCCCTCAGCTCTGAGTCCTGACATGCCTGGTGTGCCTTTTGCCCCCAGAAGCTCTGTGACAGCTGCAGCAGGCAGCGTTGTTCTGTGACAGCTCTGGCAATCCTGGAGGGCTGTGTGCTCCTCCCTGGGCTGTCGGCCATTTGGAGGATCTGTCTGCTCTCATTTATTTACATCACAAAAAGCTCACATAATGGCCACTCATTCACAATAAATGAAATCAACTGCCCAACACTGCTGCACCTGTGGACAATACTGCCTGTTTTACATTTGGCTATGATCAAAAGTTCTATGGATACTGTATGCTGCTACTGTTTTAATCAATAGAAATTAAATTGACTTCAACATGTGTATGCACAATTAATCCTATCAAAAAAAATGGAATGAAAGGGATTGAAATTGTTTTACTGAATGGAATGACTTTGTCCAGTGTTGTCCGATTTCTCAATTTATTAAAATAATATATTCTGATACATTTCCCTCTTAATTTTTGATGAATCCACAGAAATTAAGTGTCTTTGCTGAGACTGAGACTGTACAATGAAGGTCTAGAGTCAACCATGTCAATATTCTACTTCCCTTTTCAAAGTGTGATGAGTTGAATAGTAATTCAACCGTATGTATAAAAAGATAATTATCTAATTACCAACTGTTAAGCAAATACATCCATATGATACTTTGATTTTAATATAATATCTTTTTTTTTTTGCTATTTGTATACTTGAAATAATGTAAAATTATAGATGGACTGAAACAAAAGATGCTTCACTGTTCATGCATCTGTCCTTAATAACAATTTTATTTCACCATGGGTTTATGTTCAATTGTATGTGTATTACTAAAGAGGCTTGAGGAAAATATTTTTGAGATTCACTAAAAATCTAACTTAAATCATCAGAGGCCACTAAACTGGGAAGTGTGATCCACTGTCCATTTTGCAACAACCATGTCAGTTGCACTGCATAATAACCTAACAACACTTTCAATTGTTTCTAATTTTAGAGTAAAATATGTACTTTGTTTTCTGTGCATTATAAAGCACCCGTTTACGACACAGACAAACAGCCCCAGATGTCTTAAGAAGTCAGGTGTTTTAACAATATCTTCACAGGAGCACCAGTATTTGTAATTTTAGCAAGTCGCTCTGCTGTTACAAGAAACAGAGTTTCTTGTAAAGTCACTTTTATGGTATCAGTCATGACACCAAGTCACAGAACTCCTCAGTGGCAGTCTGGTGTTCAGACCCATCAGCACCACTGGGCAGCTGCTTTAATGTCCTCTATTGTCACTTTAAACCAAAAAAACAACTCATGACTCTTCAGTCCAAAAATAAAAAAAAAATCCCCAGACAGACTAAAAAATCGTTGTGTACCACATTGTTTCTTGACAGGCTGTTTCTCATAGGTAAAAGCTAACACATGATTTCTATAAGCCTCAGCACACAGTAGATATGCACCCTCAGTGAGAGGACAAACTGCTGCTTCGTCAAATCGTCAAACTAATCCAACTTACTCCTCTAGTTCTCAGTTGTTTGAAAACCAGGACATCAGCATCCTATTTAACTCTGTGACTAAAAGGTGCTGGTCCCAACACACTGTATTCACTTTTCTCAATTTCAATGATCACATTTTCCACTGGTGGCTGTCATGAAAAGTAGCTTACACTTATGTCTCTTGCCTGCATGTGGCAATAATCTATCATCACAGGACAGTGTGACACCCAGTGGACAAATCAGGAAGAGCAATGTCTTTTACTCATAATAATAACAATATCTCTATAATTTTTCACAACCGATTTGCACAGCCAGTCAGACGGCCAATCAGCTCTACTCTGTGGTGTTTGACACCCTGCACTAGAGGTTGCCGTTGTATATTATTCTCTGTTATATCTGAGGTTCATTACTGAGGATTTGGTTTCACCAGATCTTTGTTTATAACCTCTGTTTGTTTCTTTATAGAATATTAATTTTATTCATTTGTTCCACTAAAGATGCTGATTGTAATTAGTGAGCAAGAGTGATTCATTTGTCAGGTTACATGTTGTTTTGAGATGATAACAAGAATTAAATGCTTTGGCTGGAGTGGGATCCTTTAATCTGAAAAAAGTTCCTTACCACATATCTAAAATCATATTACTACAACAATATCATGACCTTCATAACAAAGTTCATGCTAGTGCATTTCTCATGATGTAATATTTGTCACTGAAATACATCTGTCCCCTTGAACTACAAAATACTGTGGCAGTCGAAAGAAGCACAATTTTGGCACCTAATGAATCCATCTTGTAAAAACATCTTTGCAATATAATGGACTATAACAGTCTGATGACTTGTAAATGCCCTTGTATGGCACTGGGTATTGAAATTGCAACCAAACATACTGGGCTGCTTCGTTGAAGTGGAAAAAATATTGTACAGTTCTCTATTTAAACTGCATCTGTCTCTATCAAACAAACATGTGAGGCGGTACTTTGTAGCTGTGCTTAGATCTATTATCCTGTATTTACACTGCATTGTGTGAAAGGTGCAGCAGAAAGCAGTCATAATATTAGGATGAGCTGAGTAACAGACATAAATTTACAGCGGAATCGATATCTATCTCAAGGCGTCCGGAATAAAAATGAATAACATTATGAACCTCACAAAGACAGTTTATCATGTGTTGGACTTAATCGTTCACTTTTTGCTTTTTATTCATTACTGGCAGCGATAATACGACATAGTGCTGTAAGAAAGGGATCAACTCATCCTTGACAGGTCATATTGTTGAATATTTATTTACAATTAATATTACAACAAGCGACTGAACAACAGCCTCAGACTTAATTAGTTTAACAGCAGGGAATGCTGGAATTAATTCATGGTCACAGTTAACCTTTATTGCCACATCTTGCAGAATAATACTCAATAATGCAGCAACTGTAGCATCCATTCTCCAGAAACATGCAGTTCACCTTGACAATCTCTGCACATCTTGACCTAGTAACACATTCCGGGGCCAATGTGATGTTCGAGCTTTCAGTCAGTGACGTAAAGTAGAAAAACATCTCTCTGGAATTTCTCCAGTCTGTTCTGAACATAAATAGACTTTTAATACATTTTTAAATAATAATGTTGGTGTATTTTTTTTTTCTTTTGCTTTTTCCACTCTTTATTCATTACGCCTTTAATAAATCCTTACCAGTGACAGTTTTGACATCTCATATTAAAAAGAAGTGACTGAATTAAATGAATTGAATTTAATTCATTGTCAAGTGACAATGAATTAAATTGTAACAAATTCAACAACACTGTACACAATATTTATTACAGACAAACAAAATCTGTTTTTTAACTTTGCTGGTGACCAAAACTAAAACAACAGTATAGTTACCCAAGGGGCTTAAATATCATTAAAATATGTTCTTTGTTTTTCTTTTTTCCCACTATCCCTTTAAATATGTAAATATACACTGTATATCTAAAAAAAAAAGAAACATAAAAACAGAAACAAAAGATTCAGTGAAGTGCTCAGCTCGGTCCATGATCATCTTCTCTTTATGAATAAAATATTGCTCCTTAATAGTTTGTCAGCTACAACATAGCCAATTTTACACTTAAATTTAAATTTGTATTGTGAATAGAATAATTACTTTTTTTATTATTTGTTATGCCCCTTTGGAACTTAAACAGCAAGTCTCAGGGCAGGAGGTATCTGAGGAAGTCAAACTGCTGGATATTTGACAGCATGTGGCGACAGCATGTGGTTAAAAGGCCAAGTAGGCAGGTTCAGAAAGAGAAGGGAGGTTAAGGGGGAGTACTTATGTGTTAGAAGCCTGAGAAATGCTCCTCTGACTGCTAGTGCTCTTAATAACAAATGTTGAAGAGTTGCTCTTGTGACTGTATTCAAAGTCACGCTCACAGCGGCACCGGGATGACTTGAGGTAGCAAGCGGGACAGCACAGAAAGCTCTGCCTGAGATCGTGGAACAGATGTCCTGCGAAGCACATGTAGATCCAGGGGTTACAGCAGCTGTTGAGGCTGGCCAGCAGCATGGAGATGATGAAGGGCATGGCTGCAGGAGAGGCCAAAGGGAGGAAAGTTACTGTTGTGTGACAACAAAATGAAACATCTATTATGGTTGTTTTAAGGCTGAACAATGAATCATTTTTCAATTGAAATCACAAACACAATAAAACAACAAATCACACGGGCTGCAATTTGATTGTGTGGAAATTGTGTGTCATACAGTAGCAACAGTGGGACACTATTACAGGGCAAAAACACAGGGACACAATTATTACAGTAAACAAGTTTAAAAACCTAAATAATTGTTAGAATTAATAAACTCTAAAGTTCTTATTCTTTCTTTAAAACAGGGTTTCACAATCTGGGTCATAGAAACCCACTGCCCAGCATGTTTTAGATGTTTCCCTGCTTGGGTTAGGGTTAGGGTTAACCCTTGAACCCTAACCCTAACCCTTGAACAGAAGAATATTTAGAAAAACAAAAGGGCAAAAAAAGTGAAAGAGAAAAACCTCGAAACACAGAGATTAGTAAAGCGGCTCACAAGACAAGGAAAAAAGCTGGTGCCAATCCCAGCTGAAATAGGGTGAAAGGCAGGGTACACCCTGGACAGGTCACCAGTCCATTGCAGGGCCACTCTCACATTCATACCTATGAACAATTTAGAGTGTCTAATAAGCCTAATCCCCCAGCCTGCATGTTTTTGGACTGTGGCAAGCCAGAGAACATGCAAGCTCCATGCAGAAAGGCCCTTGTTCCGACCGGGCCGTGAAACCCCGGTCCTCTTGCTGCAAAGGCAAGAGTGCTAACCAACCATGTGGCTGTGATGTAAAACTAACCAAACAAAATGGAACAACACAGACACTGGGGAGCGGTCAGACTAAACTAGGCAAGACCAACAAGATATAGGTGAGACACATTAGGGCAAGGTAGACAACCAACAGGGGAGGCAGGACAGGAAGTCAAACTAAATAAGGTACACACAAGGAAAAAACCTCAAAGTACCAAAAAAGACAGGGAAACGAAAAACAGAAGAGCAAAACGACCAAACTGAATAAAATGCCCAACTATAAGTGCCATGGAAAATCCAGGGGTCTTGACAAACTGAGCACCCAAAAGTTAGTGAAATGTGCCTTTAAATCTAGCATGGCTGTTGTGCCAGACAGGCTGGTCTGTATATTTTAGAAGCTACTGGTCAACTGGGATTTTCAGCAAAACCATCTGTAGGGTTATAGTGAGAATGCTCTGAAAAGAGAATATATGTAGTCCTCTGGGTGAAAATGCCTTTTTGATGTCACAGTTCAGAAGAGAACGACCAGCCTGGTTCCAAATGATGGAAAGGTATAGTGATTATCTTTAAACACACAGCATGCACAGTGTTAAAGTAGATGGGCTACAACTGCAGACGAACACCCTGGACGCCACCTCTGTCACTTTATTGTGCACCTGATAAATTGGTTGCTTAGTGTATATGCCTAATTCTTTAGTTTGGGCCACTTTATAAAACCTAACTACATGTCAGGGCCGTCACTGTGAATATGTGCTTGCTGTACATCTCACAAAGCTTATTTCAGCCATTTGCCATTTTCTGGCAGTGTAGAATAATTTCAACACATGTATGATTGTATCTGGAGCGAACTCACAGGAAGCATTAAACAACAATGAACTTTACTCCATTGATAAACCTCAGTGCAGTGCAGCTGCAGTGTATTTCAGAAATGTTTCCGTTGCAACAGAAGAGTGAGCCATAAACACAAAGGAATTAAAATTATCTCATCACACAAGCTGTGCAGAACAAGCAGAAATGTTCTGCGTACATACATCATGACAAGTCACTTGCAGTGACACGTTGGATGACATTTATGCTTCGTCAAATACACAGTTCTACTGACATTTGGCTAATGAGATTTGAATTTGTGTAATTGGTTCATATCTTGTATTTAACCTCTTCTTAGTGATTTCTAATCACTGTCTCGCTTTATGTTGTCTCTAATGATTGTCTCTAAGCTCTAATGACACATTTTCAGCACAAATTATCCCCGTAAGGGCATAAAAGTCATACACATGATTAATAAGAACTTAATAATCAGCTATTAAGGATTTGATATATATTTAACAGGAGCTTTATAATTTGACTTCAAGTACTGCATTGAAACATTTCAAATGAAGAAGTGAAAATGGGAGAACAACCTGTTAAATATAAATACTATTTTACAGAAAGGCAAATAATAGAGGCTATAGGCTGTAATGCTGCCTACTTGGAGGGAGTAATCTAGTCACAGACTGCAAAAGACCTACTGGTGTGTCAAGCTTACTTATCATGGTAGATGAGAATGCAGCACAGATCTAATTTGAATAACAGGAGGTACTGGCATGAATAGGTCTTTGCTGAATTCACTCACAATGTCTACCGCAGGGGAATGATAAATCACACAGTGAAAGAAAAGGCAGAATAATCATCTCCAGGCTGTTGGGTCTGTCTGTCAGAAGTGATGCTGCAGACCTAAGGACACTTCAGAAATCCATTAATTGGAACTAAAACAAATACTAAAAAATAGTGTAAAAAGTGATCTAATTCAGATTTTACAAGATACTTATAGGCAAAACGACCTGGAAAAGTCTTTCCCCGATGTTCCAGTTTTGCTTTTCTCACTGGTTAAAAGGACATTGAAACTGACCTTTAAAAATAAAACTGATATTGAATACTGGGCTTTTGTTTCTATCAAACACTTGATGCAAATCAGTTGTACTCAGCGTTCTCTGGAGCTTGTGTTTGTCTGAGTCACGGTTTAAGCTTCAGGTCTGAGGTTTTAAATCACAGACAATGCCCCTCACGAAGTTTAAAGGAATGTGGTATTTAACCCTCTTCTGACATTTCCAATAATGGCAGTACTTAATAATGGGCTGCTAAAAATGGTGAACTTCCAGTCTTTAAAAGGTCCTGGCTCTTTCACTGCAACTTCAATTTGTAAGATATAATAAATGACATTGTTCATTTGCTTCTAAAGATGGAGGAAGAATTTAATTTGGCTCTTTATTCATATGCCAAAGACAAAGCCAGAAATATCTTTGACTATAGAATTAGGCCATTTGCTCAATTTCATGTCTTTATGTAAAGCTAAAGTAAGCAGCAGCTCTGTCATTGATATAGTTCGTATCGATCGATCCTGTCGTTTAACACCCATTAAGAGCACATTTCATATGTTGAAGTGTGATTTAGAGAACACAAGAGCCTGGCTTAAACGTCACATAGAAAGGTCTTTTTTAACCAAAAACTGAGATTACTGATGTCTACTTAGATAAATTAAATAATATTTATGGTCACAAACCTCATAGTCTCTTCAGATTAAGCCAGTTTATTGCTGCTCTCTGCCAGCCTCTGAGCAGGCACTCTGTTTCTGAGCTAATGCCCGCCCCCCAGTGGAGTTTAGTTACGTAACTAAACTCCACTTTTCAGGTAAACAGAGAAGCCCTTCTTTCTCAGAAGTGGCTGAAGTGTTTAGTGATGTTTAGATAAGGGAAGGACACGGGGACACACCAAAAAACATCAGAAATTTGATTTTCCAGTGAATGTCTTCTTTAATTTAAAAATGGAACAGAAAATATTAGGTGAATCTTCATGACCACACCAGTCACTAAGACACAAGCTGAAAGAACGGTCTTTTAAAACAAATACTTTAATGTTTTAATACTCAAGGTTGAAATGTTATGTCAGTCTCACATAGGTAACATTTAAAAAGTACATAAAGGTTAAAAAAAAGGTTGTTGTATATAGTGTAAATCTCTATACTACCATTCAAAAGTGTGGACACACCTTTTGACTGGTAGTGTATAATGTGACATGTCTTGTATCATATTTATGGTATGTAACATGACATGTTGTTATGATATATATGATATTATGATATTGTTGTTATGTCTTTAATGTAAATAAATAAAAATCAAGTAAAAATAAGCTTTAATAATCACTTTTACTGGGGTATATGGTTGTGACTGATTCCTAGTCCTTCATTAAAGTGCACAAATTTTAAAGGCACAATCCGTAATCTCTGTCATCCTTGACTGATATTTAAAAAATATATCAAAACCTGTTATCAGGTTTTGATATATTTATCTGAAATGACAGCTGCAGCCATATAATCTATAATGTAACCTCATGGTGTATTTATGTGGTGTTTTGGGGGGGGGACAAGCATGAGCTTTACAGTATTGAATCATCTGGTCTTGGCTCATTTTGCTAAGTATGACTCTAATGGATCCTTTATCGCCACATGGTGACACTCCACTCTGTCCTTTGTGCACAAACACTGGCACGTGTTGTGGCAGGTCTGAGTCATGTTCACGTGTAAAAGAGCCATCAGACATCTGCACTGATCTAGGCTCTGCAAAAGAAACTGAATTCCTACCATTCGCACACTGAAGCCACCCTGCTTCTCCTGCCTGACTGTCACAATGGAATCATGTTAAGAGATGAAGCATGAAAGCCAACTACCATCAGTTTGTCAGTGCATCAATAAATGTGCTCACTAAGTAGGAAGACAGCAACACACAACCAGTCAGCTGGAAGCGCTAACCCAAACCTGAAAGAAAATAACCTCAGACCTGTAACAGTAGCAAGTCTGTTTACTCCCTTTTCATCATGACATTTCCTGACATTGTTGATGCTATTTTTATCATGTGCAGCCTGAATTTCTTTCATGTTCTGACCTTTGTCTGAGGGTATACACCATTCATAATATTTGTTTTCTCTTTGGGATTATATTTTCTTGGCACTCAGGAGGATAGAGAGAGACATATTCTGCAAAGTCCTCCAATGATAACTGTAATTACCTTTAACAGTGATGGTTTCTCAACACACAGATATTACATGGCCTGCCTCTCAAATTAAACATGTCCACATATCACTAGGGTAATATATATTTTAGTTCTCTCTAATTGGAATGAAACAGTGTCTAGTCTCTGACATGATAAAATACACTGTAAAGTCACACTGGTACATTAAGTCGTGTCTTGTTAAATGGGTGTGGCCTCACAGGGTTCATACATACATGGAGCCCATGTAGTTGGCTGTTTATTGCCCTATTGTGGTTAAATGTCAACGACATCCAAAGTGCCTCACAGGCACAAACACACGGTGCTCGGCGCGCTGTGGCGCACAGTGATTTGATTAATGATTAGCCGTCAGTCGATTTCTGCAGAGTGAGGAAGGTCGGAGGAAACTCTGCAATCAGTAACCGTGAGCTTACTAATGATTTTTAACACACATTTTAGCAATCTATTGTTACATGGCTTTTATCTGGTCTGACAAACAGCATTTATTGGTGATAGTTAATAGTTCAATAAATGAAAAACCATGCACTTTTGAATTGTAGCTGTGTGGTGGAGAGGCGACAGCCATCAGGGACTGACTAAAGTTGGAGTATTTATTTTAAAGTGATGAATATCAGAAAACCACGCAAACCTCACGGTCATGGAAAATGTCATTATGCAAATGGCACAATCAAAAACTGTGGCTTTTAGTTTAATGTTTTGTTTTGAATTTGTCTTATTATAATCTTATCTGCATTGTAATTTGCAGATCGACTAATAAAAATAGCTTATTTGCATGACATGTAAAAGAGCCACACACATAGATCACAGTTCAGACTTTTTTTTTTTTTTTTTGCCCCGTTTGCACTGATGACCAAGCGCTTGCATCCTGTGCGTAAAATACGCGCACCAAGCAGGAGTATGAGGTGTCTTGGATTTTAAAATCCCTATGAATGTTTTCACGCACCAACATCATTATAGGCTCGTTATTAATGATCAATCCTAACATATAAGTGTGAATTTAATATGTTATTGATATATTCTGTGCGTATAATACCTTTGGTGTGGTAACCTACCCTCACGCGGCGCTTCTGGGTCCCACGCTGACCACATCTGGACAGAGAAAAAGGGGGTCCAGCAGACGATATAAGCCACGACGATCACAAAAGTCATTTTTACTGTGGTTATCTTCGCCTTGGATATGAGCTTCACGCTGCTCACTCGAGCCAGTGTGTTGCCTTTGGAGGTTTTGGGCGTCAGGCTGATGCACTGCTCGCGCCTGGTTTTCAGTTTAAAGTTTTGCCAAATCTTGAAGCTTATCAAACCGTAGCAAATGCTCAGTATGGCCACCGGGATGATGTAGATGGTGAGGCTGATCCAGGTGATATAAGCTTTGGCTCCCCAGGGCTTCACGAAGTCGCCCCAGCAGTCATACACTCTTGATCCAGGTGCGCCAACCTCTCGCAGGGAAAAGATGAACATCTGTGGGACACTGAGGAGCAGACTCAAGATCCAGGAAAACACCACATAGATACGGTCTTTCCTCTTGTGCAAAGAACGGAGGGGCTGACAAATCGCCATACACCTGTCAATAGACATTAAAACAAGCATGTAAGTGGACGCGAACATCCCAACAACCTGTAGGTATTTTACCAGTCTGCACACAATGTCAGGTCCATAGAAGCGAAATGTGATGTCCCAGATAAGTTGAGGGAGAACTTGAAATATCGCTACAACCAGATCGGCGATGCTCAGGTGCTTCATGAAGTAATACATGCGGGACTGGCTGTGTTTGGTGGTGTGGATGGCCAGCAGGACGCACAGGTTCCCCGCCAGCGCCAGAAACAGCACCAAGGCGAGTACCGTCACCTCCACCTTCGCCACCTCCTCATTCCGCTTCAGAGGATTCGTCTGGTTCGATCCACCGCTTGAGTTGAGGAGACTCGAGTTCCTCCAGGTTTCATTGAATTGCCAAAAGTCACCTTCGTTTGAGATACTTTCCATTGCGGCAGCCTCGTCCTCTACTGATGCGTCAGGCTTGTGTTGTCATGCAATGACTGGAACAGGCACCTGGAGGTTCTTAAGTGATAGTCAATCTTCCTTGTGTCCACACAGGGTGAGTTGTAACGACGCTCAAAATTTGATTAAAATAATAAATGGATCACTTTTTTTGGATCGCAGTCACCCATGCTTCCAAAGAAGTGAAATTAATAAATGTTTGTAAATCTTTAAACAACAAGAGGCATCTATTAAAAAAAAAAAGTGGGAGCCAAAGCAGAAATCAACCTAAGGTTCATGGACTTGGTCTGGACCCACAAAATGGCAAAACGGTCTGAAATACGCAAATACAGCAACTTACGAGTAAAACGGGAACGTTCCAAAACCAAAATGCCAGGATGAATAAATCCAAATCATTGAGAAGGTTATAGTGCAGGTATGTGTTTGCCTTCAAAATAATAATAATAATGATAAAAACTAGTAGGTTACAATATCAAAAACAAAAGAAAAAGGCTGAAAAATCCAAGCATTACCATCTACTCCTGAGAATCAGAACGGCACGCGCGATATGGGCTGCTATACAGGAGGCTGCTGTGCCCAGTTTAGTGGTAACAGTCAACACTCTTACCCAGCACCACCATTGGGTGGCGATGTAAGCCATTCATCTTCACTAACTAAAACACAAGGGGCCTTTGCAGCTCAGAACCTCACCCTCCACACAGCATGAATTTATTGTCGTGTACATGTAGGTTGTAAAACTATAAATCTGTCCTGGGGATGAGGAGGAGACAGCAGTGGCTGCAAGGTGGTGACAAAACACACTTGACAATGTAATATGTGTCAATGAGATGAGGAATTAGAATAAACAATTTTCCTGAAGATTTTCCCCCTGAGGAACTCACTCTTAGCCACAGTGGTTGAAAAAATAACAGCTGTTTAATGAACTAATGCTCAAATCACCAATAGAAAACACAGGATTTTACAAACATTGTTTGTTTGATACACAGTCCACACAGGGCAGAAAAAAGGAGCAGCATGGGCGTGTCCAGAGGGTGGCCAGAGGTGGCACCCCAAGTGCTGCTCTGCCGGCATGATTTGCTATTTGCATAGAATGGTTAGGGGGACTGTTAATTTAATTTATTTGATTTGATTTTGTTGACAATTTTCAAGTTATTCATTTTAACTTATTTGTTGTTTTGTTGGCACTTTATATTGTTAGTGTATGTTCAATGTGTTATTTATATACTGCCTCTCCAAAACTATTTATTTTCCTGTGTTATGAAGGAGAATACATTCACAGGTTTTCACAGGTTTTTCTTATCATGCATGTTCTGTCTGGAGGATGTTTCACATAAAACAGGAAGTACAGCTACCCGAAATGCGGCAAGTGCAGTTTAGAAAATTAAATTCTCACTATATTTCCGGTGATAATCAGAGATCTTTTCCCTGCTATTTATGTCTCAACATTAACATGAACATTACCCAGAACACATTTTTCTAAGATAAAAATGTATTATACAACACTTAAGGAAACAACAACAAAGCCTGACAACTAAAATGTTACCCTTCAAAATAAAAGCTTGTGTTTTGCCATCTTGAATTAACAGCACAACAACATCGCACTACTAGAGCTGTACATTTTTGGTTGCACAAATTAAAGCTTGAGGCTTTATATTACATTTTTATGGTGTCACTCTGTTGTGATGACTAGGGTTATTTATTTTTGAAAATCAAAATTAAACACTGTAATTTTAGTAATTAAAGTAATTACAAAATACACTACACACTAATGCACAATATAAAATACATTTGAAAAAACAAACAAACAAACACCATGTCACAGTTCTTCTCTAACTCTAAGATGCAAAACTAATCAGTTGTGCGATCTTATCAAGGAAACACCCACCTCAGCGGAGCTAGTGTTTATCTAAATGAGGATTTTTGCTGGAACATAAAACAGTTTGTTTGAGCCCCAAGCCTTTGCAGTCAGACCAGAGAAAGTAAAGCACACATGCCCAGAGAATATCACCCTCACTGCTTTTTGTTGTCTGTGTACTGTCAAATGACATCTTAAAGTGGATTCACAGCTCAGATTGAAAATCTATTTGATGCACTGTAGATTCAAGTGAGATGACAAGAACAACATGATTTATGTTGGGGGTGACTTTGCTTTAAAACCACAAGGAAGGGAGCCTTTCTGTGTGTTGTTATCCAGGATGATTTTGCACTGTTTGACATCAGATTATTAACAAAAAAGTGATAATACCAATCTGTAACCTCCTACATGTGGGAAGAGACAACCATATGAAGTTGAAAATTTATTGGCAGTGGTGTGTGATGTCCATGTTAATGTCCATCTGTTACATTCCAGTAATTCCCGTGAACACACATTTCTTCGCTCTTGCCATTTGTGTTGCCAAGTGCACGGCTGCACAGGAATTCAAGCAGGGACTACAATGGCATTGATGTCTGTTTTTACTTAATTGATGTGGTTGCTGGTGTAACACTATCAAAATTTTAACAACATAAAAATAATGATGCATTAATGCAAAAACATAATGCAGAGATTCTTAGTGAGTGGATGAAACAGGACAGATTAAGGGCTTGTAACAATGTCAATTATTGTTTTGTAATATGTGTTTATATGTAAAATTCCACATTTACAGACAGATATGTACATCATTTGTTTTCAGTGATATGTTTCCCCATTGTAAAGAGTGTATACACCAGGGATGAGGTATGTGACTTTTCATCTATAATGTTTTGTGCTGTAGCTTCCTTATTTAGATATTTTATTATCACATAGATGTATATCACATTTATTTAGGGACTGGTGTTTATGCATTTCCTGTCAAACATTAAACAGAGACTGCCTCCAAAAGAGTTTGTGTTTTTTTTCCTTTTAAACACACTGCACAGTGTGACCCCCTACTGGTTACAGAAGATGATCACTTACAGAAGATTATTAAACTCCGCATAAAATGATGGGTCTGCTGCTTAAATGTGGCAAACCAAACACCTCTAGTAGATAATCCTTAGTCAGGACTATGATTCACTTTTTCAGGAATTTTCACTGTTAAGAATTTTAGAAAGTAGAATTTGTGTGCTACTATTCAGCTCTTTAAATTTCCAGCAAAATTGTAGATCCTTTGGGAAAAGGTCTCTAAGCCAGAAACACACACACAAAACACACACATGCACACGCAAACACACACACATTCACTTACACACACACACACCCCCACCTGGTTTTGTGGCTTTCAGTTTGGAAAATGCTTGATCCTCTCGAAGCAGTAGCATGAGCCCTGCTGATGACTTTACACTAACTGGAAATTAAGATGGTGAAAGACGAATAACGATGCATTAAATCCAGTGATGGAACTTGTTGAATTTGGATGGAAAATGTTTTAATGACCTCACTATATTTAGTGAGGAACATGAGGAGAATAATGGAAGTGGATATAGCCTGAAAAAAAGAAAAGAAAAAAGAACAACGAAATAAAAAAAAGTGAAAAATGTCTTGGCACTGGTGGATCAGTGTGAAAGCTCAACAGAATGTAATTTGGAGTTTGATGAAAGAGCTGACCATTTCTTTCCTTTCTGTCATATTGTAAAGGTTTTGGCCTTACTATGTACAGTGCCTTTGGATAATGTATGTTGTGACTTGGAGCTATACAAATAAAATTGAATTTAATTGAATTGAAATAAGTCAGTCAGTGTTGCAAAGCTTTAAAGGGACGAACGTTGGCTGCCAGAGAAGGTTTACTGTCTCAGAAAGTATGTAGTGAATATGTGATAGATGTGCACAGTGTGCAAGCTGTCAGAGGTTACAGTTAGTCATATACTATTCTCTGCTCTGAGTTACTCAAATGACTCAGTATGACAGTAAAGTATCCTCAGAAGTTAAAACTGATTTTCCAGTTGCATAAAATATTACTGTAAAAGTGGAAGCGCAGTTACAGTTGGAGATATTGCTGGAAATAACCTGTGTCCCATTTAAGGAACTGGATCCTCTGATCCGTCTGCATTTCTAGACTAAATATGTCAGCCAGCAGTATGTGAATGGGTATGAAAGATGAGTGATAGAAAATATGCACTGTAAAGAGGTGTACTGTCTGATTGAATGGATGTGAATAGGTGAATAGCAAAAACTGTAGTGAAAAGTTTTTAGTGGGCATCAAGACTACAAAAGCAATATATTATTACAAACCATTTACCATTCAAGGAGCTGGATCCTCTAGTCTGCATTTCTAGACTAAATATGTCATATTGTGTTGGCAATTTTAAATCCAGGGTGTGCAACTAAAAGGATGGAGCCTTTCAACAGTCCTTATTGGCTCAGTTCCTGTAACATCAGGTGACTACATTAGAACATGTAGCCATGCTCAGGTTGGCATTAGTTAATGGTAAACATTCATTAACAGTAATGATGATAATACCGATGAGTGAAAAAGCCACTGAAATTAGTTTCATCCATCCATCCATCTTCTGCCGCTTACCCGAGGTCGGGTCGCGGGGTCAGCAGCCTCACCAGAGAAGCCCAGACTTCCCATGCCAGCCGAGAGACATAGTCTCTCCAGCGAGTCCTGGGTCGTCCCCGGGGCCTCCTCCGATGATTGGCCTGCCGGTACCTATCAGCTGCCTCAGGAGTCCACCAGGCCAAAAAGGCCTAAAAAGACTCCTTCTTCAGCTTGACAGCATCCCTAACCACCAGAGTCCACCAACAGGTTTGGGGATTACAACCACGACAGGCACCGACAACCTCCTGGCCGCAACTCCGGTAAGCCGCCTTAACAATGGAGGCACGAAACATGGCCCATTCTTATTAATAGATTTTTTTTTTTAATTAATTAAACCCTTTGTTTGGTACGCCATCAGGAGCTCTCAGCCCTTCCGACCTCCTGCGCCGCGCATGCTCTCCGTGGTGAAGCCTTTTTATCTGCCTATCGGCCCATTCAGGCTCAGTGTCTCCTCCCTCCCTCGGAACATGCTTAAAGCTCTGCCGGAGGTGAGGAGACTCCGCCAGACGTTCCCAACAGACCCTCACAATACATTTGGGTCTGCCAGGCCTGACCGGCATCCTCCCCCACCATTGGAGCCAATTCACCACCAGGTGGTGATCAGTTGACAGCTCCGCCCCTCTCTTCACCCGAGCGTCCAAGACATGTGGTCGCAGGTCAGACGATAGAACTACAAAGTCAATCATTGACCTGCGACCGAGGGCATCCTGATGCCAAGTGTGCATGTGGATACCCTTATGCTTGAACATGGCGTTCGTTACGGACAATCCATGACGAATCCAAGTCCTTGCTTACAGTAAGTGGAACCAAAGTCCCCTTACGCCACAGTATCAATGGAGGGTATTACTCAATGCACAAAGTGAGTGGGAGTAAACATGACAGTGGCCGCATGGTGGATTGTGTTGAGTTTTTCTTTTTTAAAACACAAAACTTATCCAGCATGCACAATTCTGAGGACGCCCCAATCTCTAGCAAACATTTTGTCTCCTCTGAAGACCACTGCACGTTCTTTATTTTCTTGACCGTTTTCATCAGTTTGTTATCCTTCCTTCTTCCTCTCATCTGCAGCTTACATCGACACACTGACTGATGTTACAATGGTTCGGAAGGAAAAAACTGTTTTGTTTTTGAATCCAGGTTGAATGCACCTGAACACACCACCACATCTGTCCTGTATGAGATGTATGGGTCCTCTGAAAGGCACACCTACATGTTCACACCTTAGAGTGTATAGTGGTTCAATTAGGTTTTCTTTTATGCGGTGCATTCAACAGTGGCTTGGTATTTAACCTGTGAAGCTCCACTTAGCTTCAGAAAATAAAGTGCTTAATAATGTTGACATGTCGCTGATGGATGTACCTGCTGTACTGCTCTTAAATTCAAGTGAACAGCGAAAGAACACGTCTGTCTTGAAAAGTCTGTTGAAAGATTAAGGGAATCAAAAACTGTGACAGGAGAAGCTCAGCAGTCTTAAATGATTATTTATGTATCAATGAGTGTGGAAGAGGGAAAATCAGGATGACAGGGCTGAGTGAAGTCCAGGCTCCCTGGGCTCTTTGTGGTGAGCAAACACCGTCATGGAAATAGAGTTGGAAGTTAAAAAGATCACAGATGGACAAACACATTATGATCTTGGATTCCCTATATTAATGATGTTGCTGGAAAAAAAACAAATCTAAATATTGACATTTGTATAAAATCCAAAAATCAGGCCCATGTATAGAATGGGGGAGAAAAGGAGAGATTAAGTGTGCAGACAAATGATGTTATAATTTGACGACTCCAGTGAACATCTAAATGACAAAGTGGTCTGTTGGATACCACACTGTATAATCACATCATCCCTGGTTCGATTCCTCTGGAAAACCTCCATTACATGATGTCATGCCTGTTGCTTGCTTTGTATATTTCTTTTTATTTCTATTTTCAATCTTGTTGAAATTCTTATTCAAAATTTATTTTAGATCTTATCTTATCTTATCTTATCTTATCTTATCTTATCTTATCTTATCTTATCTTATCTTATCTTATCTTATCTTATCTTATCTTATCTTGTTTGTTAAAATAATACATGCATTAAAAACAAAACTAAACAAATACTGTACCTCCACGGCTCAGTCCACATTTCTATGATAGCTTCCTGTGACCTAAAAGATGTTTGGTATTTTATTCAGTCATGCAGGTCATATGATACAAATAAATGAGATGATGGACACACTGCAAACACAGCCAAAGCACTTGACTTACCCACTAATAAATGTGCTTGAAACCCAGTATTATTAAAATAAATCAATTTGGTCTTCACATCTCCAGCTGTTGAAACCTTGCAGTATAGAACATGTAACACCCCCTCACACACACGCACACACACACACACACACACGCACACGCACACGCACACACACACACACCACCCTCACTCTAGCCCCAACTGATTCCAGCGGCTCAGCAGTTCTCTGCACGGTTCCCACAGACACTGGGCTTTGAGTTGACCGATCTAATTAAAGCTAAGGTCCAGGCTCAAAGCCCTGATGAAGTAAGATACAAAGGATCTGCACACTAATACATCTGGCCCCTGCTGCTTATGTAATCACTCAGTACATGAAGTTCTCCGCTTACCATTTCCCTCTGAGTGATTCTGTGTCATGAGGTGCATGTAAAAAGTCCAATGTACTGTGAGGTGCAGCGGGATGCCGTCACTGGTTCAGCAAGCATTGGATCTGCTCTGCATGCTAATTACACTGTTTGGCTCTATTACCTTCACTGAAATGTGCTGTTAGTGTTACCTGAGATTGTGGCCACACCGTCACAGGTGTGACACTGTGAAAGCAGAAAAGTGTCATCTCTTTTAAAAAAGATGAGATGAA
Organism: Brachirus orientalis; assembly: GCA_016785285.1. Lineage (NCBI taxonomy): Eukaryota > Metazoa > Chordata > Actinopteri > Pleuronectiformes > Soleidae > Brachirus > Brachirus orientalis. Next base: position 5,078,850 of record JAFBJR010000060.1, read on the forward strand.
AGCATCCGCACTGAAACATACCCTTGCTCATTACAGCAATGAGCAGGTTATAGCTCCAGTCTGTAACCAGTATAAGAAATAAAAATAAAGATGACAAAATCTGACACTTTCGTCAACAAACTGGCAAAAGATCGATTTAGAAGGTAGGAATAAGAAGCGGACTAATCTCTTTACGAGGTACGGAGGAGGACACACAAGGAAAGTGGCAGAAATGATGGTGTTAGAAAGACAGAGAAGAGACGGCATACGAATTTCATGTATGATGTCCATCCATCCATCTCTCTTATACCGCTTATCCAAGGTCGGCTCACAGGGGCAGCAGTCACGGAAGAAATATGTAAACCATGCAGAGCCAAACTCATAGGGGGAAAAAAAAACACAACAAACCTGAAGTGACATTTGGAGGCGAGTCATCCAGAAATCCATGCAAAAGTTCAATAAAGTGCTAACAACAGCTAAGCTGTTGTTTTGTCTTTATATTAAAAATGCAGTTCAAACTGATACAAACCACCAACACTTCAAATTATAAGTCTAAATGTAATCTTTCACTGTCTTCAAATTGATACAAACATGTAACAAAAAGAAAAAACAGTTATATCTTTGTTCTAAATTTAAAATTTAATAATAACATATTGAACAATAAAAAAAAATATAAAACAAGCCCACTAGATTTCAGTCGATCAAATCCACTGTAGATTTCTGTCAGTTGTAATGCATCACTCTGTGTCACTGGACACAAATTGAAAACTTTGCTATAAACAGAGGGAGAGAGAGTCATGTGGAGCTGATAAGCTTAATCAACCTTATGTGAACTCATATGGGAATGTTCTGAATGTTATAGACATTCTTTTACACTGAAAATCCACACTGCAGCTTTAAAATTTGCTAAAGTTTTTTTTTAAAAAATAGGTTTTGCTGCATAACTGACATTGGTGAATCCATTTTATCTTATTGTGACTTGCAAGAAAACTGGCTGCTGCTCAGACAGTTTTGCTTTAAATATTTTTGTGAGTAAATAAGTGAAGTCATATATCACACCAACCTGAGACATATCTCACTCAAGCAGGAGTTGTGTTGGACAATATTGCATTTACTGCGTTTCATGTGGGCCTCATTTCTGGGGAAATGCCCTGATTCATTACAGGAGCTTCCTCGGCTTGTACTTCAGCTTTCAAGAGCCTCCAAAACAATAACAGGAGAAGGCCTCCTGTGGTGCATCTGGAAGTCTGGGTTTGCCTTCTTTGAGAGACATTTACAGGATATGGCAGTTGATCTTGAAGGAAAATAAAGCAAATAATTCAACAATATCCAAACACCAAATGCCCGTTTTTTGTTCATAGGGCAGAACACACATTGTTTGAGCCAGTTTAGAAACCATATTTGGCCTGCTGACAAAAGGAAGACAGATAATATGGATGGCCACAGATGACTCATGTTACAAAAATGTGAAAACTGGAAACTTGATAGAACAGAGTGATTAGCGATGTGTTATTGCAAATCACTTTTTTACGTGCCGTGGTGATGTCAGATAAACATAATGGGGTTTTCCACATTCATAACACCAGAGTTTATAGAAGTAGGGACTTTGGGCTTATCATACTTTTTGACCAGTAAGTCATTCATCTTCCTGTTCCCTTTATTGCTGTGTTAAATCAGGGCTGTCATCAGTGTGAATAATACTTTATCGATGATTTTTTTTAATCCAGACACAGAGTAAACAAATGTATATATTCGCAAACTTTCTATGATCATAGATGATGATGTGTCTGAAAGGAGATTTTTTTTATATATATATAATTTAGTAATGCAAATGTAAAACTGTGAGACATATAATACCAAATTGGTTTTAGCAGTTTATTGGCAACTCTAGGCTTGCTAGACAAAAAAAAAGGAAATTACACATCCAGATTTGTCCAAGCCCTCAAAAACATTGTTGTTTACCAGAGCTTTCAAGAATGAGTGACTCCTATCTCCAGTGTAATGTTTCCTATTTAGTTTTTGTAACTGAGACACTTAATGAGTATTCTTATATTATTCGGCATTGTCATTTTATCTTTTTTTCTTTTTCTGCAATGTGATCCACCTTTTTCTTTGTTCTCTTGTTTGAAGACTAATTGGTTTTTTTCTGTGCAGCACTGTGGCTCACCTCACTGCATGAAATATACTTTCTAAATAAAATTGTCATGGCTTGCCTTGCCCCTGCCGTTGCAGTTCTGTCTGTAGCTGGTATGTTGTAATTAGACATTAAGAATAAAAACTTGTATATAGTGTCATCATGTGGTAATCAAAACGGAATCAGGAATGATACGAATGATGATATGAACTAAACTTCTGTGCCCACTGCCCTTAAGGAAAAAAAAAAGTTGGGTGAATGCAGGAAACTAGGGTCATAAACGACACAGTGATTAACATGATCTTTTATGATCTTTTAACCTACAAACCAATTGAAGTTTGAGGGCAGGGTGGTAGTAAGCAGAAGGAATAATAGTTGTGTGACATTGGCTAATAGCAGTAATACATTTTAATCGTTAAAAGAGGGACTGGAAAGCACCACACCAAAGAACAACATAGTTAAAGCAATGGAAATGTAAGTACCTTAGTGTGACACTGTTTATGGCCTCTTATGTGAGTGTGGAGCAAGAATGACTCACACAGATCTAACACATTCTGATTCACACATGTACCTGCCACTCCAACAGTAAATATGCGTGCCTCGCAAACTGCTCACTCACAAAGACTTGCATGATGATGCTTCATGGATTATAACAAAAGCAGGCAAACACAGGAAACTGGTTCTAAAGTTGCAATAGAAAAAAAAGAAAACATAACTTTGACTGTAAAGTATGATCATTTCATTTAATATGTTATTAATGTCTTGCATCTTAAAATTAACACAGTTTGTTAACTGATTTATTGAGAGAAGATGGAGGAATAGGAGAAATGAACCTATTTTTCCACAAGTAGGCCTCATTCCTTGTGGGAAGTTGTAAAACTATATCCTCTATAATCATTCCCACAGTCATTACCCAACAACTGGGTCCGGACCCACAGATGGGTTCCAGGAGATTTTTTGGACTGGCAACCTGTCTAGAGTGTACCTCACATTTTGTCCTGTGTCAGCTGGGACTGGCTCCAGCGACCTCTGTGACCCTCATATGGAGGATAAAGCGGTAGAATTAATGAATGAAACAAAACAATTTTAGGTGGCAATAGAATTTGTCAAAAATGTAATATGAATTACCTTGCTCTTGTAATGATCATGGTTATTTGAGAACTGGGTCATATTGGTTTGTCAGTTTTAAAAATTGGGTCCAAATATAAAATGTTTGGGAAACATAGACTTTGACTAAAAGAGATTGTTACGTTTTTCTTAATTGCTTATATGAGATACTGTTGCATAGTCAGCACTGACTATACTAAGCATGACCACTGTGCTGTGTGACAGGATGTGAATGAACTGTTTTTAACATCTGTGTTTGTTGCATTTTGACTTGCTTTTACAGTTATCCCTGAGACAGATAACTAATAAAGAAAGGTACTTAGTTTTAACTGGATTTCAACTTCTAACAAGACAAGCAGAGTGGTCACAGAACTGTATGTACAGTATGTGAGGGAGGTTAATCACAGCTCCTCTCTCTCAGACCATTACCTCCAAATACAGCAGTTAGCTGCTGGCCATTTGTGTGTGTGTGTGTGTGTGTGTGTGTGTGTGCGTGTGTGTGTGTACTTGTATTTGTTACCACTTTAGGACCTTTTCTGGCATACATACATACCTTCAAGTCAAGACCAGTAGTCCTCACTGAGACCAAAACCTTGTCCTGATGAGCCAGAACCTAATTTCTGAGGAAGTTTAGGGCTAAGATTTGAATTATGGTTAAATTAAGATTAGGGTTAAGCATGAGCTGGTTATGGTTAAGGTTAGGGATAATGCTGCGTTTAGGCTGTCTGAATGAGTGAAAGTCAATGCATTCCTAAGAAGAAAAATTAAACTGCCCAAACCCCTGTATTCCTTATGATGTGGGGACCTAAATCCGTTTACATCACAGTCACATTATGGGGACTTATCTTCCTTATGGGGACAAAAATCAAGCCCCCATAATGTATCTTTCTGCATTTTAAGGTGGGGGCATGTTTTAAAGTTACGTTACGGCTAGGGTTATGGCACCTGTAATTACAGTTAAGGTTAGAGTAAGTCTCCAGGAAATGAATGCAAGTGAATACAATGTCCTCTGAAGTCATGGTAACCAGTGTGTGTGTGTGTGTTTGGGAGGTGAGCTTGACTTTATAGCACTATTACATACACCTGAAAAACCACAGTCCTGGCTGTAATAATTGCCCGGCAGTATGCCAGTCTTATTTCAAATGTAATTCATGTCAGATTAATCCTGCCAGGAGCCACTAAGTCACAGTAATTTTAAAAAACACCTGGGGAAACTGTCATTAGTAAATGTAAAATGCTGATGCCTAGAGAGTGTGCTTGTGCATTTTAAAGCCCTAAAGTTATGGGTTTGTTTGTGTCTGTCTTTGTCCAACCGTGGTAAATCTATTTGTATACTGAGTAACTACCTCTTTCACCCACTTCTTTCAAGGAGGTAAATCTGCAACGTTGTCCCGATGATACGTTGTGCTGAGGTCTGTGCTGAGGTGGGTAAGGTTCACCAAATGAATTTCCCACTGTTTGGTTTCATATAATTAATGTTTTTATAATTAATTTTGACTAACACTTTAGATAATGTAGATAAATTACATTATCAGTTCTACCCAACTGAGAGTGTAATTTATTCTTTGTGCTATGAAGATACTGTATTTCAATATGTGCCCCATACTTAAAAACATCTACTGTGTAACGTTTCATTACTGCTTGATTGCTTCTCAGAGGGTGATTGTCGTGGTGCAGCATTGGTAAACTATAATAGGAAGCCTTACATTACATTTTTGTAATGATCTTCCATGCTCCATTCTGAACATAAGATGCTTTTATATGACAGGCTTATATTTAAAATTTTGCTGTGAAACTATGCTGGACTAAGTGGTTGTATATGAGACAAAATGTGATTTCACCTCATCATGGTCATCACGGACATGAAGTAACACAGGAGCATCACCAGTGAGCTGCATGAAGCATTGGCTGCAGTGACTTTGGTCTCAGCAGGTCAGACACCCACACCAAAAACTGGACCATAGACACCATCCAAACAAAATAACATCATCCCCAGAATGTTTCCACTCGCATCACATTGCTAAACATAGGGATGTTTTATGTTTTTCTTAGCTGGTTTATGTGTATATTTGATCAAATTAATCAAATCAATAATAATAATACAATGTGACAATGAATGTCAAGCACAACATACTCTGAACTGAAAACTATAACAGATTTATTATATTATGGCCCCTGGAATCACATACTGTAATACATGGATGCATTATTTTACAGGTATGAGCAGCAACAGTGACATGATTCTTCCTTCAACTTCAAGAAAACATGCTAGCAAATCTCTTTTTGCACATTTAACAAACACACAGTAACATAAGCATCATTTGGACTTGTCTTTCTGGGTGGCCCTATTTATTGAGAGTTTAATTCAGACTTGCTTTTCTTACCATGAGGTTAGAAAAATGGCTCCTTAATGTTGCACTACATTGGGGTATTTGTCTGTTTTCCCTGTAACTAAGAAGTTAAAGACACTAACATGCACCGTAGTGTAAAAGGACACTATGGGGACACTGTAATAATTAGTGGGTTTGTCACCACGTGCAACCTCCTTAGTAAAAAGCTTTTTCAGGTAAGTGCCAATTTAAGTGTAATGCTGATGTACAGTTTGTACTCTATATATAGACATAGTGGAGCTGATCTTTATAACTTTCCCCCAAACAGTTTTATATGAAATGAAATGAATAGCAGTCTGTGTATGATAAGTGTCAGACTGTTTGTATATACCACGCAAGATACCAGATGGATTATAAACCTGTGTTTGTACATGTATATGTACTGCAAAAATATTGTAATACACAATTCAAAACTATACCCTATACTAAGTCCCAATAAAAGGAAGTGAACTCACAAATGGCCTGTTATGCTTCTAAAATCCAGCAAGCACAACTACTGACTTGAGATTTAGGATGAAATGAGGGTTGCTTGATTTATGTCGTCGGTTATGTAACTGTCCTGAAAAGATTTCATATCACGTCTGGGCCCACTTTTCACCCATCTTAGCAACTTTATGCTCCAACAGTCAGAGGATGAAGTTATTGAAGTTAAGACACTGGGACACAGTCATTAAAGTGAACTTCAGCTCATGATCCTGCCGAACACCAAAGAGCAAGGAATCAGTGGTTACAAATGCCATTTAGTTGAAACAAAACATAATCCTCTTAGCAAGTGAAACTTAGTTTATCAGCCGGTCTTCTGTCACCTCATTAAGAGAAAGACTGAGGATTATGCTCAACCTGGATTAGTGTCAAGACTCCATATAGTCCAGATAGTGCAATAATCCATCATGCCTGAGATGCATTTCATGTCATTTTCCCTTCATTGTTGTCTATTGCAGACTAATTAATCCACAAAGTAAAACACAAAAAAGAGCTCAAGGCAACTCCTAATGAATTAAAGACAGATTTTTTTTTTCTGGGATAAAAAAATGCTGTTATTAATTGTGTTTGCTCAACCAAAACATATCTTGCGAACAAACACAGAGTAGGCTACTGACTCATACTGTGGGTTTCTGTTTCTCTCCATAATATCATATTGTCTCAGCCTGAAGTGCCTCGATGTAATGAATGTCAACTGACTGACTGGTTGATTTGGTACAATAAATATATAACATCTTTGATTTATTCCTAACTTTTTGGAAATGATCTGAGAAGCTTATTTTGTTTTTGACAGCAGCAGTGAGGAAAAAGTCAGGATTAGTTGCCAGAATTTGATGAAATTTAGGATCACTTCTCGAATGAAGTACATTAGCAGACTCATCATTGGGCATTCTTTCAATTACATCTGGCCGTTTTGCTCTCAGAGTCTTTTTTGTTGTTTCCAGCAGACACGTTTGAGAAACAAACATTCTGTCAGAGTCTTACGTTTTAAATAACATTTAATGACTCATTTTAAAACTATTCTAGCTAACTATTGTGCTTGTGGTGTTCTTTCAGACAGTGGGAATCATGTTTTATTCAGAATGTTCAACTCAACAGTGTGTTTCACATGCATTTTACTTTGCTTTCAACTTCGGTCCGGTTTACCTAAAGCAGGTCAATGATCATAACATGTTTATACTTTTCCTCTGCTCTTAATTTCTGTACTGTTTTACTATGTATTTTATTCCTGTTAATTTATTAAATGTTTTAAATTCTTTCTTTTTTATGTGAAACACTTTGAGTACCTTGCAGATATTGTAAAGTCCTATAAAAATAAACATTGATTGATTGATTGATTGATTGATTGATTGATTGATTGATTGATTGATTGATTGATTGATTGAAGACTATGGCTGAACACCATTTGCTCCCACCCTACTTTTCTACAAACCAGAGATTTGGAGAACCTGTAGAATTTATTTACATTGCAATGTCATGGCTGAATTTCCTTTCATGGTTGTGGCAGTTTCTTAGTCCATGAAAGAAGCCAATCTGTTATAAAAAAATATAAAACAGTTTCTTTTAGATTTTTGATGAACTATGGCCCAAGTGTGAAGCAGTTGTCTTTGCTTGTTTCCTACTGACACTGTTTTGTCATGCGCTGTCCTTGTTATTTTAATAGGATATATATCCTTTACTATATTACACTGGACTGGAAGAGATTACATTTCAATCAAAATTGCCATGCCAAGAGAGGGTGTTAACAACAGTTTTAACTGAACATTTCAAATCTGAGTGCACAGCACAGCTATAAAACAAGGTCACGACGTCTTCAAGGTCTCAGTTAAATAAACTATGTCAAACTCTCCAGCCATTCTACTCTGTTTTACTGAAAAGTGCATTTTGCCAATTTTAGCTCTGTTAAACACACAACTAGAACTGGATTTGATTTTGTTGTCTTATCAGTGTGAACAATCAGTATTTATAAAAATGGTCTTTTCACAGTCAAAGATGCAGTAACCTGTATGACTAGACTGATTGAAATTAATGCCAATAATGTAAGTCCAAATAATAAAAAAACACAAATTAAAAGAGGGATATCACAAATAGACAATGACATTGATTTCAATCAGTTTCATTTGTCATCGTGTTGCCCACTGTTTTTATTATGTTGGGGTCACAAGAAGACAATATGGGACATTATGTGATCTTTGTAGGGTTTTCTCATTCTAACTTTGTAGCATTTCATGCCTGGTTTCACACAGATGTGTGAGCTCAACTGCCACCACCTGACTTTCTCTGGATTTTACAAATAACCAAATTAATGAAGATCTCTTGTGGGAAACCACAAAATAGATTTCTTCCTAATGATGACATAAAACATCCTGATCTTTACACATTATTGAATTTGGTGATAATTAATTCTGGGAAAACTGTAACACAAATTGTGTTTGTGATGTTGGGCTGCATAAATAAAATTACCTGAACTTGACTTGAAACAGTGTGTGTGAAATGTAATCTTATGAATAAAATAATGCTCCTGACAAATGTAGTATTGAGCTGGTTGATATTCAAATTAAGAAGAAGCGGAGAATGTTCACAGAGGGTGTAGCAGCTTTTGTGCAGTTCTGAAATTCCTCAAAGTCAAAAACAGACACTGTCGCCTGCAGCTAATAAGTGGAAAGCATTTTTCCCTCAAGACTCTGTTGATGCACGTGATGGCAAGACTTAAATACATTACATAAAGAGGCCTACAGAAACCTCCCTTAATATGAGCCGTGTTGTCTGTGTTTGTTTGGAGAATTATGCAAAAATTACTACTGAACAGGTTTATTCATTGTTAATAAATAATTTTCATTTTTAACTAGGAACTAATGCTGTCAAATTGTTGTAAAGTATAATATTCTTCTTTGAAATATAGTGATGTAGGAAAATAAAGATACATAACATGGTAGTGTATGAAAATGAAGACAGATGATGGATGAGGATATTTTTCTCCCACTCCTTTTCTCTTATACACATATGCACAGATAGAGACGAAGGCTCGGAGTGGCAGTTGTTAAGGGGGCGCTTGATTTGTTTTGCGTTATATTGGCCAAGCACACATTTTTAGTACTGGATGAACATGTTTGTGAGAAGCAAAGCTTGCGATCATGATTAAAATACTAATGAACGTCAAGGTCAAATTCACTTTGGGAACTTTTAATAGGCGCTTCTTCACATTTTCAACCATAATCCAACAGACAGGCTTATTCATGCATAGTGGGAAGTCATTTAACAGTGGTTTGAATGCTGCAGAAAACTGTTTAGATTTAAGAGTGAAGCTCTAGAGGTTTCACTTGCTTGTTTACATTCTTGACTTAGAGACTTGGTTCAGAGTTGCCACCTGGGAATCAAAATTCTTCCAAAACCAAATTGTTTTCACAGAGGTTAAGATGCTATCCAGTGTCGAGCACAGATAGCAGGAGTTCAACAACATTATTTTCTGAATGGAGAATGGCTTTTAACCTCAACCCCAACCTTAAACAACAGCTTGAGACATATTCACTTATCAGAGACTAACTTTTTTTTTTTTTTTCCAAAATATTACATCAACCAAACAAGATGAAGCGAACTAACAATATTTGTACTCTGGAGGATAATGTGCTCTATTGTTTGGCAAAGTATTACATTCTGTAACTGCTGTACATGGAAATCTTACCGGCTGAAGTCTGAAGCTTAGGTTTGAAGAGAACTGTATACAACAAAAATAAGTTTTAATAGTTAAAACATTTTGAAATTTTTTTTTTTTTTTTTTGAGATTTTACCTGTGCAGACTGTTGTTTAGGAAACACATTCTAGTATTTTATGGTAGTTGAATAGTATGTGCCTTCAGGCCCTTTCCTATTTTAATTGAGACTTACAGAGATTATTGTGGACAGAGGAAGTCATATCATAGAAATTAAAAGAACAAATTACCCTAGTGGTAAATCCCAAAACATAGCAGTCCCCTGCACATTAATTGAAAGAGCCAGCCTACTTAAAGGCAACTGGTTTTGCCCCTATTTTGTAGGAATTACAGCAAAAGAAAACACTTAAAAGAGAAAATGCTTTACAAACTTCAAAACAACTTTAACTAAGACCTAAATTAATTAAGTTCATTCAAACTAAAGTCATGTATTGATGATATGTGTCACATAATTTATTGTCTATCCTCCCTTGATGTCCATTTGACAGTCAAACCCTACTGTGAAAAAGAATATTAGCCATATTTATTTAAACTAAACTCCCTGCTGCTTGAGAATACGTAGACTCCCACTACGACAGGTTTGTAGTGCAGCCACAGACAAACAAACAAAAAACTTTTTATTTGCAAGACTTAGTGGAAGTGACTTTATTCTCCGCTTGGAATGCCATTTACTCTACAATATCTTTCTTTAGAAAACAGTTATTGGCTGTTATATAAATGTTTAAGATCTCATGGAAATAATCTTTAAAGGTCAAGTGCAACATTTAGGTGAAATTATTATTTATTTATTCATAAATTATTATTTGGCAGAAATTCAAAATAAAATAATTATAATTTTAAAAAAATGCACAATCACTTGCTTGTGTGAATTCTATTACCCAAGAATTAGCTTTTTATATTTATATCAGGAGCTGGGTCACCTCTGCACCACCATTTTGGACCACCATGATTTGCAATAGCCCACAATGGACAAAAACTTCTCTTTTGAATTCTGATGTTCAGTGACGTGTGGTGCGGCTTGTAAATGGTGAAGCACTGACTCATTCAGAGTCTGATTTACAAATATATATACCCCCAAAAAAGTAGCTTGTTCACTTTTCACTTGGCAGCACGCACAGTGACTACTGGTTATTTTTCATATCTCAGGTAAGTTACAGATTTGGACAGAAAGAATGTTACATTTGTATCAGCGGGAGAGAGAGAGAGTGAGAGAGAGAGAGGGGTGAGTGCATTTGCTCTGCACCCTCGAAGAACAACAGAAACAAGCACCTGTTGGGCTCGCATGTCCCCCCTTCACTGTGTCAGACAAGGTACGTCTGATTCACCTTTTGCCTTTTCACTGAGGTTTCATGTCCAATCAGCAGGCTAAATATGTCACACACACTCATTAAAGATAATATCCAGACTGTGGAAAGTCTGAGTGTATAATTAACTTGTCTGCAAACATTATATTGGTGCGTATAGAGAGACAGCAACAGGCACAAATGCATTAACCCTGTGTGTGAGGGACAGTACAGCAGGTGAGGTGAGGTGAGGTGAGGGACTAATTTATTTGATGTTATCATAAGTATTTTACTTTTCATGATCACAGGTCACCTGTCTCCCCTGACGGCACATTCCTGACCGAAGGCTACATACAGTATGTTCTTACTGAGAAGGTAAGAGTGAGCTGAGGGATATTCAACTGCAACATAAAACATCACCAATCCCTGGTGGAACATTTTGCACACCCAAGAGCATGATGAAGCCCGGTAAATAGTACGGGGTGCACAGGTATTGGCAAACAAGGTAACACATTTGACAATTTGAGCAATGTACTGTCTGCACCAAACCATTTTATTCAAAAGCTTTCCACATGATTACTCGCACAGTGTTCTGAACATACAAATGCAGAGATGTTCTCTTCTTCACGTTACGATGCTATTTACAATCCCCTTGACAACGGAAAGAGCTGTGACCCAGCTCCATCATTCAGGTAAATAACAGTACATTATGAAGACTAACCTACAGTAAGACCACAAAATGATTCATTTCAGTTGTTTGATAAATTTGCCAGTTACAGAAACCCTCCTCAGAGCAGATTTAAGAACTTATTGGAGCTTTTTTATTTCATCAGTTGGATATTGTCTGTCTGCAGCAGCTGGTAAATCTCTCCTGCACCCTGCTGAGTCTCAAACGATGAACGAATAGAGCAAACAAAATATAAACCCTTTGGAAGGGCAGCCCTGCAAGGTAAGCCGTGCCTAAACATGAAGTCATAGCATTCTTCACCCGAAGGCCTTATGTCTACAATCATGTGATAAACAAGGATTATGATGCTGCAGTATGTAAGAAAAACAAATTGGAATTGGAAGGATGTGTACTGCAAAACACCAGATAAAAACATCCGGTCGAGAACCAGTGCTCCTCACCAAATGATGGCATCTCCAATCTTAACTAAGACAGACAAATGAAACAAATCACAAAAGCATGTTTTACACTTTATCAGACATAAGCTTTTAGACATAAAGCTTATTTATCTTTAATTACTGACACTAAATATACAAATAAATATTAAAGATGAATTTGCCAGCTATGGTCAAAGCTGGAACAGAGCAAAAATCCTCAATCCAATCCACAATCCAGTATTTGTTTAGTGGTTAACAGTAAAATCACTGGCTTAAAAAGGTAGAGAACTGCTTCAAACTTTTATTTACAGTATAACTCGAAATAGCATTCACGAGTGCTCATGCCCAGCAAAGGAAAGACTGAGTAAACAGAGTCCTTGAAAAATAGAATACAAAAATTCTGCAGCATAACCTGATCTAGAAATACACATTGCCAAAGAATAAAGAAATAAACCTCCCAAGGATTCTTCAATGTCAGCACTGTTACATAATTATAATATTCCATAATATTCCATTGTAATATTAACAGTAGAACCCAACTGTTACAGTTGCAATTAAAATTACCGTAATTTCCGCTCTATAAGCCGCTACTTTTTTCCCACGCTTTGACCCCTGCGGCTTATAGAGTGATGCGGCTTATTTATGGATTTTTATGATTTCCGCCCCACCAGGATAAATAAAGTTTTCTGAATCTGAATGGATATTTACGGCCACCAGAGGGCGCTTCAACAGCGTAAGAGCAAGACAGACAGAGATACTGTAATGCTCCGAGGAAGACACTAGTTTAATTGTGTTTTGAACAGTCTTTTTGCGCTTCATGTACACACCCTCGTCATGGATAACACACCAAGAAATGTTTTTAAAGTTAAAGGAACAGTGGTTACACTACTGTACCTAGATGTGGCAGAAAGAGGAAGCTAACAACACCTGTCACCAAAGTCCTGAGGAGACAGGTGGTCAAAAATCTGACTGCAAAATTCCTGCAGCACGACTTAGTGGCAGCAGGCACTGAGGTTTCAGTTTCCACAGTAAGGAGCATACTAAACTCTGAAGGGCTCCATGCCCATACTCTAAGATATACACCACTACTGAAAAGCACTAAAGAAAAGCACAAGAAAAGTCAGCTCCAAATTGCTCAAAACTATATAAATAAGCTAAAGAGATTTTGGGATTCTGTTCTTTGGAGCAATGAAACAAAACTGAAACTTCAGGAAATCCTGGGAGAAAATATGCTGTCAGCTTAGGCATCATTGGACCTTTCAACAGGACAATGATCCCAAGAGTACCCCAAAGTCCACCAAGGCTTGGTTTCAGAAGATCCTGGAAGATACTAGTGTGACAGTCGCCAGACTTGAATTTATTTGAAAATCTCTGGTGGGATTTGCAAAAGGCAGTTGAACTGAAGACCTTTGCCCATGAGGAATGGGCTAAGATTTCCTCAGGAACGCTGTCAGAAGCTGGTGTCTGGTTATGCATCACATTTGCAGCACGTCATGACAGCAAAGGCTGTTCAACTAACTACGAAAAATGCTTGTCATGAAGGGGTTGAATAATAATTTTGAGAATGCAGTAGTCATTAAAAGTGCCATTTTGTGTTGAATTTAGAGAAACCACTTGTAATAGTTGTTTTCAGCTATTTAAATTGTTCTTGTTTGATTTGTTTATTGCAAACAGCATTGACAATAAACCTAATCTTTAGTGGGGGGGGGGTTGAATAATTTTGATTGTAACTGTATTTCTATACAAAGAGGATGCTTTTGGATTCACATCCAGGAACATAAAAGAGATGTAATCCACTTTTTTGACTTTTTAACAGTGTGACCACATCATCAGTGTATCTTAAAAATTAATGTGAAATGCAATTATGAGACAAACATGAGTGATAAGCCAGTAAGTATGATCATGGGATGACAATTATCCCATGACCTTCAGTCAAAAGGGCGTTAGCACCAGCGGGCGTGAATGGTTGGTTCTGATGCTTTCAATTTCCTGCTGTAGGTTTCCCAATATTTATTTCTACTTAACCTTAACTTAACCTTTGCATAATGCCAGACAGACACTTTAAAAACAGCTTCTGAAAGCCAATGAAGTGACAAATTGTTGAGATGGGACGGATGGACAGAAAAGGGAAGAAAAGTAAAACAAACATACAAACAAAGAACAAAGGTAGGGACCACTGCAGAGAGACGCTTGCTGGAAAATGGTTGCATTTAAGAAAGCGATAGAAATGGAATTGTTCCACCTTTTTTTCAATATTCCTTCCCCTCTCTGCGAACAGACCTGGGAATAACCATGAGATATCGCAGGCAGATGATACAGCAGTCTGATGTGATTTGCGATGATTTCTCATTCTATAGTGGAACACAGGGAGCATTAGTGAAAAAAAAACGTACACACATTAAGCCAATCAACAATTAACAACGTCCTTGAACACAGAGGGAACAGTCATTCCTCTGATTATAGATAAATTATTCAACCAAGGCATTTGCACTGTAGCAAAAGAGCAGGTGTGCAGCATCCGACCTTTGACGCTTTGTCACACTGACAAAGTAATAGTTATTTTATACAGCACATATGGTTTGATGGTGAAATTCTTTCTCTCTGATGGACGTAAATATACATAAACAAACAAACTGAGGGTGTTTACAGTCATGATCAAGGCTCTCACTGCCAAATGGCTATAGGGATGGGAATATTGACTGAGATACTTCCACACTATACCTTGATAATAAATTACTGCCTATTGCTTGCAATGCTTTCACAGCATATTACTGTGTGTTTATTTAGAGTAAACGACTGTACGATGCTTGGATATTTCTTTTTGTTTTGGGAAAGAAAAGAAAGCTTTAGAAACAGAAATGTCTACTACAGTTGCCAATTTACCGAAAAAAAAAAAATATTGGACGTTGTCAGAGTTATCTGCAGTCCTGTGTTTTGAAAAGACGTTTTTCAGTTTCATTTGATGCATGTTAACTTGAACGCAGACATGTTTACTGTGTCCTGTTTTTTGAGGGTTTATTATTTTTTTTAAGCACTGGCTCAATGGACAACTGGGCAGAGACACTCTGGTTATTGTCACATCAATCAAATTTGGTTCAAAAAGAGGAAAGAAAACTGCATTAATTGATGCTATCAATCACAATAATTGTTAAATTGCATTAACTCTGAATTAAACACAAATGAAATCAAACTATTGTGATACAATTGAATTGTGACAAAAGCATATCATCCCAGTCCGAGAAATAAATCATTCCCGGATCTTTTCGGACTGCTTCCCTGATTTCTCCACTAATACTATTTTTGAGCACGGACATTGACATTCACCTAGTCAAGTCTGTCAGATCTCAAGAGAGGCTGTACAATGAACCATCATCTATGACTCCTGCTGAAGTTTTGAGACCACACAATCGATTCATGTATAACCATTCAAGTCATTCTCAGTCTTGTTGTGTTTTGGAAATGCGGTTCCCATATCAATTGCCTTCCTCTGTGGATTTCTTCTCACTTGGTGAAGAAAGCAAATATAAAGCAAAATGTGCTGGTGACTTACTTCACTTCACTGGCTTACATGGCTCTGTGAACACTGTGTTCTACATTATCTTCACTCACAAAAATGTAATAACTGACACAAATGCCCAGGATGTGCTGTGTGAGAATGACATTCTGTATTTCATGATATAAAAATAGAATGGAGTTTATGTTAAACAATTAAATACTACATTAAATTAATGTGGTAAGGGCTAAAGTGAATGGAAGCTTGAAAGGTACAATCAGCATTTCTAATCAGCAAAGCCAATTTCTACTCATGTTCCACTTGCTGTGATGGGAAACAAACACAAAAACATTATTTCAGCTAATGTACTAGTGCACATGGGACAGAACAGGATACTTCCACCAGTCACACTCCAACCTCTGCTTCCTCTAATGCTGGCTAGTCTTCCTCATCATCTTCCATGGGAAACAAAGTCTACACCGTGATTAAAATGAAATCTAAATAACTATAACAGATATATTACCCTGCCAATTTGGTACAAAAATATTGCACTTGTTATGACAGACCTAACATTATTTCCCTTGGAAATACATTTTTTCCCCTGTATAACATAATTCATCCTGCCTATATGAGATATTCTGGGAGTCACATTATTTTCTATAGAGTATGATACTTGAGGGTCACTTGACACATTTCACTGCTACATAAGTAAACCATTCAAACACATGGATCAGAACCTGGTTAAATCAGGTTGAGGGTTTTTAGCCCCTGGTTCCTGTCATGCCTCCTTTATGGCTCGACAGTGTTTGGCCATTTTAGATTCAAAAGTCAGCCAGTTGAACTTTACTTGGGTCTGAATCCTGTTGTCCTGTGTAGGTTTTAAGTGACCAATGTGTCCCACATCAAAAGTGCTTCAGTGGTTCTTCTCTTGACTTTACCATGTCAAATAAAGTGAGTTTTTATTTGGATTTGTACTTTCTCTGTCATATTGCTGGGAGTGCAGAGCACCCGCGGTGAGGTGGCGACAGCTAATGCATTTGACTGAAAGCACCATTTTTGCTGGGAGGATTTCACTTCAAGAGAGGAGACATTTGCACCTCTGTGTGCTCCTCCAAAATGGCCTTCACTCTGAAGGTTCATCATTTTGTTTACGTTTTGCTAGTTATTCCTTTGGTCTTCCCAACAACTCTCTAACGTATCATTGCCTTGATTGAGGGGAATAAATCAGCGCACAATTATTCTGTTATATAGTTCAATATGACCAAAGACATTTGCACATCCCAAGCATCAGATATACTGTAAATATTATGTAAAAGGTGAGGAAAAAAAAGCAGCAAAGAGATCACAGACATCACCTGCCATATGTGCCATACTTAAGTGTCTAATTTCTTCCAACCTGGAACATAATTAATAAACAACATAGATAAAATGTGCGATTGAAGAAGACCTGCAACTAGTGATTGAGGCCATTAACTCCCCAGGAAAATATTGACTAATGTTAGAAATCAAGGGGGAAGGGGTGTAACGTGAGAAAAGGTTTTACAGATTTTACAGACTTTTTTTAAAATAAGTTAAAGTTCACCATAACACCACAAATTATTTCTCCCTTAATGCATATATTTCTACGTCTACCTTACGTCTTTCTGTAAGTCCAATTCAACACCTGCAGATAAGCCAAGCGCAAATGAAATGAAATGCGTCAATATTCAACTGAGCAAAGCAAATTAGCCACAGAGTGATGTTTTTATGCCCTTGACGTGGACCTTGAAGGTTTTCTTCTGGGGCAGAAGAAGAATCTCTTTTGGAAAGATACATGTGTCCTGTTATGACGACGGAAACCAGTTAAATGTCATAAAATTATATGGAGTGCAACCACAGGTAAGAGTGAATTCAGCAGTCATAAAATAACTATTACAGCTCTTACTCTAATGGTAATAAATGCCTTAATAATTACACTGTGTGTTGGGCTGTATTTGAAAATGAAATGTTTTGAGATTCACTTTTTCTCCACAGGACAGCTTATGTTCTGTAAGATGAAGTGAACCACAAATAAAAAGGGAAAAAAATGTTAGAAAACAAAGAAAAAGAGACAAAAGACAAAAAAAAAAAAAAACCTGTACAATGTATTTCACATTTAATTATCCTCTTATGTGATATTAAACATGGTAAAAGATGGAAAGAAGCTGGGAAATGCTGTGACACATTGTAAAAATGTTGTGGGCAGACAATCGCTTTATTTAAAGATATTTATGCACTGTAATGAGGACTGTGGGGGTATAGAAACAGCAGAGTAAGAATATGGAGAGGTGCTACACTGCAACAATGCTCCAGCCATGATTGTATTAAAGGAAATTGATCTGTGTTTGTGGTCTACTCCTGAAACGTCTCTCTTTGCTCACTTGTACCCACAGGAAGGTCAAAGCACAAGGTCATTTAACATAAGTGGTGCATATGGATGTTCAGTATTTTTCTCAATGTCACCCGATTGCTGCAAAATATTCATGTTTGCTTTACAAGACCAACAATTCTTGTACATCATTACACAACTGCCTTCTCAAAGACTTTTTCACATCTCTCAAAGTCAGAGGAGTCATTAAGCATGAATATGACTTTGTAATTCAATTCAGCAAAGTCTTAGCTCTCACAGAGAGGGCAAGTCGAGTCCAACTTAAAAAAACAAAGAAAAACTAGGAAGCAGATGCATGAATGCCTCCAAACCTACACAAGCAAGGCTTGGAAAAAACTAAAGAACATATAAAATATAAAAAGAGGGTGGAGGGAAATGTCCAATTCAATATTGGCAGGATATTTTTTTTACAGGGTTACTGCCACTGTGCTTAACTAAATGAAGAGGCCTTAGTGATGTTATAATCACAGCAAATGCCTGAGACACTCCCTGTTCAGGACAATCAGATGCTGATTTATTTTTCAACATCTTGTTAAATCCAGCTTCTGTCAGATGTCATGAAATAATTTGATCATTGTATATCGTACAGCATGTGCTGCAGATGCTCCATTGACGCACTGTGGTCTATCTGTCCAAGGAAAAATGAAATAACTACATAAAGATTTATGTTCTTTTATGCATTCTCCATCGAAACAGCTTCAGTACTTTTTGAGTGATCCTGCAAACAGACCGACAGAAGGTCTACATCAGTAGTATAATCACCTTGGCAGAGATAAAACCCAGAATAATTTGGGTTGTCGAGACTGTTTAAACTCGTCTTATTTTTACCGAGAATGGTAGGTTTATTTTTGACACAAGGGCATTAGTACATTTTTTATTTGGCCCATTTGACATAAAATATAAATTCTTCACTAAAATAAAACCTTTACATAGATTCATCTATACTGCACTCATAAACACAGTTCTTGGCATTTTATAAGCAAAAGAGAAAGAATTTCTTATGATTTATATTTTTGTTTTTATAGCTTTCGTTTTGTGGCAAATTAATTCTGTGCTGTAGCTTGTTGAAAAATTGAAATTTAAAGAAGATGATCCTGTCTGCCTGATTCTGTAAATGACTATAATTCAGCCTGTCAGATCAATTCAGGACTTGTTTTATCGCTCCAACAGTGGTACCTATCTAACTGTGGTATCTATCAAACTGCTCCCACTTTAAAAGATAACAAAGAATAGGCTCTCCATTCTTAACAGCTTTCATTATTTCGCATCTTTTGCAACTGATGGATGACATTTTTGAAAAGTAACAAAGGGAAAAACCATAGCAAACACATAACTGAAAGTGCTGTACATTAATGTGGTTTTCACAGTAAAAGCGAGCTTCCATTTATCTGACAACTCAAAGCAGAGAGTTGTCAGATAACTGTAGCTCCATGGTTCTCCAATGTTTTATACCACCTGAGAGAAATGCTGCTAAAATCCTTTAAAATACAGAGGAGGCAGATATACTTCAGACACTGGTCTAGTCAAACTAGATCAAGATGGAGCGAGAGATTGGGTGACTCTAATTATTACAATTATTTTGTTATTAGTTCAACTTTCTATGCACTCTGGTCAAAATTCAGCTCCACTCCGATCACATACCTTGGTTTGTACAGTAGAACGGTATTTCTGATTTTCCTGAAAGTAATACTAGAGAAAGCTCACGCACCACTGGTGGTACATGTGCCACAGTTTGAGAACCACTATAGCTCAACAGTAGCAGCAGTCAACATACTGAAGTTCCTATGGATCAACCCAAAATAACGAGATAACAAAAACAAGTCAGAGAAAACAGGAACATAAACAGATCTATTCACTGCTGATGCTTGTGATGGCAACTACTGCCTGAGGAAATATAGTTAATTATGGAGTTGGGCTCATTTCACTGTGTTTAGTCTCCCTCTGCTATTAGGACCTTGAGTCTGTTTAATGAATTTGCTGGTGCTGCTGTCCTGTCTTACGACCTTGTGCATAATTGTATTCAGTTGGCAGAACTGGGGGACTTGAGGAAGAAAACAGCCGCAGCTCTGCTTTATCTGATGCACACAAATTTTTAAATATTTCATAGTAAAGTAAAAATGGTCTCCTGAGTTCAAAAAGTGTGAAGGAAAATAGACTCAGCCGTGCTAAGCACCTCAACCTCCTCACTTAGACATGTCACAGGTTTACAAGAAACAGCACAGCTCCAGAAGACGTTTCACACCGATGACTTCACTCACACACGTCTGTTTATTGATTCTTTTGTTAGCAGAATTACATAAAACAACACACACAGTGCTGCAACAACTAAACAACCCTGTGCAGTATTGTTTGGACTGAGTGCTATTAAAAAAGGCACTGTCATTGTGAAAAGACAAACAAGAGAAGGATATGGGCGGCAGCACCAGTGTTTAGTAGTGTCACCACACTGGAAAAGAAACTGGTTTGCTTCCAGGAAGTCCATGCAGTGATGGTCCCGTTTCTCCTTCCAGATTGAGATTAAACAGGGGCGACTTGGATGGGAGCATAATGCAGGCAACGTGAGGTCCATGTCGAGTTCCAATAATGACCTTTGATAATTTCATAATCCAGTGTAGTGCTTTCCAGTTGGCCCAGTTCTACCTGTTGTACCATGATGTCATGCATGTTATTAAGCTTTCACTAACACTGTGATAAAAGTTTACCAACAGTTTCTGAGATGGACCAGTTCTCTTCATTGACCTCAGGAAGTAGAGCTGCTGGTGGGCCTTTCACACTGGTGGGGAGGTGTTTGTGGTATCCTCCATGAGGGTCGTGAGGTGGCTGGTGCCTAACCCCAGCTGACAAAGGGCATAAGGCAGGGTACACCCTGGACAGGACACCAGTTCATCACAGGCCCCCATAGAGACAGACAACCATCCACTCTCACATTTATACCTACGGTCACTTTAGAGTTTCCAATTAACCTCTGCATGTTTTTTGGACTGTGGGACGAAAGTGCAGAACAAAGAGAAAACCCATGCACACACAGGAAGAACATGCAAACTCCATGCAGAATGGCAAAGTGTTACCAACCATGCGGCCCTTTGATTCTGTCTTCAATATCGTCATTCGAAAATCAAGGTATTGGTAATATGAGTCACTGTAGTTTAGGAACAAGGGAGAGGGATGTCATGTGCTAAGTGTAGATTAATGAGGGCATAAGTTAATTTTACCTTGTCAGCCAACTGACCAATAGCCTCTACAGCCCAGACATAGAGGAAAAAAAAAGGTGAGTGTGGTTCTTGTGGATACAGTGGGTACATGGAATCAATGATTTCACTGCCTGCCTCACTGTTTCCAAAACTGAGGCAGGGATCAAGAGCCATTCAGTCTTCTCCTGTGGTTTCAAGAAAGAGCAACATCAAGAAAAATTCTAACAGGATCACTGTCTAGGAAAGAAGGATGCAGTGGAACCAGAGATGTGCAGCACTGTGCTTCTGACTTCAGGCAAGCTCTGTTTTTAATCAAGGTCAATTCCCAAATTGATCCTATACACATATACATAAACACCACCTCTCATGGTGTTGTTATCACACAGTCATATGCTATGACTTAGGCTTTCCACAAGGACTGGGTTCATTTAATTCATTTAATCCAGGTTATTCCTTGTGAGAGAAGAAAATGATGATTTGGAAAGTTACAGATTAATTGAAAACATTGAATTGCTACGGAGAGAGGGAAAAAATGTGTCTGAGTTCATTATCCAAGTTGAACAATGATTAAAAAAACTAAAACAAAACAAACTGGACTGTTTTATTTAATTTTATAATGTGGACTAAAACTAGAAATTGGATATTGTCCTGTGCAGTGGGAACAAAAAGAATATTCTGTTTACTACTTTCTAATTATTTGAACATACATATTTACCACAAAGTGTAACCTGATGACAAATTGACAAGAAAAACTTAAAACACTGAAAATTTATTAATAACAAACACACAGTAGACATTGCAACTTCAAAAAAAATCACAAAGAAATCCAGAAGGGAATTCTACCTATAATTCTCCCTATAATGTTGAATGTGTACGTATTAAGTTGGTCTCCCTCTTTCCTCCCTGCTCCTTCAGCTGTCCTACGTTTTACGCTGTCGTTTTCCCCGAACGGGTGATGAACCTGAGTTATCTCCTCTGGAGCTGAACATTTGGTTTTGGACTGAAGTACTCGCTGTGTCTCTGTGAAAAAAATATTTTCAGATTTTTTATTTAGTGTTCTGTAAACAGAGAACAGTAACATCAAACCTGGCTAATATTACAACCATTGTGGGAACAATCTGCTTCAGTAAATGCATGTTAACAGGAAAAGTAATTTTAAAAAAAAAAAAAAAAAAAAAAGAGAAAACCTGTTTTATTTACCAATAATTCAAAATTTAATTTCAGCAGATGCAACATGTATCAGATTTTACTGTGAGTCTATTTTGCTGTGCACTAAATCTGTAATAAACTATATATCAAAACCACAAACTTATCCTTATCCACAAACACATCTACATGCACCTGCAGTATAATTCCACACATTACAATCAAATCAATTCTCACACAAGGCTACAATAACAAAAACCCTTCCTTAGTATGAGAACAGGAAGCTGTCTGGATGACAGAGTACCAGCCGTTAGTTGATGTGAAGATTGTGACATGTATATATATTTTGTCAAATGAGTTCACATAAGGTTGATTTAGACCCTCATTTCCCCACAAATCTCTCTGTGCTTCACAGTATGTCAGTGTTTAGATCTCGCAGTGACCTGGGCCTGCGACGCTACACATTGTCCACACTGTGCACAGCAAGTGACATTTTCATAAAACATTTTCCTCACCTATGAAATTACGTTCTAATCAATACTTTGTGTGTAATTATTTGTTTTCTTACTAAGTAGCCATTAAACAAGAGGAATAACATGAACCAGGCTTTAGTACCACTAAATTTATTTTCAGACATTCTTCTTATTCTTGGTTTGCAATTGGTGTAAATGAGAGGGATCGGCTGACTACACCCAGCACTTCCTCTATTGCACTGCAGTTAGTGAACGTGCCAGGGAAAAGACAATAAAATTTCACGATGACAAATTTTAACAAATCAGCATCATTGTTTATGTTGAATAATCATTGCAGGCCTAAATCACATTAACAACAAAAATCAGCAAAAGTTAAGCACTGCAGATTTAATTTTTAAAAACTGTTGTGAAGCCTTTGGCAATTCCCAGCCCTGTTTTCAGCGAAGCACATCTGGACAGAGAGCTCCGTGTGTCTGAGTAAGCCATTTTCCCCTTGAGGACTATCTATGGCACCACCAATATTCTTTGGTAGCATGTGAACCCTGCAGCTTCCCAGCTCAGCATGGAGTCTTAAGTTACAGCCTCATTACTTGAAGCACCTCTGACACAAACTGATGGAGCTGGAGGTCTCCTTCATGGATATATGTATATATATATATGAAATACACTGGCAAAGAAACCAAAAGGGAACCCTAAAACCACAAGGTCACCCATGTGGAACCACTTACATCTTCAGTCATTTCTACCACAGATGTATATCACCCTCAGGCCAGTGACAAAGGCTTATGTCTCTTCACCTTGACTCTAGGGCTAGAAAAACAAAATTCCAGCAATGTGAGTCACAAGTCCACATGGGGATAGTAGGAGGATGGGGAGATATCAAAGATGTCATCTACACAGAGTGTGGATCAGAACAAACGCAATCAACAGTAGGACTGTCGTCTTCACAGAGTCTGACAAAGGCTGAAGGATGAAGAGAAACCTTGCTTGCCTCATACAGACAGACATTTGGCTTTCGCCCCGTGAAATGATGTGGTTTGCCAAAGTCTGAGCACTGGTGCACTACAACTACTGTATATTCAGTTAGATGCTGTAGGTTCAGACTCAAACTCAGTATTTTGGAAACAAATTCACAAAATACACAACAAATCATGTTTGCATAAGTCTTTTTGTTGTTTTATTAACTATACAACAGAACAACTTTCTGTATATGCAATGTCCTTTTGTGTAACATTTCATCTAATACTGCAGATCGACATGCTTAAGCAGCATAAAACTAGAATACTGTATGTCACAGATACACAAATGAAATCACTGACTTTATCTGCGCTGCTCCTCAAACAGATAAAATAGAAAGCTGGAACCACAAGCATTGTCTCCATTGGCTTTAACATTGTGCAGCCAAAGCAGAAATAAATTGTAACTAAAGGGATTCTGTTTGAATGTGTGGCTCACGAGTGAATGAGCTTTGGGCTAGAGCAGTTGTTTATGTGAATCTGCTGGGGTGAAGACCTGTGTGTGTGACTGTTTTATTGAATTGCCAAAATCTCAGCAGACACAAACCACAAGAAAAACTCTCCACCATTTGCCAAACTCGATAAGCAGCGCTGTACTTCAACCTCTGATAATAAGTCAATTATGTAAACTTGCTAGAGGACAATTAAGAAAACTCCATCAAAAGTTAATACTCTAGACACCTCATGAGAATTAAGTCACATTTCAAATACACTGTGAATTTATAATATAGAACAACTGTTCATCTGCTTGAACAAGACAGAGCATGGTGGTCCTTTAACCTCAAACACAGACTAGTAAACCAACAGATATATAATATTATGGAATATAATACATGAGCCTCAGTGGCATATGAAAATGGCCTTGAAAATATAACTCGGACATGCAGACAGTCATCTAAAGTCAGTACAAGGAGGCCTTTGTGCAGCATATTATATCTAAGATCTAAAGTGGAGCCCTATTTTTTCCCTGAGTGTGAAGTGTAGCACAAGTAGCCTGGTGAATACATGCTACATATAATCTTGTGTGTTTCAGAGCAAAGCTGATGGACTCTACACGCATGTGCCTCAAACCAGACTTTTACTCTAGTACGTTTGTGCACACGTTTGTGCTCTGTACTGCCTAGTGTAACTAATAATTACTGTTATTAGTCATCTAATCTAGTTTATTTTCACTCTACATAGTACAGATTTGACCTGAAAACCTTTGGCAGTGAGCTGTTTGTATGTGTTGCTATCTGCTGAAGAAAAAGTCTAGCCAACAATTCCTAGTTGTACAAATGAATAATTGTATTACTTCTATTGTTACACATGCATTTTTGATACAGTTATCACAACCATTTTTTTTTTTTTTTTTTTTAAATGGAGCAGAATAACAAATAAACAAACAAATAAATTGGACTCACTTACTGGTGGTTTATGACGGGCTCTGGACCAAAGATGTCAGAAATAGAACTGTGTACAGGAGAAGAGGGGAGAAATATATCAGCAACAGAGATCAACTTATACTTGTACCCATTCCCACTGATCAAAACATCTGTTTAAAGCAGTTTGTACCCATGGAATCTTTAATCAGTATTCATTCATTGCTCTGATGAGCATTGGTGAGAATGAATGATGCACATTCATCTTCCAGTCTTTGAATAGCGTTATCGTTCATGTTTATGGTAATCCTTGCTCCGTAAAACTTGGGACAGAACTTAATAGCATACATTTTATCCGTCAGATCATCCAATTGATTGATTTAAAGAGAGACCTAATAAAAAATGCAAAAATAGTAACCACTGTCACATTACAATTAAGCGTAATCAGTTTTTTCGTCCTCCCAACTCCTTTTGTTTTCCAGGCATGTCTGGAATGCCATAATTCTCTAACAGAATTATGGCATATGTACAAGTGGAAAAAAAAACAACACAGGGCAGAACAACCAGTAGCAATATGAATGGCATCGTGTTTTTTTCTACGCTGCTTTGCCTTCGTTTAAAAATCCAGGGTGAACCGATAAATGTTTGCGTTCTTTCACAAAAATATTGCCTCTACTATTACCTTTTCTCCCCATCAAATACTTGCATTGCATTTTGCTTGAAAAAATGCCCTTAGTGCTAGCTTTTCTTAAAAGACTGTGCTGCTTCTATACATTTTACTGACACATAGCAGGTGTTTTTAACTGTATCGCACATCACATGGAACCAGGTGTCAGTAGCAGAGCCATGCCACCTGCAAGGCTGTGTTTGTTACTTCAAAGGGAGGCATATAGGATTTACCACACTATTCAATACCAAATGGATACTCATCTCTCTGCCTCTCTGCTGGAGGCTACAGTTGCATGAGGTTGCCTCAGGCAAATACTTCATTAGTATAGGAGTCCAGCTGCATGTATGTCAAGAACAGATGTATTTTTGAAAAAAGGCACATCCTCACAACAGCATCATGGTGACATGGTCACACGTGTATGAAAAGATGAATAGAAATCATAAATCACTGAGATCTAAACAGCCTAAAACCTCTGGTGCATATGTCAAGAATTGAAGACTACAAAAAAAATCAGCTTTACAAAAGCCACAATTTTGGAGCACCATGTTTTTACAATAGCTCACAATGGACAAACTACACTTATTTTAGTTTTGAGGCTACACAGTTTGATTTTAATATAGGTTTAGGGTTAGCTTTTGGCATTGTGAAGTAGCAGAATATTCTCTCTCTCTCTATGCCTGAGGTACAATAATATGCAGAACAGCTTGAAGTGATAAATTGATTTGGTGCATGTACCTTAACAGGGGTGTCATTTCTCATGTGCATTTATGCTGTGTTGTTGTTGCAAATGTTACCAGAATAGAGATTAAAAAAATGTCTGGTGTCATTTGAAAGAAGTGAGATGCTCTGCCAGCCAGTTAATGGCTGTAGTCATTCTGTTAGCATCACTTCCGTACTACAGTTAGCTCTGCCATTGCCCCCAGCAACCACCAATTATGTGTGTTTGTTTTTGCATGACATCCTAAGTTTCTTTGAACTATCCATCTTTTTATTATATTTTATTATTAATAAAAGCAAATCATGTGCCGTCCTGGTGGTTTGCCTTTGTCATAACTGTAAATCAGAGATAAAGGCTTGGATAAACTATTCTTCTCAGGTGCCCAAGGGTTTAAAAGTTCAAAATAAAACAAAGCCAGAAGTGACAAGTTGCATCCTCTGTCCAGTGAATAAAAATAGTGCACAATGGGACTGGATACACACACACACATACATATATATATATATGTATATATATATATATATAGCTGTGGTCAAAAAAGGGCACGAAGAACATGAAAAGTTGCAGATGAGATTATAAGGAGGGTAAACAGAAGCATGACCCTGTAAAATAGTCAAGTGTGGTGGTTTGGCCTTAGTATATTTAAAAAACAAATTATGATATAGAAATATGGTTAACACTTAACTTTTAGATGCATGGCAACACTCAAGTCCCACTATTTAGTATTAATAAGCAGTATACAAACTTTTAATAAATTATTTATTCCACAATAATCATTATGTGTTTATCGACCAGCCACATACATGTGTCCAAAGGGGGAGTCTGAGTTATTATAACAGCATTTGTTGCTTTAACGTCCAGCTGCTATATTCACGAGTGTTTTCTTGCCACAGCTGCAGTGTGCCTTAGGCAACAACATTCCATATTAACTGGTGATGGCTGAGATGAAAACAGATGTACTACAAAATTTAATTTTTCTGCACCAACCTACAGATTATACAAGTACAAAGGAGAAAAGCCTCTCAAGCTACATCCACTCTGCAGGTTTTAATTCTACTTAAAAAAAAAACAAAAAACAAAAACAAAAACACTTCTGATTCTTGCATTACTCTGTTGACAGCACAGACAAGAGTGCTTGGTATACGAGTCCTAGATGCTGCTGTGGGTTCTAGGCTTTATGTAAAGGGCACGGCATTTTTTTGTTTTCTAGCTGTATTAAAAACTATGAGCAAACTGTCTAAGTTTGCTCATAGTTTTTTTGTGTGTTTTGTGTGTGCAAGCTCATGTGTGATGCCAGACTTAAAGTGCTTTATGGTCATCTGTGACTAAATCACACATATTTTTGTCTAAAAGGGATTGGATTATTTGCATTTGAACTACATTGGCAACATTCTCCCAAATGGATCTGCTAGTTCATAAGTGATTGTGATTCAATATATGCAAAATTGTATCATTATTTTTATTTTTTTTTAGTTTGTTTGCTTGTGTTCACTTGCCATGTGTTGGGCAATGTAGTAGTCACGTGTCTGTACCTAACTGGTTTGTGTTTGTAAGCAGATAGGGTTACCACAATAACTGACACTACCATGATCGAGTTTGAGGAATGCTAATATATATATATTTTTTTAAATAAAATTTGTAATATTGGTTTGGCTTTTACTTTCTGAAGAACCACAATGCCCCAAAATAGTAAAGCTCTGTGAGTTATAAATCAACAGAAGCCTTTATTTTGTGTTGTGTTATGTAAAACCAAAAAGATCAGATGATATCAGACAACGTACTATAAAATGATGTAAAGTATGTGTGATATGCCAATACTGCAGTTAACAGCCTGGCTGCATTGTAGTAGGGAATATTTTGACTCTATTTTAAAGAGTTTATTTAACATGAATGCACTTATGCATTTACACATATTTATTTTATAATGGAAAAAAAATTATTTGAATTTTATTTTAGTGAATCTGTTGAATTTTGCGAATTTTGTGATCTGCACTGTACAGAGAACTCATGCCAAGTGCTCACCATACTAACAGACAAAGGTCAATCAGCTTTTAAAAGCCAGTACGGTGCCTCTGACATGCAACAGTGTATTTGGACTCACAACTATCAATAAAAACATTTTGTGTACTTACAGTACTTACTAGGTAAACAACCTAGTTCACAGGTTGTTAGATTTTTTTCCAAAGACTTGGAGGGGCATCAATCAGTCAACACTCTCTCATGTCATATCCTTACGTCTCTCTCTTAAAAGAGGGAGTGGTACTGTTTTCCTTTAAATGTTGTTATGCAAACAAATTGTTTGTGTATAGGAAAACAAAAGTTATAGCAGACAAACTCGTGATCTCTAAACTTGTAAATAAACGCACAACTTCTCCTTATCTCCGTTGAATCTTACCTAACTTTGTGTAAAAGCGAGCTGGACTTGTAAAAATGCTCCCCAGCCCCAACCAGTCTTCGCACTGCAACTCTAGTTACCCTTACCTTTTGTTTAAACCGTACTTGACAAAAGTCATCAAGGGCGTAACCTACTGTAAATGCATCATTATCTACATCTCACCTGCTGATGGACACGTCACTGTTAGTAGGACTGGGTGGCAACTCAATTCCTCTTGCTGATTGCTCCTCGTCCCTGACTGCGTCTTCTATCTTCATCTCTAGGCAGCTCCTGGATCCTGAACCTTGATCTGGAGGATGGAAATATAAATAATAATGTCAGACACCCAGGAAGACTCAATCAATGAATAAATGCTCTGTCAAAAGATGGATGCAGAAAATAAAAGGCCCTGATAGCCCAGTCTCCTGGACATACTTTCATACACTGAGCAGTCAGTATATTAACATTCAGATAGTTCATTTCCTTTCCTATTAAACTACAAATTAAAAAAAATATAAGTAAAAAATATGTAAACAATTTTCAAAAAAAACTGTCAAAAAAGTGAAATAATTCCTTTGTAACACGTTTTATCTCTGCAATTCCTCTTATATGCTTGGCCACGTGTCTTTTGAATCTTCACATTTTTCCTAATTACTCTCTGCCATTTAACAGGTACTGGCATATCCTACCCACATTAATTTAAAGAATGCAATAAAAAAAACTGAGTGGGCTTTACAGAGAAATATCCCTCCCACACACAACCAGCAGGGAGTCACAAGAGCTCCGTTGAGCTGCAGTAAATGCCAATTTATTCAACACATTTACTTTGTAATACTTTTACTAAAGGGAATACTGCTTTGTAAAGGCACAAGGTGAACTTGTCACAGCTGGTTACTGGTTACATGTGACTTTTGCAAAACAGCTTTAAAGAGACTAAGATATCTCGTGTGGCTTGGGTAGATTTTATTCCCTATGAGCATTGAAGTACCTGTAGAGTGTGTCTTTTCTACATCTTCTTCCTTCACAATGACTTCCTTTTGGATATGCAGCTGCCTGGTGGTTTCTAGGCGACCCCGGACCTGGGCAATGAGGCGGGTAAAGTCGTTGCTGTGCTGCTTCCCTGTGGGAAAAATAGCATATATGGCATAACAGGTAAAAAAAAAAAAAAAAGGGAGAGAGATCTAATGCCTTGGATGCCATAACATTATGCAACAGTAACTGAATGATTAACTCAAAGATGATCATTATGTCAATCTGTTCACTGTACACAAATTGTATATTACTATCTATAGTAAATACAGTTTACTAGTTTTCTTTTGTGACACAATAATATCAAAAAAGAATAACACATCAAGCTAATAAGATTAACATTTTTACTTGGAAAGAGAATGTCCCAAGATGGAAATGATGAACAGGTATAGGGAAAGTACATCATTTTATTCATGAGCCTCAGTATTTTATGTGAAATATCACCAGCCCTACAGGATCCAAGATGAGATCAACAGCAGAAAAAATCATTTTAAGTAGTAGTGTAGTGGAGGTGAAAAAACATTATAAATACATATAAGTATTTAGTCAAGTACAGAGCATCTCCAAATCTATGATTTTCATGCATACATGGCTCTGCAGTATGATCTATTACCCCGAGGAAGTGCTTGGAAACATACACACTCCATAAGTTGTAACCATTTTAGGTAATCTGAATTTACTTGAAAATTAAATTACAGGGGAAACTAATTGTAGAAACACCACATATTATATGCATATATGGCTACAGATTTTCTGGTTCTTAGTAACAAAAATTAAAACAGAATTAATTTCAAATTCTGATTAAACTGCCATACTTAGTGACCAGAAAGTGAGTAACGTTTCTTTTATATTATTCACTTTTTCCATTATTCTAACAGGAGCATGTGGAAAAAACTTGATACACCACTATGAGCAAATTTACACCAGCTAGGTTATGCTGGAGGATTGTTTTTCTTTAAAGCTCTTATGTAACCTTAAAATTGCTTTTAAATTATATTGTGCCAGCCTGATTCTTGGAAGAGAAAAATAATAATTTCTGTCTTTATTTTATGGTTGAAAGAACCAATAATTCATGATGTTGGTTGAAATATCATCTGTATACAGTATATAAAGTGTGCCTCAAAAATACATGTGTATAATTTAGGAATAAATGATTAATGACAGACAATGGAGGTGGCAGCACTACCACTGCACATTCACATTTGTAAAAGACTAAACTGTTAATTAAGTTAAATATGTAAAAAACAAGCTATCAATGTTTCATTCAACACAAGGAGAAAATAACACTAACTCAGGTGGTTTAAAAAATGTAAAGCCATTGCCATCAGTAATCAGAGCCAGACAATCCAAATGTTAAAAACTGTGCTCTCAGAGGACTACTAGGTTTGTTGTTTTTATGCCTGTCAAATTCTGTGACCAATGACATTTGAATTGGAATAATGTGACTGAAACTTGGTTAAATAAGCAAACTGTCAATGAGTTAAACTCAGACAACATGTGTAGGCAATGCTCAAGCATGTCTTGAATAAATGTGGTGTCATACGCCCTTTCATAGCAGATATGTTTTGACATGAAATGGCAGGACAAACTCAGGTATTAAAAATAATATTAATTAAGGTTCTTCTCCAGTTTCAAAAGAGCAAGGGTCGTGTTATCATTATGGTAAGTCTAAGGGTAGTAAGCCTAGATGTT
Source organism: Brachirus orientalis (assembly GCA_016785285.1). Taxonomy (NCBI): domain Eukaryota; kingdom Metazoa; phylum Chordata; class Actinopteri; order Pleuronectiformes; family Soleidae; genus Brachirus; species Brachirus orientalis. The sequence goes on from JAFBJR010000060.1 coordinate 5,110,609, forward strand.
TGCACCTACTGTAGGTGACAGAGAAGAAACCATGAAATATAAATGCAGGTGTGCGATAGAATGACGTATGACAGCTTTTGGTTGTGATAAGCTAGAAACATAAATCAAACATTAATGACCCTCTTAAATCAGTAATTACCAGACCTACGAGAGCTAATTAAGCATCCCAGCTGGATTATAAATAATCGAGGACAGTCTGGTTTTCAATGGCAACAGTTGGTAAGCTCACCTGGTGCACAGATCAAACATTTTAGAGGCTGGCCTCACAAAGGAGGATTTCCCGGATTGTCCTTACAGTTAAACCATGAGTGTGATTTCTGATTAAGCTGCAAATGTATCATTTTCACCTTCCTGTCCAGTAGTGAGTCATCCACATCCTTCTCTCATAAATCAAGAGGTTATCACAGCAGTGCAGCTATTTATAGACCACTCCCCTTCAGCGTCACATTGTTTTTTTTGAGCGATTTTTAAAGTTATCTGCTTTGAATAATTAGTTCAAACAGGCTTTCCATCTTGCTCAACCATGTCACATGATTTTCCATAATTTTGCCTAATGCTGCTATTCTTGCTCAACCTTTGAGATGAACCTTGCTCAACTTAGTGTTTCATGGTTCAAAGTCTATGCAGTGGTCTCCGTCTTGATTAATAATTTGTTTTAGACACAATTATTTTATCTGTTTGTGATAAACATTAAAGCAAATGTAAACTGCTACCTTTAACAATTAAAGGCCTTTGAGCACCAGATATGTACACGACGAAAGCATGATTAAATTCAAATGCGAATTATGACGGATACCCTCCTATGCACATCATAGTTGATGTTAAGAAATAAATAATGAAGACGAGGGAGAAAAAAAAATGCATAACAGCCACACACACATATATTCAGACAGGAGTGATAGAGATATTGTTCACATCAGTCTGATTTGAATAGACTAATAGCTTTAATAGCCAATTTAATATGCCTTAAAGCTACCTACCTATTTATGTCCCAAAGTTAACATCAAGCGTTATTGCTCTAACCGGGTTCAGGAACGTCAATTTCAGCTTGGAACCTAAAACCGGAAACGGTAAAATACTGTTTCTGTTCAGAACAAACTAATAGGAAAAAAAAATTCTGGTTTAAAGCCCTGGTGAAAACACAGATCCAGACCAGATTTCTGTGAATCTGTAAATCTATGAGCAAATATGAGTGAAAAAAAATCTTACAAAGTTAAGTAGCCAACTATCTCTAGATGTCATAGCAGAAAAGCCCTTGGTATTATTTACAACAAGGAATAAACTTCTCATCCATTTTTAACATTAATTTTTACCTCTTGCTACTAAATGGCTCACTGAAGATGCAGCAGTTCTACATTTTTCTGCTCATGTTAATATGTTGTGACAGGAATATGAGGCAGGCTCCAAATGAAGGGCTTCTAGGCTGAATGTGTTGGGATTGAGGTTATGGTTTTGCAGAACCATAACCTCAATAAATATGCAACTCATAAGAATGGTGTTGAAAACAAAAAAGCATATGCTCATGTTAATATTTCCCATTTCTTTTTCTAGGACGTTCTCTACTCCTTTACTGCACAGGAATGCAATTATGAATCAGCGTTGACAAAATAACATCATGGAGTTTGTGTGATGGATTACTTCACCAGTCTCTACGAGTGAACCTTTTCTAATGAACTAAGTGCATAGAAGTGGAGAACATAAATCCAGTGATTTGCTTGAGGGGTCATGGTTTGCCTTTGAAAATTATTATCACCACAGGTTGTTATTAAGATGCTTAAAGTGTGTCAAACTTTTAAAATAGTTTTATCTTTTTAAATCTTTCTGTGGTAATACTGGAGGAACAAGATTGGGACTTGTATTGACCGGTATATTATCAGAGGGACATTTTTTTAGTCAATTAATTGGTCTGACTGAGGTTTATGGAAAGAAAATACTATGTAAAATATAAATAATTGAATAAATGTGGTGTCATACGCCCTTTCATAGCAGATATGTTTTGACATGAAATGGTAGGACAAACTCAGGTATTAAAAATAATATTAAGGTTCTTCTCCAGTTTCAAGAGAGCAAGGGTCGTGTTATCATTATGGTAAGTTTAAGGGTAGTCCACTCTAAATACTTGACTCTTTAAACCAGTAGAAGCAGTTCTTTTCCTGAAAAATTACTCATTTTAATACTAATTATTAAATGCTTAAATTAAATTAATAATGTTTCCGTTATTTTCTAGCTATGTTTCAATGAGATTAATGTGAAATAATATCATATGGTCATTACAGCATTACTAAAACAAATCTAATGTGGCCTAGATGTTTGCACCTACTGTAGGTGACAGAGAAGAAACCATGAAATATTTTTTTAGTCAATTAATTGGTCTGACTGAGGTTTATGGAAAGAAAATACTGTGTAAAATATAAATAGAAACAGAATGCCACTAGAACATATACATCATCAGATGTTGAAACATATTTTAACATTTCATTTCATGAAACATATTAGCTCAATTTGAATTTGATGGCAGCAACACATCTCAAAAAAACTGCACATCTGTGTAGCATCCCCTCTTCTTTTAACAACTGTCTGTAAACGTCTGGGAAGTGAGGCCAGTTGCTGGAGTTTTAGGACAGGAATGTTGCCCCATTCTTGTCTGATGCAGGATTCTAGCTACTCAACCGTCCTGGGCCTTTGTTGTTGGATTTTTCATTTCATGATGCTCCAAATGTTTTCTGTTGGTGAAAGTTCTGGACTGCAGGCAGGACAGTTCAGCACCCAGACTCTTCTCCTGTGAAGCCATGATGTTGTGATGGATGCAGTATGTGGTTCAGTATTAAGTTGCTGAAATATGTAAGGCCTTCCATTAAAGAGACGTTGTCTAGATGGAGCATATGTTGCTCTTAAACCTCCATGTACTTTTCAGCATTGATGGTGCCTTTCCAGATTTGTAAGCTGCCCACACCATAAGCACTAATGCAACCTTATACCATTAGAGATGCAGGCTTTTGAACTGTCTGCTGATAACAAGCTGGATGATCCCTCTCCTCTTTAGTCTACAGGACATGGCATCCATGGTTTCCCAAAAGAATTTCAAATATTGATTAATCTGACCACAGAAAAGTTTTCCATTTTGCCTCAGACCATTTTAAATGAGCTTTGCTCCAGAGAAGATGCTGACCTTTCTGGATCGTGTTCACTTATGGCTTTTTCTTTGCATGATACAGCTTGGGATTACATGGTAAACTGTATTCACAGACATTGATTTCTAGAAGGTTTCCTGAGCCCATGAAGTGATCTCCAGTAAAGAATTGAGCATCCTGCTTTGACCTTCAGCCATGTCCTTTGCACATAGAAATTCCTCCTGATTTTGATCTGTTCTTCTACACACAACAGTATTCAGTCTTTTTGTAACTACAAAAATGTACTTTTGGACACAGTGAGGCTATGAAGACCAGAGGACTGAGGTATGAGGTAAATATTGTGGAAGCATTTAAGTGAGCAGCACCTGAGTCTAAGACAAATGTACAGGAATTAAACTTAATGCTTTTAATCATATGACATTAGCAACTTCAGTTCCTGAGACTGAAAAGTCTTCTGCTCTGTGGAGAATTATTAATGATCTGTAGTAGCAAAACTTTCTTGCATATCCTAAATGACAGTCAATGTGTCATGGCCTAAATTTATGGTGGGATATATTTGCTAATTTGAAATAAATTATTTTTTTGTATTGAAAAATATTTGTATTTGAATTTCTACTGTTGCGGAAACTTAAAATTACATATTAATTTGTATCTAATTTTATATAAAAAAAACCAATTTCAATTATATAAGGTAATTTAAGTTACTGTACTGTAATCAGAATTGTGTGTGAGAGAAAGAGTGCAGTGAATACACCACTAAAACAAAAATCACTTACTATAATTTGAATGTATCGCATCAATTTCCATCTCAGTCTGATTCTTTGTAAACACCATGACCTGCAAGAAGTTTGAATGAACAAAAAGTAAAAAAAAATAAATCAACCATCAATAAAAAAAAAAAGAAAAACTTACTGCATTGCAGTAATATTTACTGTGAAGTGTTTCAGTGTTTCTCCACAATATATTCACAGTAAAAGCCAAACACATACTTTAAAGCATTTTTTCCCTACAGTCACTAACTATCAATACAGGAAGGAACACTTAAAGTGATTTAAGAAATAAAGTTAGTACGTACAGGTTTGGCTTTCCCTTGGAGTTGGTTCCTGATCTTCTCATTGGCCTCCACCTCTTTGGCAATATCTTCAGCTGTTGACAAATGACAGAACAAATTTTAAATAACTAATACATTCTGCTACCAAACACACTAAGGCTAAGCATATGTGAATATTAACAAGACAACATAACTTTTTTTTTTTGGCAAAGAAACATTGGCTGTAGACATTCAGGGATATGTGTGAGTCCATAAATTACTGTATAACGTCCATTTTCTGTGGGAGAATAACTTAAGTGGATGTAAAATCATTTGTCTTCAAATTCAATTCCAAGTTCAGTGTTTATCAGTTAATGGTTAGGGTTTTTTTTTTTTTTTTTTTATAAACACACATCCCCTACATTACACTCAACTGTGATTACAAAAAAATGCAGTATCATTGATTAAAATATCAACTTATTGTAGAACAGACCAAATATTCTTACCTGATTTAGGGTTCAGAGAATCACACTGAGCATTGTATATGTGGACAAACTCCTTGTGCCTTTTGATCATCTGATCTCGAGAACCCTGCACTGAGAGGTAGCACTCCTTTAGCCTCCGTTTCAGCTCCACTGTGGAAAGTAGGTTGTAGACTAGTTTGCCCATTGGACGCCTCATCTTGCCAAGGGAGCTGCAACAGACAGATTAGTTAATAGCTTAATACAGTAATCAGTCTGCATGTTCTCAACATGTGCAAGTGGGTTTTCATCCCACAGTTCAAAAACATACGTGGACACTCTAAATTGTTTTATTGTGTTTTCTCTTTCATATCAATGTGCATTATTGACATTTACTGAAAGCAAGGTTTTTTTGTACAGTCTGGCAACATGTAAGGGGATTAAAACATCTACAATTCATCAACATGACATTGAGATCTGCTCTGCCACACAAATACGCCCTTTCAAAGCATAACCCTATAATTTATGTGAGCGATTAATGGTTGATTATAAAAGCAAAAATCAAGTAATAACAGCAACTGCATAATTATAGGTATTTGTAATTTAAAGAAACATTGGCTGATCAAGGCTTGATTGCATGATCATCATCCTTCCCTCTCCATTTTTAAGGCATTAGAATGGACAAAAAGCAAAATGATGAAAATATATTTTTGAAGATCTGTGGTTAATAAGTTGTGTATATAAAATACTATGCAACATTTGAGACACTTCAGATGTAGATTGTAAGCCAAAAACAGAAAGAAAGAAATCAGAAAGCCTGCTGCCAACATCAGTCTGTCATTTTAATGTCACCCCCAAAGCATTCTGCTCTCAAGATCAGCATGTTACCATATGCAGATATTGAAGACTATGAGTCTCCATAGATTAAAAAACCTGTGAGTGTGAGTGCACAAAATGAGAAAAGGCTTTTTTTTGAAGGCAAAGGTCTTCACACCTGTTAATTGCATTTAAAACAACACAATATCAGATTTCAACCTTCAAATAATGCCTCCAAGATTATTTTGATACATCAACTTATATCAGGGTTAATAGAACCCCTGTCAAAGCCTGAGCAGGTCTGTATCGTCTGTATTGGCACAAAATGAACTTGTATGCCGTATAAAATGCTACAACATAGGCTACTGTATGTGGTCTAAAGACACAATTATACATTGAAGTCCTGCTACCGAGTTCACTTGTATCATTGGCCTGGCCCTAAAGGCAAATCCTACATTTTATTTCTTTAAAGTTAAATTAAAAATGAAAACATCCTTGACACAATTCATCACATCCTCATTTACTTCTAATGCCTAGAGCTTTTGCACTACTCTAAACTACATTTCCTATAAACTACAGTGTGCACCAGTTTACTGCACAGTTTATAAAAACTGCAGATCATACACAGTCAGGTCATACAGATGCATATCAAACTTTAGCTTTTCATAACATGTGAAACCATATACACTGAAAACCAGCAGAAAGTGTTACCCTTCTCATCAAAAGCACCTACATACAGTGGGTGTGTTCTCAATGCAGGACATGTGATTCCAAGTCTAACCCTCCCCTTTCCTCATCAGTTAAATGCAGGTTGAATGCTGGTGCAATTTCTTAACCTATATAGCCTAAAATGTTGACGGGACAGAAGATCAGTAGACAGTGGAGGACAAGGGTCCACTGGCCAAGATCATCATACCTATCCCTCAGTGAATGTTTTTCGCTGCAAATGTACTGCAGATAATTTGCTTGCATGCATTTACCACGAGTTCAGATATGTATAAAACAGAATATAAATCCTTTTCAACCTATATTCAACAACAATATTTTATGTTTAAACTGATCAATGTAATTGTTTTTTATAAATATTCAACTTTTTTTGAATTTGATGCCGCGACATGTTCCAAAAAAAAGTTTGGACAGGGGCAACAAAAGACTAGGAAAGTTGACGAATGCTCAAACAACACCTGTTTGGAACATACCAAAGACGGACAGGTTAATTACAAATGGGTGAGTGTCAAAACGGACTACATTCTGTAAAAGATTTTACCACGTGGGCTCAGGAACACATCGGGAAAATCCATTGAGTTAACACAAATTTGTCGCAAGTGAAAGCCATATATCAACAACACCCAGAAATGCTGCCGGCTTCTCTGGGCCTGAGCTCATCTGAGAAAGTGTGATGCAAAGTGGAAAAGTGTGCTGTGGTCTGACAAGTCCACATTTCAAATTTTTTTTTTTTTTGTAAACATGGATGCCATGTGCTCCAGGCTAAAAATGAAAAGGACCATCCAGATAATTATCAGCTCAAAGTTCAAAAGCCAACATCTGTGATGGTATGGGGGTGTGTTAGTGCCCATGGCATAGGTTACTTGCGTATCTGCGAAGTACATGTATCACATTGAAAATGTGTGGCACATTATGGAGTGCAAAATAAGTCAACATAAACGTTAGACTGCTGAACAACTGAAGTCGTACATCAAGTAAGAATAGTGTCCTTATTGGGTGTTTATTAAGAGGGAAGGTGATGTAACACAGTGGTAAACCTGCCTGCTATGTTGTAGGCATCAAAATCAAAATGAGTGAATATGCAAAAAAAAAAATAAATAAACTAAAAAAAAATTAACATTTATCAGTTCGAACATTAAAGGTCTTGTCTGAGTGAAAAGGATTAGCAAATGACTGCTGTTTTTATTCATGTTTTACAGAACATCTGAACTTCATTGAAATTGGGGTTTGTAAAAAGCAATGTGCCAAATACAGGCACAGCTGGTTATGAGCAGCGGAACTCTGATTGCCTTATTTAATATTATGACCAAAACACACATTTGTGCCTTGTGCTTCACTCTGTGCATTGGACATGCCTTAATGCACTTGCACTTTAGTCCATGTGCTATATATCATTTAAATAGGGCCCTAAGAGAGACCAGCAGCAATAAAAAAAATTTCAGTTAAAAATAAAATGTCAAAAATATAGAAACTTGGGACTTGGATGGTGTGAATGTCAGGACTTCAATTTCTAAACAGTCATGCAATTCACAATGAGATTAGATGTTTAGATGTTTTTTTTACCTTCTCAAGCTTTCTTTCTTCTCTCCGCTGGAAAGACATGTGTCCAGATGCTTGTTGATAAACTGTTGTGACACACTGACTGAACACACAGGGCACTCCACTGTAGAATGTCACACAAGAAGACATTATAAGCAGTTTGTTTCAAAGATGTGGACATGCAGGTCAAAATACACATCATAACCAAGCCCCATTGGCTGCACCTAATCAAAGATAAACAAAACAGAGAATCACATTATGTAATATACCAACAAAGGCAAAAAATATACTGTATACTTTATTTAAATTAAAAAAATGACTAGGAAATCATCCTTAAACCTTAAGTGTACCAAGAACAAGTTTCAACAGCATTCTCTGTTCACAGCTTTGTTTTAATCAGTGAATTGGGTTTCTCAAAGCAAAAAAAAAAAAAAAAAAAAAAGAGGTGACACCACTGTGTGTCATTTGCTCTTTGAGAAATGGTCCTCACCAGACATTATTGGTGGGATGATGGATGGATTGAAAACAACAATACATTCTGTCTTAATTTAAATTCAACTTGTACTCACTACTACCATTCAGGCTTCAAGCTGAAGTGCCTAAGGAGCTTCATGCTGTGAGTTAAATTTTCAGTTGGATGGAGTGCGCCATACTGGTAGATGAAGTGTACAAGGAGAAAATCTTCACCTTTAATTACAGGCTTTACATCATGTGAAGGTGCCGAGGAATGTGGCATCTCAACCCTTGTGCTGATACTATGCGAGACTGCATCTTCCTGTTTGACGGACATCGGCCCCTGGACCTGCACATCCATCGGCTCTTCCTTCACAGCCACTGGAATTGAAGTATTTACTGAATGTAGGTCAGAGTCATTTGCACTGCGGGTGCGTGTACTCCATTTTCTCCCCTGCTCTGAGCACTGAGAGGCAGATCCCTCTTGCTGGATTTCTGAAGTGGGTGATGTTTTTGTCCTCTTTTGGAAAAAATTACTCAGACTGGATGTGTTACACTTCTGGACCTTCGCTCTCGGTGTTTTACATTTGACAGTTGAAGCTGGGGTTTTTGGAGATATTGGAGGAGAGTCAAAATGTACTTTCGACAACTGCTGCCTTAAAAGAGAAGGGAGGAAAAAGAGGTTTTAATTCAACTCTATTCAGCTTATGAATCTCACATCGAGGCAGTCATGACCCTTTTAAATGTTCACATATTTTCTTAAATATATAGTTGCATTCAATACCTCAATTTAAAACAATCATTAACAACAAGCAGTGCATTAAGTGAACAAATCAATCTTCCTTTAAAAAACACACTGAGCCCATTGAAAATAGAAGACTAGCATGTGCCAACAAATACTGCAAACAGTAAAGTGAGTGCTTTGGCATTAAAATGCACCTGCTCAGTTATTACAGTCGTCTTCTCCTGAAGAAGAAAAAGCAAATGCATTGGTTGCAATTTTAGAAATGTGGAGGGCAAACAAACTGCTGCGAGGCCATTAGTTGATAATAAAATGGAACAAATGAGGTGTGTGATGTTCTTCTTTCCATATTTAAAACTTATTTGCACTAATTGTCACCATTAGAGCAAATACACGCACACATGCTTAGTGTGTGTGCATTTGGTCTTGTTTAAGAAACGTGATAAACACTAAGTACTAAAGACTTTCAGTCTTTTATGCAAAAGTTTTATGTGACAAAGTTAGGTTTTTGATTAGCTGTTTCATGAATTTGTGCAGAGCAGATAGACAGACCAAAAGTGTTCAATAAATATTTATGTCAACTTAGTACATTATTGAACTGTGAAAATCTGATGGTAAGAAAAAAAAAAACCCAAACAGATGGACAAAACAATGTTATCATAGATCAGCCCACAGTTGCACTGATTTCTAGAGATCTGTATCAGCAATAGAAGAATCTGTATAGGCTGAACACACATAAATGTTTATTAGCCAGAATATTTTCTGCCTCATTTGAGCAAATCCATTTTCTTACATCCCTTGAGTTCAACACCTGGTTATATATACTTTGGTAGTTAACATTGATACAACAATAGGTAAATAAACATATCAGGTGTCGTACAAAAAATACTTGGTAAATATTTGGTAAATAAATAACTAAAATAATTTGTTGAAAAAAATATATAAAAAGAAAAAAGAGAACCAATCACAGAAAAGACTAAGAACCTATTTCATGCACATTCCAGCTCTGACCACAAAGCTCCTCTTCACAAGTCAACTTCTGGATGTGCTTTGGCTGGCATGACATTAAAGGCAGTTTCAGAGGAAAAGGATGTGCTTTTCCAAACACCAACAACAGTTCAATCCGACTGTATCCACAATCCATTATTCAGCAGCAGGAAGGAGAGTCACACCATTCATAATTAATGGACCTTAGCTTCCCTTTTTAGAATTTAGAATTCAAGTAAAATAGATGTTTTTCATTGACTACAAACTGTTTTTTTACACAAGGCATGCCACCAAAAAAGAAAGGAAAGATGAGCCTTTAAAAATCTAATTTTAAAGAATGACTAACTTTTGAAGGATATATGAGAGAATGAAATCAGACATTTTGACATTTAATCTAGGACTTATCTCAATTCATTTATATCCAAGGTTTATAGCCATGGCTAACAATAAAGCCAAAAATAAACCACACTATGTAGTTAAATTATATAGTTTAAGTTCATCAATTCATTCATCTTGTACCACTCTATAAGTCTCTATTTTAATAATAAGTACCTACTCGTGCAGTGTAGAGTAATCTGCAATTACTGGTTATAAGGACTACAAAAGAAATAATCTTTAATTTTAATTTCACATAAAGGAACCCATAAAACTAAACTGTTTGGTACAAGTATATTGTTACATAACACTTTATGAATCCCATTTTTTTCCAGACACGCAATGGTAGACAACAGGAAAGTAAAAGAGGGAGGAGAAGGTGCCTATTTACAACAGTGATGGCAATCAGAAAGTTTAGAGTTGACCTTTCTTCTGATATTTTAACAACATTCACCCAGACACAGCAGAGAAAATTCTGATTTGAAGGCTTTTTTGGTTTTCAAGCACAATGTCCTCCAATAAACAAAGTCCAGTAGACTTGTTTTTCAGCTTTCATAGTTTACTGAAAAAATTGCACTTTCAGACACGGACCAGTTAAAACTGTTTACCTGGTCATTATTTCTGATATAGCAAGAGTAAAGCAAAAATATTATCTTTCCCTACGGTCACTCACTGACCATGCCACTAAGGAGGCATGGTTGGCACACACCTTCTCATGAGTGACGGAGACTCAGTGGTAGAGCAAGTCATCCTTCAAATAGAAGAATATGGGTTTGATTTACTGCACCGCTAGTCTACATCCTGATGTGTGAATGGGTATGAAAGATGTGATAGCACATACATGCACTGTTTGATGTGGGATAGAAAGGGTGTGAATAGCTGTGAATGGGTGAATGACAAAACTTTATAGTGTAAAGCAGTTTTGAGTGGTCATCATGACTAGAAAAGCTGGTCTATATAAATACAGACCATCATCAAGTCTGTATTTTCCTTACAAAGTCTACTTTTCCTTACTTCCTGAAACAACGTCCTGTATCACATATGGCTTGTCATACTATATTTTAAAATAAATTGGTTCATTTGTGTAAAATGTGTAAAATGCACATTCATCTTCTGGCTGTTATCAGAGCTGTTAGCCATAAATGTTTGGAGCAAACTAAACTTCTTTTTTTCAACTTAGAACACACTTGATATTGAAGTGAAGTAAAAGACACAAAACAGTAAACAGTGTAACACCATCATTAAGATAAAGGTGTCCACCCACACCCCAAGTCATTTTGTTTCCGCCACAGATGCAGAAAAAAAACTCTACAAGGAAGATCAACCACTGGCGACGAGAATGGTGTTAATTGCCTTTTTTAACTTGATTCACACTCTGGTTCACAAAGCCTGGGTATACTAATTTATTTTACTGTGAAAAGGGCTTAACATCTATCAGGCTGCACAAGACACAGGAAGCAAGCATAAATGTATATCTATGTTGCAAGTGCTGCTGTTAACAGGATAATAAATAAGAGGAAATTATTTTACTTCATTGTAATAAATATCACTGAGAACAAAAACTCAAACTTTAAGTACAGTACAAATAAATTTCATCTAGACTGACACAGGAAAATCCTATATACATCCTACTGTCATGAAAGATATCAGCCCTAAAGCTATTCCAGTCACAAGTCACATATGACAAATACATGCAAAACATTTAATGGGCTCAGCTGATGAAAATCCCCATTTTATTACAGGAAATCCATAAATCTGAGGCAGATTCCTAGACACATTAATCACAAATACTGGTAAACTGAAATAAACTGAAATTGTTTTCCTTGTTGCCATCATATAATCTTGTCAATAACGATGGGATTTCCTTAAAGTCCCAATAGGAGCGGTAATTTTTCTATTCAGTTCTCAGAAACCTGATGATGCAGTGATACATGGAAGAGAGGTGCTCAGGTGGTACATCAGTGTTCGTGCTAAAGGGCTTTTACTTGTACTGTGTCTTATTTCCTGATCTGCCATTTTCACTATGCTTTGAGTCCAACTTTACTAGCATAAAAATTAAAAGATAATAAAAATTCAAAAATAATTTTCTGTAGACATTGTTAGCTTTGTTAATTCTTTGTTAGAGCCAATAAAGCAAGGGACCAAAGCCAAGGATCTCAGTGATGCCATACTTTCATATACCCGTTTGCCAACTTGATTTGACATGTACAAATGTGGGAAAATAAGACCATATTGATCAAAAATTTTACTGCTTTTGACTGTATTACCCAGAAACTAAATCAATAAGAAAACAACATTTTCTTCCTTGTCAATACCTTGTATGTATGTAATTTTGCAATTCAAATTCCCATACTTCTATTTTAATGTATTTTCCATTCTTATCATTTGCCCAGGTAATGGTAATACGAGTGAAAAAATAGCTACAAGTGATGTGCGGTGTGTGATGTGCAACTTGCACAGAGAGGCCTGATAGATATCATAGACATCCAGTGCCTTTACCTGCCTGCTCCACTGTACATTTACCTTGCAGCTTGAAAGTTTACAACCAGTTCATCCAGTATACGGTTGTTTCTTAGATCTTGTTCTGTTACTTCCTGTGGACAGAAGAATAATATTTAATGAAATTGTTCATCTTAATCAAACAGGTAAAGTTAAGTACACAGGAGGTGCCAAACTTATTGAGGTTATGACCCTAATGATTATGCAAATAAAATCCAGGAGTGTAATCCAGTCATGTTCATAATTCACTTACTGTGTTGCAAACTGGACACTGTAACTTGTAGGATAGAAATTTTCTGATGCATATTGAGCAAACTGTAAAAGGAAACAGAAAATCAATTCAATGTGTGGAACAAGAAGCTCAAAGTTGTAGATTTTTATATGTATTTAAACAAGATTTCTATATTTTTTTTTAATTATTCTCCCATTTAGTTTATATATTTGCATTAAATTTCTCTAGTGCTCTCATACATAGTACAACACAAAAACTTTAAGTCTTAAGACACACTTGAGCCTAATTTCCACCAAGCTGTACAGTGTAGTTCAGCTCGCTGCTGTGCGTTTGAAACACTGAATCCTGATCTGACTTGCGATCTCCATCGCAGGGTGTGTGGGCTGGATGTTTACATTAGCTGCATCAGTTAAGTAAACAGCATGACCTCATACCAGCTTTACCTCAAGCTTGCCAACAAATTTCTTGAGGACGAAGAATGAGGTAGCACAGTTAGTCAAGGGCAACAATGGAGGATATCCAGCATTTTGTGTTCCTTTTGTTGATATTTGGCTGTTTACCACAAGGAAAAGACAAGCTTTATCTGACAGAAGGCTGCAGGTTGCGCGAAAAGAAAAAAATATTTTCTCTATCTTTACATGCAAGCAGTTTTTCTCTGTTAACCAACCAACAAAATCCACCCCGTAGGAGCCGGACCATTGTGCAATGACAAATTATGATGAAATGAAGCCCACAAAGAAAAGAGCTCCAAACCTTTAGTAAAACATTGTGAAGGTTCAATCATGAGGCATTGAATGTATTAAAAGGACAATGAAATCAAAAGACTGCCCAGCCAATTTTAAATGAAATGTGTTGCCTAGTGTCAGAAAACTAAGCTTGAGGTTTTGAAATGTGAAAAAAGCACACATCCAGTAGCACAAAAGTTTACAAATTTAAGGATAAACAGTGCTAAAATGGCTAGAAATGGATCCGGACTCTTGACCCTAAAATGTTCGGTGAGCTGAAATGTCCAGCAAAATGCTTGGATAGAATGCAATCAAAGATTGACATAAGCTACTGGTTGACAGGCCCAAGAAGATTCTAAATGGATACAAAAAAGGTTGTCAAAGATTAAGTACAGGCCACATGCAATTGCATTATTAATATTATGCAAGTCATTTTTCTTTTTTTTCTTGGCCATTTCATTTCTGGGGATCTTCAGTTGTCTTATTTGTCTGCATAAATTTGTCTGCTTTTAATTGGACCAATTAGTACTAGGTTTGCACCATTACTTACAGTTGTGAGAGCATTTTGTCATCATTGAAATATTGAGGTGATCGAAGCAGATTGGACACCGAAGCAGATTGTCGGCATTCTGTGGATGAGAAAAAAAAGTCACTTCTCACATTTTTATTTAGCAACTGTCAACTGTTAGTGAACAATGCATGCAACAAAAAATGGGATTTGTCTGAAATTATGTTTTCCATCTAAAAGGACGAAGCAGCAATAACACAGACAAAAACACATTTACCAGTCAAACTGAGCTGATGAACAGTGCTTTTTTTTTTTTTTTTTTTTTTTGGAAAAATAAAAATAGATATTTATAGATGATAGAACAATACTTTGAAAGTGCACTACACTGGTTCCACTCAAGATTGTCCTTCGCACTTGGCTATGGTTGTTTTTATGTGCATGTTGCATAACTACAAATTCTTTCCTTTCTTTTGACTTCTCTCAAACTCAAGAAGCTATTTCGTAAGACAATGGGGTTACGCGAGGTAGCAAAACTGGTACTAGTCTGTATGTGGACATTAACGTTACCTCATAAGACCACTAGCTGTGTATGTTTAGTCAATTATGTAACTTAGCAGGTTTTAGCAGGTTTACATTAACAACAACAACAGGGACACAACTGAACTGACTGCTATGAACGTAGCTGCTACAGGTTTCGCAGAACATCACGCTTACTTTCAGACACTCAAGGCCAGGTGGGAAGTCCGCTTCAATCTGAAAGGCCATGTCTACTCATCAAAACACCAGTTTTGTGACAAACTCCCAAAGCTTTTCTGTTGTGCGCGAAACTAACACTGAAGTCAACGGTGTATTCCCGCTCGAGTAGACGCCGGATGCTACGTCACTTGACTTCCGGCGAATTGACGTCAGACACAAAAACGACACGTTTCACCTGATTTGTTATTGTTTGGGTACTGAAAGAGATACAAATGTGAAACCATGAGAAATGGTTTTTTTATTATAGATCTATTGATTTAATTGGTATTTTATGCATAAGTGAAAATGTCGCAACAGAAAACTTTTCTTATTGTAATTTTTACAAGATTAAGTATGTAATACAACATATTTCACACTTGTGGGAGAAACAGATTAATTTATCTTCTTATGCATTTTTAGAAACCTAGTGTGTGCCGTGGTTGTATTTTACATGTTTTAATGCAGTTTTACTGTCCTTTTTGGGTTAGGGTTAGGAGGAAAAACCTGCTTCTATCAGATAACATTAATTTCAACATAACATAAAGTGGGGTCTGTACAGACAAGAGTACAAGGTACATGTGACAGAAATGAGACCAGAGATGAGATGAATCACACTGAAGTATAGGTTTAGGACATTGCATCTGTGCAGAGACATTTCTGATTTGATTTGGTTTTCAAAGAGCTGACGTGTATCACTTGACAGTTTGTGGCCTGTGGCAATTACAGTCCTCAACATCACTGTTCATGTGTCATTAATGGGGCATTGAGTGTGCCATGTCTTTGCAGTGCAACCACATCAAGTTCATGTTTGCTGACTTTAAGCTGCCATTGAAAGGTGAATTTTCAGCTACTTGGAGTAAAATGACCACTAAGATAACCTAAACATCTGACTGTCATTGATATGCAGTGTTTTCATTAAGGTTTTAAGGTAAAATCAGAAAAATGTGGAACTGATTAATATATCCATGCATACTATAAAGTAGAAAAAGTGTGAGGGAATATAAGCATTTGTGTTTATAATATCATTTTACAAAGCTTGTGTTACTCAAAATCAATGTTATTAATGAAAACAAACCAGTGCCTATTTAAACATAGATAACTTAATTAAAAATAGATTAGTCTGTGCATTGGAAGACCTGCCAGTCAGTGTGGGATGAAGGCAGGAATAAGACATTAACCCAGCAAGGAGAGACTCCCACTGCATCACAAGTATTCAGTAAGAGTAGGAGTGTGAGATTTACGTTAGGCTATGGCAAATTTGTTTACTTTATCATTTACAAATGATAAGGAAGCAGTCTATTCTTTATTAGGCAGAGGCAAAATACAGAAGTTGTCTTGAAAATAATACATTATCATGCAAATGTATTTGTGTTAGACCATGTCACATGTCTGCTTGAACATGATTATTCACTCACATGAATGTCCAGAGGCATTTGGTGCGATGATTAGATTTTTTTCCTAGTTTTGTGGACAATGCCACCCTCAGAGTCTATGGCCTGTTAAATCATTTCACAGTGTTTCCCAAGCATTAATGAGTCTCTCTCTCTTTGGTGCTGCATTGCATTACCATGCAATATGCAATAAGTTTTCACCTGAAGCAGGATGAGGACACAGTTGTTTGACATTTATCACAGAAACGTCACAGAGGCTGTCACTTCCCCGTGATAGGCTGTTGTCTGATACCATCTCTTTTTTTTCCAATAAAAATCATTAAATAATTGATTGCTTCCTCCTTTAGCTGGTGTCACGCCTCTAAAAAGTGTTTCAAATGTCAATGTCATTCACAAGGCATAGACTTTATTTAAATGTAATGGGTCACATGTCTGATTATTCTTGCTTATTAACTCACAAAAGCCATGGTCCCTGGTTTGAGTTCTGTAGACCTGCAATGAATAATAATATGTCTCCACTGAGGT
This sequence comes from Brachirus orientalis, assembly GCA_016785285.1. Taxonomy (NCBI): domain Eukaryota; kingdom Metazoa; phylum Chordata; class Actinopteri; order Pleuronectiformes; family Soleidae; genus Brachirus; species Brachirus orientalis. Next base: position 5,127,484 of record JAFBJR010000060.1, read on the forward strand.
GTTTCCTATTTGATCCACTGACAACAGAAATTGTGACACTGAAACATTACCTTGCAAGCCCATGTAGAATGGACATCTCATACAAAGTCTGTTATATATCAGATGATCTCAGCGGGAGATAGACCGACTGCCGTATTCTTCCAGGACCCATGGGTTTGGAAACTACAAGTGTTAATTACAGGATGCTCAGCCAAGCAGAAATTACATGTTACATTAGTGAGATGACATGATGTACTGAATGCCTGTGAGATTGTAAATTATGGTGTGAATTAAACACCCTCAGCAGGTATTTTATGCTGGATGTATTTCAGTGTGGAATTTACTAAATGCTCATCTCAGTGTGGAGTTGTATTACTGAATTTGTGCGTGTGGAGCTAACCTTTTTCTCAAAGAGAACATAGGAGGGAGAAAAAAATTACACCACAATTTAGAACATTGTTGATTATTTCTTGATCCTTTTTTCAAGCTCACTTACAGTGTTCATGATTAACTCATGAACACTGACAAGCAATTAATAAAAGACAGACACACTTTGCAACATGAGATTGCCTGCAGTGTTTTAAAGGCCCAGTATGTAAAAAAAAAAAAATCAGGAAAATCACATGCACACAGCGAGAACATGCAAACTCCAAAGAAAGGGACCCTTGGTTGAACGAGGATTTGAATCAGTGACCTACTTGCTGTGAGGCATCAGTGCTAGCCACTACTCCACCATGTGTCCCTTCAGGTTTCCACATTACACTAATTTAAGTTAGCTTCCTAATTACAATAGTTGTGATTTTTTTTTCCAAATGACTGTTTTTGCATGCACCATGACCTGGGGTTTAATGCAAGCACAGAATAACTTTCCCTCATCAGCAAATGGTTGTGAAGACAGCCTTTCACTCACAAAAGTATTTCCACATTCAGTAGACTGAGGGTCAAGTGTCCAAGTAAAACAACAACAACAGCCAAAGAAGCTTCTTTTTCAGCCCTAATATTTTTCATATTAGGGCTTTTTCATGGAGGACATATTCTTGATCGTTGCTTAAATTTTCAAGAGGCAGTCGCTCATGGTTCATGATTACAGGTTCAAAAACCAATCACCAGACCCCTAATACAGGTACAATACAATAAAAAGAGGACTATGCTATTACACACTATGTGAACATTTGTATGTGCACCTGAAGCAGTGCCAGGAAACAACAATACAGCTGGATATCCTCATACAGAATTATGTTTCCACAAAAAAAGGAAATATTTTTACTAAACAAAACTGTAGCATGTGAATTTAATACCTGAGGACTATAACAGTACAAGTCCACAGGTTAAATGTAATATTCACACTGTAGTCAATTGTTTTTCTAACATCTGCCTTTCCCGATCCAGTCTCTGCGAACGACGATATGACCTTTCTGATCCTTGATGCCTTAAACATCTCCACAATGATGTACATGGCATCAAAGGACTGCGCTGTGCTTTTCGACTTATGAGCATTATCTCCTGCATATCTCTATTTAATGAGGCCCACAGCAAGCGAGTAAGCCATGCCTTGTGTTAGTTACAGAGGTTTTGTGCTGCTGCAGCTGCAGCTGCTGAGGGACATGAAAGCTCACAGATGAAACCTGTGTTGTGTCTGAATGGACTCCAACAGGTGAGGCAGAGCTCTCCTTCAAGATGGTGTGTACATACTGTAGCTCTTTTTCACCGATTAATTCTTTCAGTTAAATCATTTTCAAATGGTAAATGCCATTTGTGTAAGAATATATTTCATTTGACTTTATCAGGGGTGGAAATGCAACTGTTAAATTGCTATTGTTTGTTTGTTTTTACATGTAACAAGGCTTTGACATGAGCTAATAAACCTCTCAGAAATTAAAACATAGGTTATACATATTACATTGATGTTTTTTTTGCAAGCACACTTAATTTATTTTTTTAATATTGTTATTTTTACTGAAGCATCAACCATAAATTGATAGGTTTCCCTTCATTTAATATGGGTTAATTTCACAATTTATAAAATATGTAGGCTAACTAACTATCGAACTGTTCAGAATCAAAAGGACTATGAGTTTGAATTTCAACAAACTCTTTTGTAAGACTTTGTTGGTACAAGTCTATAACCTATGGTATGAGGACACAGTCATGCTAAAACAATTAAAAGTCTACAGTATATCTATAATGGACTATTACATTTTAATGGTGTTTGCAGGGATATTTACATCAACTATAGTGAATCAATGAAGTTATCAATAATTAGCCTGCTGCAGCCATAAGGTGTATGTTATCTGTAACTAATTACGTTGCAGAATTCCCTTTTTTTCATTTACAACAAATGAACGCACACTTTTGAAGAATAATTGTTGAGCTCTCTCCTCAGTGATGGGCCTCATCCATTCATCCATCCATCATCCATCCATTCATCCATTCATCCATCCATCTGGGAGTTATGTGTATCAATGTTGTGGGTTCATGTATGGATTTTTGTGTAATACATTTGTTCAAGGAAAAAAATGAACAACCAGGGAGACTTGATCCGTAGGTTTGGGTTTAATTCATACCTGACATACTGTAGCTGTTGAGCTCATTGCATCCAGAGGCGTTAGCATCTACCGAACCTTAAAAGCAGTGATTGTTCAAGGTTCATCTGTGATAAAAACAAGTCACAGTGTTGCTTGTTTCATAAAAATACAGTAGTAATCAAGATGTTCAGAGATTGTTCAGAAATATTTGTTTGAATATTTGTCAGAATATGAATGATTCTACACATCACAACTGATCACTGATTACGGCCAAATATGAAAAAGTATCATGATCAGTATTCATTGTTTCTTCCCTTGAGGCAACATCTTGATTTTGGCTGAGCTTTCCCTCAACTGAAAAGCTCCTGTGACTTTGAGCAAATGTGTTCAGCTTACATCCTGAAATTGAGCAAACATTTAGACAAAAGTAATATTTAAATGAAGTTTGCCACTGTGCAAAAGAACAATGTCATGAAATACACAGAATTTTTGATTTTTGGTTTTCTTGTTCTGTGGTTATTCCTCTGTCCTCTCACTGGCTACACTAACACAAACTTGATTTGAATTTACATACATTTGATGTTAAAATGTCCTCATATAACAATGTAGACACAGTTATTGATTGATCTAATATAAATATAACAGTCTATGTCGGTTTTCTGTCCTCATATATTATGTCTCAGCTGGTCTATTTTAAAAGTGCAAAAATTTGCTCTTAATGGACTAATGTATGGTAATTGTTCTGTCTGCTATTTTCGCAATAAATTGTTCGCATAATATGGAGACACATGTAATAAATAAAACATGAGTCACATTTGTTTACATTGTTTTTATTCTAATTATAGAAATTAATGATTGACGGCGACTCACCAGTGCTCAAGGGGCATTTATTGGAGGATGTAACTGCTAGGTGAAGGATAAAATAGGAAGTTATGATAATTTTGTTTGTCAAGACTCTCACAGAGAAATTATTCTTCACTGAAGAATTTGCTCACATTAATTATAATGGAAGATAAGACTAATTAGGGCACTAGAGAAAGCTTATGCAACTTATTTTTCAGACATCTGTCCTTCATTCCCTTTTCTAGAGAGGCATTAAACAATGTTCAATCCTGTGGAAGCCATCCATTTATGTCAAAGTGTCTTATATTTTGTCTTTGTGCACGACCAAATTCTTCCTGCCCAATTCAAAGTTTTTTCCTTGTTTCATGCTCCAAAGTCAGCAGGGATGTGTTTTGGGGGCTCACTGTTTTCAAAGTCATAAACACAAAACAAGGAGATTCAAGGATGTGCTTCCTCAGTACGTGATAATGATGCAAATCGTCTGTTGATAGCAAATCCATCCTTCTCTGACTCATCAATATCAGCGGGGTTGTTTTGTCACTGTGGTTACCATTAATTATCAGACCCCCAGCCTTTTCTTAAACCTAGTTATTTTTTATTACATTAAATATATTGTTATGATTTTAATTAAAACATTCTTGTAAATTGTCACTGAATTACAGTATGACATCGTTAGTTCTCAGGTAGATTTGTTATGGGTCAGAGATCAACAAATTTATGCACACAACACTTTAAATTCCACTCCCGGTTGATCTTCTGGTATACCTTCCAGTCATGTTTGACATGTTCCTGTTAATGTGGAGTTTTTCAGGTGAAACAAATTAAATTCAGCTCTTGCTCTGTATGTGCAAACTGTGGATGTTACACTCTAGAAAGCCAATTTCATAGGGAGATGTAATCATCTACTTTATGCTAAAACTCTTTTCTCACTGTAGTCAACACTGAATTCGTAATCCTCAGAGAGTAATCAACCCAACGCCCACTACAAATTAAACATGTTCAATTTATAGACATCAAATTGTTTTTTCCTGCTGCAGTTTCTCCATCATGTGGCCACACGTCGAATTACACACTGTCTCGTCATATAACTAAAATGTTGAGTTTGCCTTATAATTTTGATTACGAATACTAAATAAGTGGTCATAATTAGTCATATCCTGTATTGCACTGCAACCTTTCACTTATCTTTTATTTTAAACCCACCAACAAGTGCAGTTTATTTCTCCTACCTCTACTGTAAATTACTTTTTTAATTGCTTTGTTTTAGAAAGGTGTTACCCAAAACAAAATTACCCCATTGTAAATGCAGGCAAATCAAAAGGCTGACTCCTCCCAATGGAGTTGCACAAATACAAATGAAGAGTAATCTCTAGTTAAAGGAACCAAATTACCACATTTGGCATATTGTCTTTTCCCATTAAGGGTCATATTTAATAATGTGACCAAATAGTTTTATGTAAAATCTTAAAAGCCTGATTTTTGTTTTGTATCAGGTAAGCTTATCAACTCCATCTTTTACATTTTCAAAAAATTTCCCTCAGTCAAACAGGTCAGTCAAAGGTTGATAATAAAGCTTTTTCATGATGACATTTACTTTTTGTCATCATCCAGATCTCTTTTTTGAAAAATATGGGAAATAAAAATTCTGAAAATCCACATTACAGAGCAATAATGTTTTTTTTATTATTATTTGGACATGGAGGTGTTCAACATCCAGTCAGTGGTATGGTGTACATTACATCACAGGGTTTCTACCATAGTTTCAACCAACCACACACTCATCAACAGACAGAATCACTAGACAAACAATTAAAGAGAAGGTAAACAGTGACTCACTCTGATCTGCACATGACAGCGACCCAGTCTTCTCCCTCACTGCAATGTGTCTCTCTTTTTTATATAACAATGACCTAATATCTTCTCATGTTAGCAGACAAACAGTGTTACAACATACATTCCAGGGAATAAAAAAGGTCCATGTAACATCACATGTAGGGACAAGGAGAGTGCACCAAGTGCCATGGAATCGAGGTTCCATCAGCCCTGCCGCTGCCAACGATCGACACTGCAATGGTTTCTTAGAGAGGGAAGGAGATAAATGACAGGAGATACAGCTCAACCACAGCACAGGCAGTTAGTTCACAGGGAAAACCAAGAGGGGAAAGAAATATTCTGAGATAAATCTACTGAAATTTACCAGTAGATAGTGTGTACAGTAGTTTTCATGAATCATATTCTTCAGAATTCACCCAAACACAGATGAGCAGTTCAATGATTCAACAAGTATGAAGAATTCTGTACTCAATATAGTCCTTGTGGTGGTTTGATGAGTCAGTACAAAGGAAAGATTTAAAAAAAAGGTGACAACTAATGAAAGCACGTTGCAGTTAAAAAAGGAAATATAAAAGTACAATAAAATTGATGCTGTGCACAAAAGGCACTCAAATTCTCTCTCTGCCTCATCTTTTCTGCTCCTCTATAAATTAAAAATAAAAACCAGTCTAGTTATATATATATAATGATCATCATTCCGTCCATGAAATTATGTGCTTTCTTCATATTTAAGTAAACATATGCTTTTGTATTGAGAGGTTGTTAGAGGTGCAAAACTGTAATCAGGACAGAAAAAAGGCAAACTACAAGAATGAACCAGCTGATTGTAATATAAGCTCTGCATCACAAATGCCCAGATGATGTGACACAGTGGGTGTCCACTCAAAGGAAGAAGCAATACCAGCTGCATCCAGCAGAGGGCGTGACTGCACCATGTGGCTTTAAGTGCTGTATTACCTTTTTTTTTTTTAGCTCAAGGAGCTATTTTTATGAATCCTCCCATATTGGATATTTCTGCCCATGAAAAATCAAGATTTATACAATGAGCACAATGAAATAATATCTGTTAACAACACGTGTCCACAGTACAGTGAAATCACTGCCTGGTAAACATGCTGATATAAGCTTGCTCAATCAAGCCTTTCTTAGTCCTCTTTATTTTAGCAACTGCTACAAGTGACTGAATTCATCATTCACAAACCCAATAAATGTTAAGGCCCATTTATTTAATAAAGTCCAATACTGAAATTATTTGCACATTTTACCAAGGCAAGGCACCACACAGCCATAACAGAACTGCTGTATAACATGGGGCAGACATTACAGCGCAAGACATGCACAGAGTAGGCTGTTTGGGATGCAGATGACAATGTGTCCAAACGCTGAGAGACACAGTAGCTAAAGACAGTGAAATGCCCCTTTTTAGTTTTCCTCTGATGGAAAATAAATAGACTACAGTCAGAGCATAATCTCATCAGTCAAGAGAGATCAGGAAAATGCATCAAAGGAGGAAACAGCCTTGATCACAAAATGTCACAAGATCTCTTCCCACTTTTCTCTGGCTGAGCACTGCATCAGAAATGTGAAAGAGGAACTGTCAGAGGGAACCTTTCACTGTTTCTTATGCAATAATAAAAACGGCCGAATGAATCTTCATGTACTGTGTGAAAATGGGAAATTGTCAAAAACAAGATGCAAGAAAGATTTATTCTGTCTTTTTTTATCTGTTCAACACCCATCAGTTTTCTACAGTTCAATTACCAAATGCACTCTAAGTAAACAACACAAGGTAAATGAGCTGAACTATAGACAATATGGTGGCTGCTGACTGAAATGATAACATGGTGGTTTATGCTCCTTACAAGTGCCGTTCATATGAACCCTTTTCTGTATTAGCCTGTACAGGTTAACACTTAAAAAAATTACTAGTTATATATTATGTACAGGTTTACCACAGGAAAAATCTACACTGGTTGATGCATTAGTTCTTTGCATTTCATATATGAGATGAGGGGGAAAAACGTGGAAACAGCATCCTCAGGTCTGCTCAGTGCATAAGACCGAGGATATTTGCTTTGTGAAGGTCCTGATTAGCCTTCACTGACATTTATCGTAAATAGTCAACAGGATGACTTAAGACAACATCTGGATTATCGACTGCCACACATATGGCATATTAAAAAAAACACGGTAAAGACCTGATGTTTTACTTTTGTATCTGAAACGTAGTTTTTTTTTTTTTTTTACTAAATTAATCTTAGTTTTTAAACTAAGAAAATGTTTCTCTTAATGATACAGATCTTCAGTTCCTTTTAATTCCCTTTATTTTCAATCCAAACCCTGCATGCAGACGTATATAATGTCACTATGTTGTCACTTTGCTGAACACTGAGTTATACTACAAACAGAACGCATGGCAAATTCAAGTAAGTTATTATGTACAGACATAAGGCCTTGAAACCTCAGCGATAAATAAATATGATATTTCAGCCTGAAAGTCAACACTGTTCCAGATAAGGTGTTTCATATTCTTCAGCAGAAGTGACTGAAACATCACCCAGACAGCGTGTGCTGGGTAGAAACCAACACCAACATTTACACAAGTATTGCTTCACTTGCATTTAAGGTGTCTCTGAAACGAGAACATGGCCACAGAGTTTTGTTGAAATTGAGGTAAACTGAAATGCATGTATTGTTATGCACATTTACTGTCGTTAAGTCAAGTTTCAAAGAGAGCTGAGCTTTATGCTATCACACCTCTACAGCTTCTCCCATCGCCATCACCATGGTAACATCTTGTAGGCTCGCTTTAGGAGCTTCCTGAATATGAATTAAGTCAGGCAGAAAACAGGAAGGAAAATATTTATATCTGCTTTTTACACATCAGTCATCACTTGAAAAACCTTCCCACCTGGCAGATTCCACATTTGCTACATGGTACCAGATTTATCCCCAGCATCACTGGGTGTATTCACATTAGAACCTGTAGCTGTATTGTTACTTGGAAACATTTTCTCAGTGGGAGTTACAGCAGGACTGCCGACCCCCGAAGAGCTGGAGCTGCTCGAGCGGTGCGCTGTTGGAGGAGGACGCACTGGTCGCATGGGAGGGGGGCGTAGCTGGGCACCGGCCAGGCGGGCAGAGAGAGCAGGTTTGAAGGTGGTCATCATCTCAGAGGTGGAGCTGCTGCTGCGACGCATGGCTGCATCTGGGTCACGGATCATGATAGTATGCAGTGGACTGCCAGGCTCGGAGCTCACCGGGTTCTTCATTGGCTCCAGAGTGTCCAAGACCACATCAGGAGCCTGCTTAACAGTATTCTGTCGCTCCAGCTCACGGAGCTCATGGAGCGCTGTGGTCATAGTCTTCTCTATGTCCTAAAAAAGAAATGAAGGCAGAGAGAAGAGAACAATAATAACAAGAAGGTCAGTAGGGTATAGCACACAGTGAGACTTATTGGATTTAAACATCACACTTAAAGATCATAGCAATGTGTTTACATGTAATAAAAACAGGTATTTTGACCATTTTTCCCAAAGTTCCAGGCACATATTTGTTTCCATTCAATTGTTTGGTTTATACACAAAAGGAACTGAAAGAACTTGCTGTGTCCTTACGTTGTGCAATCCACCACACTAAACTGCATTGTTGCACTTCACTGCAGTTTCCTGACTGACATATATGAAAAAGGCTGTACTGCATTATCTCATGAAAAAAAAAAATTAAATTAAATAAAAATATTAATCACAAAAATAATAAATGGTATTTGTATAGCACTTTGTAAAAAATGTTAAAGTGTTAAACAGACCAAACAAGCTTAATCAAATATTACAAGGCGTCTTGCCTGGTAAGGCAAGGTAAGAAGAAGCCCAACAGTTCACACCATGAGTTAACACTAGGCAACAGTGGAGAAGGAAAAAAAGTCCCTTTTAACAGGAAGACAGACACAGACTCAAAGGTGTGCAGCCATCTTCCTTGGCCGGTTGGGGTGAGAGGAAAATAGGGGACAGAGGAGAGAGAGGGAGAGAGAGTAAAAGAGAGACGCAACAAGGAGAGATGAGTGACAGACACAATAAAACATATCAAAAAACAAACAATACAAAAAGTATGTTAGACTGACGCCATCAAGAGAGAGGGGAACAAGAACAACCAACAAATAACAAAACAAAACAACAATAAACACATACAACAAGAACAAAACAATAGAACAATAATGACTGTACACTGAGGGCAAGTTTTCTAACCTAGGTAGTGTTAAAAACCAGCGAGAAAAAAGACAGGGAGCCAGTGTAAAGATGCCTGAACAGGAGTGATATGCTCTTTGAGTTTAGTTCCTCTCAAGAGGCAAGCAGCAGCATTTTGGACAACCTGTAAGAGTCAAGAGTTGAAGAGACGACTGATCAAGACCAATACAATAAAGGCATGGATTACCCTCTCAAAGTCTTTCAAGAGAAGGTCGGCCTTTACCTCGGCAAGGAACAGTAGTGGAAGAAGCTCGTTTCCACTACTGAGCTTATCTGTTTCAACAAATTTTAAAAAATGCATTTGACCTGAAGAATCCAACACAATACAATTCCAGTGTCTTATTTTATATACTGTATATATATATATTTACAGGGCACTGACATTTGGTAAATATTAGCTGCATTGTTAAAAAAAAAAAAAAAAAGGAAAAAAGTGCTATAAATTCTAAATGACTATCCAAACTTTTAGAGAAACTGCAGTTTATTTGGGTAAACGAACATGATAATCAAGTTCGTTTTTTATATTTTTCTTGTGGCAATTTGCTTTTCTAAATGAAAAATCAAAGAATTTCATTTCAGGTCAAGCTGAAGAACAAACATAGCATTTGGTTCGACCGTGTATGGACCTGGTGCTGGCAGTGAATCAGTGATGAGGAGTTGCTATTCCATTCCAGGCCTGTGTGTCCTGAGGTGAGTCTGTCACCCAGCTGCAGCCTGGCCCTGACATTTACTGCAGGTCCCAGCTGCTGTTCTCAGACTGACAGCCACAGCAGGGGGGCTAGCTCAGTTCGACCAAACCTCCCCAATATGCTCATATGTTATAATAACACACAATCAACAAACAGAAATGTATAAAGAACCTTTCCTGCCACCATGGCGGTAAAAACAATCTGAGTCACATGACATCTGTAGCTCTACAGTATATCACCAAGAGAGTGATATTATTTTCCCATCTGTTTTGCCTCTATTATAAAACATCTATGACACAATGGTATTGTTAGTATTGATAGTATTGCTTACTATCAACAACTGAAAACTCATTTAGAGAATTACAGATCAACAAACAGAAATGTATAAAGAAACTAGTTTCATTTATAGAGCCCCCCAGTAGCTGACATCATGCAATCCTCTCATGCAATACTCGGAATTGAAAAGATGGCATTTTGGGAGAAAGCCACGCTGTTCAAATCCAAAGACATACCATATATACCAGACAACATAAATACCAATATATCAGGCAACTGGTTTATTCACTGGCTATATTCAAAAGTGAAGATAGTAGACAGAGGACAAGCAAAGGGGCGAGCATTTTACCAGATCCTTAACCCAGAGGGAAGAGATTCCACTTGTGTAGTAACTGCCTCATATCAGGTACAGAATCCACTGCTTACAAGCTTTAATAAACTGTTTATTTTCCATGCTTTTATTGTTATATCTATGCATTCCCTGGAGTAGGACGAAGTGAAGTTTATCAGAAAGTTACAGATATCGGAGCACTGCAGGTCTGCAATAATGTCCTCTCCAGCTGTCTCCATACTCATGGCAAAGCACCCGGGACCATTTCATGGGGTCAGATCTATTCTTATGTTCTGTGATACATGGCATGATCTCCATGGATTTAAAGAGCAGTGAACTCTGAAAGCTTGAAACCAGCACTGGCACCATTTATGTTTGCAGAAACCTTTCCTGCCACCATGGCGGTAAAAACAAACTGAGTCACATGACATCTGTAGCTCTACAGTATATCACCAAGAGAGTGATATTATTTTCCCATCTGTTTTGCCTCTATTATAAAACATCTATGACACAATGGTATTGTTAGTATTGATAGTATTGCTTACTATCAACAACTGAAAACTCATTTAGAGAATTACAGTTTGATGATGTGTGGATGCACAGACAGGAAATCCAGTCAAGTTCAGTAAAGAACGAAACCTTACCTCAGCCAGGGCCTCAGTCTCTAGTGATTTGTGGTCCCCGAGGCTGCTGTGACGAGTGGCTCCTGGAACTGGTCTCAGTGGGTGGCCCTCAGGATAAGCCTTCCTCTCCAGGTAGTTGATGCTTCCTGCACTGCCGAAGGTACCGAGACGCCTCTTTTCTGGGCTCTCCATACGACCCTTGCTTATTGACATCTTGTGCGGGCTGCTGGGACAGGCTGCCGCTCGTGGCGGGGCGTCAGTCAATCTGGTCGGACTATGTGTGTCTGTACCGCTCCGTTGATGTGGGATTGCAGCTCCGTCAGATCGTAACCTTACCCTGTTATCGTACAGCAAACTTTCTTAATGGAGCACATTTTTAAAACCAAAAAAAAAATGTGTCTTCCTGAATGACACTTACCTCCCCATGACTCCTCCGAAGGTGTAATCAGATGACTGTTCACATGGTGACGGGACATCATTTTTAGTTGAGCCCTTATCATCCAGCAATGGCCCACTACTGGCTTCACTGTCTGCTTTCTGGCTGAGGTTATCTGAGAAAGCATCATCACTGAAAAAGAAGAGACACAGTAATGATATTTTTCTGAAGATCATGCACATCTACAATTTCTTGTCAGGTTACTATCTATTAATGTATATACTCCAGTGTGTAACTTTTAGTGATTTTAGTTGTTGATGTTATTATTCTGCCTCTGTTTAGCCTTTGCAAACTTAATTGTAACATGCAGGCAGCATTTATCCCATCAAACTGCTGGATGACCAGGTTTTTAAATCACTCAGAGGGTATTACTGACAAAAGCACATATAATAAAATACAATTTGCTGTTACTCACAGGTCTTGTACTACTATGTACTGATGTGGAATGAGACCATCAACACCATTATGACGACCCTCCCACCAGTCCTCAGAAGCTCTATGATACAGAAGAAGAGAGGCTCCTTTCTTGAAGGACAACTCCCTGGGACTGCGCCCCACATAGTCAAACTTGGCAATGGCTTCAATCTGCTCAACCTCTAAAAGACAGAAAAGACAAAGAACAATTTGCTTTATAAATTACAAGATGACACTGGTCATATTTCAGGCATTTAATAAGTATCTATAGTAATTAAACACTTCATATTAAAAACTTAAGAGAGCTTTAGATTTGGGCTAATGTAATCCCTGTCTAAGATGAAGTGTTATGTCCAAAAGGATTATCATCACTATAAGTTCATGAAATAAATCAAACCGGCCTGTGTGTACATGCTTGCTAACATTACACACCAATCACAAATCACATTGTGTCATGTACACTCACAAAGCCCCAGTGGCCTAATGGACAAGGCACTGGCCTCCTAAGCCAGGGATTGTGGGTTCGAGTCCCATCTGGGGTGCGTTAATACTTTAGACCACACTAGTGGACTCACAGCAAGAACTATTCCAGTTAGGGCCTATCTGTCTGCAGTGTGTGAGGTTTTGACAGGGATTAGATTTATCCTATATATATATATATAGAGAGAGGATAAAGCGTTAGAAGTTTATAATGTCACAATCAGTATTAAGAGAAGAAAGAGCAGAATCTACAGCAGCCAATCACCCTTGGTAATATATTAACTGTGTTTTGGCTTTGGTGCCAGACCTACTTATGTATTCAAAGCTCAGGGAAGAATGAGGAAACACTGCACAAAGGAGAAAGTCCCAGGAGAAATGCTGACTAATGTGGAACAAAGAGAGAACAGAGGAAGAAGAGAGAGATAGAGAGGGGGAGAGAGAGATGAATGGATCAAAAGGCAGTGCAGGCCAAAACTGATGACTGAATATCAGCCTTTGTGATCGTACGATGTAGCAGCAGAGAATCTACATGAAAAGCACTAACAAAAAAGTTCAGTCTGTTTTTCTACTTATCTACAGTCACATCATTCATGTTGTCATGTTAAAGCCATTATAAAAATGTATTGCTGGGATGTGAAGTCATTTGATAAAAGATCAAAGGGATTTATTAGGAACAAATTTATATATCTGTCATAATTGTAGAATTTGTATCTTTAAGACCAGAGATCCTTGATATTGAACACAGTGCTAGTATATTTAGCAGGTACAGGACAATGATTCATGATTATCATCGTAGCTTAGTGTGCTAGAGTGGTAACATTTCCTGACTAGCACTAAACTCAATGTACAGCTGTATGATGTTAATGGAAATATGATTAGATTTGCAGGTATGTGGTTATTATACAAAGTATTATAAATGTTAGTGCCATAGAGGTAAGGTTGGCAGATCATCAAAGTAAATATGATTAATTCTGTGGGGACCTGAATATCTGTGCCTAAGAACTTGACTCATACGCCTTTTCCAAGGTCAAATTCAAGCACTTAAGGTTATTTTGAATGCATTTCCAGTAACTTATAGCTGTGGTAAATTCGTATGAATATATAAGTACTTGAAAAGATTGGAATTTTAACCAAAATTGTGTTTTGTCATAGTCACTGTCACCCACATACACAAGGAAAGTCCAGGTCCAGTCAGCAGCAATTTTAAGCACTTTCCAAACTATGAAAAGACAGCATTAAAATTCATTTTCAAGGATTTCAAGCACCCATAAAAACCCTGTAAGAGGTGGACCAATCGACATACCAACATTGCCACCCCTCAAGCCTTATAAACATTGGTAATGGATATAGAGTGAAGGAGTGGTGCAAATGAAATCCTAAAAATAGCTGGGAAAATATTACATTTTATGTATTTTTACTGTTCAATCTATAGTTTTAGTTGAAGATAACAGTAAACAGGGCACAAAATAGCTGACAGATATATGAGTATTGGAGTGTGTCAGTTAGTGACAGGTTACCATTTGACTCCCTGGAAATCAATGCAGTCAAGAACCAGGCCAGATAATAACGAAAACTCCGACATACAATTAGATAAAATGACAACTATGATGTACAGACCTTCATCACTGGTGTGTGGTTCAGTGCCATTATCAGCCTCATCAATAGTTCCTGGTTCACTGTGAGGACTGTCACTGCAGGGGAACATGAGTCATAATACTGTGTCAGGTATAGACATATAGATATTGAAGCATGACAAATATTCACTTACATGCAATAAGGGTGTTTAAGCAGGTTTTTAGGCAACAAAAGGTTACAGTTCTGCTTTAACTGTCCTTCACTCATGTTTGGTACCTGCTGTAGGCAGCACTCACCAATACTCCTCCCCCCCAGTCATGCACTTCTCATACACTGGCCCATCCAGCTCACGCTGACTCGGAAAGATGACTTCATTGTGGATGATGATGGTCTTGATGACCTCATTAACGTGTGCCTGGCACGCTACAGGATCCTGGCCATCTGGGATGGGCATCAATGTTGGACCAAAGCAAATTGCCAAATTGTATGGATCCATCATGTTCTCATCACTGTATTGAGAGAGACTGAGGGAAGAAATGAGAACATGATACGGTTTTTATTATGTACTATGTGTAATCAGAGACAATTTTTTATCAGTTTAGGAGTGATACAGCTAAAGTCTTGGGTTGCGTGCACCTTTGTTTACTGTACACTTTTATATAATTTCTATTGTGTACTGTACATTCTGTATCTAGTATCTACAAGTATTACTGTCCTTCACTGTACAGTATAGTCCGGGAATTGCTGAGAAAGTTCACGGATCAGCCACCGCCACTTTAACAAATTAACTCAGTACAGGCCACAATCTACTCTATGTAACCAAATCATTCAGTGCAGCAAAAGGAAGTCATAGTAAATCTTAGCATATTATCAGCAAGCTGTGGCTGTGCATTCAAACCACAGCTGTGGCAGCTATAACAGTGAACGGGGTAAAGTAGAGCATGGAGTATGAAATCAAACTCTTTGTTCTGCACATGAACCCAGTAAAATGAGCATTAATAACGTCCATTATAAGAGGACAGTTTTACTACTGCAGTGAGGCATAAGTTTCATGTAACTTATAAAATCTGTAGACAGAGCAATAAATATTTTTTTAATATATATGTGAATCTTTTTTCCCCCTCGACTGCACCTATTTTATCTTGATCCAGTTTTTCCAAATGCAATTACTGTCATAACATCCTTGGAAAGGAACTCTTGTGTTTGTATATTTTTCGTGGATGACAATCAGCACCAACTCACTGATTCAAAAAAGCAAACAGGTATCTCATGACGATGATGACGGTCCGAGGAAGGGTCATGACGATCTGCTGGATGTGATGTGCTCGCTCGGCTCCAGACTCCAGTTCTGAAACACAGAGGAGAGAGATTGTTTTACACTGTGATGAAGTGGAGATAAGTATAGCTTTTAAATCTTTATATGCTTAATATGTGCACTGAGCCTGCAACAGCTCCACTGAAATACAGTATATAAATCAGACTCTAACATGAGTGCTTGATCAGAGTGAGGCTTTAGTTCTGAAGCAAAATCCAGAGAGAGATTCTGAAAAGTGACACTTACATACATTTCTGTCTTACTGCCTTTCATCAGAACCCTGCAGCAAAGTGAGTGATCAAACCATTTTAAATAAATTCTATGCAGAGCTCGTTCATTGCTAACTGATGTGGCTCACACTCGCCACTTTCTTCCTGCTGGCTTTCTGTTAAATGTCAGACAGTGAGCTTTGGTGCTAAGATTGCTTCCATGTGCTGCACTGCATGCCTTTCTCTTCCACAGTAAAGCTGAAAAAATGGCAAGGTGTGTTTTCTCTTTTCTGTTTGACCAGCCAACTTACTGCAGTGATTGCTTTGAATGTTTTCAGTTGTGTGTGACTCACTGATGGTAGATATGAAATCCAGGAACCGCTCCTTTGGGAAGAGAGGGTTCTCCAACCCTCTGAAATACAGCTTCAGCACCCCTGCCACTGAGTTTATATCATGCTCATTCTGGTCATCAATTAAGGGGTCTTCACCTAAAACAACAACAACAAAAAAATATATATATACTTTATATGCAAGTGTGCTTTCAATGGTTGAGTTTAGTGAGCTGAATCTGTCAGATGCATATTATCTTTTTCACATAAAATACATGTAAACAAGGAATTTAGAAATGACCTGTCTTTGACTCACCTCTCTCAAATGAGTTTTTGATATCATTAACCTCAACCTGTGATCCTGGCACACGAAATATACCTTGCTGCTGCAAACCTGAAAAAAAAAAACAAATTCAGAGTTAGCTGCCATTATCTCTGCACCCCAGTACCAGCTTCCTGAAAGCCCACTGGAAACACATAACACAGAGCAGGAAATGTAATCTAGTCAAAAGAGAGATGCATATATTTTCCAGGAGAGGGCCCCTCAGTGAGGCAGCAGCATATGGTTTCAGTTAGAGGGCTTCTAATCAGTTTTCTGCAGTTTCATTAGGTCCAGATCCAGGGAAAAAAGGCCTGCAGGCTACAGCAATGAGCTGGAGACAGATGTGAAGGTAGACAGGGTGGAGTTATAAAACAGGGAGGGAGGGTGGCTGACCTGAGTACACAAAGACCAATGGGACTTTGGAAATTCTCCCTGTGCGATCTATTGTTATGAGTTTGTCAATTCTCTGGCAGGCAGCTGAGCTCCTCAGAGACCAAGGTACAGAGTGGGGCAGGTCAGTCTCTGCACCAGTGGCTATTTGTGGAAATAGATGCCCTCGTCCAATAACTGCTGTCACTTATGCAGTTGAAAGAGTTCATGGTTAGCCTTCTTTTTCTGTCCTTTCACTCAAATGCACTATTCAGAGCAACAAGGTGTGAGACTCACCGTATAAATTGATGTATCTGATACAGCTTTCAACAACAAGTGGAATTGGTTGACCTGAATCCTGGAATTAGATCATGTGGAGAAATATAAAAATTGAGTGAGGGCAAAACAAATATGATAGAAAAAACTAACACTGAGCTAAGAGGTTAAAAATATAGAGTTATGTTACCTTTATAGTGCTATTAATCATACAATGTACTTTACATTTACCAGACATATTATAGAAACATTTTGTGAACCTCATCTCACAGGAACCATAAAATGAGGAGAAACAAAAGCATAAATGCAGCTGCTCTTATCATTTAAACCTTGGCAATGAAGACAGAAAACTAGCAGCATGCAAGAAAAGCTAAAGCAGTGTGAGCAAATCACTTAGTATATTAGTGTTAGTTTTCATCATGTCCTGACCTATTCACTCTAAGAACAGAGGTACCTGAATGCGGGTACGAGCATTCCTTCTCCCTCTGGGACAGAAAGCAGCAAAGCACAAAGATGCAGAGGAAGAGAGGGCAGAGAAGCACAGCGTTAGAAAAGCTCAGATGACAAATGGACAGGACCTCGGGAGGTTATAGAAGACTTGGCACAGGGACTGGTTCTGGGAAAGCTATAGATTCAGTAAAGGACTAGGTGCAGTGAGAGAAAAAGCAGACCCCTTGCTGTCTACTGCTTCTCAGTCCTGTTAAGACTGACTGAATGTGAAAATGGTTCTAGGGGAGAGAAAGCTGACTGGTACTCAGTTTGTCGGTACAGGCACAGGCACGGACGGGAGGAGGATTAGAGGTTACACAGAGGCGTTATATCATGATCAAGGACAGCTGGAAGAGGGTGGAACAGAAGGCCAAAATGAGAAAGAGAAAAAAGCAAAGGTTCAAGCCCCCTTTCCCTCCTGCTCCACAGGGGCCGTTCAGTCATACACCACCACCAGAGGGTACCTTGATGAAGGTCTCCATATTGCCGTTAAACAGCTTATGGTTATAAACGGAGCGTGGCCTAGGCTTCCGCATTTTCTGTGGTTTAGGGGGAAGGGTAGGTGGCCTGGGAAAAATGATGGACAAAAGGAACAAAAACACTGTATTATGTGAATCTGTGCAACCAGATGTGCCTTACTAGCAGGTGTGAAGAGCATTCACTGAAACAGAACAGTGAAATAATCCTCATTTTAGGAAAAGAAACTGAAAAACCCAAGTCACAGTTAAAGGGAAAACACAAAGTGAGACATTTCATTGTTTTATCATCACAAACTGATAAGTCACCTCTTTAAATAGTGATCAGTGGTTGAAGTGTTTTGAAGACTGGTCTTCAGTAAAATGCTTATTTGTTAAGTGAAAGGATGCATGTGAATTCTGCTGGGACTTACCATATGCAGACCTATGCAAGCCCAAGATGCAAAGTTATTTAAATATTACTGAAAAACCACAACAATAGAACAATTAAAACTAGTGCCAATCTGGACCTTGTTTATGCAAATACTTAACTGTCTTAACTGTGACTCTATAATAAAAATGTTTTATTATAGATTAGCAATATATTTCTACTATTAATATTCAGTATTTGAATTATTCCCAGTATTATTAATCTGAAACGTATTTTGTGAGATCAGAAACAGCTCACTTATTAAAGGAGATCTTACCTTGTTGTTCCACACTCAGCCCTTTCTCCTGTGGGAAGAAATCAAAACACAAGAGGAACATGTTATATCTTTTAGTACATATAATGCAGACTCAATTGCGTTCAGCCTCAGTGACGGGTTTGATGAGAGACAACATGACCATCGAGGGAGAGATGAATGGAGCCGTGTGAACCCCATTCATTTGACAAAGCTATTGAGGTTTCGTCGCTGAAGTCTCCAGGGAGCAGACGGTCCCCGTGGGGTAACAGGCCTCCTGTCAGAGCAGGAAAAGGGGGAGGCAAGTGGCTGCGGCAGTGTTGGTGAGAGAGGGGGGCCATCAATGCTGACACTGAGCTATATCTGTGCTGGCTCACTGAGCCTTTTGTTGTGGTCGTCCAACAACACACAAATGATGTAGGCATACAGATGCTTAGCATTTCTAAGGATGACGCATTCGGCGAAGTCACCAACAGAAATTTAGTGACAATCTTTCTGATGGAGTTTAATTAAGTCTTAGACATACTGTATGTAATGAATTGCTGTCTTGTCTCATTTGCTTCCCCTGTGCTTTTGCTTTTTATAGGGAAAGTGTCAGCAGTAACACATGCAGTAAATGACAATTAGTAGGCCATTTGTGACAAATACGCACAATAAAAAACAACACACTGGCGTTTCCTTCCGTAGTGTTTCATAGAGTGTTAACTTGAATAGAAATATAGATTTATTTCTATGAGTATTAGATATGTTCTGGCTCATGTAAGTGCAATATTAAAATTACATAAAATTAGCCAAATCACATCCATATACGGCAAAGCAGACTGTTATACATTATATCTTTAAAACAGAACAAAATGTTTGCAACTGAAGTCAAATTAAAGACGACCCAGTAACTCCCGATTAAATAAGAGAAAAACTGAATTGACAATCAATTGGAAGGAAGTCAATCACGTTGTCCCCGAACTTTTATTTACAAAAGTAGCACAGTTCCGTAATGACAGGGGAGATAGCTTTTCAATAGACATAAGAGATGGCAGCATAAACAAACTCATTAAACAAGGGTACTGGTGCCTGTTTATCAGTGCTGGCGGATATCCTTGCACCATCTTCTTTGGTGCCAAACCTCGATTATGTTTTCATTAATACAGCTGCAAACGCCATGTGGCACTCACCAGGCTCATCGTGTTCCCTCCATCATCCTCACACACAACCACGCACATACACAGACAGGCTATTTTGGTTGTGAAGCAACGAGCTAATGAGCACTCAGTAAGCCCTGATTGATCATCTGAATAATTAAATAAAGGTGATACCTGGAAACGCCATATGTCGCATTTGTCTCTCAGCTGCATCGCCGTGAACAAACACACAGATCTGTCCACTAAGTGACATGAGCCTTAATGAGAGTGTTAAAGAGCTTTGCAGTATGCAGCCAATTGTTTGAATCACCACGATTCTTTGAGATACTGAAGGCACAACAAAGCAAAAGTGAATAGGACTCAAATTAATAAATGAATGAGTAAATGATTCCAAGATGTGATATCTGGAAATATGCATAAGTGCTCAAGGCCTCAGCTGTGTGGTTCCCTTTTCTATTAGCTGAACCCCTGGTGCAGGAGCAGCTGCAGAAATGGGCTTGGGCCTGGTCCTGCTGATTGATTGGGCGTGAACAGTTCACGGCTGAGGTGACAAGGGGATCCCTGGGGAAGGGAGGAACTGAGGGCAGTCCTTCCTCTTACAGCCTGGAATTGGAAACCCTGCCTAAAGCTGCACAAAAGCTGCACAGAGATTAATTGTATAATGCTTTAACCAGCAGAGATAAGGACAAAGTAGGAGTGAATTACCCCAAATGGTAAAGTGTCTGTCTTTTAGTGTGACTTTCATGTTGTCCATTTGAATATCACCTCTTATTTTACTCTTTCCTTCCTGTTGTCCCACAAAAATGTCTGTGGCCTCATATATCTCAGTCTCTGCTCATTATTAGACAAGACCTGCAGCCTTTCTGCCCTGAAGGCAGTGATTTTATAGAGCCATATAGCAGGAATCTGTGGGTCATAATTACAGGATGAAACACTGGGCCACGCAGAAACCATTAAGAGACACCTGAGATACTGAAGACGGATGAAGAGAAATGACCTCTTACCTTCACCCAGAGTCTGCTTCAGAAGGTCGTGCTTGGCCTGTAGCTTAATGATGAGGTTACTGCCATTCAGGTACTCTTTGAATTTCTAGACCGACAGAGAGGTGAAGGCACTAATGAGTGAAGAGCAGCACGAATCCAGTTTAACACAAACATTTCAGCGATGCTCAAATTCAGTGCGAATTAAATCTGTTTGTCTTTGTTTGGATTTAATATCTATTATTTTCAGGGCATGTGGTAGCAATGACTGAGGGGGGGAGCTGGACTTGAGTTGCTGTCAAAAAAAACACAGGGACATACCGAAAAGTAGAACATTTCCGTCTCCTGCTGGTTCGCCCTCCTCTTGGCGACATTCATCTTGCTCATGTAGGACTCAGAGGCCACAGACTTGATGGACTCAGTAGAGCGGCTATGTTGGAAGGCATCCGAAACATCAAAGTCCTCAACCGTCAACATGTCCTGCAGAGTCTGCATGGTGGCATCCAAGGTCTTTCTCACCTACACAGAAGAGGGAGGAAAAATGGCGAAAATGATGACAAATGAAATATCACACAATTTTCTTTTTCATCAGCATCTTTATATATATATATATCAAGACAAACTGAGACATAAATAATAAATGGACTTGGACTGTACTGGGACACCAAGTAGCCCAAGTCCAAAACATCTCAGAGGTTAGGCATACATCAGACTAAGAGCTGCAATGAAGACATCCTCCCAAAGAGGAAAATTATGTGTGAAATTGCTCAGGGAGGCTTTTTGTTCAGGGCTGAGATTGATAAACCTCATTTTCACTAATGACATGGCTCGTCCATTATACTCCACAACACGAGACACAGGGAGACAGGGAGGAGGCAGATCCATTGGCACAGGCAAGTCTAACAGGCCACAGTCATTATCACCTCCATTTGCACCTTTGTGTCTGTGCCTCTTGATGAGAAAGCCCTTTCTTCACCATAAAAGACACAATTTCAGTTATTACTCCATGGAAAACACACATTCAGAGCAATTTGATCAAAATATCTTCTCAGTATGGAGCAAAGGTCATGGAGTGAACTTACAATAAGAACAGATGGTGATAAATTTAGCTCTGGTGAACATGAGACAGGGCTCTTTTTTTTAGGGGGATGGGTTGAAGGTGAGGGGGTGTTGGGGAACAGAAAGAGAGACATCATAAATCCTCACCTCTTCATTTTCAATCTTTAGGGTGGCTAAGCGGGACTGCAGTTGGTGGTAGCGCATCAGGAGTTCAGTCTGGACAGGCTGCTGGGCACTTACCTGGCACACCTGAGAAGGAAGAGGACAGACACACGGGAGGAGTCAAAGTGAACCCATCTGACTCGGAACAGGAAAAAAAAAAATTTGTAATGAAAGGTGCAGCTTTTTAACCTATCTCACCTCATCTCCCATGTGTGGCAGGTATTCAAACCGCATGGGAGGACAGAACACCTGGTTATGCATATCCATAATCTTGTGCTTGTCGCTGCGAGAGTCCAGGTTATCTACGGCATTCTCTATGATATCCAGCCCCTCGTGACGCGATGTCTCTAAGTTGTATTCGGCAGATAAATATGTCCTGAAGGTGCGGGCCAAGCTGGCATGGTACCCAAGGTCACAGCACTAGGGAGATAAAACATTTTAAATAAACTGCAAACAAAAAATAAAACACTTGGTGAAGGTGAAGATAGAAAGCCAAAAATGGAAATCAGCAAAAATACAGTAAAATGTCAGAATGCTTAAAATCTGGATTTATGTGCTCTCTCTGGATGAAAAATTAACTCTAGATGTCAACTGGTGTTTTCCTATGGCTGAGGCTGCCCCTGCTGTCAGGATAACAAATAATACAAGAATAATGTATTAACTAAATATTAAATACATGAAACAGGTCATCAAAAAAAAAAAAACTAAAAAAAATACAATTTTGGATGAAAAAAAATAAAGTTTTAGTGACAGCAACATTTATTAAAGTTTCTGAGAACAAAAAATTGTAATTTGATTTGATAATAATAGCCTTGTCACAGTGTACTGACCATGGCCTGAAGTACACTCCTACATTACTGCATCAAATAGGAAGATAAACCACTGTAGAAGAAAGTGGACATATGTGCAAATTGTGAGTTGAAAAGTCTCGTTAGTTTGAGCAGCTTCTTTTATGGTTAAGACCTATTTCGTGGACTAAGTCCCAAAAAAGAGAATTACAGGAGCAAGCACAGTGGGACACAAGGGATAATTACGGAGCCTTATCACACCAAGCAGTATGAAGTAACCTAATTAAGCAGAGGATAGTGGCGAGGAAGTTTAGAAAGAAAGAGGCTGGAGGCGCCTGACAGCTCAGTGAATCACGAAGTAAATGCTATTTAGTGCTCTTTAGCAACAAGGAAGTAGTCGCTCTATTTTGGTGCACAAGCCTTGATTGCACTACTCCGTCAATGTGGCTCTGCAGACGTAAAGACCAAAGGGAGTAAATGAGCCTCTTTTAAAACAAACAACTGACGGAGCTCCTGTATATTCATATCAGCAGCAGCAGCGGTTCTGCGAAAGCAGACATAATGAACACTTAACCCTGACTCAGCTGAGACCCAAAGCTTTTTTGGTGCTCTTTGTCTTTTCAGCAAGATTAAACAGAAACAATACTGAACCAATTTTTGTTTGACTCTTTATGGCAGGGTTGGGTATGGAGAACATTTGGAGAAAGAAAGTGGATAAAAAGTTTCAACAAGTTTCTTCACATTGCAAGAAAGGGTGTTTTGTTAATGTTGTCATTATTTTCTCAGGAAATACGGTCATGAAGAAAATAAACACATACGAAGAGTGCTAAAATTTGGTCAAGTTGAGCTTTGTAAAATTAAGTTCACTCCAAATGACAGCACCACTGTGGTCTATTCTCCTATCACAGTATTTTCTACTACAGCTATTTTATTTTCTGCACTGATGTACAGTAAAATAAATTCATTCAAAATCAACGTTATTTTGCAGGTAAAGGCTAAAATATTTTTTATCACTGACCACTGACCAACATAATGCCACTCCAAACTGACAAACCTCTAGCTGTGGGAACATCTGGCCTCTGACCTGACTATCACTGTTTTGTTGTATTTTATCCTTTTGCCCACAGTGTCACATTAATCTTGCTCATGTTCCCAGTCCCTGTAGCTGAGCAGGATTTGGGATGACATTTGGAATGGACATTTCATGGATCCATCAAAGCTGCCTATAGCAAAGAGGCAGGGATGGCAAGAAATCAGTGTCTGGGTCCATCCAGCTGCAACCAACATACCTGAATATATATGAACCAACCATAATATGAACCAACCTTCACCACATATTATCCGTAACTGTTTACAATCAGAAGGAATGGTCATTATGAATCTGAAATCCCATCACATCTGATCTGGAAAACATGCATTTACGACTGTGTCTTATGTAGCACCACGTGATTGTGAATGTGGAAACAGACTGAAGGGCTGACTAACAGGTTAACATCAGACCATAAAATCTGTCATGCAAACGCTGTTATGAGATATGCTACATTAGAGGTGTTTTTTTTTTTTTCATCAATTCAGCAGCTAGATTAGAGTCAATTAAGTTTAATTAAGTTTCAATTAAGTAAAAAAACTGCCTGAAAGTCAACTAAAACTATTAATTTTTGTTGATCGAATGGATTAATGCAATATTCATTTCCATTTTACAGTAAATGAGTACATAAACCACCAATGGCTGTGTGTGAAAGTGGAATTAAAAAAGCCAATTACATACAAAGTCCAATCTCCCTGAAGAGGCAACTGAATGTCTCCAGTAAAAGGAACAGATACAAAGCATTAATGGTGTAAAAAAGGTAAACAAAGGTTTCTTCATTTTTAATCTTCATGTGTTTGTCTGCAGGGGGGGGAACTGGGAGCAGGTGACCCGGGACTGAGAGGCTTCTGTCAACCTTGTCCATGCCTGAATAAATAGAGCATCCACTTCACCAGCTGACTTTGACTGACTTTCACCATTAGTAGGTTATTAATCATCCATCCTATTAAACAACACCATTAAGAAATTCCAGAACTGCTACTGCTTTATTATTTGCATACTACTACAAATACTGTCACTGCTGCTATTTAATATTTTTTAAAGCCATGTGTATGGATTTCACTGATATCTGTTTTGCTTAAAAGGGAAATGTTGCAGTTTTGACAGCCACCTCTTGAATCCGTGTTAAGAAAGGCTGCTTCATCTACTCTGTGGAAGCCAATCAAACAATAGACAATAGAAAACAGTACGTGTGTGCTTGCCTGAATGCATGCAGGTATGGTGTGTGTTTGAATGAGTTTAAGACAGGTTACTTGGTTACATTCATTGGTTAGAGACAGAAAATCACGAGGACATGCTGTGTTCGTCAAACCAGGGGTTTAAAAAAGAGAAGTAAACCTTCAGCAACTGCCTGGAATGGCAGCATTATTAGACTGACTTTCACATTAGCAGTAGTTAAGTTCAATTAATAATGCACAAAATTGACGCTGAATACATTTATTGGAAAAACAAACAGCTCACAGACTGAAAGTGAATGCGACAGATGGTGAGAAAAGTGACAGTGCTGCAGAGTTAAATCAACAAGAGAAATCCCAGCTGAGAGAAGTGCATAAGCACATGAGTGTGGCTCGTACTTACATCAATCATATCGGAGACGTCGTGGATGTAATATTTTGCCACGACTGCATTTGTTGCTGCCAGGTTCAACAAATAGTCATTCCGGGCCTTTGTGCATTTCAGCTTATTCTCTGAGTACTTGGCTTGCCTCTGGGGAGAGGAGAAGAGAAGAGAAGAGAAGAGAAGAGAAGAGAAGAGAAGAGAAGAGAAGAGAAGAGAAGAGAAGAGAAGAGAAGAGAAGAGAAGAGACAGGTGAAGGCAAAAAAAAAACAAAAAAACCTAAGTGCAGGGAGATGAAGCAGTAGGGAGGATTTCAGTGTGTGCTCAGGCAACTGCAGCTCTGGGTATAAAGTAATAGTTGAACATTTTTGCTAAGAGAAGAGAAGAGAAGAGAAGAGAAGAGAAGAGAAGAGAAGAGAAGAGAAGAGACAGGTGAAGGCAAAAAAAAAAACAAAAAAACCTAAGTGCAGGGAGATGAAGCAGTAGGGAGGATTTCAGTGTGTGCTCAGGCAACTGCAGCTCTGGGTATAAAGTAATAGTTGAACATTTTTGCTAAATGAAGAGATCGATACAACACTCTTTCCTTTAACTTAAATATCAAACCTCCACAAGAAGACAGTTAGCTAAGCCTGGCAGAAAGACTGCATCCAGGGACAAGACAGTTACCCTGGCTCTAAAGATCATTAATTAACATTATACTCTATGGTTCCTTTGTTTAATAAGTCCATAAGTTGTTTCCAATATATTATCAAAGCAGGTTGATTATAGGGTTGCCAACTGTAGTACTACTGTAGGATTTCATAAAACAAGCTCCATATTTGAAACACACTTTTTCCTTACTTTTTAAAGTCTAGTCAGTGCAAAACCATGACAGAAAAAGTACAGATTAGTTCACTAATGGAAATTGCGTGATTGATATGAGGGAATATAAAGTCCTCCTCCTGCTGTCAGGCCCACATTGGGCTCTTTCAATCGGTCGTCCGACTCCGTGAGTCCTATGTAATTGTGGCAAAGGAGACATGGTGAGATGTAAAGGTAAAAGTGTGACAGGAGGATACCGTTCAGTGAAAAAAAAGAAGATTGCAAAAACTATAATAAAATTATTATATTGATTGTAAACTCATATTTGGTTGATTAATAAGTTACATGCATAGAAATGCTATTGTAAAAGAGTGAAACTGCATCTTTTACTCAACTGTGAAAGTGAGTATTTTCCTGATGAGAAAATAAGGAAATCCTAGCTGATTAGTAACAGTTATGCTGACAAATCAATCCATTTGCTCGTGAAGAAATAATTAACTGTGTTTATTACAGTGTTGCGAGGGCTACAGACGTTGAGAATAGATACTCAGTATACTTACTGTTGTTTAAAATACAACAAAAGCATAATTGTTCAAAATCTTTTTTCTCATTATACTGTATGTACATTTGGGTTGGCAGAAATTAGATTAACATTTTTTTTCTTTTTTTCCCTCTTCCTACCTGTTTGCAGGCATAGTAATACAATAAAAGCTTACAACACGACAGTGAAGAGGAATATTCTTTACCACACCGTGTTATAAATAGTGTTTGGTTTCAAAGCCAAGCAGCATCTCTAAGGATACCTGCCTGTCGCCCCTGCAGCCGTTTGATTTCCTGCACCTGAGAGATAATGGGGGGTTTCATTTGCATCAGGAAATTCTAGAAGGAGACGCAGAATAAAACATTCATGGATGTGTCTGGAGTTCAATGTGTTCTGAAGACCAGCAGAGACCTTGCACAAGTTAGATTTGCATAAGATGGAAAGAGAGTTTGATTGTTGGCAGAGTGTACGCCTGCTGAAGTATTCACCCAAGAGTTTCTGACATTCAAATGTGCTGACTGACCACTAGTCGGTGACCCAAATACAGGAGTTTATAAAATGAGACTCTAAACATTATAATTCATATTCAAAGAGAAGCTGAGTAAAAACGCTGGTCAGCCAAACGTGCTGTAAACACAATCCTTCTTCTCCTCTCTTACTCACCTTCTCTTTCATCTTCTCAATCTTCCTGACAGTGCTGCGTCTCGGCTGACGGTCCTCATGACGCAGGAGGTTAACGTTGAGATCTCCCGATTTGCTGAACTGCTTCTCCTCCTGCTTCTCCGCATCCTTCAGTTTACTCTCCGCACTGATGCTCTCGGTGTGGTACATGTGGTATGTTTTCATCACCTGCAGGAGAAGCTTTTGTCAGATGAACCACTGACTGGGTCTACTGTCATCACAATTTACAGTTATTACATGTTGCTGTCAAAGAAACAAATTAGACACTTTTTATTCATTTTATCAAAAGGACATGTTTTTCATTGACATGCTATATATAGTACGATAGTAAGTTTAAGCAAGCAAAGTCAAGACACTAAACACTAAAGTTAAGCCAGGTTACAAATTAACTGCTAGTCGATGATAAACGTAGGTGCAGCCAGTTGGGGAATATTAAAGGACAAGATAACAAATCCTGACTCAGTATGTCAGAGCCGTCTCTCTCACAACTTCTACAAGATTTGTGTTTCCAAATATGGACAACCCTAAGAGGGTGATATTGATTTGTTTTTGATCATTCCATCATTCAAGGCCAAACTTTAACATTCCACATACACACTTGCTTTTATCCTCATTTGCCCAGACAACCTGTATGTGTGCACTGACTTGCAATAGCCCTACTGTTACCAAGAATCCGTTGAAAGAAGGAAAAATTACATCTTTCATGAGTTTTCACTCTGCTCTCCTTCCAAAGTCTGGTTTGAGTTTAGCGTTTTCATGGTGGTCTGTAGGATCAATTGGGGCCGTCAATACAGTGGTAACACAGATGTCACTACATGTGGAAGGGGTTTGGGGTTGAGTGTGGTTTTTATCTTTGCTGTCAAATCCTTAATCCTTTATCCCCTTCTCACTGTGGCTTTTTCAGCCTCTACATAATTTCTAGAGGAACTTTTCATCAACCCAGCCTTGTTCATTTTCAGGTGTTTTGTGCAGCAGCATTTGATCTCCTCTTTGACACCCACATTTCGACAAAAGAAATCCCTCCAACCTACCACAACAAGACTGCAGTGACAAAACACCTATGTCAGACAAGACAGCAGCATTCTGCAGCTTCCTTAACTTATCCGGCATGCTCATTGAAAGAACCTTACCACATAAACCTTCTTAGGCCTCGTAAAGCAATGTCCACATGTGAGCTGCATCTCCAAATGAGCACACAACATTTTCTATGAACACCTCAGGATGTTCCGCAGTCAGCATAAACAGTGATTTATTTGTTTCCTGTCATAAAGTCAATTATGCTCAGTTGGTGTTGCACTTAAGCCGTAGGGTTCTTTTAATCTATACCAGTGCTACTCATCAAAAGTCACATTTGCCATTTGGTCAGTCGCTCCATTTATATCTGTTGTGCGCTGAAATCAATACAGCTCCTCTCCAGGCAGCGCACGGAAAACAAGGACAACAAAGTGACAAAGTGCAACAAAGAGCTTCAAGGCAAACGACCTGAAAAGTGAGACAAAATAACAGAGTAAAAGGACACAAGTCTATTCTCGGAGTGTTCATGCTGATGTTGATATACTGTAGGTGCACCATGAAGACAGAAACTAGGCCAATCCTCGACTTGTTCATCCCCAGGCAGCCAGACAGTTTCTTTAAATTTCTCAGAAAATGTGTTCCATTTCTCAACAACTTTGAACCAACCAGCCAAAGGCCTTACTGTAAGTAATTTGCGGTAGACTGAGCTTCAGCTACAGGAGATCTGTGTGTGTGACATCAGCCTGAGGTTTAACTCCACAGCAGAGTTTCTAAAGCTACACAATCACTATTCTGTTTACAAACAAAAAGTGCATCCCGACCAGCATTTTTCAGCTATCAGTAGTCATCTGCATCCATACCATTGCATCTTAATATATTTTAAGATGCATCTGTATTATTACATAACTATTCAGATATAATCGTGTACAAGGGCCATTCTCTCCTCTGCAGGCGTTTGCTCAGTTTCAAAAAAGTACTGTAATACTAAAGAGAAACAACAAAAGACCAACTATTTCTACTTTTTTACCTTGAAAAATGGAAAGTAAAATAAAGCTTTCACTCATTGCTCAAAGTGGAATCATGCAGCCTATAAGAATCCATCAGGGATTAAATCGGGGTAATTGCACCATTGCTTTCATTAGTCTCATTAGTTTCTGCCCCTCCAGACTGAAACGCAGGTCTGGACTTCTAAAAACTAAAATGGAGGCAACAGTATCTTCAAACTTCCCAGTTTTGTGTACTTGCTGCTGCGAGTAACAATTATTTTCATATTATTAGATTATGTAGATAACTTCCTCATTAATCGATTGATTGTTTGGTTCAGAAATTGCAGAAACATTTTGACTGGCGTTTTCCCAAACTTTCATTGTCATTATTCAGTTGTTATATGGAGCAAAGAAAAAAAAATATGTTTTGTTTCTTGTCCTTTATAACAGTAGCACATATATACTACCAGTCAACACCTTCTCATTTAATGGTTTTTCTTTATTTTCATTGTAGATTCTCACTGAAGGCATCAAAACTATGAATAAGCACATATGGAATTCTGTAGTAAACAAAAAAGTGTGAAATAACTCAAACATAAGTATGTTTTATATTTTGGATTCCTTTGGATTCCAAAGTGCTTTATTGACAGCGCATGATATAGTCACCTGAAATGGTTTTCACTTCACAGGTGTGCTTTGTCAGGGTTCATTTGTGGAATTTCCTGCCTTGTTAATGGAGTTGGGACAATCAGTTGTATTGTGCAGGAGTCAGATTGGTATACAGCACTATTTGATATTATGGCAAGAACCAATCAGCTAAGTAAAGAGCAATCAGTCAGTCCGGAAAATTGCAAAAACTTTTGACTAGTAGTGTAAATAGTGAATGAATGAATGAATGAATGAATGAATGAATGAATGAATGAATGAATGAATGAATGAATGAATGAATGATGCCCCAGTATCCTCCTATAAGAGCTTCAGGATCAGTGTTGTAGTCACTGACAAAAGAATAATCATGTACAAGACTGAAGCACAGAAAGCAGACACAAGGTGGCTGATCAAAGAGATAAGATAAGCTTAAGCTTTATTGATCCCAGTGGGGATATTAAATCGATGTTGCAGGAAATTAACACAGACTGAAGCAAAAAAAAAAAAAAACTGAATTTCAAAGAGTCCTGCTGCTGTGAGCCACATCAGGATGTGACTGACTGTTCAGACATTCAGGCCTCTGCTTCCTTAACTGTTGAGAAATCCACAGCAAAGAGGATTTTTACTGCTGCACCAGCATCATATTTAAAACAATATTTAGCCTCATCTTACAGTCTTTTCAATCCTGCAGTCAGGGATCCAAATGGGATTTCACAGTTTTCTCTCAACAAAAAGTGTTTACTTGGCAGCCAGTGAAAAGTGTTATAGATACCACACAGAAATGACTTGGTCATCCATGCAACCGTTTTAACTACAGTATATTCTGTGTGATCAAATACTAATAAGGGAGCAATAATGAAAACACAGTGATACAGAAACAGACTGCTGTCTCATGGGACATCAAGAGGTGACTTCAGATAAATCACTTCTGAAATATTTCAAACCTCATTATCAGAACTATAAGCCCTTAAATCCTACCCATATCAGCCATAGAACCACAGCTGAGACACTTTATTCAAAAAGTGAAATCATGCAAAGACAAAAGACAGAACGCTGCTTCAGCATGGGAAAAAAAAGTTCACATGTGGAAATGTATCTTAATATGAATTAGTGTGACATTTATATTTTTTATCAAATAATATATATTTCAGTAATTAATGCAAGTTATGAATGCAACATATTTTTGCTCCTCACTCATTCCCCACAGTCTGTCTCATACAGAGTTAGAACTATGATATGATATACACCAGCATCTGGATTTGAAATCTTTGCTGCGGCCAGGTCAAGTATGAGAAGAGCAACCATTTGAGATTTATTATATACTGCCGTGTCCACCATCAGAGAGAGGAGAGTTGGTGAAACAAATATATATATATTATGAAAAAATAACAAAATATTGATTTATTTCAAAGTGTTTCTGGATTCCAGAGTGAACCAGAACTACACCATGACCAAACTGGAAATAGACTACTGGGATGCTCTTAATTGAAGTGCTTTTTTGATTTATTAACATAAAAACTACAATATTAGACCAGTAATACAGTCTTTTTTTTTAATTACAAATGTATGTAACACAGTATGCATGTACACTTTTTATAACCACATACTCAACATAACACTGCCACTTTCAGTATCAAAACGTAGAGATGGCAGGATTAAAGGAAGCTGCCAAAACTGTCCATTGGTAGTTTGACTCTCATCATCACATTGCACAGATGAATAAGTCATATAAGTCAGTCCTGCCATCTCTTCTGTTTCACCTCAGGGGAAAGAGGACTGCTGATCTGCTGAAGTTGCCTGGAGCTCATCCAGTTTTGGGCACTAATCCTCCCTCAGTAAAGAACTCTGCTAGAGTAACAGTGCAGCACAAATACAGTCTGCCATCCCTGACATCATGTGTTCATCCATCGTCAGGGTTTCACGCAGGGAATTATTAACAATTCAATTAATCATTTATTAGCAATTACTATTAAAACAATTTATACAGTATAGATGTATAGACACTGGTCCAAAGGTAACAAAACGCTTCTGTTACAACTGTAAAATTAAGAATGCGTACGTATGAACTATGTATGATCATTCTACATATCAATTAAGAGTGTTGTAACATCATAGTGTAATGTCCTGACAACCCCTTTAAAAAAATACAAGCTTGGGAGAAATGTTGCCCTTTAAATATTTATGAAATATTAATTGTGTAGGATGTCTGGAGCTGAAGCAACAGAAAACATTTATCTGTATCAAATGACCAGTTTTGTATATTAAAACATATGAAGCAGCTGCAAGCTGCTTGGATAGGGAAAGAGCTGCATGGAAATATGAAAAACCATGAGGGTGCAGAGTATCAATAAATCAAAATCAATCAAAAGGGCACTACAACACAGCAACAAAGACAAAGCCAATAAACTGGCAATTACAGCAACTGACACAACAAAGCAACGTGATGGCATCAACAGAGCCGGTGATCTGAAATATATGAGTCATGGTCTATTTTTATGGAAACACAATGCACATTAATCAATCTGCTTATTATTTTTTTTCCCTAAATGTTACTCTCTACCTCTACATCAAAATAATATGAACAAGAATACAGTATAAAGGCAGACTGGTACTGTATTTCCCAGAGACACCCAGTGATGTGAACTCTGAACAGGACCACAGTTGAAGAGGTCACCAGATGTTGGCGTTAAGCTCAGATTATACTCGTCACAGAGGATCCAGCATGAATGAAGGTGCACATTCCAGGAATGACCTTACCGCTGCCAGCACACTGAGCGAAAGGGCTAATAAAATGTTATGGCACAATGTCACAAACCTTTGAATGTTTGTAGCGACCATCCAGGGGAATACTGACCAAGCTGATTTGTCTTTATGAGCAGTTTAAAGACCACCGATGTGATCACACAGTTTTGCAATCTTGGAGAGGAGAGTTTATGTGGTAATTAACAAAGCAACACAGAGAAGAGGCCACACATAAGCTGTATCAAACACTGTGTGAGAAACAAAGCCCTCCCATATCTGTCACTAATCTCTTTCACTGTTTTAATGTAGTTTATAAGATGTATCAGATGAGAGAAACCAAAACACAAATGTGTAAATAAGAGACACTCACAAAGTGATTCACCCTATCTACTCTAATGCAACCAGTACATGTATAGACAGACGTTTCTGTATCACAGTTCACGCCTCTGTTGGTGCAGGTAGGGCGTGTGCCATGTGTCTGTGGAAGCCTGCACCACGGTGCTTCATGTGAGTATAAACAAGGCTTTAGTTGAGTCCGTGAACTGTGAAACTTGGAGAAAAATGCATCAACATTTACTGCTTCTAAGCTCTTTCTCTTACCGGTCACCGTCCATTTAATCTCCAACTGTGCGAGGGCATATAAAACTAAAATAAACGCACCAAATATCTTCATATCATCATCAGTCAATATGCTAAAAATGTGATGTACACACGTGGACACAAAGACACACCAAAACAAAAATAAAAGGACGTGACATAAAATGTCAAAAAGACAAAGAGGGAAAAAGGAACTCTGATGGAACCTGTGATGAGATAAGCCATGAGCAATTGATCTGTAGGAGACACTGTGTATTACTTACAGTATAGAGTTCATTTGTCACTTTCACCAGCTCCTCATGCATCTGGATCCCAATGTCCTTGCTCTGAAACACAGCAAGCAAGGAAAAAAAAACAGCGGTGAGACAACAAATAACACCCGATCTGTCAGCAGTGACCGCTGGGACAATAACGCTGACACTCATACCACCATGGTGACTTTGTTGAGTAATAGAAAAATACATCAAAAAACTTTTGGATAGCCAAGTACAGGGACATCACAGGATAAATCCTATTTAATTTCACTGTAGTCTCTTTCTTTTAAAAAAGAAAGACTGTTTAATGCTCACCAGAGCTTAAACATTTTTTTACTCAGTCCAACTGTTTAGTTTCACAGCTTCAAAGGGATGTTAAAGATTTAATAAATCTGATAAATCAATTGCAATAAAACAACATTTCCAGTTGATAAAACACAAACAAGTTTTCATGAACATGGACCAAAACATATATAAACACCCATCCACTCTCTCAGTCACATCTATGGGCAATTTAGGGTTCAGTTAACTCTATGCATGTTTTTGGAATGCAGGAGAGAACCCAAGCACAAATGGGGAGAACATGCAGGAAGGCCCTTGTTCAGACTAGGTCTCAAGTCCAGGTCTTTTTTTTGCAAGGCAACAGCACTTATCACTGCTCCACTGTGTGACAGGATCCTAATGTCATATTTGCTTTCAACATTAGATTTATTTTATTACAATCTTACTATGTCTGTGAAGATTCTCAGTCATCCAGGTCATGGTATCCAAAAGTGTAGCAACAAAAAAAAGGCAACTGGAAGTTGAATTTCTTGAAGACGTTTCACCTCTCATCCAAGAGGCTTCTTTAGTTCTTCAGTTGCCTTTTTTTGTTGCTACACTTTTGGACAATCTTACTATCTTCCTCTGTCTCACCAGCTGTTTTACAGCCACATGTTGAGTAAAAAGATGATATTCTCATGGATTTTAAAGAAAGAGATCCTTATTATGTACAAGGGACAAGTTGTCTCTAAGCTTCACATATAGACTAGCTTTCATCCACCCGCTCACATGTGTGATGTTCATCAAGGGCTGATGACAAGGTGTGATATCCTCTAACAAAGAGGAATACTCTATACTGATGGTTGTGCTCCATGGACATGAACAAAAATCTATAATGCATCAAACATGTATCCGTCTGCATCTTCATAGTAACACATTGCTCGTGCCTTTATCTCTCTCCAGTTTTACGCATTTTATACAAGAATCACATGCACCCTGACTTCTGCACAGTCACTGCACCGAACAGCATGTTCCAAATCATGGGACACACCTGGAGTGGAGGGAGTAATGACAGGCAGAGTTGAATGTGGACTGGAAGATGCATTTGTTTGACTTTGAGGTGACAAATTTGACTCACTGTGATGGTCTGACACATTCAAACAACCAAAGCAGCACCTTCACTGCAACTGAAAGTATGTCATGTTTGGGAGGGCATGATGGGAAAAAAGAACCAAAACAACAATACGATCTCCAAATGAAAGTTTGCTGAGCTACTCTCAACACTGTGACTATAATGCATTGTGTTATTGATTTGTCTTTAATGTTACCAAGTAGTTGTGGTGAGATCATTAAATCTACTGTTTGAGTTACTGCACATCATCATTGGTTTTTGTGCTACTGATTTAATTGTTATGTAGTGTGACTAAAGATTCTATTAAACTGTAGACATTACAGGCTGTCAAAATGAAGTGCAGCACCAAATGTGGATTTTTCACTTACTGGAATAACGTGAAATATGCTGACAAGTAATTAATTAATCGAAATTGCTAAACTGAATCACTTCTAGTCTTATCAGCCACTTTAAAATACATATTTACATAAGTCATATTTAACCTTTCACACACACACATTCATTTGTAAGGAAGTGATGAGACACAGTTTAGATGAGCCAGCACACAGGAAGTGCAGAACAGGGCAATGATTTTGCTTGTTAAAGGCGAAAAAAAATCCACCCTTGCATTTTGATTTTTACTTTTCCCTGTGTGGTTCCAGAGAGATTTAAAAGAAAAAGAACAGGCCATGAAACAACTCTTGATTGATGATGTGTTTTTAAATATAATAATGCTTTATTAAAAGTACATTTTTGCGGACATGTCTTAATTTTCACAGTGTATGTGTCACTGTGAGACATAGTGACTCAGCAAGACGTACAGTGGTCACTTAATGTGAGTCATTAAGGGAGGCATGAATTTTTGTCAGAGGAGGAGCTATGACAAAAACAGACCTCACCACACCCAAATAGACAAAGAGTGGCCAAAGAGTTAACATAGGCAGGGTAAATACTGTAAAATCACTATATAAATATTAACATTATTTTCTCCTACAAGAGCTATAATAAGATTTTTTTTTTTGAAAAACTTCCTGACAGAAACTCATAAAAGTTTTATTCCTCACCTTAAACCGGATTAGGAAACGTACCCTGAGGAAGAAAACATATTACCACTGATACAGAGGGGATTTGTTGTATTTGCTCTTGTCTGGAAAGCAGGAGGTAAGTCTTACTCAAACAAGCCCTGGACTCAATGTGGCAAATGAGGAAAATGCTCAGAGGGTCGGTCTCAGCAGCTGGTGAGAGGCATCTGTATGCATCAGTGACAGACTGCATGTACTGCAGACGCTCAGTAGGAGCATGGAGGACTCAACCAGTGAGTGAACAACTGTGATGCAACAAAGTGCAAGAGCAGTCACAACATCCCAGTCACAAAAAAACCCTGCAGACTCTTCAAAATGTATCCCATATCCTTATATTGTATATAATTTCATATATTCCACGTCTATGATGTTTTACTCTGGGAATAACAAAAACATGCATGTAAATTGTACACTCTAAATTGACCATAGGTGTGAATGTGTTTGTCAGCCACTTACAATTCAACAGCTGCAATGTTTATGTTGCAAATAGGCAGGTTTATGGTTTCCATCACACCTCTTTTTTATGTACATTTTTAATTTATGCATATGAAGAAAACAGAAAATTAAAAGAACACATCTAGACATATTGCATGAAGGTTCTTAAAAGAGGTAGACAAGCTGGCGAAATGACAAAAAGTACAGTAAAAGAGAATGAGTGTAACAGAAACAGATTCAGTGAATAAAGGATGACATTTACAAATCACATGGCTGACACATCCTTCCAGCTTCCACATTTCACTGCACTGGAAAAAATAGCAGGAAATGGTGGATGAGAGAGAGTTATGTGAAGACAAATGAGGAAACCACAAAGTTCCACTGCAAAAAGCAAATATTACTACAATAATAAATAATTGTAGTAATATTAATAAATAGGAAGCAAAACACAACGCAACCATGTATCAACAGCTACAGGTGCTCTTTATTTGTGTTATCATCTATGATAACCCAAGCTTTCGCACCAACCATTGCTTATCTCCAGGTACTCGCTTATCTGCATTTTCTTTCAGCACATATTTGAAAATACGGTTTAAATCTGCAAAACATTTTTCAAGGAAACCTAGCTCACAAGACCATGACTTGAAATGTAAGGCAAGATTTTAATCTAATCGTGTGTTCTTTCACTGGATATTTTGTTTACAAGACAGAAATATTGAGCAAAGACAGAGGGAGGAAACTTTTACTGACCTTCTTAAAGAGGCGGATGACATCCTCGCTGATCTGGGCCAAACGGACGATGACATTGTTGGTGTAGATGTCGCTGAGAGTGGCATGGTCACGGCTCTCACGCCTCGTTTGGTTCAGCACCAGGTACCAGCAGTTTACTGAGGACAGCAGGTGCTGGTCTTTTCTATGAAAAAAAGGTAATACATGATTAGTTAAAATACCTCTTAGGGGTTAAGATTGAGTTTATGTACCATAATCAAAGACATTCATGTTATTGAATTTGCTAGTAGTCACAAAACAAAGAAATGAAGATTAAAACTAACATTTGCCTGTGGGGGGTCATGAATGTCTGCGTCAAATTTTCTGGCAATTATTCAGAATGATGTTGAGACATTTCACACATGCTGATGCTGAGGAAAAAGCCAGGAAGATTCATCTTTTTGCAACATCTAATTGCTCATACACCACACACTACTATTTCCTTTCTATGCTCCACCACACTCTGACATTGCAACACTTTAGTGAGGAATCAGTGGGTTAAATGTATAATGCTGGTGAACACAAGGGCTCTCATTGCTGCATAATCAGTTTAAACCGTCTCTGCCTAAAGGGGCTTTCAAATATAAAGACCAAGTCAAATAGACACAGACACACGCACACACAGACTTGTTTTTATATGTTAGTGAGGACACATCATAGACATAATGCATTCCCTAGCCCCTTACCCTAACCTAAGTGCCTAACCCCAACCCTTACCCTAACCTAAACCCAGGTCTTAACCCTGAAAAGCCCTTGAACGTTGTGGGGCCACAGACAAAATGTCCCCACAAAGTCAAAATGTCCTCACAAAGATAGGTTTGTACATTTTTCGGGACCTCACAAAGATATACAGTATATATAAGTACACACACAAACATATGCACGGTCCTTTCAAACCCATACCCTTGTCTGGACACTATCTGAGCATTAATCAATCAACTAACCCCAAGAAAAAAACAAAGAGAGCGAAATTAGAGTGGAGGAGGGAGAGAGTGGGAGAGACAGAGCAGGATGGAGGATGGGGTTTAACTGTGAAGTAGGAAGACGGGATGAAAATCAAAGAACTCCGTGTTCAGAGAGCCTCCATAATGTTAATCACATCTAATGACGTTGATATCATGTTACTCCAGAGTACTGTCTCCATTATTCCTTCACTTAACTCTGCTCCAAACACACTTAAATCAGGCTGGCAGGATACAAGCACCATCACATTATTCCATTACTGGAACTATGCATCTTCAATATTAAACTGTGTGTGGTGTCCTGAGATGTAGTTTTTTTTTTTTTTTCAAATAGACAATTCAATCGATTTGGAGCATTTTCATTCACAAACATTTTCATGTGAAGGTATTGCACTGATGGCAGCCTGTCCATCTTATTCCTATAGCAGCCCATGATGCATTTGCATTAACAATGGGCGTGACTTCCGGCACTGAAGCAGAACTGACGAAATGTAACATACCGTGTGGAAACGTCACCTGTTACACCTATGAATAGGAGGAAGTGATCATTCCTCTGTTTTCTTCTACATAGTGGGTTTTGTAATGTTAAAGTAACACTATAAAGTAACACCAGTTCTGATTAGGACAAGCTTCAGTCGAGATCAGTCTTAAATGCAACAGATTTAGTGCTAGAGTGCTTTACTGTGTCTATAAATATCACACTACAACAATACCATACGATGGTATCTGCATTTCCCATTAAACTTTCTCCGTCGCTACAGATGTTGAAGCCATAAACAATCTGAAAAGCTCAGAGACGTACCAGTATTTACACAGCAATAAGGTCAGTCACGTTTTGGTAAAGGACGTAAGACAGTCTTAGTCATTTAAAGGCAAAAACTTACTGAACCCCCGCATCACCAAGTCTAGGTTTTAGTTTCATCATCTAGTTTATTGCTGCTTCCACTTCTGCTTCAAAGGTGTCACACGTAAATATTTCCCCAGGAATAAGATAGATAGTAGGGGTGGAAATCAGAGTCACCACGAAGCGATATAATCGTGATATTTAATTTGCTATAAGATATTGTCGCGATATTGCAAAATCGTGTGTAATCGTGCACAACAACCCGGCCCTTGGCACCATCTAGTGGACGGAAATGTTAATACTTTTTATGCTAATCCACACAACGTTTAGTTTTAATTTGTGATATCAGTTACAAGATTATATGCAAAAAAAATACTGCATTATTTCACTGGATGGATTTTTCCACCACCCCTGATAGATAGTAATTCTCATCACAAGCTATTAATTTAGAAACAACAAATATTACTGTAATATCACGTTATTTTCATACTTTTTCCCCCATTGTTATTACCAAGCTGGAAA
The DNA here is from genome assembly GCA_016785285.1 of Brachirus orientalis. Taxonomy (NCBI): domain Eukaryota; kingdom Metazoa; phylum Chordata; class Actinopteri; order Pleuronectiformes; family Soleidae; genus Brachirus; species Brachirus orientalis. The sequence continues at coordinate 5,167,200 of JAFBJR010000060.1, forward strand.
TTGCATGAGAAATGTCATGGAAATTTAATAATATTTCCTACCCATTATAAAATTATAACAATACTTACTATTACCGTGCTGTAATATAACGTGTTACTGCAACATGTAAATGTAAAATGATTATACTTAACAACAGAGGATTAGATGTAGAACATAGTCTCCTATTTCCCCTGTCTCACCATCCTTCATTTTGTACCACTTCTGCTTGACTGACCTATCTGCCTGTCGGCCAAACTGCTCTTTGGTATATAATTGCTGTTCATGGTCGAGAGATTTAGGGAAAAAGTATCTCTATTCTCCATTGATACTGAGGTAAGAAATGGTTCCTCGCATCCATAAGCACAACCAGGCTCTAATTCTCTTACCTTACCTTACCTTACCTTACCTTACCTTACTCTCACCTTACTTAAACGCTGTTCACTTTACACTGGAGGCTAATCCTCAGCTCTAAGGACCAGTGGTTCCTAATATGCAGATAAGTCTTCAGCTTAAGTCAATTCTTCTTTTACATTATGAAGTGTTTCCTAGAGCAAAGCACAAGGTTATTTACTTTGTATGCCACACTGACTATATTTCATAGCAGGCATTCAATAGATGAGATTAAATCCACACATGCCGAACTGATGCTGTGGGTGCAAATTCAGTGGATCAATAAAGTTATTGGGTTATATATATATTGGGTTATGGGTAACTGAATGTAGGTCCTCAGCTTGATATATGGCACTGAGATACTGCCTTATCTGTATCACCGAGGAACCACAAAAAACCACCACATAGCAAAATGAATTTCTCCATCTGTGCCATTTAAAAAGAGCACCACTTCTTGTTGCTGGTTTCCTGTAAAACAGCTGAATACCACTTGGAGGGTCTGCAGGTCAATTAATCCAGAGGGCTTCAAAGGGTCTGGTTTTGGATGGCTCTGTGCCCTCTGTATTTATACACAGGATATCATTAACATGCAGAAGGCAAACGATGAGCTCTCAGACTCTCTAGAGAATTGAGGAGGAAGAGGGAGAGGAAGAGGAGGAGGAGGGAAAAGTGCAGTTTTCTGGCATCTATTACATCCGTCTCATCCAGGAAAAGCAGGCTCTGACTCTTTCCACGGGTTTAATAATTTTCTGCTCATTGTCTCTGTGAGACAGAAATGTATTAAATGTTATGAATGCATGGAATACAGTGAAGAAAAGGCACACAGAGAGTGAATAGGAAGCCAAAAGATGGAGTGCATCTTTTGCTTGGAGAATACCGCGCTGATCCTTTGATTTAAGGCTACATTCAAATTATGCAAACTATCTCCATAAAGTGCAAACCCTCAACAAATAAGCATTATATAAAACAGTGCATAACTTTAAATTATGGCAGCAGCGAATGCCACCAGAGCCTATGATGCGTCTGAGCCAGGATTTCCAAAGGGAAGTGTGCAAACCTGGACTCTGCTCAGTAGAGGCCTTTAATCCCCTACACACTGCTTGCCTGCTTATCAATGAAACAGCCAAGGAAAAGGAGAAGGAGAAGGAGCCAAACAGTTTCAAAAGAGAAGAAGCACATGAGCACATGTCACCAGCTTTGCCATTCAAATGTGCATTGACCCCCTTTTCAAGCGAGGCTTCATTATGTTCCATAGCTGATTTACATATCATTTAGCAGTTTTTTTGCGAGGTTCAGACTGCCAACATTTGATAAAAAACAGCTGCACAGACGCAGGGGCCAGAGCAGCTCAGAGCAAAATACTGCATCACTGAAGAGGACACATTAGTCTGACATGATTAGAAAAACAATCTGTACACCAGCGAATCTAGTGATTGTATACAGTAAATGTTGAATTATGTCAATTTCAAAATAGCAGGGGATTTACTGCTGAGCTCAAACCAGCAGAATTTAGACTGATACCATGTAACATTTTCCCTGCAGACTATAGGGAGCAGCAGTGGTACAGAAAAATTGCACCACAGGGGATAAAAGCCATTCAACAACATGGCAACCAGGAATCACCTAGTCATGAGTCATTTTAAAGTCTCATATCTGCCGTACTTTAACATATTTTTCCTCTGAATGGGATCATCATTCACAAAATCAACATCGTTTTCTTTTGAAGAAACTATGAAACTAGTGATAAAGTCAATTAACACCTCAGGAAAATGTTAGCTGATGTGATTAATCCAGGGATAAGTGTTTTCCAAAAAGATTTCTATTCAAACAGGCTTCTTTTTGCAACCACTGGAGTCGCCCTCTGGTGGCTTTTCAATATAGTCTTTCTTCCTGATTAGCTTCATTCAGCAAACTGGAAGATGGCCTTCTTTTTAATATGCTCAATGATAGTAACATTACAGGATGAATTCATTCACAAGTTTATATTTTTCTAACCTGTATCCTGTCAATGGGAGCTTTTACATCAGAGGAGCAAATTTGCTTCTTTTATTTTTCCAGATTGAGGTCGATTTGTTTATTTTTTTCCCAAAGTTTGGCTTCCGGCAGGTACACATCAAACCATCAGAATGATGATGTTGTGACAACATGCATAGCTGGAACAAACAGGACCCTCCTCATATCTTCAGACTGTCAGACAGAAATCTTAAAGCCTGTCCTGAAGCAGTTGAGTTAAAGCTCCTTAATCAATCAAGCTCTCATCTCTTCCTTAGTGTTGACTGTGCCCACGTTTCTCTTTTTTCTTTTTATTTCAGTAAAATGTCTGAACCTAAGCCCATCATTGCTAGATGCTGATTATGTTTCTTCTGAGAAGCCTTTTTTTTTCCTCTGACCCGAATAATTTAGTCACTCAAGTGTGGCCTGAGAAGGTGGGTCAAAATTTACCTTTGAATGATTAATTTTCAGTTGATGTGCAAAGGTGTAGTTGGGTGCTAGTGCATTCAACCTCATCATTATAATCATAATTAATGCACTGTAGCAGCCTAATTTTCCGTAGTGACATATTGATATCAAAACGGACGATAATATAATTTTCAACTTTTTTTAAATCTGTGCCCTGCTGAGAAAAGTGAACTGAAAAATCCTTTAGAAATAAGCAGCTGCCACTTCATAAAACGAAATCACACACAGTGTACAAAAGATGCGGCACTGTGAACAAGAAAATGTCTCCCCCACCTCCTTAATCGCTTGGTTACACACAAAGAGATTAACACAAATGCGCACACACACAGCAATTTGGACACTACTACAAGCCCTGCCTTATCACACCCAGACAGGTTATTTTCCCATATCAATATTACATGAGTTGTCTTTATAATGCTGCTATGTTACATCTGAATGTGTGTGAGACAGACGGACGTTACCAATCCACTCTAATTGAATGTGGTACATTATAAATTCAATTCATGATATATCCTGACACATCTACTCCATAATTAAAACCAAGTTAGCTGTTGTGCCTTAGGAAGTGTGAACAAGTAAATGAAAGGAAGTGGTGCACTATCCTGGCACGGGAACTGCTGTATAGAACAGCTAAGTAAACCTTTCCTTTCACTGGGGCAAATTAAGCAAAGTGGAACAGCAGAATCATCCTTGGGTGGGTTGCTGCGGTGAAGCCGTAGCTGCAGTAGCTGTAAATCACATTCAGCTCGCTAATGAATCTGCACCAAGCGGGTTGAGCCAGCATTCTATGGTCTGTGCTCCAACACATATGGAAGTGTTTCCTATAGTCAGGATGACTCCATTTCTTTAACTGCTGTGTTTTGGTGTCCCACAAAGGTATAACTATAAGTGAAAGTTAGCAAATTGCTTCAGAGGTTTCTCTGTGTTTACAACCGAGCACAATTTTTAATGGCTGGCATGATGACGGATAAAAAGAACAGCTCAGATCTGTTACATAGAGCAATAACAAAGATAAAGATGAAACGCGTGTATTTGTATTTTGTATTTATTTCCATTTTGAATAAAATGGAGGGCTTTCACAGACTTGAGGATCTAAAATGTTTTTGTTTTCTGTGTTTTTCCTGGTGTATAGCTGCAGAATGCACAATTGGGCTTTGTGCCAATGAAAGGTTTTTATTGGACAAACATAAATGTTTCCCTTGCCTGTGCCTATTAGGTGTTTTGGTGGCTCACCACAAACTTAACTACAGAAGAGAGAAAAGAAAGGCTCAGTAAAGGGGTGTGCCACTCTCCAGCAGCTGATTACAAAAGATTTGCTGTTGCCTGTCTGCCCAGACCAGGAATATACGGCACAAGGTACATTTAATGAGGTGTTTATGCCCATTTGAATTATATATAACTTCCATTAAAATCATCCATTAAAAGATTGTTTAGAGTGAATGTTAGGGACCAGTTAGAGTATTAGAAATGTACAGTACAAGGAAACTTGAATAAAGATAGGAGCAAGCCCACTTGTGACAGTCTTCACTGTACCGCTGTCATGGTAACCGCAAAAAATGAAATGGCACAAAAGTAGCAAGCCAATTAAACGACCACACGTGATGTGATGTGACATGACCTCACCTCATGTTCAGACTGAATCAGAGGCAACTGCACTGGCTACACTTGTAGCCAGTTGACATGCAAGAAGTGCACAAAACAAATCTCAGTTAACTGAAGAGACACATCTATTGTATGTGTATGCATCCTGTGTATTGTAATTGGACTGTCTGACGGTGTTTCTGGTACACAAAAAACCACAGATTTAAGCCATAAATTTAAAATCTGGTTTGAGAACACAACAGCATTAATTTGACACGAGTGCATGATTGCCTTTTCTCATTTTTGTTCGACTGTCGACTGATAGTTGGGTACATAATTTTAACATAACATTGATGCTGCCACCTAAATTTGAAATGTAATGTTTGTTCACAGTTGGCTCACATGTTGTTGTTTTTTTTGCTAAAATTTTACATTTACAAATATATTTCTGTAAAGGTTTTCTGTAAAGGTTTTTTCTGTAAAAACTGTCACTTTAATATCTAAAAAGGGTGAGTGATTGACCACACCTGGTGCTCAACCTATAGATGACCATAACACATATACAGTATATTGATGAATAATCTACATTAGCTACTTGTGTTTTATGTAAGCAAAGTCTGCATGTTTGCTGGGTGGTTCACATGGCCAATACCCCGAAAATGACCAAGGAATATAACTTTATGCTACAGTAATGTCACATTAGGTTGCATTGCTGTCAAATAAAAATTATTTATGGTAGGAAAAACTGCATAAATGTAAATACAAATCTGGGTCTTTGCATTTTTTTTACAGATTTTTGTTGATGTAGATGTAGGTATATGTGTTAGTATTAGTACTTCTGGTTGACCTTTCAGCAGATCAGCAAAACTCTGAGAGTCAGACACCGCTCGTCCTGCCTATGTCTGTCTAAAATTACGATACGATTTGAGTGGAAAATGTTGGAAATGTGTCCATTAGCAACACTCTGGGCTGTGGTGTGACTACAACACATGATGGTGCAGATTCATACCAGACATGTGCTGACAGCTCGCAGTTAGTTAGTGCTCCTGCAGAGCTCAGCTCCATGCCCCACCTGAGTCTGTTAGTGTTCATTTCTACACAAACGATCCCTCTTTTGTTCACCACTCTAGATTTTAGTATTTCCTTGACCCATTTAGATTTGAAGAAATCTAAATGGGTCAAGGCTACAGGTGAGCTTATTTTGAATCAGTGACATTAAATTAACGTCCTTATTACATACATGTATTTACCTAAATCTAAGTGTCGTTGTTGCTTTTGTATTTTGCAATTGGCTTTACTATTCCCCTCGGCACAGATAGCACACACACAGCACCAATTGTATGGTGGCTGCTCTGTTTATGTTAATAAGCCGCCATTTTAGATAAATTACACAGAATGTAATTAAACATTAACATCCACATTGACACAGACCCTGTTCCCAGTTTTCTGCCTGATGCAGAGTTTCTGCACATTCTGCCACATAATGAGTGAAATTTAAAACATAATGAAGCAAAGAGCTTTACTTGAAGCTTTCTTCTATAACATTAAGCACTAAATTACAACATTACAAGAGCTGTAGCTGAATTGGTGTCTTTAACTTCTTTAATGAACTGTGTCCTTATCATCATGCCAGAGCCATATGACCTTTGGAGGAATCATTAAGGTCTTGACTAGAATAACATTTGGTATTTGCCATTTTGGTATGTAAGCACAATAGTGTCATTTGTGGCACAGGCCCACATTGTAGAAAAACAAGGAGCTGTGATTATGTAATGTGATAAAGTAACGTGGCACAAACACAGGTTTCCAAAAAACCAAATATCAAAAAGTGAAGAAACTAAAAACATGCAGTGGATATGATGTAAAAAAACGGAAAGGCAAACATAAAAATGCAATAATAATACACAACTGCCCAAACACATTAGGAGAAGGGACACTCACTTGAACTGCTGATGTTCCCTGGAGCTGCGGATCTTGGAGGAGAACCTTTCGGCCAGTTTCTCTAAGCTGCGAGAGTATTCCAGCTCGATCTCCGCTTTGCGGCGAAAGAACTCCTGCAGGTCCTGCAGCAGCTGGATACGAGACTCCGACTGCTGCTCCAAGCATTTGAACTGCTCCACCAGCTGGTTACGGATCTCTGTTCAAATCAAAATGTCAAACCAAATTTACATCAGTCAGCTGTTTTCATTGCTGTCATACCAATAAACAACGTGCCCTGATCAAAAACAAAGCAATGCATTATCGTGTACACTTTATAATATGAAAACGGAACATTTATTTCCTTTTATTTGCTTTTTATTGTCATGAGAGACATAAAAAAAGGAAATGGGAAATCCCTGAATCGTTTATGGGGCTGCAGCAATGACAGTTGTTCTAGCTGGGAGTAAGAACAACCACTGAGGCTCCAAGCCAAACCGGTATGATGACCCTTTGTATATAACCTCTCATAAGTGTCTCTTCTGTGGACATTCCATGCGATCAAACAGATTTAATGAGAAGCTAATGCACTCCTTTTCTTACAAGTATTAGGAGTAGCATTTCTCCTTAAGAGGAACCTGACACTGCCAGACAGACTGCAGATCCTTCATGCCAGTGGGAACCCACAGAGGAAACCTGATTCCTCTTTGTAGTGCTGTCATCAGCAGCAATGATTCCTTAATCCAGGAACAGAGAGAAAGGCCGACTCTGCAGCAACAAAATCTTGATCGAAGGAGTTACAGTAAACATGATCAGTGGTGTCGTTTCTCAAAAGGAAAGAAAAACTTCCCTAGCAAATTAGCAACTTTAATTAGAAACGAAAATATTTCTTATAAACCAAGACTCTCTGCTGTCACCATCAAGAAATTGCCTCAGCACAGTAAGCATCTGACTCTAATGACAAGATTATAGGATTAGAGTAGAACCTTTCTTGTATTGTTTAAAAATTCCGTCAAACAACCCTGTATAATAACCTTTCATTCAGAAAATGTAAAAAAAGTAATACCTTCCCACACATACTGCACATTCCTGATATACAAAGAATTATATTTATTTGGCTTATTCACTAAAGCTTTTACTCCAATCAAAAAGTGTGTGTATTTTTGTGTTTGTTGCTTGACAAAGAAACACACTTGAAAGCAACAACTTTCAAAAATGTAAGACACTGAAACTTATACCAATAAAAAATAATGGCCAGGGATGTATTTTAGACGTATCTGAGCCACTGAATGGTGAAACCACAGCAGTGACACACACTGTGTTTTTATGCTGCTCTGGGTATATACTGTGAGGATACACTAGGGAAGCAGTAATGTTGGGAAGGGTAAATCCCTTTCTCTCCCTGTGATGTCGTGCCGTCGCTCTCAGCCTGGAACTGTATGCTTCACTCCGTGGTTAACCATTGTCACAGCCCTCCCCTTTATCCAGGGGCCTCCCTCTGCCTCAAAGCACTGAGGGCTTAAAGAACAGTTATTAGCAGAAGCTCTGAAACCGGGAGCTCAGGGACAGATACAACTTTGCTGCATCGCTCCTGTCAAAAATGTTGAGCCATTGTACACACACACACAGCCACAGTGTGTTCTCGGTTTGCTATGTTTTTGTTTAATTTGCTTTCTATAATGAGGAGAAGCAACATTAGAGCAGTCCGGTCAAAAAAAAATGCCCTTTTACACAAAATGGGAACTCTCATCTACCAGCTGCAGCTCTGCATTTGACAGGCAAGTTTGGAAAAATAGGTCACACACAGCAAAAGTGGTGTGTGCCCTTCCCTCTGAGAAACCATGAGCAATTGGAGAATGATTCCCTAAGTATTCCCAGCTCTTTGATTCGCTGTGGTTTATTCAAAGCCACGGACCCCTCTGTGGCTCTGTTCGCTCTGTGAGGGGGACGACTGCTGTGAATGTAGAGCTGCAGTAAACGATGTTTATCTTTGTGCAAATCAAAAAAACAAGTCAAGTACACAATTAATTCACTCTACAAAAAGTATATGGCCTACCAATAAAAGGGCAGTGTTTATAGCATGAATAGAAAACACAGTGAGACGTCTGACACAACACATGCCCTACTAATAAAGCCGAAGATCACGGGTTCAAACAATCAACTGATAAATTTGATTATCATTCAACATGTAATATCGTTCTACAATCTGTTTCTTAAAATAAACCCAGCCCCTCTCTCATATTCTGACCGACTCACCATGTATGCAACATCTCTTTGAACGCACCATCATGGATGCCCCACTTTCAGCTCAGCTGCTCTAGTATTTGTGGTTTGAAAACAAATATGTGTTGCAGCTAGAGTGTCACTGAGCACAAACAAAACCATCGTCTCTACTTTTCTGATTGAATTTCATATTCAAAATCCTGGTAAACGAGTTAACAGCACTGATTTATGGAATGAAACGGGGAAGTTTCACAACTAGTGTGGCCTCAGTATTTTTAAGCATGCACTCAGTTGAATTTGTGAGAAAAAAAAAACTGCATTTCAAACAGAGCTTTTGATTCCACTCTTAGACGATTTAAGGATAAACAATTACTTCAAGACCAGGTAGGATATGATTGGGCAACCTTAAAAAAGACACAACTGTTGGGCAATGGGCAAATTAAACCTTTAAAGTCTGTGCTTGGCGAAGCATCCTGTTAGCAACTGTGGCACAACTATCAAGTGTTGCCTCTATTGCTTCTATTCAGAGACAATACCATCTGCTCCTTTTGAGGAGGGAGGAGTTATCGTCACAAAAAAAAGCCAAATGAGTATGAATACAGCTGAATTCTTACAGCGATGAAGGTTAAATGTATCATTTAAAACTTAATGACAGACAGCACAGATATATACTGCAGCAATCACAATTAGGTTATATCGTTGTTTTGCTCATTCTCATTTAAATTTAGTTGTTTCATATTTATAATAATATTTATTTTGTCAACCACATTTCCTTTTGACACCAAAATAATACTTAGCAAATGGAAAGAAAAAAATGCAGAATTTACTGACAGGAGCTTGAGGATATACTTAAGTCTGTGAGTTGTTTCTGAAACACTTTAAAAGAAAAAAATATATATAAAATGCTCTTCATGTGCAGATAGCCATCAATAAATAAAGAAGTTTGGGGAAAAAGAGAAAATAATCTGGTGTAATAGGAGTCTGGAAAAGCTTGAAATAGCAGGCTACACTACAGCTGATGCAACGAGGGCTGCAAAAATGATTATTATCTCAATTTATTGTGAAATAGTTCAGTCCAGAAAATGTTGAAAAATATTGATCAGTGTTTCCCAAATGTTGAAATGATGTTGTCAAGTGTCTGTTTTGGCCATAAACTATAATGATTAAGTTTTAATGATTTATTTGTCATATGGAGGAAAGAAACCAGAAAATATTCACATTTAAGAAGCTGAAAAATCTTTAAAAAATACACAAAATAAATTGATTTTTAAAATTAAATTTAGTAATTGACTAGATGAGCAACTGTAACATCCCACCACCCCATCATGTCTGAATCAGCTGCAAGGAAACACTTAACATTATCACAATGAACCATGCAGGTAGGTAGGTGACAGGTACGCCAGCAAAATCATCCAAACAAATTAGTATGGTCATGTTTAAACTTCTCTGGAACATAAACCTTTTGGAACCACAGTTGTGTATGGAGAGTATCTATTAAAATGAAGTCTGTTCATTAATACAGCGCATATGTAGACAATAATTGTATATTCATGCACAGAATATCTGGAGAAGAAGCAGAAGAGATACATTTCTACATTTCCAGTGACTCTGATTATTTCTGAGATAAACAACCACCTTTGACTTACAGACAGTTTCACTGCTCCTGCATCTTTACGGCACACTGTATTTAAGAGCGCAATTAATACTCACCACAGACACTAAACTCTGCCAACCTCATGTCCATTCATCATCATTATTAGAGGCCCAAACCGGACAAAGTGGACACCTGCTCTAGGATATTATTTGTCCTGCAACATTTAGGGACAGGAATCAAAAGAACTGTGAACATTTATCTCCACGCAGAACAGGAAAACCTCTGAAAACAATAGAAGGATGTTGGTGATCCATGAACTTTGACCCACACAGTCAAAATCCTGCACTGGCAGCTGCTGTGGTACAGCAAAGTATAGTGATGTGTCTTCCAATGAAATATTCAGTTTTTGTTATGGTTGAAACAGACTAGAAGCATCTGCTACACTAAACATATAATATTTTGTGCTAAAAAAAAAAAAAAAAAAAAGATTACATTTCTCATGCATATACCACTTTTGAGATTGTTGTCAATCATGCACATGTCCTTTTGGACTGTGGTCGAGGTGACTGATAATCACTGCATTTGAGCATGATCCTGGGCTTTTTTCTTCCAGCACTGGTCAGGACATCAGACTGTTGAGTGTGATGTTTTGTTTAGTGAGGTGATAATTTTGAGTTAACAAAAGGTGGGGATTCAAACCAATGGCTGGACAGAAAGCATGCACACAAACAAAAAATTAGACTTGCAAGCCTTACAACATGAGGATTAAAATATCCTATTTTACAAAGAGTTTACCATATGTCTCCATGACATCTTCTCAGATATATTCAAAGAAAAATATGTGTAAAGGTGTACATTATGGAACCAAAACACCCCAATACAGATTATCATACTGACAAAAAAACTAAACCTCTGTCGGACATCATGTCAGGACACCAGCTGTTGCTTTGGTGCAGCATTTTACTGCAAGGTTGCTGTTTAATTGGACCACGTGATGTCTTGACGCAATGAAAATTGGAGTGCGGTGAAAGAAAGGGAAATTCTGCAGAGCATCCTCAGGGCAGCAGGAGAATCCTGGCTGTCAGAGGAGGAGCAGGGGAGATGGATCTTTTCACTGTAGGGTAGTAAAGCTAAAATATGATCCCATATATAATGGAGTGCGACAGTGAGTGTGGCTTTTTGGCTGATAATAACATGCTTATTTATCCATTTAAGAGTTTCAGTGAACCATTAAGCAGCACAGATTCCATTTATACATTTGGATATTGATGCAGCATCCAGACACACATTCAGACAACTCCAAGCCAAATTTAAAAACGTATTCCCTCGTTCTGCAGTTTGACGCCTATATTCAGCAGAGTCAGATTCACATTTAAAAGCAAACACATAGACACAACCCGTATCCAGACATTGGTTCACCCGCACTGTCCAATGCACTGTTTAATGACACATGTTCCAGTCGTTGAACTAATCCCCCACTTCTCTATTCTTTTTTTTTTTTTTTTTTAATCAGCTCATTATTAATACAATTTTGAATTCATGAGGGCATGTTCCTGATGTCAGTGCAGGTTGTTCTCTCTGTCTGTCTCTATCTCGTCCGGTCTCTCATTAACCCTGACTGCATGTGTACTCAAAGATAAGAATTAGGAGCTGAGACCAATCAATGGGTGAGCAGAGGTGAACTGCAGTGCCCTAAAGCAAGACTTCAGCTGTCAGTCAGTGTGTCGTACCTCACTCTTAATCCTCGCTCCTAATTATCTGATGGTTTGTCGGATGTTTCGCAGGAAATTTCTGTCAAGCAAAAATATATTTGGTGATAATTCAGATAAGCTTGTCTTATATTATTTTCACTGACTATTTCACTTCAGTTAACTCTCTCATCATCTTTGATTACAACCTTTGATATAAAGCTTGATAATAAATAGTCAGTCTTCTTATTTAAGCCTCCAAAATTGAAGTTAACCTTAAACACAAACTGAAGATAAAGACACTCATTTGTGATGACAATAAAACACATTCTACAGTTGCTCTGGTTCCCAGTGCCAGTAGAGGAAACATCACTCCAGACTTCCTCATCACTCTCCAACATCGATTTCCTCACTTGTGCCCGTATCGTCATCACATCACCACGTTACCTGAGAGCGATGCCTCAGGAAACCACAACTGTGAGCTACAACTACAGTAGGAACACGCCCTTACAGACTTCAGCTGTCCATCTTTTGCTGTTCCTAGGATCATGCCGAGACATGTCTCCATGGCAACATGGACATGCCCCACTCCCTTGAGAGGCGGAGTCTGATGGATGTGGAGAGGTAGCAGTGGTGAGTGAAGAGGTACACAGTGCATGTGCTGCTTCCACTAAGGCTAAGATATACCGTTGTGTGCATGGGAAGCTGGTAACCACAGTGCAGTTGCATGTGACCAAGGTAGAAAACTTATTGAACCATTTTCTTTCTGAAAACTGGTTGCAACAGAAATTAATCCACAGTGTAACAATATCCATAAGCTACAATGCACCAATACTATAGATGTTTAAATAATTCAGTGAACCTAACGTTATTCAGCTTCCACAAAAGTGAAGATGTGTTAAACATGGACAGGCAGTTGAAGGAGGTAAAACTGAGTCCACTTGAAAAATGACAGAACAGAAACTTTGTCTTCTACCTATAGTGAGACCCTCTGCTGAGTCAAACCAATGAAACCCATTGTTTTCAACAGGTTCCTGGTTTATGTTTACTTACTTTGCTGCACATACGAAACACACAGAATAAAACTGTAAATGTTGTTTTTTTTCCAAAGCAACAGTGAACTTGATATGTTTGGGTTTTATGAAATTGCCCAGAAAAAAACAAGTTAGTCAACTTCTTGGATATTAAAAGTAGTCATTACTTGCAGCCCTAATGCAAACTATACATGTCAGTTTTGTGCTTCTATAAGGAGACTGTGTCATATACAGTGCCGTTTCTACCACCAATGGAGGATAAGTGGAATTTGTGAGGTGCAATAAGGGAACACACTTCAATTATCTCAAGTCTACTGCGGGACATGCGATTCACTGTTACATAACGAAGTTATTCTAGCAGGTCCCTAATCTATTCTGGAAGAACTTTGCAAATGACTTCTTCACACAGTGACTTTTTCAAACTCTCATTGTGGAGTTATTTTTTGCACAACTGCCCTGATTCTAAGGTTACTTTCCCTGGCAGACTTGGCTTTATAAACTATTGCTTTGCATCACCATGGGTAACTGTTTAGCAGTAAAGTAAAATAAATAAAATGCTTCAAATTTTTCAATTTTCTTACAACAATTTTTCTGAATTTTCAATTTTATATTTTAAATAAAAATAATAAATCCTTTGATTGAACCTTTAAGTAGAATCAGTAAAAGGTAAAGCTGTCTGAATCCATTCTAACAGCTAAATTTAGATTATGTAAAGACCTTAACACGATTTAATCTTGTAGTCCTAACAGTCTGATGAAGATCTATGTGAGAGATCTATGTAAAGTTTGTGTCAATCACTCTTTTGAAACGTTATTTTAAGCTTAACAGCCCTCTAACTTGGTTTTAGTCTCATAGCAAACAGCAGTGCATTACAGGACTTGTAATACAATCACAGCGTTGAAAGCTTGTCCAGACAGACAGTGCTGATTAAAATTCTTTCAGCACAAACAACTGAATGAAATTGTCCACTGACCAGCACCAAATAACCAAGAAAATCTAACTGTTTTTTGTTTAAGTTGATTTTTGTCTGAACAAAAAAAAAGACTATTCTGAGACGGTGCTAATTTATGCCTGGCAGATCAGCCATCTCATGAAAGACCAATTATCTCTCAAAATCAGAACAAACTCTCAATTCATCATGTGGCAGCTGCGTTTCGTACTACTGAGTTTGCAGAGATGAGACCAGAGTCTTTGAAAAGCGCCTTATATGATACAAAGTTAGGGTGAAAGAGGAGCAATGATGCATCAAATGAATATACAGTGTTCTAAAAGTTTAAAAAGACACAAGGATTGGTATTTATTTAAACTCTCTTAATATCATCCAAATTTAATGGACACACAGGACAGAAATAAACTGTACTGTAAACTCACCGTATATAAATAGACTATATGGTTTAAACATCTCAGTCTTGTTGCATCATGTACAAGCAAAGTGTAAGGGACCTTCACCATTATGATAACACACACTAACACATAGCTGACTTTGACTGAATATACCAACCGCTTTCACACAGGAAACAAACACTGATCTCTCATGTCAAAGTCAAGTCTTCCTCCAAATGTGAACTTTGTCACCCTATATACAACTGCATCACATGAGTTCCTTCTTCTCTGCTGCAATAAAAGTTGACCCTTGCCCCAAAGTTACAGTAATTCCTACGGGACAGACTCAATTATGCTGATTTCAGTGAAATACTTTGCTTTTGCTCTGTATATCGATAGCTATCATGGATCTGTTTAGTCAGTGGCATGGGTGTATTCGTCTCCGGGTTCTGACAGTAAATCTAGAGCTGTATTTCCAACGAGCTGTACCAATCAGCTTGTTCACAATAAATTCATCAAAGGGGAACACTGTCCACAGGTCACTGCATACAGCGCACTAATATTATTCTTTGAAAAACAATACAACAGCCTTGAATTGGCTCTTTGAAGTAATGCATGGTATATATAAAAAGTGTGTTTTTTTTTTGTGGTCAATGTAGTCCAATCAATGGACTGCATTTTCTTTGACTCCAAACTTTAGGTGCCAGACCACTGTGCTAGGTACCCCAAAGGAAAGATGCCAAAAAGTGGGACTGACTAAATCTTTTATTTTAGTTCCTTTCACCACTTCTGTCAATAGAAATGCAAATAACTGCCTACACAGCACCTGCTGTTTTTAGTCTTCTCTAAAAAGCTAATTTAACCAGATGGCAAAGCCTACACATATACAGATATATGTCTTATCAATCTTTAAATCTAACTGTCAAGATACAGTAGCTCATAGGAAAATGATGAACTTGCCTTGTAGAATGAAATCATGCAATGATAAATGAGTGAGCAGCAGCAGATCTCAGTGGGCTGCCTGTGTGATTATAACCAATGCTGCTCCACAAAAACAATCAGACCTTGAATGATGCCCAAAAATGAGAGCAGAAAACAGAATAAATATGTTGTACTAAACATTACCTGGCCTAATGATTTTTTTTTTTCTTTGCAAATGTTCTCTCAGCAGCAGGTTTGCCAAACATGCTGGCAGATGGAGAATCCTCTGCTGGTGAGTCAGCAGAACCATTTCTCAACTCTCAACATGTTTGCGTCTGCACAGTTTCATGATGCCCAACAGGGAACAACCGCGTAACTGACTTAGTAACTTCATGAAGCGACACCCTCTGATCTACAGATTACCAGCGTCAACTAAGTGAGAAATTTGGCACCAGCACTGACCCTGATATGACATCGCAGGCTATAGGTTATATCAGAGCACAAAGAGGCCACAGGATGTATTTAGCCATCAAGCCACAATGATTTCAATTATTACCAGCCTCAACTGAGAAGAAGTCTGTAGCCTGGAGCATCATCAAGCATGGACACACCTAATGCCTCACCTAATGGTGCTCATCAGTACTTAAGCAAAGTAAAACTTTTTATGGTAATAAGAGATGAGCAGTGCTGCTACTGCAGACCAAACATGCAGCAAGATCAAGCTTAGCAAGACCTTGCCCTATCCCAACCGATCACCACCACTGTATATAATAAAGCAAAAATTAACCTGTCCTGACAAGGCATGTGATCATTTACTTGGCCAATAGAGTGCAACAACACTAACAATTTGCTTTAACTTGCAGTAAGCAATTTTGAAATTCACACATCATACAGAGTTCTGTGTATAGCAATTGACATGAGCTCTTTCTAACATCACAATATAATGGTTTTAACAAAATAATATGGTTTTGAACAGAACATGTCCATGGTTGAAAGAAATAAGGACTGTTATCTGTAAATTACTGCAGGAAAGCCACAACTTCTAAAAGGTCCAGTATGCCAGAAAATAAAATTACTGCTCTCCAAGTACAACAAATCAGTGATTAATTGCAGACCAGGGATTCAGGGAAACCAGCCAACAGATTCTGTTGTCTCTCAGGTCACAGTACAGTGCAGCAAAAAGATATAAACACGAGACCAAATTAATAAAATTGAGCCACTCTGAAGACAATGGAGTCTATTCCGGGGCACTTGTGTCTCTTGACATTTACTAATGAGAATTAAGGGTAAGGTTTTGCTTTGTGCATCATCATCACCTCTTTCTCCGCAGCAATCTGTGTATTTCCTATTAATCAACAGTCTAATTTAGCAGATCATTTACTGAATTTAAATAGCATTTTTTTACTGGACTAAAGGCTTGATTCATCCTTGAGAATCTGGAGAAGTATTGATTTATAGCCACCATTGTAGATGTGAAACAGGTGCTGGTGGTTGAGCCTGTGAGCAGCACTTCACAGGCTGCCTGGAGAAGTGACAGAGCTGCAGACCAGCAACCACATGGTGGTTCTCTACAACACAGAGTCCAGGCTCCTCAGTCAGTCTCTCTCTCTCTGTTCAGAGTAAGAACACTCTCCATTGACGTGCTAATGCAAGATCTGCCAGCTGAACAGTCTGAACAAAGTGAACAAGATCCACCAAGGCCCTTCAGAGACCCAGGCTTTGGCAGCTGGCCTTGAGAGCCATCAAGCTTTCAGGATGACAGAGAGTTAATGTTTTAACAGTGCAGTGTTTTGTGAAATTTAATTTTTTTTTTCCACCCACAACAAATTCAGTTGTTAAATTACTATTAAAAGCAAGTGTGTTTTTTTTCTGCCATGCATTTATTTCCTTTAATAGCCCACTGCATGATGAAGAAGCAACCATGTGATCTTGTTATGACCCAATCAATGGGACACTGAGGATGTGGCCCCTTCAGCGATGTACACATTAACCATAAAGCAATAAGTCAGAGTCAGACAGGTGCAATTTTCGACCTGAATTTCATTATGGTTCACTCTCTGCATGGTTCTAGTCATAACAGATCTGTAGTCTTGAGGTGGTGAGGCAGAGCCTGTAGTGTGTAGTGTGTCTGTATGTGAAATGTCTGTATGTGTAGTGTCTGTAGGCTATTTGCAACACAGCAGCTACATATTAGAAACAAGCAGCGTTCACTATAAATTAAGATCCATCCTTCCTTCTCGCACAGTTCAAGGGCCTTGTCTAATACAATGAGGCAGCAGACACAGCCCGGATCCACTGAAATGGAGCTACTCTCCCATAACACAATTGGATGCAAACTAAATAGCTGATGCCCAAATAGTCAAAAAATGACTTGGAGGAAAGTGGAAAAGAAGAGAATAAAATGGGTTGGGAAATGAAAGACACATTTATACATTCTTTTCTACAATGACAGACAAAAGGCAGACATACTCTCATCTGACAGCTGACACACTTTCCAATAGATCAAATCTAAACCCAGCTCCTTGCACTCAGACTCATACATGACTGGGGTTATTATCAGATAGACCCAGAGAGGCAAAACAGTAGTGAAACCACTAAGAGGAGGAATGCGAGAAATAGGTCCAGGGCCTTGAAACTACAGTACGTAATCCCCAGGTTCACTGAGGGGAGTTGTCTGCTCACAACCAGCACACTCTCTCATTTGCACTCCCATTTTTATACATAGCAGAGCTAAATGTCACTTATCGTATTTTGAGAATGTTTATTTGTTTGGCCTGCACGTCTTTGATCGTTTTTCAGGAACCTGGAACATGTTGTTACACAGTTATCATCTATGCTCTATTTTCTCCAGCTTCTGCCTTTCTCTCCAATTCTGAATACATGCAAAAACATCCTGCATCCCAGCAAGTGTTGAAGTGTGGATTAGATCTGCAGAAAGGAGAGAGTTCACAGTGTTTACAGGAGTTTTACACCAAAAGGTTTTCATCATGGACTACCATACCATACATCTGTCTCTATGGAAACCCAATCAGCTCAAGGACAACTTGATGTTCTTGTTGTTGACGACATCCTTTCTGGTATGCAAAAGGCCACTGATGCATTCTGCAGTCTCGCCACTAGATGTCATTTTTGCTTACACACTGGACTTTTAAGGCTATGACTTGTTTCCAACATGTATACAGTATTTTTTTTTTATCATTTGTATCCAACAAACAAATCAAATAATAGAATGGTGTCACTGCATCAAGTACACTTTTCTTATTGCATTAGTTCAAATTGCAATTTTGATTGCAATTTGATTGCAAAATATATATATATACTATTATGCCCTAATCCCTATTAAACCCTAATCTATTCCCAAAGTATTTCTTCAAAACTTAGAGCACTGAGCACAGAGAGCCTGAGGAAGGCCTTAACATGAGGAAAAGGTGCCATCACATAATAATCCTTCTATTCTGCACTGATTTCAACACATGCAGGGATCATTTTGCCCATCGACAAAGCATGCAGAAACCAGGATCCTACAACCACATTGTGGCTACATCAACATTCAGCACACATAAAATCTGCCAAAAACGTTTGCAGATGCACATGATGATGATGATGGACTCCAGCTCCTGGTACTTTTGATGCTCTTGACCTCAAGGTTTACTTGTCACGTGTCAGTGCTTCTATGTTTTTAAATACAGTAGGATGTTTGTTACTTATAAGCTGAGGCTCTGAATTATATTAATAAGGTGCAGCCTGCAGTGTCTGGCTGTTCACACTGGCTCTGGGTCACAGCCGGAGACGACGGACAGTCTCTGCAGAGACAATGCACACAGAAGGGACACACACACACACACACACACACGTCAGATCACACCGCACCTTTCACTTGGGTCTCATAGTCTGCGATGATCTCCTTGTCCTTCTTAAATTTCGTGGATGACATGTCTCCTCAGTTTTCGGGAGCGTCGGGGGGTTTTCACTCGTGGGTCTTCGGTGATGATCGCGGTTTCTTCGTCCTTCTTCTTCTCTAGGGTCCGTGCATCGGAGAGAACAAAAGCTCAAAGGTTGACTTTGAATAATGATGAAATCAGTGCAAGAGCGAGACGTGAGCTGCAGCCCAGTGTTGCTGCTGCATTCTCCACCTTTTTTTTTTTGTTTTGTTTTTTTTTTTAGGGAGATGGTTTGTTTTTGCTCCTCTCTCTCTTTTCTCTCTCTCTCTCTCTCTCTCTCTCTCTCTTTGGCAGATGAACCACACAGTCCCGCTGCTGCTGCTGCTGCTGCTGCTGTTTCTGTTTCTGGTACCAGTCAAACTCAAAAAGCTTCAGCAGGAAACACAAAAGGCACGAGCGAGGAGACACTGTGGCAAGAGCATGATGAAGAGAGCAGGAGCGTCGCCTTCACAGAGTCTCCACGTCCTTCTTCTTCTTCTTCTTCTGACCTGCTGTGGTCGAAAGATAAGCAGACACACAGTGAAGGGTTTCTACGTTGACCTGTGACAAACAGCGCTGCTGCTGCAAGGAAACGGGAATTTAAGAAGTCGTCACGTGATTCTC
Source organism: Brachirus orientalis (assembly GCA_016785285.1). Classification (NCBI taxonomy): domain Eukaryota; kingdom Metazoa; phylum Chordata; class Actinopteri; order Pleuronectiformes; family Soleidae; genus Brachirus; species Brachirus orientalis. The sequence continues at coordinate 5,186,854 of JAFBJR010000060.1, forward strand.
CTCATATTGTCAAACACCACCCCTCCTTCCCTTTTCTGTCTCTCTGACACGCACGCGTTTGTACACATATGATCATTTACGTTTCAGATGTCTGTCTGTAACCTTACAACCTTGAATGTAAGATTAAAAGGTCCAGTGCAAAACCTGTATAATCACCTAAAAAAAAGGAGTTTGTTTTCTTTATAGCCCACTGTATTATAAAGGCCTTATTTGCTTTACCTTATATTATTAAGTTTAAGAATATGATTCAGATAAGAAGAATGTCATCTTTTCTGTCATACAAAGGCCACCATACTTTGCTACAAGATCTGCTGTGTCACCATTAGATGCCATTAATTCTCATATACTGGACCTTTAAATGTGCTGCTGCCTGTCTTGATATTTAAATCTCATTGAGGCTAAATAATAATAATAATAATAATAATAATAATGGACCATTTATATTTATTAATTTTAACAGACGATGCACCGTGTTTGCACTCTGGAAAGTGAATTTAGTATGTCATGTGTTGGGGTGGTGATATGACATTATGTGATATGTATGACACACAATAAAGCTTTTGCACAAGTTAAACGTTTAATGGAAAATAACGTTATTTGATTGTAATCGTAATGTACTGCAGTTGAACCCTTTTAACCAGAGCTGTGCATCATCACTGATCTCATATAGATAAGATTATGCTTATTTGAGCCAATTAAATTCCAAGACGCACTGCGTGGATAATTTTTCATCAATCCATGCAAGCACTCACATAACATTTCTTTTATAAATGAAATTGAAATGTTCCAGCCCTAACCGAAACCTAACACATATGCAATGAAGATGCAGCTTCTAGCAACTGGAAAATCAGTTAAAGATGTATATCGTATACATCAGTGCAGTATCATATTTAAACTCTTACCACTCTCTTAACACTGGTTCTCTTACTAAGTTCTTAGTGTAAATGTAGTAAAGCTTCACATCTCTGTCTTTTGTCCATCTTTTATGACTATCATAAATTTGCAGTTTGTTTGGCACAAAGAGAAACTTTAGTGTTTGACCTTTGTTCTTAGACACTAAAAATACACAGTTGCTCAGCAAAATCTCCCAAAATCCTTGAATAACCTTTTATGTGTCCCAAATAAGGAGACAGAAACACAGAGAAGTCTAATTTACTATAATTGTATGTATTTTCTGGTGATATTTTGTATGCTAAGCAAACACATTTGTTCACATATGGATTATCATCAAAGTATTAGTTTTATTTGCTCATCACTTTTTGCCATGTACATAAAACCTCACATATTTGCGTCTGCACCACTTTCACTGTGGCACATCTCAACATGAGGCTGTTATGGATCAAGTCTGACACCAAGTGTGGGGAGAAGCCTGGTGGTTATCCGCGCTCAGCCACGATCCACCACCAGCACTAACGTGATGCTTTAATGATTAGGCTAATTATGAAGGCTCTGCTGCTCGGGCTAAACACATACACAAACCATTAGCACTGAAAAGAAAAATTATATCTTTCTTTACAGACAGCCCCCTTTTTTGCACAGAGGTGCATTTCTGTGTCTTTGTTGTTTCCATCATTTAAATTTCCTTGTTTTCTGTTGGCAGAGATGGTGCTGATAATGAGCCCACAGATGAATGTGATAGAAAGAATTGCATCAGTGACACAAATGTCATAGAGGTGAGAATAAATTAAACACAATATGCAAATAGGCCATAAATATTTAAAACATGGCTGATATGTGATAGATAAATATTCAACAATGCAGTTATGATCTCCAGGGAAAGGAATAAGAAATACAAAATCTCCTCTCAATTAGTAAAACTATGTTTGGTGTCAGTGTGCCAAAATGTGTTTTCATTAGATGGTTAAATAAATAAATATTTTTTTCATGAAGTGAAGCTGCATGGTTTTGCGAAAACACGAAAGTGAAAGGATTGAGTGTGATCCCTAACAGTTACTGTCATCTGAAGTCTTGGCAAGTTGTCGGATTGTTGTTTTGTCACCCTCTCATTTCAGAAGGGAACAGGCTGCTGACTCACAATGTGGGAACACAAACCTGCACACTTACACACTGTAGATGCTCCATCTGCTCCACACAGACTTTGATAAGGCTATATTGTTTTAAGTTGAGAGACAGAGAGGAATTCATTTTTTGTTTTTGTTTTTTCTTATTCTTATTCAGGAAAAACAAGTCACTTGAGGGTGTTTGTGTTTACCACAGAGATGTCAGCAGAGGTAACCTTGTTGTTCCATCTTTTTATTTCTCCCATCCTCCCTCTGTCCAACCCCCACTATAAGCCCCACAGTCCGTGGGACTCTTCAAATATGATGTAATATGGTGTACCTGTTTTGAATTGTCAACACAGGTACACCATGTTAATGATCTGCAGCTAAGGTTTTGTTGTGCCATGCTCTTGTACACAACGTCTACATGATGGGTTTTAAGTTCAACTCATATCTGCGTCATCAATATATAATCTATATGTACATGTAATTGAATATCTTATAGAATTTATTTAATCATGACACTTGGTATAGATTACACCCAGACTGCACCATTGGCCTGCTATAAAATCATCTTCACCAGAGTACAAATGGTAACCCTCGAATGAACAAAGTTCATTCGAAAACGTTAGGTATATTAAATTGTCTTCATATAGCTAATGCATGTCATAATGTTTGCCTATTGTCTTTTTATAGTCTGTATTTTCAGCGACATAAAATAGCCTCACATGTTTCCACACACTATGTGTCTCTAGGTTTATGTTTTTCATCGCTGTTTTGTTTTGATTCCACTGAGTCAAAAGGCCAAAAAGCCTTTGATTCTCTGATTCCACTGCTATCACAGTCTCTTGCAGAGCAGTGACCTCTGCCAAAGTCTATGATCCTTATTTCTTGATGCCAGTTTACGCTGTCATTAGTCAATTATACTTGAAAACAAACAGCTGAAGGCTGTAGACTTGTGTCTCTGGAACTGTCACTTTTATCTTAACAACTGGTGCCACAGTGAGAGAGACATTATTTCACTAGAGAATTCCTGTGTACAACTGCACAGGATTTATCTTACTTGACTGCTTTGAGGATATTCCCACTTGCCTGAGTTATTGTCTTTTATCCATATTGCACGGTATTGCTTTGTGAGGCACGGATATCTCCCTGAAGTGCAGGTCATGGAGGACTTTTTGGTGTTTGTTTCATCTTGTATCAAGAACAGAAGTTTTCTACCAAGTTTATTTTCACTCAGAGGGAATAAAGTCATATTTTATAACAGCTTAACAGTTGTCTATATCACCATTAGGTTTTTGGGAGTGCAATGACTGTACCCATCACCTGCCATCTGTTGTGCTGAGCGCTTTGTGTCATGAACAGGCTTCTCACTTATCAAACAGAGTGTTGCTAAAAATAGTGAAGTTGACATGAAAACAACATTTTCAATAAACAATGTATGAAGAAAGGCATTAAGTAATGCTACGATGTTGGTAAGGTGATGTTAAATAATAGAAAAGATGTCTTTTTATCACAGTTATTATCATGGTAGTTATGTAAACTGAGAAAAGTGATGGTGAATTAACATAAGGGCTTTTCAGTTTTCTTTTTCAGGTGTGTGTAAGGAATTATCTTTAGTTTTCATTTGATGTTAAAGCACTCACTATCCAGCGGTTTGACTGATTTCACTTGGAAACACAACAGAGGAGAAGACACTTATTTCAATCATCCCTCTCTAAATAACCACCTTTAATTAAGTGACAAATTGCTGTAGCCTATGGGAACCTCTACTGAATAGATTTCTAATTTATCTGTGTAATAAATGTTAAATTACTTCTCACTCACTCATTTTCTACCGCTTTATCCACTGATGGTCACGGGGGGCACTGGTGCCTAACTCCAGCTGACATGGGGGGCAATTTAGAGTGTCCAATTAACCTAATCCCCAAATCTGTATGTTTTTGGACTGTGGGGGGAAGCAGGGGTACCCGGAGAACACACAGGGAGAACATGCAGACCATGCAGAAGGGCCCTTGTTCTGACCAGGTCACGAAACCAGGACCTCTTGCTGCAAGGGCAAGAGTGCTAACCACTACGCCAACCGTGGGCCCCTAAATAACCAGTAATTCTGAATAAAATTAGCTTTAAGAATTACTATGAAATCCAAGAAATAACCCCATAATTACTGACATGATTCCTTTAATGAATTAAATGCATCTGAACAAATTCCTTTTTTCGCTGAGCAAAGAACTTTCCTCTCGCCCTTTCTACCTCTCTGTTGTTTGTTGTAGGCAAACTGAATGATGCTGTGCTGAGTGGTTTCAGATTTGTTCACGGTTATAAACTTACGCCGTGGCGCCCTCTACTGACATTTTATGGTACTGACGTATCTGTAATACCCATTGGTAGTGGATGAACCCACTGGAATCTTTGACATGTAATCACAATTTGGATTTATCTCTGTGGATAAAACCCAAAGTAAGAACACAAGTAGGAAGTATTTTCTTTTTTATTTTCTTTTGGACCAGTGTTATATCTTCTTTAGTTTTTTTCATGAAAAAAAAAACGGAATTAATAAAAGATAATAAAAAAGACCTGATTATTATTTTTATTTTAATTCAGGCTGAAAGTTTGGCCATCTTCTTCTTCCTGCAGCCGGAAATTGTCTTCTTTGGGGAGGGGGTCATACAGGTCATATATTATATCTTAAATATATGTCATATAATTTAATATGTTGTATAAGAAGAAGAGTATATGAACTAAACCAGTGTTGTTTTACAAGGATAAACAGAACTACCTAAAAAGGTTCACAGATATAGTAAGCCCCAAAATGTCACATTTTATTGTTTATTTATGCATATGTTTTTGTCATGGTCGGTTGAAACATTTCTGGACTTATAATGTTAATTTCTTTTTTAAATCAATATTGAAAGAATTTGATTTAAACCCCTGTGTGTACTTATTAAGCAACACACATGATTTTATAACACAAAACAGACACTTACAGTATCTTTACTGCGGTATATTTATATTTATATTTACAGTATATTTACTGCGGTCAAGGTGTGTGGCACTGTAAGGACATCAACATCCGGTTTTCAAAATAAAACACCAAATGAAAAAGATGTCTTGATTGATATCTACTAGTTTACTAGAAATCAAATGCTTTACTGACCAGTTTTTGCGAAATTTCAAGTTAAAAGTAATATATTTGCACTTTGTAATTTAAAAAAAAATATCAACTTGCGATAAAAAAACACTAATTTCCATAAGGTCTGAACAGGACTGAGTATCTATGGCTACATCTATGGCTACAATCATAAAAGAAATCAGATATTTTTATACTGTACAGTGTATGATAAATTTCAAGTTAAAAGTCCTATATTTGCATTTTGTAATGAAAAAACTATTAACCTTATAGCTTGACCGCAGTTCATATTTTGCTTGGAAAATTCTTATTCATGTGTTTTGAAAAAAACTAATCACTTCCAATATTTCTGGACCAAGTAATAGAATTCTTGCCTTGAGAAAGATTGACTAATGCGAAATATAGTTATTGAAATATGCATCTGAGAAAAGTTATGGCAGGCATTGTTTATGATTTGTAGGATAATTGTGATTATGATGTTGGTTCTGGGCTTTTATGATGTAAGGTGTTTCACACTGTTTATGATTATTTTAGTTTTTCTATTGGTTTTTGATATGTACGACGGTAGACTGAAAAGTAGTCATGCTTTGTTTTGAAGGACGTCAGTCGGAAGTGACACTGTTGTTGCCGGTAAGCGGAAACCACGTGCTACACGAAACTACAGCATGAACAACTGCTGAATGAGCCCAGATTATTCACCCTTTTAAGACTACCAGGCTTGGCTGCTCAACCGGTGAGCTTAGTACTTACTCACACACGTCGCCATGTGGCAGCAGTTTCAATAATATGCTGTATCAGTGGCTTACGGTAGCATGTCTTCTTTTTCGTCGTATCCAACTTTTTTTTTAGCTCTGTAAAGCTAATAATGTTAGCCAGTTGAGACACCTGGTAGTATTCACTTGTAGTAACAACACAATAACTGCTTTTCTTCATAGTCGTCATATAAACCGTTTCATGCTAAATTCAAATGATTATTTGTCAATGTAAAACATTAAAGCTTGAACACCTCTTTCCCAGGAGCTGTCACACTCATTACTCAGTTATACTTGTGTGAAGTGAGGAGCTGCCCACACAGGCATCATGTCCTCGCGTGGAGATGAAGAAGCAGAACGAGGCCCTGAAACAGCAGAGTCATCACCTTCTTCCTGCGCTGACACTGATGCCATCGGTGGAGACATCATCACTGTCACCATAGGAGCCACTGTTCCCACAGGATTTGAACACACCGCAGCTGAGGAGGTCAAGGAGAAAATTGGGGTTGATGCAAGAATTAGCAAAGATCGTGGTCGTATATATTTTCCAGTATCAACTGACAAGCTTTTCCAGGTAAGTAAGACTCAAAGCCAGGGGAGCGTTACTTCCACCAGGTTTTGACCTATAGGGTTTTTTCTTTGGCTGTTGCTGATCTGTAGGAATCAGCTGAAAGCCAATCCATCAGATAAAATATATTGTTTACCAACAGTTTAACCATAAAATGATTCACAAAATTGCAAAATCATTTAAGGTCTGTCTCCTTAATTTTCGTGTGTGGACTGCTGTGTTCTTTTATATTTAGGTTAAAAATACATTAATGCAACAGGCCATAAAAAAGACTGACCTTTGTCGATTAGAGAGTGCAATCAGACAGTGCAGTGATTGAAAAATGTAAAAATCTTCATGTGAAAAGTATGTAAATGCACAGATACTCTGTTTCTCTTATTTTATTCTGCCACTATAGGTTCATCATCTGAAGTCTGTGGACAACCTGTTTGTTGTGGTACAGGAATATGACCATTACCAGTTCAAGGAATCAAAGGTAACTTTATCCTGTGAATAATTATAAAGTGAAATTTGGACTGCATGTTTCTGACACTAGTAATCCAACTATTGGCCTTATTTGTTTACATGGGTTGCTAACAAAATATTTATTTCATATTCCAGTTTATTTACGTATTTAAGTATTGTATATTAATGACTCGTATGTCATCCACTGCTACCAAAACTCAAGGAAAATGCTATTATTTCGGTTAAGGTGAATACCAATTGGAATGTCCTACAATGTCCTACCTTCTTAATCTGATTATTGCTTATTCTGCACAACATTAGTGTTAAGATAATCAGAAAAATGGTTAACATGAAGAATCTTATTCAAACTTCTGTCTTAATTGGCTTGATATCAGAATTTTTCTGTCCATGTAAACAAATATTGTTTTTGTTTGTTTTAAATACAGGAGGAAACACTATCTGAGTTTCAGCAGCTTGCCTCCAAACTTCCCTGGACTAATGCCCTTGAGGTCTGGAAACTGAATGGTACTCTGAAAAAGAAGAAAGGATACCGGAAAGGAGGGAGTGGCACCAAAGTAAAACCAAACAGTGAGACCAGTGAGGCAACCACGGCCATCACTGAGCAGCAAGAGCCACCTGAGGCAGTGTCTGCTGCTGAAGGCCAGATAAAGTCTGAGAGCTCAGCTGACATAGAGTCCAGCACGCAGGACTTTGAAGAGGCTGCACCCAAGGCCAAACTCATTAAGTTTCGTGTGACATGCAACAGGGCGGGTGACAAACACAGCTTTTCTTCTAATGAGGCAGCCAGAGACTTTGGTGGAGCCGTGCAAGATTTTTTCCAGTGGAAAGCAGATATGACAAAGTTTGACATAGAGGTAGGCGTTGCTCGTTCGAAAGTTCAAACAGAACTGACGCAAAGTGAATTCCACTGCAGCAGCCAAAAAAGACTCATATAAAACCTAATATTTAGTTTAAGGATTAACAAAACACAAAATAACAACTGTGTGTCATATTTTCCAAGGTGATATTTTTTTTTCCCTCATGTGTGCATGTTCTACTTGATTGAAGACTAGAGTAAATGAGCAAGTTAAGGTTGCTACATAACCTCTATGTTCATTTTTAGTTTATCCATTATTGTTTTTGCTTTACAGTCTTTACAGTAGTTCATTTTTAGCTGCTTTTTTCTTCAAATATATTTAATTTACTATCATCAATGTCATGGAAAAGTGATACTTTAAGAATTGCAAACAAGTTAAAAGAGTTTCATTCATTTCAGGTTCACTAAATGCAAAGACGATTGCAACATTACACTAATAATTTATTTGTCATAACATTCTATGTGTTTCTCTTCAGGTTTTACTTAACATCCACAATGAGGAGGTGGTGATTGGCATTGCACTCACCGAGGAGAGTCTTCACAGGAGAAACATAAGTCACTTTGGACCCACTACACTGCGGTCCACCCTATGCTATGGCATGCTCAGGTATTTATTTCAACATTATGATCCTGATTTCTTTACAATGTTGCACTCAGATTTTATTTTTTGTTGTGCATTGTTATAAGGATCTCTTTGATGTAAAAGTGGCTTCAGCCTTTCTGGGAACATGGACTATACTAACCAGTGACATGCTGAGAAAATGTCTACACAGGTTCTGTAAACAACAGATCTTTGCATGTCTGACATCAGCATCTGTTTTTCAAACCTATCTTGGATTTTATCTTGGATAGAGTATTGCTGAGCTCCTGGATTAAAAATATAATTTTAAAAGCAACCTTTACTAGATGTGCTGTCACTGTAGCTCCTGTAGTTTATCAAGATCAGTGATAGAACTACAGTACGTCTGTCTTGGCAGTAATATAAAGCAAACCTGGCCAAACTTATGTTGCTAACTAAAAGATAAGAATAACTTTATTCATATGTCCTGTAACTTTATATTCCTTGAGTGTATTGCATTCACGCAAAGAATTTAGAAAGAACAAATAATCAGGCTAAACTTGTTCTGACTGAATACAAGAGTATCCAATATCATCACACTTGCCAAGAAAAACTGTTCTCTGTCGCATCGTAGTATTTATTTTAGAGATTAACAAAAGGGACAAACAATATGCGTCCTAAGATTTTCCATGAAAATAAGCAATTAAGTTGGGACAATTGCAAATCCTATAGTCAATTAAAACCACTTCAAAGACAAGATATTAAATGTTCAAGCTGATGAACTTTGTAGTATGATGAGATATAGTTAGGTATATACACAGTTTTGACACATTCTCATTCAATGGTTTTTCTTTATTTTTTATTTTCTATACTTTAGATTAATACTGAAGAAATTAAATTATAAAGGAAAACATATGGAGTGTAGAAAAACAGTAAAGTGTAAAACAAACCAGAATATGTTTCGTTTTTTCAATTCTTGAAAGTAGCAGAGCCACCTTTGCTTTGATGACAGCTTTCCACACTCTTGACATTCTCCCGTTCAGCTTCATGAGGTAGTCACCTAGAATGGTTTTCCAACAGTCTTGAAGGAGGCCCCAGAGGTGCTGAGCACTTGGTGGCTGTTTTGTCTTCACTTTGTTCCAACTCATCCCAAACCATCTCAACTGGGTTTAGGTCAGGTGATTGTGGAGGCCATGTCATCTAGCAATCCATCACTCTCTTTCTTGGTCAAATATCCCTTACATAGCGTGGAGGTGTGTTTGAAGTCAATGTCCTGTTGAAAAACAAATGATGGTCCCAAGTGTGCCTTGGATTTTGAGGAAATCACCAACAGCGTCACCAGGAAAGCACCCACATAAGATCAAACCTTCTCCTCCACACTTTAAAGTGGGATCCACACATGATGAAACCACTTGCCCACCTTTTCTGTGTCTCCCAAAGACATGGCAAGTGGAACCAAGAATCTCAAATTTGGACTCATCAGACCAAAGGACAGATTTCCACTGGTCTAATGTCCATTCCTGGTTTTTCTTGGCCCTAGCAATTCTCTACTTGTTCAGAAGTGGATTTTTGCAGCAATTTGACCATGAAGGCCTGTTTCACACAGTCTCCTCTAAACAGTTGATGTTAAGATGTGTCTGCTTCTTGAACTCTGATCTAAGGGGCTGTTAATTTGCAATTTCTGAGACTGGTAACTCCGATTAACTTATCCTCTGCAGCAGAGGTAACTCTTGCTCTTCCTTTTCTAGGGTGGTCCTCATGAGAGACAGTTTCATCATAGCATTTAAAAATTTTCCAGATTGACTGACCTTCATATCTTCAAGTAATGATGGACTGTCATTTCTCATGCTTAGTTGAGTGTTCTTGACATAATATGGATTAGAACAATAGTCAAATGGAGCTGTTCACTAAATATACCTTTGGAGCAACTCTACCTCTGCACAACACAACTGAAGGTCTCAAACATAATGGGAACCTCTGGGAACTCCTTCAAGACTTCGAAAACCATTCCAGGTGACTGCCTCATGAAGCTGACTGTGAGAATGTCAAGAGTGTGCAAAGCTGTCATCAAAGCCAAAGATGGCTGCTACTTTGAAGAATCTAAAACATAAAACATTTTATGGTTTTGTTTAACACATAAATATGTGTTACTTCATAGTTTGAATGTCTTCAGTATTAATCTACAATGTAGGAAATAAAAATATGAAGGTGTGTCCAAAGTTTTAGCTGGTACTGTGTATGTACCTAAGTGTATATCAAGGTTTGCCTATGTTTTATTTTCACTTTTTATTCTGTTTTGGTTAATAATGGGATTTCATCTTGAATGTTTACTCATTTTTTTCAAGACCACTATGAGAAACTTAGGCAACAAATAAAGAATCATTATTTTATGCATAAGAAGAGAACATTATAAATATTCCTCAGATACACATTTTCTTTTTAATTGTTTTTATTAAGTTTTGTGTATGTTGTGATATAAACAATTTTAATGATAAAATGTAAATTGCTGTAGAGCAGTACAAATGCAAAATGTTTCTGTTCTTGTGCTGCAGGTTGGTTTTCAGTTAGGATCATGTCATACTCCCTTTGCAATAAGTGATGATAAAGAAACTATCAAACACAATATATTAAAATAATTAATTAATAAAATCCTTCCTGAAGTACAGAACGTTCAGGAGAGTAAGACTGATCAGTAGAGATGTACCGTACTGTATATGCCATGTCATTTTGCTGGGAGTTGTCAGGCTCATTTACAGGAGAGAAACATGTTAGATGTCTGTGAGAAAAACCAAAGCTTAACTATTGTATTCTGACATTTTTCATTGGTTTTTCATTCATACTCTCTTTTCTGTTCACAGGCTGTGTAATCCTCAGGCTTCCGATGTAATACTTGATCCAATGTGTGGGACTGGAGCCATACCTCTGGAGGTGAGACATGACTTCCAGTGCTAACCATGATCAAGACTGAATAGTCATAAAGTTTATAGAAATCCCTCTTTCATGAACTTAATATTTATTAAATCGATAAGTGTCACAGAAACCTCACAAAATGTATGCATCATTAGAGTGCACCAAACTAATGACCCACACCACACTCGCTTCATAAGTGAACTACACACTGCAATGTTGTGTCAAATGGTTATGAAAAAATAAAGGTGTACCCACCACTCACATCTTTGATATTGTCTGGCTTTCATTTGGCTAAAATGCTGAGTCACATCTGGAAATTTCTATTGCTATCAGAAAATAAAACCTTTTCTGACTCACCAGATGCTCTGATCCAACAGTTTATTCATTGTTTCCCAAGCTCTTGTGCAATTTCAACCATGCACAATGTCACTGTTAAACCTTGGCCCAGTTCCTTCCATGAATGAATAATACCCAAATACTCGTGACCTGCTCTGAGGAAGTACAGTTCTTGTGGTCATTGGAGGAGGGCTTTAAAATCCAGGCTGCTAATTGTTTAATTCTTTATTAATCCAGGGGGCCATTGAATTCAACAGTGCATACTACATTGCTGGTGACAATAATGACATGGCAGTTAACCGCACCGTCAATAACGTGTGTCACATCCAGAAAAGGAGAGCAGAGAAGGGCAGGTGAGACCGGAATGATTAAAATCTCATAGGACCTGTTCAGACCCGGATATTGAAGCGAGAATCTAGTTTTTGTGGACTGGGGTTGTGTGAGGTACTGACACATATCATGCCTGTGTCATTCACTCTTCCGGCTCCTTGTGCCAGGAGCCACTGCAATATAACAGACTTGTTCTCATTAAAAACATAGCTGCCCAAAGGGACACAAGAAAAAAACAGGTTGCTTTGTAAACTGCTCACACTACACCGAAGTCCATAGGGAAAAAAAAAAAAACAATTTTACATGTCATTTTGTGATTTAGGTGTGCAAAATCCTTCTTTTAAATTAAGCTAAGAAACACAAACTAAATAAACAAGGCCACAGCAGACCGGGAGGCCCGTGTACAGTATGTGTCTATATATTAGTTTGTAACTGGTAGAGAGAGAGAGAGAGAGAGAGAGAGAGAGAGAGAAAATCCATTGGATGTAGCCATGTGATATAGCCCTGGACTTAGTGTTGTCTACTTGTGATCAGATCACATAGGGCACATGTTAATACAAGGTCTGAACAGGGTCATAAGGGCTTATTTTTAATTAAAAATAAAGTATAGCTGACGATGTTTATAATGTTTGATATGTTTCTGGATTCTTTCAGTGTGTCTGGGTTGCCCATTGACACAGTGCGGTGGGATTTGTGCAATATACCCATAAGGACCAGCTCTGTTGACATTATCATCACTGACATGCCCTTTGGGAAGAGGTATTGTTAAAGTACATTGTTTTATACACTGTATGAGTCTCTTTTTTGGACACTTCAATGTTTCAGTCCTGATATAAGCTAAGTCTACTGTAACCACAGTGCTGTAGCTGGCGGTTGAACAATGAAGAAGTTAATTAAAACTGCACTTCAACAGAATGTAAATTTAATTCACCTTGGAGCTCATGTATTCCTTTTGTTTTCTTGAAGAATGGGCTCCAAGAAGAAGAACTGGGACCTTTACCCATCCTGTCTGAGAGAAATGGCTCGTGTGTGTCGGCCAGGCTCTGGAAAAGCTGTCCTGTTGACGCAGGACAAGAAATGCTTTGCCAAGGTATCTGTTTTACTCTTGCAGATGACATGAATTTCAACAAAGGTGTTACACATTTTCCTGTTTCCAGTAAAATAAGATAACATTACACGGAATCAAACACTAATGAATTGTGTGCAGAAACAAATATGGGCAGCACTTGGGAAATGGGAATCATATTTCTGCAGTTTGGAAATCTACTGTCTCTTTGGAGCTTGACAGTTATGGCAGCGTGCACGTGTTCATTTTGTCCTATACGATACCTGTACTGCTTTTTATCTGTTTAAAAAATGTGAAGGCAGATGTAGCCTTCCTAATGTGTGTGTGGGTACACATTTTGTTTACTGTTTTCTGGCATAAACACTTGTCAGGACCAGGGTAACAGCTCAACAAATTTAGTTTCTCACCAAATTGCAAAATTTGTATTTAAAAAACAACAGTCAAAACAGTCACTATTAACCAGCACTATTATTTGAAAACAGCTCTGTTAGCAGGAGCCAGAGGGGCTGCTGCAGCTTCACCATGTGTCAAAAACGTTGAGATAACCTTTGATTAGCGACTTGGCACATTATCTTGTTGATAGTAAATTGTAGCCATAAGGGGATGAACATGGTTATCAATATTACACAGAGAGATTGTAGTATTTAAACAATGATCGATTGGTATTAATGGGCCCAATGTATGTCAAGTTCCCCAAACCACTACTCCACCACAATCCTGGACTGCTGATACAAGGCAGGTTGGCTACAAAGATCCATGTAGTTGATGATAAATTCTCATTCATCATTAATTTGATTATTTACACCTGTAATTTTGTTACAAAGCCCTGTCAAAATGGCTGCTGTACAAAGGTCCTGTTGTGCCTTCTGTGATGCTTTCCTGTTTACCACAGTTGATGTATATTTACCTGTGATATCACTTGACAGGGTTTGTATTTGTTTACACTGGAGTGGCTGCATATTTGTTAAAAAAAATTCCTTCTCCGACTTAGGAAAGTTTCATTCTTGAACTGACAGAAATTCTCAGCTGGTTTATGGGGTCATGGGTCTCAACTTATTCTGAGTAAGGTTTACTAAAAACCCTTGTGGTATGTGGAATTTTCCAAATTAGCTTTTCAAATGATAAGTACCACTTTCATTTGAAAGAGTCTTTTTATTAAATATTGGCTTTAGTGGCCTTTTTTTAAGTTTATGCACTCTCTATCAACAGCAGGTTGCCTTCTAACTTTGTGGTTGGCTCTGCTGATTTGCCCTTGGGTAAGATACTAAACATCAACAGCTGTGCCAGCAATGTGTCAGTCCAAATGATAAATAGGTGATAAAAAAATAAGCGCTGCAAGTAGAAGGGCTGTATGAATCTGGATGTGAATGTGTGAATGACACTGCAGTTTAAAGCACTTGGGTGGGTGAGAGGACAAATATAGAAAAATACAGAAAAAATATTGACCATGCACCATTCTTTTTAAATCAGTTTACCTTTTAATCATTTCCAAATAAAACCCCTTACTTGATGCAAGTTCAATTAGTCAGGCATTGCATCATGGCAAAGCTGCATTTGTCTAAGCAGAAATCTTGGTTTACATAAAACAGATGTCTCATTTGTTAGTTTGACTTCACAAGAATTATGTTGTTCCCAGGCTATTTCCAGGATGGGAGGACTGTGGAGGAAGTTGCACACTGTTTGGGTCAACGTCGGGGGTTTACATGCTGCCGTTTACCTACTCAAGCGGACGTCAGCCGTGTTTGGCCAGACCCGCGAGGATGTCTATGACTCACGAGGGACAGTTACTACACAGGTGGATGAGGAGCAAGAAAAGGAGGTCTCTTAATTTACATCTCATGTTTACATTCTGAATGTTTATTGGAGGCTATGTATGATTATCATTATTGTATTTTTAAGCCACTGCTCTCTTCCCAATTCAGATTGTCTGTAGCAAGTTTAGTTTATAATGTTTTTATTTCATCTGGTTTAATGTGACAAACGACTACTCAAGAAGACGAAAGCCTCATGTTGAGCAGCAGTGTAATGGTTCTCATTACTGTTCAACTAGTTTATGTTGCTGTCTAGAAACCCACTGAAGTTTTCATTTCACCCCTCAGATCTACTGTGTCCTCTGTTCTGATTAATAAAAATTCTAACTAAGCATCAGTGTAAACAGTGAGTTGATTGAAAGTAAAATAGGGGGAAAGTTGCAAAGTGTGAATGTGTTCTTTCCCTTCACATGTCATTCCTTGTCTTTCACATCTTCATAATTGGCATGCTGTTCAAAGCATACAGTCATTACAGACCCTAGAAAATAATATCAGCTGTCAAAACAGAAATATGTTTGTATAAATATTAGTGACTCAATTGAAGTGTCATTTATGTCAACACTTGCAGGCAGGAGTCTTGCCTGCAAGTCTTGACACACCCAACACCACACAGACACAAAGGGTATTTCCAAGCAAGAAAGAAGAAAATGTGGACATGCTTCCCATCACAATAAATAACCTATCAATTACCAAAATGTAATCTATTACTTTATTGCAAACAAAAAGGAGTTTATTATGTGTTAGAGGTGACTGACTAAAACAAGGGATACTACACTTGAATGAAAAACGAGACATCCATATTTGGAGACCAATAAAATACTAATAGGAAAAAAAACAAGAGAGCTAACATAAGACTTATCTCAGCTGACATATGGAAAAAGGTGGGGTAAACCCTGGACAGGTCACCAGTCCATCACAGGGCCACACATAGAGACAAACACCCATCTACTCTCACATTCACACCTACAGTTTCTCTGCTCTAACATACTTGTGTCAAATGAGTGTTGGTTTGTTGTCAGGCCTGTGCAGAGCTTGATGATGAGCCGACATTTGAATCAGGTGTGTTGGAGCAGGAAAACATGTAAAACATGTAAAACATGCAGGGCAGTGGGTCCTCTGGACCATGATTGAGACCTAACAGACACTCTGACTGTAGGTGTGAGTGTGAATTGTTGTTTGTCTCAATATGTGTGGCCCTGACTGACTGGCAACCTGTCCAGGGTGTGACCCTGCCTGTTTGCCCTGTATCCACTGGGATTGGCACCAGCAGCCCTGGGAGAATAAAGTGGTAGAAAATGAATGAGTAACAGATGGAGTGATCCATCTGTGATGCATGTTTTCAAACAAACCCAAACAACGAACCCTTTATTATTATTAATATTATGTTATTATTATATTATTATTTCATTTCAGCATAAATAATCTGCAAACTATTATTATTATTATTAACTAAATTGTCTTTTTGGGAATTTTGTTTCCTTCTTTTCTGGACCAGTAATGTTAATGTTATGCCATATTTTGTGTGTTTAACCCATAAAAAGAAAGAATGTAATAAACACTCACTCACTCATTTTCTGCCGCTTTATCCACTGGGGGTCGCGGGGGGAGCTGGTGCCTAACTCCAGCTGGAATGTAAGAAACCATTATTTGAAGACCTATTTTAATGAGAGCAAACATAAATCCGCATGTTCCCTCTTATCAAGACTGGACACGTCTATTACAAAACTTGGCAAGGAGGTGCTTACCCATGTTAAGACTTGGCATCTTAACATGGGTAAAATACAAGACTTTTGTTTGTATTATTGATGTGCAAAGGTAGGTGCAAATGAAAAATATCATTGTCGGTCACTCGGAGGGTCAAACTGGAATATTCTGATGAAGTTAAAACATACAGTAGTCTCACTGAATAGTCTCAAAAACTGTTAAAGAATGATTTAACCTTGGAGTACTATTAAATTTTAAGTTAATCCGTTACAACTAGTACTAAAATTATTATTATATTTTTATTTTAAGTTACTGCTTGTTTGTTAAATCACCACTTATAGAGCTGTACAATTAACGGAATGCTGTTGAGGAAACAATAATTCACTTCATAAAATAGTAGGAGATACAGGAAATGTAAATGGTGCAGAGGTGTGACCGTGAAATGAGTCAACAGTCGTCAATTAGGACTTCTTAATAAGCACATGACGGAGCAGGACTGAGGAAGTGAGAGGACTGACGATGTGACAGGCAGCGTGTCGTCGGAGGAGGAGGAGGAGGAGGAAGAGGAGAGGGGAGGGGCGAGCTGTGACGTATGACCGCGGGTGAGGAAACCCCTTAAAAGTCATGTGAGAGCCGAGTGGAGACAAGACAACAGAAGAGTCTGCGGAGCGGCAGAGAAATCACGCGAGATGATCTGGACCGTTTTTCTGCTCGTCCACGCCGTCCTGCTTTACTTCATCCTCACACACAGAACCAGGTACGTGACCACACTTCACTCCACACACACACACACACACACACTGGTTTCCATTACTTCAGAGGACATTTCATTGATTTACATTATTTTCCTGGAGACTTTCTCTAACCTTAACCATTAATCTTACCCTGACCCTAACCTTAACTTAACTTTAAAACATGTCACTTCACTTTAAAATGTAGTAATTTACATTAGGGGGACTTGATTTGTGTTCCCATACAGAAGGCATGTCCCCATAATGTGACTGTGTAGACAGATTTAGATCCCCACAACAGAAGGAATACCAGGTTCACACACACAAACACATAGCCTAACCAAAATGTTAAACCTATAACCTCAGGAATTAGGTTCTACATCATTGGGACCAGGTTTTGGTCTCTATGAGGACTACTGGTTTATGCCTGAAAAGGTACTAATAGTTAGCGAATACACGCACTCTCATACTGTAACACTCTTTACTCCATTTTTAAAACAGATTTCATAGATTTAAATCTATGCCATGCTGCTTGTAATAATGGAAATCATAACAATACGAGCTAATAATAGGCTACTAAGTGTTGAAATGAAGGGTGCACGTTTCATATCACCACACCTCAGCCAGCCACATTTGCTTTGTTAGTCTGGTGTGTTGTTGCAGCCTCAGTCTAAGGAGGAATGTAGTTCAACTAGAACAGAGTGTCTCTATGTGTGGACACTTGGGGAATTAGCCTACTTTTTTTTGTTTGAGGGCACTGAAATTAAAACTGTTGCGTATCAGGAATCTGATGCACTTGTGTTAGGTTACATTGTTAAAGTTCACCTTCATAAATACAGGCTGCAGTTACATGATGCAGAGCTCGAACTGACAGAAGCAGGAAAAGATGAAAACATTGATACTGTAGATGAGAGCACAGGATGTGGCTGCACTGAGTTGTTGCTCTATATGTAAAGATTATTATTATAACTGTCCAGGACTGAGTGTTCAATAGTATCTGTACTTTTTAATAGCTACTGTCATGTCAAGAGGAAAGGAAGCAAACAAATAATAGGTCAGGCACACTGACCTTTAAAAAAGCAATAGGCCCCTTTAATCTTAAACTTCACTTAAATGTATGTTTTTCTATTTAGGTCAAAGAGTGAGCCGCCTCTAGACAAAGGAGTTATTCCATGGTTAGGCCATGCTCTTGAATTTGGAAAAGACGCATCCAAGTTCTTGACTCGAATGAAGCAGAAACATGGCGACATCTTCACAGTGAGTAGAGGAAACGCAAACTCACATCTGTGGATAGTTACTGAGCACCTTTACTACATTTAGTCCTCACACATTTACATTACAACCCCCCAAAATACCGTATATATATTTAAAAAAAAAAATTGGACAAACTTTCTCCACTAAAAACAAAATGTGATGTAAAATGGTGAGGGTCACACAAACTCCTTTGGAGACAGTCTCTGTTTAACTTCTGTTAGAAAGCGCATAAAACAAACAGAAAGCACAGAGCAGACACATGTGGAGCCCGTAAACAAATGAAATAATAAAATTAAGTTCATATGTACAACAAGAAAACAGAATAAAATAGATACATAAGGAAGCTACATCACAAAACATAGGGACGAATCGTCCCGTACCTCTTTCCTGGTGTATCACAGCAGAAAGGGAAGAGATAACATGGGAGACACACCCTTATTAAAAAAAGTCCCACATGTCTGTCAAGTAAAACAATACGCAGCAACATATTGTGAAATTATATATATATATATTAACAGATATTACAAAATAATAATTGGCATTGTTACTAATAGATGCAGGTAAAGAGCAGCCACTGAATTGACCTTGTGTTGTGATTATGTTAAGACTAGATCCTTCAGAACTTTTTTGCTATTTATAGATTTCATGATGTAATCAAAATTTACAATAGATGTCACTGAATGATTTTTTTCAATGCCAAATTTAGACAGACATTTTTCTTACAATATGTGGGGCAGAGATATGTTTAATGTATTTAACTGGACTTTTCCTCTTTCTTTTAAGTCATAAAATCCAATCTGGAATAAGACAATGAACTTGAACAATGAATTCTGGTATAACTGTAGAAAACATCTTAGAGCTCAGAGACTGGAATGTGATATTCTACTACTGGCATGTTTCATTGGAATCATTGTGATTATACAAAAACAAAAGAAAAAAAAACCAATACAAAACAAATAAGTAAACTGCAGTAAAACTTTGCATAAAAAAGAGTTATACAGTACATACAAAAAGATGTTAATAATTACAGGTGCGTGTAGCTGGACGTTATGTTACTGTGCTGCTGGATCCACATTCGTATGACGCAGTCATCAATGACCCCAAGTCCCTGGACTTCACACGCTATGCACGTGTGCTCATGGAGAAAATCTTCAGCCTGCGGCTCCCACATCATCAGCCGGATAAAGCTAAAACCTTGATGAAAAAGTACGTCCTAATATTTATTTATTTTATTTATACTCTAAACTGAAAGATTGTCCTGAATGTTTTCATTTTCATTTCATGTGAATGTGAAAGCAAAATTGGTTGAAAAAGCACCTTCCCTAAAGCCTCTTGTTTTCCTAGTACCCTGTTGTTACCGACACTTTTTACATTAACCATTTGGTTTTTGAACTGGGAAAACAACATGTGCTTTTCCCTGTGAAATCGTGACTCATTCTGTTTTATTTTAGTTTCCTTGTATGTGTTTGAGCACAAGCTGAAGTCACCAAAAAGATTTAAGAAAAAGTCTGAGACAGTGTTTGAATCTGTGCCCACGTCGGATTAATAAATGCTCCAGATGAAGTCCTGAAATTCTGTGGTGCTGATTCCACTCCAAAGCTATGAAACACCCATGAAAAGTTTCTTCCTAATCCTCACAGTCCTGACTCGCTCTCTCAGAAAAGGAAAAAAAACAATAATACAATTTAAATACCACTGTCCTCCTGCAAAAACAAAAACTGTATTTCATTCGGTCTAGCATTTCAGTGAGCAGGTCCACAGTGATTTCATAAACTTTTACCTGATTTGACCTGAGGCACAACCAGCAAACCACTGTCTGAAGACCTAAGAGGTCACAAACACACTGGGGAGCCAAAACTAATTAGTGAATTAAAAACTAACAGGCTTATTTTGAAATGAATTAAGACTGCAGTGTTAGTTTGGACACTAGTCAGTGTCATGTGTTTGCAGCTGCTCTGCCTCACCACGTTACACCCACTGGTTGTCACAACACCAACAATCAGGACTTGATTTACTGAGTACAGAATTTCACCTGTTCCTCCCGTGTTCTCCGAAACCTTTTCTGTCCGCAGGCACTTCATGGGAGTGAATTTAACCGCCCTCAACAGGACCATGAGCCGACACCTGCAGGCCCTACTGAAAGCTGAGATGCCTCCCAACCAGAAACACTGGAAAGACGAGGGACTGTTCAACTTCTCCTACAGCTTACTCTTTAAGTATGAAAGAGCCCACTTATTTCTCACACACAAACACAATTTCCAGCTAAACAGTTTACATACCGGTCAGCTCTTACGTCTGCTGTTTGTCAACACACCATGACAAATGGAGGATCTATTAACCCTTAAATTCAAAGTCACCTTTCCGGTTTGTGCACATAAATAATTTTTTTGGCACAGTAGATGTAAATGTAACCGTCACTCTCTCCCATTCAACCAAACAAAGCGAAAGGTGGAAAAAAGGTGTGAAAAGCTGGGAAAAATACCAGCAGAGAGAAGAGAGGATTAAAAATGAGTGGGACTGTTATCTTTCTATCGAGACAGAAACAGTCATCTTTCATCTGCCAGGACGCCCCACGCATTCCCACACCTTGTGTCTGCTTTCTCCACAGGGCGGGGTACCTGGTGCTGTTTGGGGGAGAACAGAACAACAACAGCTCAGATCCCTCCAGTGTCTACGAGGAGTACAAGAAGTTTGATGGTCTCTTGACTAAATTGGCGAGGGGCACACTGAAGCCAGGTAATGACACAGACAACACTGCTCTAATTTTTCCTTGACTCCTGAAAAGTCCACGAAAAGCTTGGGTCAGAGTCGCAGTTGCGTGAAAACTCTATTGCCTGTGATTGATTAAAAGTCAATGATCCAAACCATGAGTCAGGAAAACGTTGTGTCTCAGCAAATGTGGTCTTACATCATCTATACATGTTTGGCATTCAGTGTGTTGTGTGATTGCCATGGTGAGTTACACTCTCTCAGTTGCCTACAGAGCATAAAGGAGTGTGTTCCTGTTCCTGAGGACTTTTGCAATTCATCATCCCAACTGATGTAACATCAGTTGCACTGTCACAGCATGCTCCTTATTTCCTCAGGCCTGTCTCTGCTTGTGTGTCACTGTTTATCATAGCACTTTGTTCCACCCAATAATAGACAATGGGCCTGCTTCAATGTTACCACACACCATTCTCTGTTGTACCTGAAATATTGTTTGTCGTCCATCTGCTGCACCCGGTGATATCTGCTTACATGTCCAGGATGTTATTTGCTTGCACACAAATATGTTATCCTATTTTTTAAAATTTTACATTTTCACAGTTTTTATTTTGTTATTTGTTGTCACTTTTGAATTTTGTATTTTTCTCTAAACCTTTTTTAGACGCTTTATCAACCAAGTTTACTTAATAACTTTTAACAGTGACTCGCTCACTTATCTTTTGTATAAAAACATGGACTGAGGTGATAATTTACCAAATTCAACAGCTCCATCCATGGCTCCCTCAATTTAATTTTAAGGTTATTCATATTGTTATTTTTTTGTTTTTAGAATTTTATTTCTTTTTAAAATCAACATTTTAAGCACCTCATAACTCTGACGTCTGAGGCTGCTTTATAAACAGAGTTTACTTACTTAAATTTTGCCGGTGACTCACTCACTTACTGATGTTTATCTGTGCGTCACAGAGGAGAAGAGGACAGTCCACAGGATTCAACAGAGATTGTGGGGTCTTCTGGCTTCCGCAGGTCTAACTGTGGACTCTGGGTCGAGCCCTTGGATTCATGGCTACAGGCAGCTCTTACAGGAGGAGGGGGCGGATGAGGATACACAGATAAAGGCTCTACTGATGCAACTCTGGGCCACACAGGTTAGCAGAGACATTCTGTATTAACAAAGCAAGAATGTTTTGAGATCATTTGCAGAGATTAGAACCTGAGATGAACCTGATGTGACCATCATTTTTTTTTTGTGCTGCACATTTCTCAACCGATACCGGAACTCAAAGGGACCAGATTAGGAAAATACAGTAGCGGTGCAGTACTCTTGTTTGGCACATGAGGGTGCTGTTCAACTCTGCTTTCAAATGTTGTCAGTGTATATGTCTCTGTTGTCAGGTTCAGATAGATAGATAGATAGATAGATAGATAGATAGATAGATAGATAGATAGATAGATAGATAGATAGATAGATTTATTTATCCCAGAAGGGAAATTAAGTTGTCACAGTAGTCCAGTATTAATACAATAGCACAAAATACTTAAGTGGAGTAAACTAGGAATAAGAATAGAAATAAAATATATACAGAGTGGGACAAGGGCATTTAGAAAAACAAGTTAAGTAAGCAGATAAGGGGCAATGGCAAGATGATGATATAATACTGATCATAAAAAAGAGTAGGTTACATTTTAAATGACAGCACAATAACATTCATATATCATTTTGTTTAAGAGAGGTAATGTTGTGGTAATTCCATCTTATTTGTAATGCAATTTTTAATTTGGTGATATCAATAATAATAATACCGTGGTGATAAGGAGATAATATTGCACTAATGCCATGTCATTTACAAATATCCAGGTAATAGCATGGTAATGAATTTATTATTCCCCACATACATTTACCATTGTTATTCCAAGCTAGGGTGGTTACTATGGAAATAAGACGGTATTACCTTGATATTACTTCCCTACAACAAAGGTATACCATATTGTTAACATATTGTTACTTTACTGTAAGAGCCATTGATGATACTATATTATTTATGGTGTTGGACTTAAAATTTTCATACAAAATTCTTTCATCCTTACTTGAATGTATATTTGAAGTTACTGTTATGGATCAGTGTTCTCACTCACCTACCTGCATCTCTGCTTGGTTCCTCTGATCTAAAAAAAATCAATCATTTGTTAGTCTTACAGTACCTCTGCAAGACAGAAAAAGATTCCACATGGTCTTGTCTAAATGAGGACTAACTCTCACATCTACCTGGGTGCAATATTGAATCATTCAGTGTTTCTGCAGCACAGCTGGGAGTGGGGGGGGGGGGGGGGTTATGTGTTACGTGCTATGTCATACACTGCAGACTCTCCATCTTTTACTCTCCTTCTTTACCCTTGTTATTGTGATCTATTCCGTTCTGAGTCATATCTTTACTTTAGTAAGATAAATTACTTTATACAAGTTCACATGCACTTTTGTAATCACAATAAATAATGTCCTGTGTTGGATTGAGGTCTCTTACAGTGGGTCATGTCACTTCCTTGTGAAGCATCTTTTAATGCAGTGGTTCTCCAACATTTTATACCAAGTACCACCTGAGAAAATATGGAGTTCTCAAAGTAACACCATTATCGGCAACATTAAAATACAGTGGTGTAAATAGGCCGAGCAAAGTCAGCCACAAACTTTTCACTGGAGGCAGATTTATTTCCAATAAGTTCATTTGCTCCCTCATCATCTTCCTCTTCCTCAAATATACTTTGGACACTGGTATATCCAAATTAGATTAAGATGGAGATAAAGTGACTTTTATGTATTATCATTTAATTTATTATTATTATTATTTTGTTATTTGTTTTATTTTCTATACATTCTTATTACAATTCCTCAGCACCACTCCGATCATTTACCCTGGTATATACAATAGAACAGTATTTCATAGTTTCCTCCCAGTACGACCAGAGGAAGCTCACATAGCACTGGTGGTACATGTACCACAGTTTGAGAACCATGTTTTTTTAGTAGATACACAAGTTCGCCTATTAGCAATGCTTGTCTTCAGTAAACAAGTGCAATCATTACTTAAACTTTGTAGTGACTTAGTTGGCAATTTTAAGATAATTTATTGTCTATGTTAAGTTTCCATAGTGTTGGCTACTTTATGTTTCTGCTCCTGGCAGTCAGTGATGTGGTTTGCCATAAAACTTAATCGCTTTAACGTTCTGGCCTTGGATGGAGGCAGATGGCAGGTTCCAGTGGCTTTCCTTTTTAAGTAAACCATTATCACACTGTGCTTTGCCAGGAGTGAAACTATCCAGAGCTCGTCCCAAACACGTGCAGAGAAGCTGGTCTTTTGTGTCTCATCAGCATTGAAGATTCCCTCGTCTTTCTGATTAAACTGAACTGAACTTTCATTGAATTATATGCTCTGTTGCAACTAACAAAAGATAGGTGTGTGGGTGTCACGTGTATTTTTAGTTTTTTTTCATTTGTGGTCACCAAACAACCAGCTGCGCTGTCACTATGGAACACCCGAGTGTCAACCTTATTAGCATGGTCATGTGAGTCTTTGTTTGTTTCCAGGGTAATGTTGGTCCTGCTGCATTCTGGCTCTTGGGCTACTTGTTGACAAATCCTGAAGCTCTGAAGGCAGTAAAGAAAGAATTCAGCCATATATCACAGACGGAATCAGAGACTCCTCTCATGGACATACCTGTAATCACTCCTGTATTTGGTAAGGATGTAATCCCAGCTTGTGTGAAGGACATTTATATATATATATATATTTTTTTTTTTTCAGAAAAAGCACATGCTACATTCTTATTCTTCGTAGTACTGCTGCTTTAAAGCATTTAGCTGCAGCATGGTAGGTGAATTTATGATTATGCCTCTCTTTGGCCTTTATGAACAGAAATATAACACGTGTAGGCTGCCTCCTTCATTTAAAAACATTTTTTTAGCAGTAGATTTCACTTCTTATTCTTTTCGTGGCCGCTTTTGTGTGTTAAGTCACACTTCAACCTGTTTGCAGCCATCTCGCTTTACTAGTGCAGTGTTATCACTGAGTGAAGCAAGATTTAAACATTGCTACATTGAGAAACATTGAGTGTAACAGACATTTGTCAATATTTAAGCACTACAGTTTTAAGAGCAAGACGACTACACAAAGTATTGAGATGTTGATAAATCAAGTAAATTGTACAGTAAATAAATGACATTGGGAGTAAAGATAAATGGTGCTTATCTTTAATATCTATTAATCTAGTTTATCCCGTTTTATAGATAGTGCTTTGGAGGAGACACTGAGACTCACTGCTGCCCCCTTCATCACCAGAGAGGTGGTGCATGAAAAGACCATCCACCTGTCTGATGGCCATGCGTACCTGCTGAGAAAAGGAGACAGGGTGTGTTTGTTCCCCTTCAACAGCCCTCAGATGGACCCTGAGATTTACCATGAGCCACAGGTTTGTTGTGCTGTGTTGTTCACACGGGAGCTCCATGTTACCAACCAAATTGAACAGTAGCAATTGTCTTAGGGAGTAGTTGGAGGCAGACTTGAGTGTAATTAGCATTGGGAGATATTTATATAAGGTTGGATCAACGCCTACACATAGCTGACCCTGCATTACCCAGTGAAAGGTCAAACCCAGAGCTGTAGACTATTGAGGGATTAGCCAAGCAGAGGGAACAGAAACACGGCTAATAGCCGTGGGAAGGACATGGCAAGGCTACTTGAAATAAACTCTGCCCAACAGACATTAAACAAATAAACAGACTTTGCTTTCATTTAATTTCTGCTGTTGATAAAAATGTTTTTCCTCTTGCAGAAGTTCAAGTATGATCGTTTCCTCAACGACGACGGATCAGCGAAGAATGTTTTTTATAAAAGAGGGAGACAGTTGAAATATTACTCCATGCCATGGGGTGCAGGGACCAATGGCTGTGTGGGAAAGCAGTTTGCCATTCATACCATCAGAGTGTGAGTGTCCTTGAATTGGTGCAGCAACTTTACAATAGTTCAAGACATTAAAAAAATGTTCCACAGTGATGGAGGTAGTTGCCTTGTTCTAAATTAGTTTTTTTTTGTTTGTTTCACCTGTGTTTATTCTGCAGGTTTGTTTACTTGATGTTGACTAACTACGATTTGCATCTGTGTGACCCAAATGCTCAAATGCCTGATGTCAATGCCAGTCGTTATGGATTTGGGATGCTACAACCAGAGGGAGACCTGCGTGTCCGATATAAACCAAGGCACACACAATAAGACTTAAAACCCAAATTTCTTTGTACATTTCAGCACTTACATTTTGTTGTCAATATGCTCTTTGTACTTTTATATCTGTATTTATATTTTACAGTATGTAATGTTTCTGAAAATGTGTAAATAATGCGTTATGTGTAATGTTTTGTTGTGAATATCCTTTTTGTTTTCTTTTTGGTGAAATGGTGGTTGGTGGTTTAAGTACATCACAGCCACACACACATTATTTTATGAGTAAAACTGAAATATTGTGAGTACAGTGCTCAGTGTCTTTTTTTTCCAGCTGTAAAAAGTTAAGTACCAGAGTGTGTTTCCGTGTGTTAAAAACAGAGCAAGAGCATAATGAGGGGACGACCTGTACTGTAAACAGAGACAGCCACACATCTGTTGCACTGACACACACACACACACACGGCTGCTGTTTGCAGAGCAAAGCGGAGTGGAAAGTTCAGACATGCAGTGTACTGTATGTATCATAAGCAGCTAATCACTGATGACGAGCAGGAGGGAATTCCCCATAGACTAGGGATTGTGCAAGTCTTTGAAGAAACAACAATCAACTTACTTTCCAATCACATTTTAACATTTATGTCAGAAATGTTTAGACTAAATGATGCCTGTCAGGTATCACACAGTCATGAACATAGAGAATAATAATAGGCCCAGGTAAATTTGGGCTTGGTTTAATGTTAGGTCATATTGTGTGGACTATTGAGTGACTTTCCCTCAATGTGTCATAAAACCAAGAATATCAAGACTGAATTATAGAACATCTTTAGACAAAGTTTTGTATTTTCCACCCCTTCCCCAGTTTAATAAGCACTTCTCAGGTTTCTCAGGTTCACAGTTTTTCTGATATTTGTAGTGTTGTAGAGTCTTTTACGAATTATGATTTTAAAATACTTCAGATTAGCTTTATAGTATCACTCGAAATGAATGCACGAAGTCACATTGTAGCCACAATTATAAAAGCCTATGTGAAAGGTACTTTGTAGGAATTTGATCCTATTCAGTCTGTGGACGTGAATCCTTTAAACAGTCAGAAGAAACGCAGAGTTGATGCAGTGAGCTGTGGCTCGCTGGCTCTGTGAGGGTTAAACCCACACAGGCTGCGCAGCTTGAGGAGTCTCATTGAAATCAGCTCCTCCAGAATCCCGCTCACAGTCACAGGCTCCGGTCAGCACACATGCACTCACACCGAGTGCAGGTAGAAGAAGAAAGAAAGCGAGAGCATCCAAGAAACTTGTTGATTCACCACGGGAGGGCTGGGCAGTGCAGACACAAAAGATAGTGCTATAACAATATGTGTAAAGCAGTTGTGCTTTTCAACATGTCGGTATAGGAAACTCATGATGCCGTTATCAGCTCCCGGTAGAGCGCAGAGACTGGAGCGGACGTAACAAGTTTTTATCGTTTTTACTCCTGAAATGTTGCTGCTGCCCGTCCATGAGGTGAATCTGGACATGCGGGAGACGCGTATGTATTATTTATTTATTCACTGTGTAATTATCATATTTTATATTTATTTTATGTCTGTGAGCCTCTGGCGCCTTGGTTTCTCTTGGAAGTGTTTTCTCTCTGTCTTTCTTTTTGTGTATCTGAAAACCATTCCATGATTTACTACAAGCTATAGATCTATATCACCAAAATGCGCTGTTGAATGACTAGTCTAAAATATTACAAGAAAATATGCTGAAATGATTATTATAACGCGATTGGCCGAGATAAAATGTACTTTATATTTCTTTTATTATTATCATCATTATTTATTTATTTTTAGCTTTTGAAATGATGCTACCACAAAGTTAGTCAACACCTTCTCATGGTGGGCGATATAAAGTTTTATTGTCTCTTAGTCAAAGTTTCTAATCGGTGTTTGGTATCAGTTCAGGTTCATGTCCTTCTGGAGAAAAAAAAACGTTCTCCGCTGTCACATTGAACCTCTTCAGTCTTGAAGTCGGGATTGATAGGTGTCCCACACGAGCTAAGTGAGACTTTTCAGCACCAGTGTACGTGGACAGCGACAAAGCCTGGTCTGCAGAGTGATGGATGACAGACAGTCAGAGAGACGGGTGCGTTTCAGCACCGGACAGCGCTCACCATAAATGCAGTGCAGTTAATCGTTGGCTCGTCTCTCTCTCTCTCTCTCTCTCTCTCTCTCTCTCTCTCTCTCTCTCTCTCTCATCCCTGTCAGCAAGAAAAGCGGCTGTGCCTCTTAAAGCTGATTAAAATATCTATTTGTTTCTCTGATGAGTGGATAAACCACCTGACATTGCTGCTGTAGGACAACGGCTGTGCTGTTCCACACAGGCGTCCGGTTAATATAAGAATCAAACGGGAATCATCTGCAATACTGCACACAACATCAATAGTATGGTGGTATTATTATCACCATGTAACATCACTAGTGGCTGATTAAGATGTTTTGATTGTTATCTGTCTCTTAACTGTCTATGTATTACATTATGATATCTGTCTTACATTGTAGACATAGTAGACACACAAAGTTGGCTGTTTACATGTTTGCCCTCTTCAAGCCCCATGTCCACTTTTTTCAGGCTACCTGTTATTAAGTGGGTACTAAATGCGTGGGCTTGAACTGGGTAAATTAAGCAGGTCCTTTATGGTTACAGTAACATTGGCCATGGGCCACCATGAAAACCATGCTATTTATTCTCGTGTGTGTGTAATTTTCCCTGAACGATGGTCCAGATGATATGTTATCTGTCTTATATTATTAGTAAATATATGTTTACTATTTTTAATATATGATCATATTTATGATATAATTATTGAATTATATTTGACTATACTATGTGTATATACAGTATAAGGATGTATATGATTTTTATTCTGCACCTTATCAGGGGTCTTTATCTGATCATTTTCTCTTTTCTTTTGTTCCAGCCAGAGAGACGGTGGTGGGACCCTGATGTGGTCATTTACGGGGTCATGTCTTCTTAATCTATCAGACTGTAAATTCTAGTCTTTTCAAGTGACCCACTGACTTTAGGGAAGATGATCAAAACAGAATTTCAGTCAGCAAAGACATTACCACCGGATACGATGGACATCATCCGGAACAAGACCCACACTCGCAGAGTTAGGCTGAACGTTGGGGGCCTCCTCCACGAAGTCCTGTGGAGGACGCTGGACAGGCTGCCCCGCACGAGACTAGGCAAACTGAGAGACTGCAACACCCATGACTCCATCATGGAAATATGTGACGACTACACCTTGGATAACAACGAGTACTTTTTTGACAGACACCCTGGGGCCTTCACCTCCATCCTGAACTTCTACCGTACTGGGAAGCTGCACATGATGGAGGAAATGTGCGCCCTGTCCTTCAGTCAAGAGCTGGACTTCTGGGGCATCGATGAGATCTACCTAGAGTCCTGCTGTCAGGCCAGGTATCACCAGAAGAAGGAGCAGATGAATGAAGAGCTCAAAAGAGAAGCTGAGAACATGAGGGAGAGGGAAGGAGAGGAGTTTACTACCACATGTTGCTCTGAGAAGAGAAAGAAACTCTGGGACCTCTTGGAGAAGCCAAGCTCCTCATTTGCTGCCAAGGTAATTTAACCCTGATTTCTGGATGGGGTAGCATCCTGGGCTGTGGGTTATACATTGGTTACAGATTCTCCTCCTCAGGTCTACTAATAACCACTAACACAGAAGGGCAGTTCTAACAACTTTATTCTCTCAGCTTCACATGTGCAACTTCAACTGTCATCTTCTGTTATTTTCCCCTCATGAACACAGGCAGATAAGAAACAAAAGCAAGAGGAAATTAGAAATTAGAATATATATACGGTATATGTTGTTCGCCTGCTAGTTTAAATAGCAGTTCCCTGTCAAGAATTGAAAAGCAGACTCATGTGTTTTGAATTGCATCAATAAATAAAGTTTAAATTTAGAAACTCATTTGATGAAAACAAAAACAAGAGAACATGAGAAATTCAGTTTAACATCCAAAGGCTATCTTTCTTCAGCTTGATTCAATCCTTGACTTTATTTTAGCTGGAAGCAGTGCTGTCACTTTCAACAGCAGGAGTAAAGCAAGAGGAGAAAGGAGAATTAGAGAGGAGGGTGATGTTCCACCCAGAGGTGAATGTCAGAGTTTTCTGTAATGCTTTGCTTAATCATCAGCATAGAGAAAAAGTAAGACTTTGGAAAAATACTTTTTTTACTCCACTTGAGTCAAAGCATGCCTTCCAGAGACGAAAAGATTAGACACCTGAGCTTCTATGGGGTCAATTAAAAGCTTTCTTGTTCTTTCTTTTTGAATTTACCCATGACAGCCTTCACTGTCTCCTTTTATTGGTTTCAGTCAGATATTTTTTTCCAAGCCAGCACTGTCCGCAACACAAGTCTCCACGGGGTAAATTAATGTTTGTTTTTCATTAGCAACACACATCAGAGAGGGTTAAAAGTGTGACACTTATTGTTTAGTTTAATCAGTTTCTTCCTGCACAATGTCTACCCTCTATTTTTAGACCGTCAACTAACCCCAGCCCCTCTTCATTAACCACCCCTGCCTCATTTCCAGTGCTGCATTCAATCATCCAGCTCATTAATCGACTCATACCTCACACCCAGGAACAAGAATACTTCACTTTGCTGACTCAATGGATATAGTCATGTTAACAGCGTTTTTTTAATGAACCAACTTTGCAAACAGTGTTACATGGTCAATATTCAATTCAAGGCTAACTGCATTTCACAAAACAATGCCCAGTTGTGGAGTTTGCTCATGATTTTAAGAGCTAAGAAGAGGATATTTCAGTTTCTCTACCATAACCAGGACAGCTTCAAAATGATTCAACAAATTATCTTATATTATCTTCAAAAACACCATGGTGAGTTCATTATAATTTTATTAAAAGACATTTCTAACACCTCTTTCAGTGGGGAGTCCTTCATAATTTATTCAATTAATCTAGTCACTTTGAGTTACTGAGGCTCTTAATTGTTTTTCTCTTAAATATTCCATCTCACTGACTTAATTACATGCTCCATTTAAGACACTCAGTGGCTCCGTTATTTTAAAAGCCTTATCACTGACAGAACATCATCTAACACCAGTTTGATTGACAGATATTCTGTATTGGATGGATGAAAGTGAGTTGCGCGCTCATATTTCTCATTCTACTATAAATGAGCTGATGCAGAGTCAAACTCAACAAAAATGATAATGGAGACAAGCCTGTTAATCAGGAGAGTAACGTGTGAGTGTTTTTGAAAACCTTCACAATACCCTCATTTTTTTGTTACTTTTAGAAGCAAATGAATAATGTGCCAGCTTACTGCACTGAATAGACATTTGTAAGTAATAGGACATAGAAAAAATACCAAAAGGAATCATGGGAAATATAGTTCTTCCACTGTAGCTCTACACAGAATGCACACAGCCTTGATCCATTAGTGACAAATACACACATTAAAATGAAAAAGGTGATCAAAATGAAAAAGTGAGGTACCTTAAATTGCAGTACAAATTTTTATGGAAGGAAATGTTTAGCTATTGTAAATGACTCAACAAAATACAGTATATAGTATCAGTGTGGTTGTTTTGATATATTTTAATGATGAAATATTACTCATTATCTCAAAAAGAAAATCCTTATATGATAATGTGCTGACTGACTTCCTAAGATTTGAACCTGCTTCTTGGTGTTCGAATAATATTATTCATCTTCAGGTGTCTTAAGAAAAGATTCTGGTGAGATCACTGCAGTATAGTTACTGTATGTATGAATGTAAATATGTACTCGGCTCTGCTGTTCCTCACTGAGCTCACAGGACTGTCAATTATTAATTAAGGTCAGGCCCAAAAGGCATGAACAAACATGAGAAGATTCCCTATATATTTATATTTACATTGCATATTCATAATATACTCATGAGATGGTGCAGGGTACAATCATCTCTTTGTTGTGTATGCAATATTTTTAGTAATACTTGTTATAATAATAATATTTACTTCTCACCTCTCTCTCTCTCAAACATCTTAGCATGGTTTACAGTTCATGAAGTATTGCTAAGTTACTTATATTCATTACTGTACATTTAAGCAATGGCTTATGTCTTTCCTCTTCTGCGGTTGCAGTGAACATGAATACAGAGTCATTCACAGAGACAGAGCAGCACAATTTATGACCTTCTCCCGTGGTCATTCTAGCATGCAAGCACTTGTCCTTAACAAACACGAGGGCTCTGTGTACAATTAAGAAAGAAAAGAATTTTGGAATGAAAGAGAAGGGGGGAGGAGTCAGTCTTTGTTTGACAAATCTCTTCACTGTTTATTTTTTCATATGATATAAAGAGGAGTAGAAATGTCAGACTGATATTAAATGGCAGCAGTTTAATGCACTTGTTTCTGAAAGTTTAATTAAAGAGTTGCATCTGTGAAAAATGCTTGTTCCCAAAAACATATTCTGCCTCATTTATATTTCAGTACTGATGAAACTTTAATTGCACATTAATGATGCTCGAATTAATGTGAGAGAGAAGGTGTGACACAGAATAGCTATAGCCCCTAATGTCACCTCATCCTGGACATTGTTGAGTTATAACCTTCCCAAAAATACACACCGGCACGAGCACTCTCTCTCGACCAAGTCATCTTTCATGTCAGAGCAGCAGTGAAGGACACCATGTTTTCCTACACATACACGCACGTTGAGGTGTTACTGGATAATTTTAAACCCACTTGAGTCTGCATTTCCTCTGTGGGCTTGTTCACTAAATTATTTAGCTCAACAATATGGACACTCCAGGAAACGCATGAAAAACCTGCAGGTAATCATTTCATCAATAAAAGATAAGCTGCGATTGATTTAGATGAACACATGCTGAATTGCGGAATGCCCACATTGTCCTTAAGTAAGTAGGTTGTGAATGAAACCAGTAATACAATAATCAGGGTCACTTACACTGACTACGTCATACTGGGGTCTGACTAAACAAACTCTCTACACTTCAGAATTTGAATTCCATTTCTGTTGAGCGCTCTCCATTTAGACCATTGAGAGCTCCATTTACTCACTGAAACTTTGGACACTTAGCTATAGAAACTGGGATGTCATTATTTTGCCTTGGCAGAGGCTTTTGAACTAATTGCATGGAAAAGTCTTGTCTCAGTGAGACAGCCATGACTTGAGGCAGTTAGCTGTACTTCAGATTTGCCCCGTTGATTTCCCTGTAAGCACTTTGCTTTTTGCTTGTGAAGTCTGAGATTCGCTCTGCGTGCCTCAGCTGAGAAGGTCCATTGTGTCCTGTTCACTTGCTGCACATTCATTCTGCACGTCCTGAGGGACAATTTTTCTTTTTCTTTTTTTTTTTTTTCCTGACAGTGTGAGGACATCAGTGGCAAAGACATTAAGATGTAAGGGAGGCTGGGTTGAGTGAGGGTACAAGCTGACCAGCCATTAGAGAGGAAGATGTGTGACTTATATGGACCTTTGCCTGCTGAGAACAGAGAAGAGTCAGTCACAGTGGTGTTGCAGAGAGTGCAGTGGGAGACGTGGCAGTACATTTGCTATGTTGTCTGCTGTTATTTACAGTGAATAGAATCCTCTGTATCAGTCTTTCCTCCCCTCCCTACTTTTCTGTTACTGCCTTTGAGAGTGTAGTATTTTTCTGGCATAAACACTGACCAGTAGTCCTTAAAGAGACCAGCATTTTGTCCTAATGAGGCAGAACCTAATTTTTGAGTTAGTGCTTAATTAAGTTTAGGGCTAAGATGTGAAATGTGGTCAGGTTAAGTTCAGGCTGCACATGCTGCGTGTGAGTTGCTGCATTATGGTTAGGGATGACTGTTATATGACTGTATATTTCCTTGGAGCAAAACTAAAGACCCAAAGCAGACTCCACCAGGAAAGAGATCAAATTAAGTTTAATTGTTACTGAGACTTGAGAGGCTTGACAATTAGGCAAGTTGCTCTCAGAGGTTTCTTCACAGGATGAAAAATGCTGCTTAAAACCTTAAGCAGGTAGGAGGCTGGGTCTAGGGCAGACAGTGTAGGAATTAAGCGAAGAAAAAAACAAAAGACACTAGTTGTTCAAAAATATGACAAAGCACTGTGCGTTCACACGAATGAAGATGGACTAATCTGGTCACAAGAGTCTGGAAAGCAGCAGCTCATGTAGAAGCAGTGATGAGTTGATGGAGTGCAGGTATGATGAGCGGCTCAGGTGAAGGAAGCCGTGCCCATCATGATTTGAGACAGACAACATGGAGGAGAGGGTGTGTGTGTGTTCCTGGTCTTCCTTATGTTGTGGGGACCTAAACTTGTTTACACAGACACATTGTGGGGACTTGTCTTCCTTATGTGGACAAAAATCAAGTCCTGATAATGCAAAATACTACATTTTAAGGTGAAGACATGTTTTATATTTAAGCTGAGGTTAGGGTTGGAGTCTATTTCTGGACATTCTGCACTGGCCTATGGATTTTGCGACTTCAAGTCTCCAAAATGAGAAAAATAAGAGAAATGGTAATGCTTCTGTAGATGAATTTAGAAGAGACTTCCGGATGGCTCTACCGGCAGGGCTCCAGGCCTCCCCGTGGGAGACCAGCGTTCAGTCCCCCACAAACATTGATCATGTAATATCCCACCAGCTTCAGTTGATTCTGAATAAATCTTTAAAAAGAATTCCATGTCTGTACGCCTATGTTTATACACAGGATCATAAAAAAGAAAATTTATGATAAAATGTGTGAGAAAGGGCCAATTGCTCAGGAGATTAAAGAAAAGGGTGCTTATCTAAACAATAGTGAAAATCAAGTCCCCATAAAGTGAATTACTACATTTTAAGGTGAAGACATGTTTTAAAGTTAGGCTGAGGTTAGGGTTAGGGCACTAATAATTATGGTCAATGCAATGTCCTTCGAAGTCATGGAAACCGGTATGAGTTTGTGTACTCATAATAATAATAATACCTTGGATTTTTCAACAGTCTATTTTATGAATTCTTATCAAGTACTGTACCTGGATGACAGCATCTCCTCCATTCCTAGCTCATAGACTGATTACAGTACCATACATAGAGAAAGAGAGCTTACACAGAGTCATGAGGTGTGCAGATGTAGTTTCATATTTCATAATTTTTCTGCTGCACATTGTGCTACGGCAACCACACAGTCTCTAAGACAACTGCTTCCTAAACTAAGAAGAGACATTAGCATTATGGATTTAAAACAAGTCTTTGATGCTGTTTGATCAGTATGCAACATGTGAATGGAAATGCACCTTAGGAAGTAGTATGTCTCTTCAGAGAGGCAACCAATCAATAGAGGAAAATCTGCCCATCTTAGAACAGCAGACACAAGGATTAAATTGTTTCTGTAATGGTTAGAATGTTTTACACATCCATCCGGGTTAAGCCTTTAAATGATTTCTCAGAGACTTGAAACATTCACACTCCAATAAGAGCTTCTACATTACAGCCACACTGTCCATTTAGATTAGACATTTACATTTATCATGTTTTCTCCTACTGAAAAGTATTGTATTGCTCTCCAGTCTATTGAGACTTTGAAGAAATGCACTGGTGGACAGAAACTGCAACCACATCATTTACAGAAAGCATTAAGAAGAATTTACCAATAAAAAGATTTTCTGAAGGCAGGATGTATTTGCTGTGCTCTCTAGATATCTTCCTTTATTGATGGAAGTAATATTTCACTATTATGGACTGACTCTCTCTCTCTCTCTCTCTATATATATATATATATATATGTAAAACAGTTACAAACCCACAGCAAACTAACATGAGACTCTGCAGTTTCTGTCAGCTCCTCTCAAACATACAGTACACTTCAGTTTTTATTTCCTTTATTTCCCTGTTTACTTTACTCTCACTGCTCTAGCAGCAGTTTTCAGAGTCTGAGAAACCCACTGTCCCTGCTCAGCCCCAAATGGAAAGAAGTTCACACTTTTAGTGAAAGAGCCAGATACTGTCCCAAGACTTGTTATATGGAAAACAATAAAAGAAAAATTCAGTTTTTTCTGTGATCATTGTGACAGAAACGAATAAAAATCTTGCTCTATATCTGCTATTAAATTAAGTATCTTTTTTATCATAATAACGTACAGTATATTGGTCAGGTTTTGTGGTGAAACATAAAACAGGAATTCATGATTAATTGCTCTGCTTACAGAATACACTATGACCCGTGAGGCACATACTGTATATCTGAGATAACATGAGTTGACAACGCATTTATCCAATTCTGGTGCTGCGATATGAGCAGATGGAAATTGCATATATGAAAACACATACATTTTACCAGAATAAAAATGGCTCTTCTTCATTGATCCAAATCTGCAGTATATGGTTTAAAGCTGCAGTGCAGGCTCTGTGTTGCTCCCATAAGGAAGTAAAACACTGCACCCCCACCCCAAAGAGGAGAGAGAGAAATGAGAGAGCAGCAGTGATGGATAGATCTATATGTTTAGCAGTGAATCAAAGACGCCAAATGTACAAATTGTGATGTGTTGCTGCCGTCAAATTCAAAATGAGCAAATATTTTTTCATGAAAAAAACATCTGATATGTTATTTACATTCTATTGTGAATAAAATATGGGTTGATGAGAAGCGCAAATGAGATTGCATTCTGTTTTAATTTACATTTACAACAGCATCCCAACTTTTCAGGAATTGGGGATGTATTTTTCTGACCGTATGTCTGCGGTTACGATCTAAAGCTCAAATGCACACACAGAGGCTGTTGCCCAGCAGTTTCCATGGAGAGAGCAGGTGATCTAGTATGCGACATTAGCTTATCACACTTGCCAGCTGGGGCAATAATCATATTACACATGTGCACACAGACACAGGGATTCCCACTGTTCAGTATCTCTGTTAGACAGACCGATAAATACATTAAATTTAGTGCAATACCTTATCTGACTTTCCTTACTGTGATTGTTTGTGGAGCTTGTTTTGTGGCTGAAGAGGCCTTCACTGACTCTGACATTTAAAAAGGTCAGAGTTCAGTCACTAGGGGAAAAAGACCTGGCTACTTTGCCGCAGAATCTCATTCATTATTCAAACAAGCCAAGTCAGAAAGTGGAGCGAACATCATTCACAAGAAGATGTGCTGTAGAGTGGTGAGGGGGTGTGTGGTCACTTGTAGAGTAAAACCTGTAAAGCTGTTGTGTGCTAAATCTGCTTCTTGGGCTGCAGTTGCACACCACACAACATATTTCATCGCTAACTCTGCAGGCAGAGACTGAAAAGGTCAATTTAGTGAGTAAGGCAGTGAAACTCAGTAGTAAGTCCAATATAATTTACTGTGGAGTACTACTGTATGTAATCCATCTCTGAACTTCACTCTGTCGCCTCTTGCGCAAAATTAAAACTCCAGGGTGTTACTTAAATATAAATACATTTGTTTCATTCAAACCACTGTCAGATCAGCTCCATAATCCTAATTAAGTCTATCAGCCGCACGTGACTCTCTCTGTGTCTTCATAGGGCTGTGTTTTGATCTTGTGTTACCAGGGAAAGTAATTTGTTTTATGTGAAGACAGATGGAGGCAGCAGCAACATAAACCTAGATAACTGCAAACAAGTTGGAGTATGACTGAATGAACTGTTTCAGAACTGAATCCCAGTGCTCAGAAAACATGCAGTCTGACAGCACTGCTGCTGTATACACGCAAATGCTCCCTCAGTCATAATTGTGCATTTTTAAACAGCCACACCCATCAACTGTGGATGTAAGTACAGTATAATGCTGTACTTACATCCACAAAGAGTCTTTGTACTTATGACTTTAAATCTTGTGGCCATTTGAGATGGTTGAATGGTAAAGCTCAGTTGTAAAGAACAATGTTGCTCTTTTATCAAAAAAGAAATCTGCAGGAAATGATATATATATATATATTTTTTTTTTAGAAAATGAATTAATCTTATACTGTACTATACAAAAATACTTGTGTGTGCTCTGAATAATGGCTGTCTCACTCGTGCTTCTTATTGAGATGAGGATGGTCACCGGACACATGGTTGTAGATAAGGTTCGAGACACAAATTCAAATCTATCTATCTAATCTATTCTGTCTCAGTCCATTAGCTTATTGTTGTGCTTTTTTTTTTATGTCAGGAAGTTTTACTGAAAAGATGTCAGTATCTAAGCTGCACTGATGATTTTATATGGCAACAAAAAACATTTTTACAAGTACACAATGAACAATATGAGACAACCTGGATAGATCCAAACACCAATTCTCAACATGGTCTTGGATTAAAGATGTAGCTCTTCTTGTGAAGTCACTTGTCTCTGGGCAGTACATTCACAGCTGTCATCAAGCTGAGGAACTGTAATTGCCTGAACTTGATACAGAACCCAACACCTGAAAGCTCCATTGACAAACAGTCAACAACAGCGTTCAATTAAAGGTCTAAGATCACCTTCAGTCACTCACTCTGGGGCATCATGTCTGTCATGGAGGCCAGACTAGATTAAAGAATGCTTCAAGTTACAGCTGTGCTGAGCATATCACCTTGTATCATTTTTGATGCTGCTGACACATTCACTGTAGATATGATATTGCAGTAAACAAAGCAGACTGAGCAAATTGTCATTGCTCCTAAATGAGGTGCGGCAATAATGGAAAAAGTTAAGCTGTGGCTGCACTCATTGTGCGAGTGAAATAAAATGTCAGCAGGAATAGAGGCAGATGGGAGGGAGAGACGTGTACATTGTTCTCCTGACACATTTCATTCAACAGCCTCTGCTCTTAAGCAAACAGAGGGAGGACACACAGCAAACAGGAGCTTTATTTAAAAACATAATCTGTACTTCTCATTTTACAGCCTGCATTCAGCTGGAGTGAGAGGAAAACCTCGGGTCCATTTGTGTTTGATTGCTGCACGTTTGAAAGAAATTTTCCCCTGCAGCATGAGGAAGTTGAGTTCATGTAGGTCCAACACTAATGCTTATGTAATGCTTGGTTCCTGAGGCAAGTCCCTGCGTGGTTTACAGAGATAATGCTGCAGCCCTCAGGGTATAAGGCTGGTTTGAGTGGGAGTGAGGTGAGAGGTTTTGTGAACC
The DNA here is from genome assembly GCA_016785285.1 of Brachirus orientalis. Taxonomy (NCBI): domain Eukaryota; kingdom Metazoa; phylum Chordata; class Actinopteri; order Pleuronectiformes; family Soleidae; genus Brachirus; species Brachirus orientalis. Next base: position 5,226,363 of record JAFBJR010000060.1, read on the forward strand.
CACCTCTAATGATTGTCATAGATTAGTCCAGTGCAGGGGGGGGATAGGTTCTTTCCTTAGTGTAATCTTCTCACCACCCCATCACACTGTGTGTGTGTGCATGTGTGTGTGTGTGTACATAGATCAAGGGAGAATCTGGATCAATGTATACGCCTACTCTCTAATTCTTATGGAACACAATGACTCACTCTAACCAACTAATTAATTAGACAAAAAAGAGTACAAAGGAACAAGACTATGGTTTTCTTTTTTCTAATTCTGTTCAACTGCTTCTGAATATGTTACCAGCTGATCACATGGCAGCAACTCATTGCATTTAGACATGTAAATATGATCAATATGACCTGCTGAATTTCAAAGGGGAGGAAAGGCGATTTAAGTGACTTTGAGAGAAGCATGGTAGTTGGTGTAATATGGGCTGATCCGAATATTTCAGAAACTGCTGATGTGCTGGGATTTTCAGGTACATCAGAGAAAGGTGTACCTAATAAAGTGGCTGCATGTGGATTTTCAACAACTACCATGCTCTGAGGAGTTGTTGCACATGTCTTCTCATGTCCTCTCAATGTGCAAACATTGAGGAACATAAGAGGTGTGGCTTTTAATATTATACAGGGTGTTGCTCACCCTAATGAGACACAGCCGGTGAGGGGTGATGAAGTCATCTCAGTGTGACATACTATACAGCACAGCACCTCCAGATTGTCTACCTTCGCACAGTAATGGCATTCCTTTCCCAAGAGGCTTCTATAAATAAATCTGCCTTGGCACACATTTATATATATATGCACGCACAAACATACATGCATGTCCTAACTTGCACATTTCATCGTGCAGTCTCTTTCAAACTTGTTTTTCCCCACACTGCTATTTTCCCATTCAAGAGTACACACACACACACACGCATGTATTTATTTGAAATTATCCTTTAGGTCAGAATAGTCAGTGGTATCATCCTGTGCACAAAAGTACACAACATGTGTAATTACTTGTACGTGTGTAATTACCAGTTTCATTTACATCTCATGGCACAAAAAGAATCTGTAAAGTCTCTGGCTTGGCAGAGTGAGGACATTAAGATTTTTTAAAGACCATTAAAGGTCCGGTGTATAAGAATTATAACTCATTCCCACTGATCAAAAAAAAAAAAAAGCTGTTTGAGGTTTTATATATGTATGTATCATATGTAACCTAATACCAGGTTACATATGTTTTTTATCAGTGATTTTAGTTGGTATTCACTCCCAGGTCAAATGACTGCGATACACATGGCTCAGGCTCCAACCAGCATCACTGGATTGGGATCATTGGAAGACCTGGATGAACAAGCTAATTTCTTTTATTTTCTCTGCTCTATTTTCACCAGTGGTGCGCCATTTCTGTTCAGGTTACAACATGCATAGCAGTTGCCATGGTCATTATCAGTCATTTTTGTCGCAATCCTTAATTCTTTTAACCTTGTGAAAGCACTAAATATCATTTATTTCATCTATCAGATTATCTAAATAATTAATTCAAGAGGAGCCCAGGGTAAAAAACATACATCACAGAGGACTATGGTGGTGGTTTTTTTTCTTCCTGTGCATCTATGATGTGACAGTTCACATACAGTAAGTGGTGCAAGGGTGAAAAAACCACCACAGGGCAGAACAAACACTGGAAATGTGAATGGTGTTAATCACTTATTTTTGAAGGCTTGACGAACCCAGGTGTCAATAAAGCAGATGTCAATAAAGTCTCTGTAAAAGAGACTTTATTGACATCTAATGGTTAGACTGAAGATTGGTAGAAGCAAAAGCCTCTCCCTTCAAGAAACCCCTCCCTTTTGATGGCCTTCACATACCATAAACATACCACGCTCCTCTCTGTTTACGTACTAAGCTTCCACTTCAAAACAGGAAATGCTGGTTTGTTTGTTCCGGCTGCTGTAGAAATTGGGCAGCATAAGATGACGGCTTCAGTAAAGTGAGACAATTAAAAAAAAGAAAAAATATTTATTATTTTAAAGTGATAATACTCTTATACAAACATACTTTTGGTAAAATATGCAACATCTGCCAAAAGAAACTTTCTTAAATGTTACACACTGGACCTTCAAAAAATATAATGACTAGTACCATTGTTACTGTCTGTTGTTGTTGGGATGTTTCTGCAAATTATATGGGTCTCCAAGTGAATGTGAGTGAGACAAAGATTTAGACTTGATGTGGAAGAGAGACACTTTTCTGGGTGTTCTATTTATAAATTGAATATAAGGACATACTTCTCCCTTTCTCCACTGGAATCCAAAGTACATAATGGTGATGTGATAGATAGAGGATTAAATGTCATACAGTACCTACGCAGTATTTGTATTGAAAGCAGGAGAGACTCCTGTGGTGCTGTGTTCATGTGCTGTAATTAAATTCAGGAGAGGTGCTTTGAGTAGCAGAGTCTGGCTGATGAGCTATATGAGACGACGGAGATCACCTTTGGTGTACTTGACTCTCGACACCTCCTCATAGCTCACCTGAAACCTATGACTATGAAACCGAAAAGCATCCCAGAAAATTCCAATGTTCATTTTTAATTTAAAATGTTGTCCACACTGTGTAACTCTATAAGTACCAGTGCAGTGTGGGATAATTGTGTGAGTTTTTATCACTATCCATTTAATCTCTTCACAGTCTAGTCCCAGGAATCCCCGTTATTCCCCTAGTTTAGTGTCACAGCCTCCTCAGCCTACTTGCTGTTTAAATTTCTGTCTCTACAGTCCCTCCCTAATAGATGATAGCCATACACAACCTTGCCAGCCTCAGCCTGGAGTGATATACAGGCCATGGAGATACATTTGGGAAGGAGAGGAGAGGAGAGGAGAGGAGAGGAGAGGAGACATGGGTCACAGGTTGAAGGGTATGGATATGGATAGACGATAGTCTCTCAGCATTACAAGTATCATCAGTGTAAACAGTGCACCACTCTCCATCCATTCTGATGTGAGGCCTCTCCTTTAAGAAAACAACTGCACATCACCCTGCTGCCTGTGTTCTGTGTGTTACTTTTCTTTCCCCCTTCATACTACGCCAGACAGTGCCCATCTCCCAGTAAGGAAGAAGTGGAGAGTCACAGCGTCCCATGTAAACTGAGCAGCATGATGTAAATTGAAAAGGTTAGTGATCTGTGGGAAACTAGACACCCTTGTTTTAACATATTTGTGATTCCTGGTGCAGCTCTCTGAAGACGGAAAACAGACTCACCTGCCACGGAAGTCTAACTAAATGTGATATAGAACTGATCTAAAAGTGGATAAATTAATTAATGGATTGATTAAAAGTTGAATCGAATAATAGACATTTGGGTTTGTACTTGTGGTTGACAAAACATCCACCTCAGTATCATGGTTTAAAGGGCCAGTGTGTCACATTTACTGGCAGAAAATAAATATGCTGCCCATAAATGTTTGCATAGAACATAATAGATTTGAAGGTCCAGTGTGTAAAATTTAGGTGAAATTGTGTAAAATTGCCTGATTGTGTGAAGGGTTGTTTTGCATTGATTTATGCTGCAGTCTCACCATTAGATGTCACAAATTCTTATACACTGTACATTTAAAATAGATAGATTCAACTACTTGTTGGTATTTTTCTAATTCTAACATAAACTAATACAAGCTACCATTTGTTAGGTAAATTGCATGATTAATAACTGACAACAGAATAGTCTGTCCTTTCTGTCCAACACAAGGTGGCAAAGACATGTAAGTATGAATATTCTTTTGTAATACAGTATGTTTGCACAGGACAGCGCTTTGAAAATCAGATGAGGAAGCTCCTTATTTAGAACTTGTTCATCAACTCTCTGTCCAGATCAAAATCAGCATTACATTGAAATCTTAGGGGCTTTCCAAACTTGGTACTGTGGATAATGCATTTCCAAATCTTTATGGATTTGCTTTCTAGTCTTTTTAATTATCTCATCCTGTCTTAAGAGTCTGCATGAAATGCAGGAAACAGAAATGATGCTCAAAGAAAAAAATATCATAGTGCATCTTAAAAAGTTGGTAAATCCCTTTTTTATGTATGCATGTATTACAAATAAGAATAGCTTCTCAGTGTTTTAATATTCAACAGTTGAAAATGATAAAGGAACAAGGGGCCTTCTGCAAGGAGTTTGCATGTTCTCCCCGTGTGTGTGTGGGTTCTCACCGGGTACTCCGGCTTCCTCCCACAGTCCAAAAACATGCAGATTTGGGGATTAGGTTAATTGGACACTCTAAATTGCCCGTAGGTATGAATGTGAGAGTGAATGGTTGTCTGTCTCTATGTGGCCCTGTGATGGACTGGCGACCTGTCCAGGGTGTCCCCTGCCTCTCGCCCTATGTTAGCTGGAGATAGGCACCAGCGCCCCCTGCGACCCCTAGTGGATAAAGCGGTAGATGAAATGAGTGAGAGTGAGTGGTGTGAACATGATAAAATCTATCTAAGAAGATGCTTGGCTCAAATGGAGCTCAAGTCCTTACAATAGAGATGAACTGATTGTGTTTCTTGTTTTGCAAAATTAATTGGAAAATTAAAAAAAAATAATAATTTTTTACAGTTCTCTGCTGGCAGAGAACTGTAAAAATAGATCAAATAGCCACCAGGAGGCGACTTCACTGGTTGCAAAAGAAGACTATTTGAATGGTAAGTCTGAGGAGTTAATGGTCAAAATGAGTCTGGCTACACATCTGTGCAAAACCTCAACATGGCACTGTACAAATCACAAATCTCAAGACTTTGAGGCAGGAGTTCAGATTCACTTCACTTTTGGTTGCCACTTTTTATAATGTGCGCACAGAGCCTTTAAATCAGGGGGTGTCTCATTTTTGATCAAGTCCCTACAAATCAAAACGCAAGAAGATCAAAATGAGTAGAAGTCACTTCACTGATGCAGCTGTCATCCGGTAACATCAGAGTCACAGCAACAGAACAGCAGACACTTCAGCGAGGTGCAAGCGTGTGAAAATTCTAGAGACATTGTGTGAGGGGAGAGTTGGTCTCTGTGATTGTCAGGACAAGCTGCTGCCTTTTTTTTTAATACATGAACCAGTAGTGTAGCTGTGATGACAGTGCACCAGCTGCACTGGCAGCAGATGAGGCAGATTAGTGCAAAGGATAACAGCTGTGAATTAAAACTGCTCCCTGATTGTTTTCTTGATAAAGAGAAGTTCTCTGACCACCCATTAGAAAAGCAATAAAAGGTTTGACTGGAAAACGAAGGCGGTGTGAGGAACAGGAATATGGTTGGATGGGCAGTATCAGTGGTAAAACAGTGCATTTACTAAAAATGCTGGGTTGAGGAAGACATAGTGAGGGACCAGTTATCTGCATTTTGATCATGGGTCAAAATCTCCATGTATGGCAGCGATTGGCTGCACCAGCGTGCTTGACTGTCGGCCAGTTTACAGCAGGCTGGATGGATACAGGAAGTGTGTGAAGCATCAGCCACCGGTCTGACATGTGTTTAGTCCTTTTTTTCCCAGTGAGTGCAGCTCGGAGCTTCATGTCTGGGAGACTATACTGCAGCCATAGAATTATGGGCATGTTGTGTTTCTCTGTCTGCCACAGTTGGTTTTTAGATCTTCGTATCTGACCAAAGACTGGCATCTTTCTCTCTGCCTGTTGTCTCAGCTCCAGGACCACAAGGATCGCAGCAGAATTAAACACATCCTTTTACAAGTTAGTGTTTTGTTCCACTTGCAAATCATGGTCATTGTCACCTCCTCTTTATACTGCTACAGTATACAATATAAACTGGGCCATTCCAGATTGGAAATTGGGAGTCTGCTACTGTTGGTGTTGGATTTGTACCTGCTGCTGACACTTTGCATTTTGTCACTTAGAACTGATGCGATTCACTTTCTGCTATTTTAATAAACTCAGTGTAAAAATAAATAAATAAATAAAGTCACTGTGCTGGTGAGTTTTCCTTAAGACAGTGATGAGTGCTGATGATGGAGAGCTGTAGTCTTTCTCCTGTGTGGTTCAGGATGGATTGCACATTCTCTGCAGTTTTCTGTCCTGTGAATATTTTGTTTTTCTTTTTTTTGTATCTGTTATGCAAATGTCACAAAGAACAACATCACCATGGAAACTATCAGCTGAGCTGTACACCATGGTACTGCAGTCTGAGGAGATCAGTGTATTCTCTCTGGTGCTGTCTGTCAGTTCATGATTGTGTGTTTGCAGGAAAGTGTTGTGGGGAAAAGAAGATGTGTCAGAAAGACAGGGAGGCATGTGACTTCTCTCCTCCACTCTCATTATACCATGACAGTTAATCCCTCTGCGTTCTGCATTGATGAGTCCGGCTGTTTGTGATCATCCGTCTGCAGATCCTGGTTCAGTTAGATCACATGTCGTTTGCCTGTCATTGTTTGCACTGACAAACATGTTGTGATGGACAGCTGGACACACTTTTCCATTTCACATAATTTCTGTCCAATTTCTTCTATTCCTCCAAGACTGAAAGGCCACACAGCCTTTACTAATGTCACTGTAAATAAAAACAGTCAGTATGTTGTATAGTCTGTTTACAGTCTGTTTCTACCTTCTTATTCTTTAAAACTTTACCACAAATCAGTTGCATAGATTAAAAGGTGCAGTGTGCAAGAAATAGTGACATCTAATGGTGAGACTGCAGAGTGTCACAAACACTCACTTCACTTCCTTTCCTAAAGCCAATAGAGAATAATTGGACAATGGTGGGTGCCTTCTGATTTTAGGCAGATTTGGACAGATTATCTGGCCAAACTATCCTGTAATGTGAGGGGCTTAATAAATGCAATTTTAACACATGTTTTCATATTTATGAATGAACAGTGACTGGGGCATGAGCAGAGCCCCACAATAACCACTGAGAGCGAGTTGACTGGGGAACAGATGTTGCGTGCTTTTGGTTAAAACCATATCTTGTAAAAGCCAAGTTGATTCCGTCTCAGCCATGACTTCATCCACAATTGTTTACATTTCTCAGCACAAAACGTTGCACACACTATAATCATTAACTGACAACGCTGACTGTTTATATTCTGAAGTCACATTAAATCGTGTGAGTTTCTGTGAAATCCCAAATCCCTGTTATCTCCTCCCTTTCTCAGGATTAGAACATTAAAAATCCGCTACAAAGTTTGTTGTGTCTATGCTCTCCCACGTTTTTAGTATCAAGTCAGATTTGAAAATCCTCTAGTGTGGGGTAGGCTTAAGTCTACCAGGGATTTATGGTGGTATTTGCATATCAGACAAGACGTAATCACTTTCTCAAAGTACACTCTTCTCTTCAATTCAATAACTCCAACTTCAATTACTTCACTTCCTGTCTTGATTGCATGCTCCTCCCCCATTAGTTTCACCAGTGTTTAATTACTTGTCTCACTATTCGGCTCCTGTTCACCTTTCAGTTTTTTTGGACCTTGTCTTCAGCCTTTGAGATTTTATTTCCTGTGTACTGACCCTTTTTGGACTGAGTAAAGAGTTTTGGTTCATCCCCACTGTGTTTGCGGTCCTGCATTTGAATCATGAGGAAAGAAATGAGTAGGATACAGAGATATTCAGTGACACTGACGTGGGAGACATAATGTATGGACCAAGAGACACACACACACATATTCAGCACTCAGCTAATGTTCACATACAGTACAGTATACAGTTTAAAGGAAAGATGGCATTTTACTTCCAGTTTTGTCACTTTTGGCCAATTTTATTTACAAAAACCTAAATACTTTGTAAGAAACTTGAGTTACTGCAGTTATCCTAAATAATTACTTTGGAGGTTTAGTGCTTTCCCAGATGGATGCTTAATTCTCAGTCACAAGTGCTTTTAAAACAAGACTCTGTCATTTTCTTCCCTGTACATTCAGTTTCCTCATCACTGATTCTTATTTTTGTGCAGCTGGTGTGTCAGATGGAGCACAGTGCAAGTGCCATGTTATAATTAAACATTTGTTAATCATCCACATCCTAAAGAGGCAATATCGTCATACTGAAGCATATGAATACTCACAGAAAAGGAGGGGGTGTTGATGCTGCAGAAAGAAATAGTTTCTGTCAGACATTCGTTGGCACAGCACTTTCTCTAATTGCAACCTGGTAAATTTGTTGCCATGGCTACCACGAGCAGTGGCCCTGTCGCACTGGGACCAGGTAGGATCATGTGATGCATTAGCGGTTTCACAGGCACATACAGTGAGGTGAGATGTTTGTCTGCCACTGCTGAAGTTACATCCCTCCACTCCCTCGGAGGAATGTCATTTCAGCTCTGAAATACAGTAAATGGCAGGTAACATTGTTAATAGTACATGCAGAGATTCTCCTTTTTCACACTGTACTATGTATGTTAGAAAATAGTGGCTGAGAATGTGGGATGAAAATTGCAACTGTGGAGTAAAGAATTATTTTGCAAAGACTTAAAACTCTTTTTTATCTTGTCTTTTGTTTTGGATTTTTTTACGCGTGTCTAAAAATGGCTCGATGATGCACTGGAGCCAGAGTTAGCATGAAGGCCCATTTATACTCTGTTGTTTTCTATTTTACATCTGCTTTTCCCAAATGTTATCTCCATTCCTACTCGACTTACCTCAGTGTGGCTTTTGCGTTGATATGGACATTTAGGCAGTACTTCCTCTAGAGGGCAGTGGTGAGTAACAACTCGCAGCCATCAATAATAGTATAGTATAATAGTATAATAGTGGCCATTGATTATTTTATTGTGCTTGATCCAAAATAAACTGAAACTCAAACAGATTTTGTGGCAGCGAAATGTAACACCACCTCATTTCCATGTGTCTGCCACGACTTTTGGCAATTACTGCCCCAATAATTTCTGGTGGTATTACTCTATTTCGCCCGTCATCAAAGGTCACCGTCTGTCGCCATCTTTTGCATAGAGTATAATAGGCCTTAATTCCTTCTTATACACTGTAACAATATTAAAACCTATAGTACCTTTTAATTTAACGTATCAGTCTTGAATGTCATCAAGTGTCTGCACTAAAACTGTCATGTACAACTGATATGGCATCATGTAGGATTACAGGCAGGGACCAGGCCTCTCCTATTTCAGGGGGTAAGCAAAACCAGGTCATTCTCCCCACTCAATGTTGACACTCAATCATGTCACTGGAATCAGATGACCTGGCCCTTTATGGTAAACACCGCTGTGCCACAGAGGGAAGTCACCGGAGACTGGAAAATTAGTGAACATTAATTAGCTCTCAGCAGACCACGGGTCCAATGTTTGGTGCAACGGACACAGATGTCATGTCTGAGATTGAAATAGATGATATTTTTTGTGACATTCATCAGAATTCTTTGATTCTCTGGACTCACTGTCTCACGCCTGACCTCTTTTTGTGATCTTATTTTTGAAGCTTATAGAGTTGTATCCTCAAATGTCGTTTTAGGCCCATCTCCTGATTCTGATTACTTAATTTGTTATTTTTAAACAGCTTTTGACTTGATTAAGCACATAAACCTAATGCATTTGTCTACATCTCCTTTTCTGTGCAATCAACCCACCACACCTACTAAAAATAAGGAACAAATAATCATTTTGTCAAATTCTATGCTGCAAAAATGTCCACTTTCTAATAGCAGGCGATTCAGCATGATTTCTGTTTGTCTGTCCTGCTTTTCATTTGCCCATAATCCGTGTTGATGTTGAGCAAAGACCACAGCAACGAAAGACAGCTGGAGCTCCAGACTGCAAAAAAGCAAATATCGAGAACAAAGCCAGACTTTGAGTGCTTGTCATTTTCAGCTGGGTGTGAGGTTTCTCTGCCGAGTGGGGATATGATTGTGCAGTAAACTGAGTAGTGGAGCTGCACTGTCTTTCAGGCCTGCTGTATTTTACAGTGTACATCTCTAGATAACAGAAAACATACTTGTTTCATTCGTAGGGTGCAGACATACAGACTGTGGATTTCTGCTAGAGAAAAGAGTCTCCATTCTCCTGAGGGCGTCCACAGCACTGACAGACAGACAGACAGATGCTGTGAGGAAGACCAGCTGTCTCTCAATTTATTCTTAATTTAATTTTTATGACCTTATGAGAAGTTACATAAACTGGTGTCTTCATTAGATACAAACATATTAGCTCCTTTCTATAAAGTCTGCAGATATCACACTTAAAACGGAGAGTGACTCCATACTGCATTAATTATATGCAGTATGAAGTTTTTTTATATTAACTGATCTCAGGCCATCATGTTTACACCAAAGTCCTAAGGGCCCATTCACATAAAAATGAGTTTTGGAAAACTTTATATCCACATGGAATCACCATTTTAGGAGCCCTAAAATGCTGTTTTTGGAAAACTGAACCCGGGTTAAAAACATTTTCAAAAGTTCTGTTTCTGCATGGATAAGGCCATTTTTATTTTTTAAAAAAGGTTACCTATTTGAATACCAAAGACAATCAGACTGACTTTCCATGACCTCACATTTTGTCACAAATGACCCCTGGTTTGTAGTTTACACTGTGTTTATTTGATAAATAGATTGGTATGCATTTTGTAATCAATAGAAAAAAATTATAACTATTTCAAATGTATATACAGTGATATATTCTTCATTTTCCCAGAGGAGAACTAACAGAGAGAGAAAGGTAGCATCAAGAAGGTGACCCAGAGCACAAAAGGTCCCATTTGCAGTGACCCCAGTGGTCCTTTGCTTCCTTTGCTCTGTTTCCTTGTCTTCCTCTTCTCTCTTCCTCCCTTCAGGCTTCACTGTCCTGTCCAATGATGACAAAACAAAGCCCAAAAAAATATCTTGAAGAAAAAAAAAGTAGGATGCAGGTGATTACTTGGGATCAGTCACCAATGTAAATCTTGAACTCAATAAAGTCATAAAGGTCATGTGGATACTGTATATAAGCATAATTTGCACTGCTATTAGTGCAGCTCCTGTCTGACATTTTATCTTTTAATAATCTCAGATCAATCATTCATTTCATGCTTAGTTAAGAAATTACTGACTGGCAGATGTGTCTGCAGTAGCATAAGATTGCTCTGCTCTTAGATTCTTGAAAGCATCTTTAATAATCAGCATATTGAGGAGAGAGAAGCTGTTATTATGACTTTGCAGCATGTATTATTCAACGGACACCTGATAATGCAGGTTTCAGAAATGTTTCAGAGTCAAGGCTTTCTGTGCCAGGTAAAAGGCTGACGTTAAAAGCACAGGTGTTTTATCAGAGGGGTTTGACTCTCTGGACCACAGTTCTCTCATCTTGCGTTCTCGTTCTGTCACTCTCTTTTTTTATCGTAATTTTTCACAGTCTGCACCTTTACTCTTCCTTAAACCTCCCCTCTGTCAAAAACTCTCTACAGACACCAGCACCTATGACCTTGAATGATGTGAACATTAAAAGGAGCTGTATGTAAGAAATGTAATTTATTAAGTCATAAAAAAAAAACCACAAAATGTCATCAGAGATAAATTTAAGGAAACGTTAAACTGAAATACTAGATTCACTGATAACAAGGGTACAGTCAGTTTATTTACAGCTTAAATTTAATTTACAACATGCAAAATCTGTTTATGTTGTGGAAAAGGGGGAACAAGCTCCGAGTTGATCTGTTTTTCGGTTCACATGGGATTGGTTCCTCAAACTACCTGGCAACCTCAAGTCTCTGGGGAGGAGGGGAAATAGTGCTCTCCAATATATTTCCATTGCATTACAGCACCCATTTTAAACTGCAGCTGCTCATCATATGGACTCTTTAAGTCACATTAAAATACACAAACACAAAAAAACTGTGACACAAACATACATGCATATGTTTACGCTATTAATTTCAGAAAATTCTTTGGAATCACAGCATATAAGGACAATCAAACGCAAACACTTGCATAGTGTTATTCGAATAATGCACAAGAACTTGGAAGTTAAACTCACAGTATGTACTTTGTGCCACTAGGGGTCTCTCAGTCAAAACAATATTAGTTTGATGACATTGGGAAGCAGCGTGGGATCATGGGAATTATTGTCTCATTTGGTTTCCCTGTGTGTTTGTGCTTTACGGGGAGGGGAAAGCTTCAGAGGCAGAACGCACAGCAAGCAGCAATGAGTAGTCGTGATTATTGATTAGTGAGGGGGAAAAAAATAAAAATAAATAAATAAAACACTGGTTAACTGGTAGAAGTGAATATTTCCTTTCTCACTTTGATATTCCATAAACTGGGTTTCATAGCAGAGACAGTAAAGCAGATGTCACCTCGCTTTCTTTCTAGTTATTTCCATGCAGAAGGCTTGTATCCCTTTAAACCATCGTCTCTACAGTCAAATACCTTTTCATTTGAGTATGACAGTTGTGCATGTTGGATTCACAGGAACTCAAATAGATTTTAAATTACCTCCCATTTGCAGACACCTTTATCTCCTTATGTTTGTGTGCCACACCGTTCTAGCACCACCTTCACACTTTTAAAAAGGACACATCCTGTGCGTAGCCGCAAGCTCAGCTATCCATCTCCCTGTCACCTCCTCGGCACATGGCACAGGATTGGCACAGGCTCTGTGCTATAGGCTTAAAAAGGTGGAACAGAAGAGGTTGTGAAGCAAGGTGAAACAGGGCGGACGAGGCGTACGGCACATCTGTTCTCGACACGGGAGGTCTTGTTCATTTGTGAGATGCCGACTGTAGTCACCTATGTGGTTCAGACACAGATGGTTAATTAGTAACTGTCCATTGTCCAACCTGACTGTGACCTTAAAAACTAATTAATAATGAAAGAATTTTTGTGTTAATTTTGTGTTTTTGTTTCTACTATTGCTTTTTGATTTCCAGGCTATATTATATAGGCTATATTTAGGCCACAACGTCTCTTAACAAAGTGAATTAAAAACAAAAAAAGAGATGCCTTCAAATCATTATCAGACGTTTACACAACAATGCCATACAACTCTCTGTGTGTTCCTCAGTATAGCAAGTCAAGACAGATGGAGACAACGGCAATGTTTTGCTCCCATGCAAGACGACTGCCAACAGGTTGGAGTATGACTGCAAACACAAAGAAATGACCATGAAAAGGTTTTAAATCCTCAATTCATGTTACTGCCTGTCCCTGTGCTTGGAAAAAAATGTACACCATGTAAAACAAAGCATGAGTGAAAGGCGGCTGACTTCTCCATGGTCTCTGTCTGGTGGATCTAATTTCTGCTGTTTTGTTGTTATAAAACCTTCAGCAAGCAGCAGCCTTTGAGTGACTCAGAAGAAAGGTATGACATGCAAAACCACAGAACTCTATTTTCACTTCTAATTAAATTCAAAACAAATGTCAGGCTTTATTTATATACGGTGGCATGCACAAAACATTTTTGAGGATTCTTACATGCAGTGTGTGCAGTGGCTAATTTCAGAGACAAGCTGTTTTGTTCTTTTCACATTCCACACGTCCTATAATAATCAAGACCAGACTTATACTAATGAAGACAAATAACTGATCCTGTTTTCTGCGTAGCCAAACCTCATATTTATTTGTGCCACATAGCTGTTATTGTTAAAAATATATCAAAACACACCACTCAGTGAAATATTCCCTTGTTAAGATAAACATGGGTATTCTTGTTATGTAGAACTTTCCAAGATGATTTTGGCCCAGGGGAGGAAGTGCTGGCAGCTACACACAGCTTTTATGATTAGTCTGATGAGGAAACAAACAGTTCTCCACATTGTTTTATGACTGGGTAATTCCATCAATTCATTCCATTAAAAAAAAATAAAAACAATAACAGACACTGTTGCCCACAGAGAGAACAGCAGACTCTGCAGGAGTAATGTCAGCTGTCAGGGCACAGGGCCAGAAAACGTGTGCTGGAAAATCATAGCACAATAGGAAAATTAGAAATGCCATCTAGCACCCAACATGCCCACAGAAAATAAAGTGAGTGAGTCATGGACATAATCCTTCCATTGAATTAGCTCATGTGATGACAAGGGCAAACCCTCTCATGAAAAAGACAAGCCTGAAAAACCTGAAGTGAATCAACATTTCACACTGCATGCAACTCTAAATGTCAGCCTGGTGACTACAGGACAATGCCACTTTGTTTATCATGTCACTTGTTCTCAGAGCAAAATGTCAGTCCTGTGTCATATTTCTCTCCTTATTTGTTTTGCCATTTGCCTCAAGTCTTTGTCTAACTTTCCCCTGTTGCAGCTGTACCCTCTTCCATTACATCTTTTACAGTGTCACTAAGTTTGTCTTATTCAAATTATTTCACATCATACATAAAGTGCTTTGATTCACCAAATATTGAGCGTCTTAAGTCTACAGATGAAAAACTGATCCAAAATGTTTTGAGAGCTTGGACTGTACATTGATATTTTTGTGAGCTTCGACTTCCTTAAAAGCAAAGGGAATTTCAGTTAACACCGTTAAGGCTTTATTATTTCACAGCATCTGCAACAGTGATCATTTTTGGGTGTGTGATGCAACAGGATTAGGAAGATTAGGAGGAATAATCTTTTCTTGTTCAGCTGTATATAATGAAAAAAAATAAGTGAGCAAATTACATTGGACCACAAACGCTTATTGGTAGAGCTGGGCGGAATAGACAAAAATCTTGTTGGCTTTTCATGCTACAATCTGAACCTGACAATGTGGACACAAAGACAAAGCCCAGCTTCAGCAGGTTATTTACAGGAAGTCTGACAAGCAAAAGATTTTAAGTCTTTAATTTTAAGGTTTTAACTGCTTAAGGACAGGTTGGGGTGCAGGGTTCAGGCAGGAGAGAAAAATGCAGGAAGGCAAACAACTGGAGGTGAAAAGTTTAAAAAAAAAAAAAAAAACAAGCAAGGAGAATAGCAGAATTTGGCTATAACATCACAAGTGTGGGCTAAGCAACAATCTGAGGAGAGTGGACACGAAGGCCGGGTATTTATGGAGAAGGAAGTGCATGTGGGCAACGAGTGCTGACGACCTGCAGGTGTGTGACGATGAGCAGCTGTAGAGTGCAGAACTTCAGCCACAGCCAGCCAGCAGACAGTGAGGACAGACACATGAGGCTTCCTACACACTGGGAGATTACAGTAATCTTATAGATCAGTGTTTCCTAATCCTGGTCCTTGGGTCCCACTGCCCTACATGTTTTAAATGTTTCCCACTCAACACACCTGATTCAAATGAATGGGCCGTTACCGGGCTTTTGCAGAGCTTGTTCATGAGCTGACTATTTGAATCAGGTGTGTTGGAGCAGGGCAACATCTAAAACATGCAGGGCACTGGGTCCCGAGGACCGGGATTTAGAAACCTTATTACAGATCACTGTGCAACATGGATCTAATGGTATACAAGACAGACTGTAAATGAATGTGCAATATTTCAATTTTTTTTTTTTATAATTCAAGTGTAATATTTTTATATTTAGCATCCAATTTGTTTTAAGATTTGGCTCACTGTGCAGTATTTAGTTGTTCTTAATTTAAACATATCTACCCTCCACATTTTTTATTTTTTTTACACAATATTTTATATACATTTTATTTTATAATATACACAATTTTTTTTTTTTTTTTTGCTGTGCTGTCAGGTAATTGTCTTGCTTCTTTGGTTACTATGATAGGCCAAGTGAGCTGTGTGATCTTGTTGTCTGCTTTTTGAAAGCTCTATGACGCATTCAGACCATACATTGCTGACACCTATTGAATCATAAGCTAACACACAAGTTATTGGTTACGGCACACTCTGGCAATCGCTCTGTTTATGTGTGCAGAGAAAAATTCAGTGGTTCTCATAACACATCGTATCCCACATACCAGCATTACATTTACATTTTGACTCTATTGTATTTGACTGTTAACGCGTCCTTTAACGGTCCATATGTTGTCTTTGGCTGCAAGACTGTGTCAACGGCCGTCTTTAAAACCTCTCAGTATGACAGTGGACCGCAGTACAATTCTGAAAAAATCATGGTTGTGTCAAGCTGTAATCAAAGAATATGCTATGTGAGATTCACCCAACCATCATTTATACAGTGCTTATTCTTTGAGGGTTGTGAGAAAGTTGAAGCAAATCCCAGCAAAGATTAGGCAAGAGGCAGGTTTCACCCAATATACAATAACCAACAACCATTTACACTCTCCACTTCTATGGGCAATTCAGTCTGTTTCTATGCAATGTGACTTTGACGTCATTATTGTCAAATGTGAATGAATGTAACAAAATTAAAAAAAAAAAAAAAGTGTACACACAAAGACGCTAGATAACAAAAATGAGGATCGCCCATCAAGAGTTTTGATGGTTGGAAAATCTTCCAAGAGTCGTGAGGCTTTGTTTTTCACTCACTGCAAATGTGTGCAACCAGGCAATATCTAAACATCTTACCACACTGCCACTTCTCTATCAACTCTTGCATCAGAGTTGATAGAGAATCTCTGTCAAGCATGAACCAGAGCAAGAAAACCTTGTGTGGTAAAAACAGTGTGAAAAATAGGCTGACTCTCTGGCTCTGTACTCTGTCATGGCTTAGTGAGCATCCCATTCACGCACACCTTGCACTTCAGAAGGATATTAAATATTCAGTCTCCTGCCTCCCGGCGTGGGGGAAGGTTTGTTTGGGGTTAATTGCTGAGCTGGGAGTAAATACATAATGTGTGTGTGTGTGTGTGTGTGTGCTTGTATTTATATCTCTGTGAGTTCCAAAAAATGTACATTTTGTCTGGAGCCCACCAACTTTAATGGGCTTGTTTAGAATTGGATTTAGGTTTGGGTTAGGGTTAGGGAATGCATTATGTCTCACCAAGACATAAAAACAAGTTTGTGTGTGTGTGCGTGTGTGTGTGTGTGTGTGTATAGAACGTTTGTGCAGACGTAGCAGTGGCCACGAAAAGACTCATCTCCACTGTTTCAGTTCATGCACACAGGAATCGAGGCATACTGCCCCCATGACCTCACTGCTTGTCATTAAGAGCTAATGAGGTAATACAATCTAACAATAACCCTCTTAAGCTGTGTATCTGTGGCTTAATGTCCTCATTGCTTATTTTCAACAAAAGCCACCACATACTTTACTCAAAACCTCTCTTCTACTACTACTAGTACTAGTACTACATCAACTACAGGCCTATTTTCAAGTTCCTGCTTTTCTTTTTTTTTTACTGCCCTTGCTTAGGCACATCATATCATCACATCATGTTGCCTAAGCAAGGAAAACCACAAATTCCTGTTTTAGCTGTGTTTGCAACTTTTTTACTTTCATTTATCAGTGTGCGGTGTCCACAGATAACACCTCCTTCGCTCACTATATCTGTGTCTCTGATACGAGATCACATCCTCGTTATCTTCTGTTTGGCTGACCTCAGGTTTTGCGTAGGAGGGGAAAGTTGGTAGGTGGAGCTGGACATGCTTGGCCTCCTCAGTTCCTTTTCAACGCTGTCTTTTGCATTCAGCATGATTAATTAGCCACACTCAGGTCCGGTCAGAGCGTCAAGCTAGATTAGTCTTGATCCGGTGAGAGTGACTTCCGCTGGGCATCCAGTTTTAAAAATGGGACTCAGTAGCCATGACATCTTGTTTCTTATTTAAATGGTACTTCTGAAACAATATAATATAGACAATACAAGTTGTGTCCTTTTTCAACAACTGAGTTTGGGTCTTCTGGCAACCTAAATCAGACCTCCATGTCCTCATCAAGACTAGAAATAGTAGCTGTAACATCAACCTGTGACTATTACAGGGACCATCTTGTGTCACTTTGACATACATTGTTATTATTCTGTTGGAGGTGATCATTTTGTAATAAATCTAACCTTAATGGGTTTTAATTGAGAGTTTTCATCCATCATTAGTGTCTCTTGGGATCCAGACCAGAAGGCAGGCTATTTTATTTAGTTTATGTCTGCCCTTTAATTCACTCTCACAGCTGAACTATTTGGCTGTTAAAGTCAAAATTGCCTTTACTCCGCTTTTTCTCCTCCCTCCTTACGTTTCCTACAGCAGGGTTTCTCTGCTTTTAGTCTTTCTACTCAAAGGCCACGCTAGGAGGACATGCAGTCTCCTGTCCAGATTAATAAAAGTTTATGGCCACTGATTGGTACCATGGAATAATCCTACTCACGACTGGCTAGGGACACAGCCTCCACAGTGACCTTGTATTGGATTTCCCACTGACTCTGGAACAGGTATGATAGGTGTGGCACACTTGCACATCCCCGACTATATGCGGTTCCCTTAATCCGCCAGAGTATGACCAGACCCTATTGTACTCAGCAGATTATATCATTAGTAGGCTGCTCAGTGCTTCAGAGGCTTCCAGTATGGTCTTTCAAGCTCACTGACCATGTAAGTTTTGCTTCGTAAAACGAGTAATACACTGTAATTTTCTCACAGCCTCAGGCAGTAAAGGTTTGAAACATACACAGCAGAAATGGAGAGATGAACAAGTCTGGCACTAGTTTTGAAAACTCTCTGTATCATCCACCTCTTCCTCTGTCTGTCTCAGTTATAAGTACAAGCAAGCAGGACTTGACCGCAAGGAAAAACCACATTATCTCTGACCCGATCTCTTTTGTATTGCTGACATTACATTTCATCAGTGCTCGTGACAAAAGTAGCTGAAAATCAAAAGTAGGCCACTTAGATGAACTGAAAATGTGATCTCTAGTAGAGACATTTTGGTCAGTCAGGAAACGTAGTTTAACCACAAATCGAACGCATCAAGTGATTTTCAGATGTGACGATCTAATTCCTATGACTTTGCTAAAGGCATCTTTCATTTTATTTGAACTTTCAGAATGTAGATCAGTGCAGTAAGCTACTAAGTCATGCAATGTCATATTTCCTTTACCATACTTTTCAATGCAGCAAATGACAGACCCCTTTTAATTGAATGTTTTGTGGCACATGATTGCAAAAAATACCACTTGGACAACTTGTCTGTTGTTGGGTGTGTTTATGGTATTAATAAAATACTGTATATTTACTGAAATATAGGCATAAAAGTGTACAGCTGTAATTTCAATATGAAAGATCATCATACAAACACAAAAATAGCAACTGCAAAATTGGGATCTGCTGATTAAAGTTTTGCAATCTATTTCAAAAAAGATTAAAAAAAAACATGAGACAAAACAGGTCAGAAGCATCTTTGTTGTGATACCATGCATATCTTGGTCAAGATGGAAAAAGTGAACCAATTCAGTGTTAGTAATTAGTGTTAAATCATGAATAACCACAGGCTAAAATGCTAACAGTGACAAAGCTAACATGTTAAAAAGAAATCGGCCATGAACCAAATTTGGACATACAGTAAATGTAGACATTAGATGATCTATCAAGTTATTGAGACATTTTACTGAAGGCAACAAAGTCAAATGAATGATGACACTAAAGGAAAAGTGACAGTATTAAGGAAACACAAATATGTGATTTAATAGTGATCTGTCCTGTAGTGGGTCACATCTGTCAGTCAAGACCTAACAGGAAAACCCACCTGTTTTGGTTACAAAATTGGAATCTTCAGTACATTTCAATTTTTCTCTTTTTTTCCATCTGTGTTTTCCAGATCCTGGCAATTATCTCCATCCTCTTCATTGTGCTGTCCACCATTGCATTGTCTCTGAACACTCTTCCAGAGCTGCAGGACACAGATGAGTTCGGTCAACCCACAGACAACCCACAACTGGCTCATGTGGAAGCTGTGTGCATTGCCTGGTTTACCATGGAGTACTTGCTCCGTTTCCTCTCCTCCCCCAACAAGTGGAAGTTCTTTAAAGGTCCTCTGAATGTCATTGATTTGCTGGCCATCCTGCCATACTATGTCACTATCTTCCTAACAGAATCCAACAAGAGTGTGCTGCAATTTCAGAATGTTCGCCGTGTTGTTCAGATTTTCCGGATCATGCGGATCTTGCGCATTCTGAAGTTGGCACGTCACTCCACAGGTCTTCAGTCACTTGGCTTCACTCTAAGGAGGAGCTATAATGAACTGGGGCTGCTTATCCTTTTCTTGGCCATGGGCATCATGATCTTCTCCAGTCTGGTTTTCTTTGCAGAGAAAGATGAAGAGGACACAAAGTTCAAAAGCATCCCTGCTTCTTTCTGGTGGGCGACCATTACTATGACCACAGTAGGCTATGGAGATATCTACCCAAAAACTTTACTGGGAAAGATAGTCGGCGGTTTGTGCTGCATTGCTGGAGTGCTGGTGATAGCTCTGCCTATCCCCATTATTGTAAATAACTTCTCTGAATTCTACAAAGAGCAAAAAAGGCAAGAGAAGGCCATTAAAAGAAGAGAGGCCCTAGAGCGGGCAAAGAGAAATGGCAGCATTGTTTCTATGAACATTAAAGACACATTTGGCCAGAGTGCAGAGCTCATGGATATAATGGTGGAAAAATCAGAAGAAAAAAAGGAGAAGCTGCAAGATAATCATGTATCTCCTAGTCAGCAGAAGGGGACACCCAAACTCAAGTCACAGATCAACTCCAGCAGCCCTGTCAAGACTCTTGAGTCCAGCTACCAAGAGCAGGCCAAGCCCTCATGTAGTCCTCAGCATCTGAGTGTGCAGAAACTAGAGGAGATGTACAACAAAATGGCCAACACTCAGTCACAGCCCGACCTCAACAGCAAGGAAAAAGGTCCACCGTCCAAAGCTGTTCAGCAGAGAGCTGAGTTTGAGATGGGAAACATGGCAGCCGAAGCCATCTCGAGCAGAGCAGAGGTTGTGACAGATATGAGAAGTGTTTCCAGCCTTGACAGCTTCATCAGCTGCACCACTGATTTTCTTGAGAGCTCTCGCTTTTCCCACAGCCCCATTAGCAACATACCAGGGAAGGTCAGCACCAACCCTAGCCTGGAGCCCACATTAGAGAATGAGCATGAAGGGCTCCAGGGCACAAATACACCTCAGACAGAACGAGGCACTAGACCCTTTCCATATTCTGACAGCCCCGGGGGCCTGTGCCCTAACAACCCACACAAAAGCCACTTGCTCAAGGTCAACTTTAGAGAAAGTGAAGATACAGGAACAGGGGCCCTTTCAGACATCTCATCAGTCCAGAGTCCTGACGTATCCATCTACACAACTGCCAGCAGCAGGACACCCACCAAGAGCCCGGAGAATTTACTACCCTCCATTTTCACATTTCATGACACATCCATCAATAAGTTCATTGATGCTGACACAGACGAGGAGGAGCACCTGCATGATGGTTCAGGCACCAACCCATCCCAGAGACTCCTGGACAGGGTCAGCCCCAAGTTTAGCCATCACTCCAGCTTCCAACAGGGGTCCAACCACATGGAGGGCCCACGGAGGAAGCTGGGTAACAGCACACTACCATTAGAGGGGCAGGAGAACCATGTGGCTCAGGAACTTCAGCCACTTCAGGGAGATGAGAGTCACTCTAATGCTTAAAGTTACAATAAGTGAGAGACCACACGGGAAACAAACAGGAGGGGAGTAAAGATGAAAAAGACTTGCAGCTACACGAAAAGAAGTAGAACACCTACTATGAAAATAAAACATTTTTGTAAGATGAGAGAAATGATGTGCTCTACTCTCAAAACATTTCGCTGATCAAGAATATGCTTCATACAGCATTGAGATCCAAGAGGTGAAGAAAATAGCAAAGAATAACCGTACCTGATCATTTTAGTATTTATACATTTGTTTTAAGCCAGACTGTCTCTAAATCTGCAGCCTAGTTATGAGAGGATAAAACATTGTTTTGTTTTTTTTTCTTTTTACAGCTCAAAAACTTATTTTTATGACATACCTGGATAAAGCCAAGCGCAAAGGCAGTCCAGTCAGTAGCACAGAGGGCATTGAAACATGGCACTGTAAACTGGGACACACATTCAGCTGATATTACTTCAAATAATGTTGTGGTGCAAAAGGGCAAATGTTTATTTTTCTTAAAGTTGTGATTATAAATACATGGTTTATGGTATAATTGTGACATAACAAGCATGGTAGGAAAATGTGTACATTTTGCTTCCTTTAACTTCCTTCCTCAAAACTGGCCTTAGTTCAAGTTGTTTCCCATGTTTGTGTTTTTGAGTGAGAAACCCAGAGACACACAGAGACAAAGAGCACATTTGTCTCCTGTCTTAAACAGGAACTTGAGGAGAACCGTGAAGTTTTGTCAGTCTGTTTGACATTTTGCTCATTGATATTATTTTTAACTGCACAGACAGCACAGAGAGACACTGTGAGGCTGCATCTGTCTATTTCCTTCTTGTTCCCCTTGTGTCCAGCTGCTGACAAGAGAAAGCACCTTAACTTGAGAAGTATTTTTATTATGACCACAGACAAGAAAGAAACGTTATGTGTCTGTTTGTTTTCTTATTTTTCTTTGTTTCAAAAATGTCTGCGTGTGTTCACACACTTCCAAAGGTGTTTCAAATTAGCCATCATTCCTATTGTAGCTGATAAAATTACTTAATATCAAATAACAGGTTATGAGTGTCAGTGTAGCTGGAAAGACAGGACTGAAAATCTCACAGATTTTCTACATTAAAAGAGTGAATATTGCACACATAATACTACAAGGTCAAGCATATGGATCTACAACATATGGACACATTTATTATACAAGTTGAAAAATTGGAATTATTTATATTTTTTAATTATTTTTTAACAGAATGAACGTATAGACAAAATTATGTTGGGTTAATCTATCTTGTAGAATTTGCATTTCATATATATGGCATTGTTTTGATGGAGTTGCTTTTATTAGACAATACACTGCAGTAGATAACTTTGTCATATTTGCTACTGTCTGTCCCCTTTTCTTTGTGCATTGTGAAGAACCAAAGAACTGTTCTTTTGATAACCCATGTTTTGCTGTTTAGTCTCAATATATAAGCATTCTTTTTCTCTGTAGCAGAATCTAGAAACAGATATTTTTTCAGGGAGCCCTACCTGCTTGTGAAACATGTGAGACGGACACATGAGAGGACTGACAACTGAAAAACAAGGCTGTTGACAGAGGATCCGAAGAAGGAGGAAAATAACAAGGGAACATGGCACTTTGTTTTACATCCAATCTGAAAGCTGAAGCTTGCTGTGGATCTTGGCAAGAAATCAAAAAACATGCTCATACAAACATAAAACCACCTCACAGCTACGTTCAGCTCACCACTCAGGCACACAAACAGCATGGAGGCACTTTGTGTATCTGTGGGCCACTTAAGATCAACCAAATATCCTAACATCCTGACTCCAATGGTGTTATCTGGGTGTTGATCATGAGGTGCAAGTCTAGTTTCAGCCCACTTTTATGTTGTTAACTCTACAAGGCATCATGCAAGCGTTCTACAAAGTAGCCAGTTTTGTGTGAGAAATCGCTATGCTCAAAAACATTACACTTCATGGTCATTTGCAATCGATAGATGTTTCGATTTTCCTGTGCCTTCGCTTTCAACAAATGCCCGCCCCACATCGCTGTCTAATGGAGCCTGAATGATAAAGCTGACAGACTTACTCTCATGTCTTTCCTGTGCACTTACACCCCAATGCACTGGATATTTACATAAAAAAGGCCCAGTACTTAGAAAATAGGTGCAGACTTGTTCAGAAGAAAGAATGGCCCCTGTTTCCATGGTGATTGTTGTGAGGGCAAGATGGTTCACATTTGATGCAAGCAAGTCACACACTTTGTAGAGATGGAGTCCTTAAAGGTTCAAGTTACATAGTGTGGATGATCAAAGTGGTTATATTTTGTTCACACATTCATACCTCTCTTCTTTTCCCTCCTGACTCTGTCTTCAGTTAGTGAGAAGCTGCATTATGAAAGGCATTATGGAAGAAGGGGAAAAAAAAGATTAATCAATCAATTGTCCCCTAATGTCACCTGTATTTTCATTATAACATGCATACACACTGTGGCACATCACAAAGGACCAAATAGCAGCCAGACGACTGCAGTACAGACCAGAAATCATGACACTCCTAATATAATGTGCATGTGCACTTCAGCTACTTACTCCCATGGAGAGAGTGAGGGTGAAATGTGAATAGAATAGGAAGAAGCAGTGTTTGCCAGAGAGCGGTGCAGCAGAGCTGTCAGCCTGATCACAGATGACATTCCTAATGATGGGCTGTAGCACTCTGCTCCCATCTCATGTCCAGTCTTTAGAGCAGAGAAGTTGATCATTAAAAAAATTGTTTCCGGCCACATCTTTGCTCTTTTGAGAGGGTAAAGCATTTTTCAGCAAAGACCTCAGCAATGAGAAAAACATTTTTTTGTAAAGAATATCCTTGTACCAAGATTTAAAAATACATTTGCCCATTTTTTTCTTGCAGCTAGACACACATTTCTAACTGAAAACAGAGGTTTGTGTCACTTTGTTAAAGCGGTCACTCCCTGTATCACACATGGGAGTTGTTGATCAACCACTGCCTCCATTAGTGAGTCCAAATCTTAAGCCTTGTGTTAAGTGGCTAAAAACCTCTTTTTTTCCCTCACATATCTGCTGCCAGTGATGTTTCCAGGTAGGGCGAACATCTGTGTCTCAGGTTAGTGAATTTCAACCTGAACTATCACTTTAACACCACGGGATGTAAGAAAGAATAGTTGATTGCTGAATTCATTCTCATGTTGATACTCATGTTTTGGATTTTGTCAAGGACCTGTAATACATAGTAGAATAGCCAAATGACGTGTGATTGGTCAAAATCTTGTGTCGCTGAACTGCCCTGTGATCCAATGGGTCAAAGACTCCCATGACACTATAGATTTAATTGTGAGGCTGCAACTATAGATAAACCCCAGAGGAGCTGCAGAAGTGCTCATTTACATTGTACTAAAAGTTTGTGAAAATATCGATGAGTTATGCAAAATAAATAAATAAAATAAAAAATCAGTCCACTGTAGCTTTAAGTTTTTACTCAGAATGACAAAGCAAAAGTGGCAGTCAGGTTAAGGCATCCTTTTGAGGATGTGTTCATTTCTGCGATACTATAAATACCATCCCAGCCGTGCAGGGAAAGCTCAGTTACAGGAATGTCTTTGGTCAGACATTGTCACTGAACCCTGAGGAACAAACTTTGTAATAAAAGTAGTCTGGCAAAAGTGAAGGTACTGAGACTCACAGCAAACTTTATGAAAACAGTCACTGGTGTGGAGGATTTGCTCCAATCCAGTGCTCAATGCTGCATGATAATGGGATAAAAGTGTCAAACTGACAAATGGTGAAATGACTTTCACTACTGAAAGAGAAGGAAACAAAAGAAAATATTAGATGCATAAAAGGGGGATGGGGTGTGTTGCACAGAGAAGAGTGAAGACTCATCAATATTCATCACACAAAACTCTGACATGCATGGAATGGAGCCTGTCGTCATAGTGGACTAACACAAACAAGCCATAGTCTATTATTTAAATGGCTGAAACTGTTTTCTCTGGATGTACACTGGTGACAATGTCCTTTGTTGCTTCATGTCTTTTTTCATTCTTCTCAACTGCACTTTATTTATTTTTCTGAAGTGAATCCCCGGCTGTCCAGCATCCATGCAAATAAAAATGTCAGCACACAAAAATACTGTGCAGATATTGGTTCCACTATTAAAAGCACAAGTTAAAACCACAATCTTTAAGCACAAGAGGTTCAAGCCAAATTCAGACAATTCAATTGTGAGACTCTTCCCTCCTTCTTCAGGGAATTGATCACCTCTGTTTCACTCATACAGCTCTGTTTACTGCCTATACTTGTGTCTGGAGAAGATGGTTGTTCTGTAAGGTTTCATACTTTGTACCAGTTGATTTTGTAGAATATTATCTTTGTGATTTCCCAACACATGTAGCTATTAAAATCTTTGTCACACTGAACTTGTAAATATCGTCTAAGAAACTGTAGGGGAAAAATATCTACAATGAGCAGTTTTGGAGCAGTTTTACTGACTGATGCTTAATAAAAGACAATAATTGAAATCAGTCGATTCTACGAGCTTCACTTTATGGACTTGAAACGTGTTTTTTGGAAAGAACAGCTGAACACAAAATTAATGTTTAACATGGGAGCCAGCTGCTGGGACTGTGCAAACTGAGCCTGCAAATCTTGGACAACAGCACCATCCAGTGGAATTTTCCACATTAGTACGTTTTTCTCCTATTTTATAGACACAAAAATTGAATTGTGTGCACGAACTAAAGCTCATGTATGTAACAATATTACTTCAAACTGCTAAACTCACACAAACATCACTAAAATGAGACTCAAAACTACAGAAACCCCATTCACAAAGAAACTGACCTTCAAAATGTGACATCCTTTCAATTAGTCTCAGGCATGTTTCAGCTGTGCAAACACTTCAGTCTTGTGAAAATAAAAGAGGCCTCAAGTGACTTATACTAAATTTTTCCTTAGTTACCTTTACTGGTTTTCTTTCTTATGTTTCCCATTGCACATAAAGAGGTGAAATGACCACAAACTACATGTAGATGTACAAGTGTACAGTAGGTAACATTTGTGTTGCATATATGTAGTGGTGTAAAAAAAAGAAGCTTATTTCCACACGTGTGTATGCATTTGAATATGTAACACAGCCTCGTGAAGCCAAAACATAAATGAAAACATTTGATTTTGAATTAATCACATCAGCTTTTATTTCTTCTTCTTATAATACTCATTTCCAGCAGGTTGTACACTGAGAAGTGTCATGCTGCCCTCCACTTCCAAAGTTCTTAATCACAGTTCAGGCAAAAGTTCTTCTTCTTCTAATAGTAATTAGGATCAGAACACTACCTTATAATGTTAGAGTTAAGTTCACTTAACTTTGACATCACAACAAATTGTAGATACATTTCATCCTAGTTTTGAGCTGTGACCATCCTAATCTGTTTGTCTATTTTAAAATCAAGAACATAGATCAAGGCCACCTATTGGGTATGAAAAGGGTTTTAGTAATTAATTGATGCAGTAAATATCTGTCTAATTTTCTCCAAAATCAGATGACAGGTTACCATTTGGTATGTGACATTATGTCATGATAACACATGATATCAAAGTCAATATCACAGTCATAACTTTGGTATTTTTCCTCAGACACCAGCTAGATTTAAACACTCACACAAAGTTTTGCTGCAGCAAAGTCCTCAGGAAAACCGCAGCAGCCTGGGAAATACAGTATGTGCTGAAAAGATGTTTTAAGACAACAGAATTAAATGTAACATGAGGATTTGTGGATTTGCGCACACATGCTAAGCAGTTTAACCACTTAACATTTTACTCCGGGTTGGATAATCCACCTCACATCATGGCTCACAAATAACTTCCTACAACAGATGAAAGGAATGTCCACATAAAAGCTGACTACTGACCAGTCTTAGATACAAAACTAAAAATATCCTGTCAAAGAAGTTTATTGTGGTCTGTTACAAGAATGGAAAAACAAAGAATTTAACACTGACTGACTGTCAGCTGACTGGTCGAAAGCATTATGCACATCAACATTTAATTTTGTATATTAATATTTATCTGAAAAAAATAACTTTTTAAGGAATTAGGATTTTTTTATATGAAATTGTTATCAAAATATCAAACACTGTTGAGGGTGTGAATTAAATTTTATTTTTACTGATCCGAGTTTTTAGAGTAGAAGACATAAAACTGCTACACTTATATCCATCAAACTGTAAGCAACACTAAACATTTTGTGTAGACACTTTGTGTTTTTGACATTAAACCCCACTCCAAAGTGTGTGTAAACAACATGTTTAAAGGCTGTTTACTCACTCTCACTCACTCATTTTCTACCGCTTTATCCACTAAGGGTCGCGGGGGGCGCTGGTGCCTATCTCCAGCTAACAGTCAGATTAATCTGAGACACAAACAACTACTGAATACTTTTGCTTAATCTTTAAAGGTTGATGTTCAAGCAAACATAGTCCGAGTATGAAGCAGGATGCACGTCTGGGTTTGGTGGTCACCAGACAGCTGTTCTACCAAACCTTGAAGGAGGATGAAGCCTGTATTTTCCAGTTATCCTGACCTACTTGAGCCAAGACTTGACTCAGTAACCTGGTCCAGACCAGGCTTCCAATCAGGCTTAATCAATCCTGCTGCCTTTATCTCAATAATCAGAAATTAATGTACAGTATGTTTACATCTATTCCATGTTCTTGTGCATTTTACCCTTTAATTACCCTAAATTAAAATATTTAATATATAATTAAAGTAAACTATTTATATTCCTGGCTTGACTGTATGTGCAATGTATGAAGTTAATCAGTGTCTTTCTCTATAATCCTGGTTATTCTGCTGTTGTGAATCAGGCTTCTGAGGTCCTTCTGAGGTCCTGTAAACTAAAGTAACAAAAACACAGGTTGTCCACAGATAAATAGAGGGTTTTCTGTGAGATTAATCGTGTTAAAGCTATTTGTTCTGAATATTTATTTAAACCTAATTATGAGTTATGCAGCTTAGGTATTCACACAGGCTCTATATGCTCAGAGTAACATCTCAAAACTATAAATCAGTAAATCTATAGAGTCTACACTTGCATTAAGTGTCACACTGTACACAGTAAAGGCCTAGTATTATATATGGTGACTCTGGCTCAGGACATGTTATGTTAATCCACACCAACGTTCTGTCATGACTGAGGTGATTCAGTCATCAGACAAAAAGCCCTTGGATTGGATTGGTGGTCACCCTCATTCTGCCTCCTAATCCTGCACAGAGCAGTTACATAAAATGTCCATCCACTCCCACGTCACGCAGAGGAACAACTCCTCCAGAGATTGGCGGTCTTCTTGAGTTGGTGTTTATCTTCTCCAGCTGGGCGCAGAGGGCATCATGATCGTTCTAGTGGACCTGCTGCTGATGCTCATCGACCTTACCTACTCCATCCTGGCTGCGATGATCCAGACTTTCCTGCGGCCGAGGCTCAAGTGCATTGATGGGGAGCTCTGTTTGATAACAGGAGCCGGGGGCGCGCTGGGGCGCCTGTTCGCCCTGGAGTTCGCCAAAGAGGGAGCGCGCCTGGTGCTGTGGGACTGCAACACGGCTGCCAACGAGCAGACCGCCAAGCTGGCGCGGGAGCTGGGAGCTGAGGTGCAAACGTACACGGTGGACCTGTCCAAGCGGCAGAGCATCTACGAGGCGGCGGACAGGGTGAGAGAGGAAGTCGGGGATGTCTCCATGCTGCTCAACAACGCGGGTGTGGTGGCCGGCCGCAGGCTGCTGGACTGTCCGGACGAGATGCTGGAGAGGACCCTGCTGGTCAACTGCCACGCGCTTTTTTGGGTGAGATCTGACGCGCACAGACACTCCAGTGATCTCACTGTCTGACACGGATTACATAACATCCATTCACTCCGGTCCCTGGCGGCTGGCAGTGATGCGTAAAGGGGCCAGAGCAGCTTGTGCCACAGGGCAGATGTTGCATCATAGGGACGCGCACGCGCGCGCGTATATGCGTGTACGTATAGTAGGCTGTGGGGACATACAGTATTTTGGTTCAAACCTTGAGGGGACATTTTGGCTGTTTCTCTAAACACAGATGGACTTAGTTTTAGGGATAGAAATTAGTTTAGGTTAACAGAGTTTGACAGATGGGATGGTTAAGGTCTGGGTAAAGGGCCAGTGAATGGATCATTATTCTATACTGAGTCTATGAATGTCTTCACTAATGAGGTTGTGCAGGAATGCGAGTGTGGGGACCTAACGTCAACTCATCTAAATAGATTCCTGTACTCGCCCTCCAGTAAAGAGGGCATGTGATTCAGCACTTGACCCTCTTAGTCTCGTGTCTATGCAACAAAAAGTTAAGCTCATTACCACCAAATGTAAAGGTTTTTCCATTAACACGTGTGTCGTGGGCAGGATTTTCTTTTCCAGTTGTGAATGTGCCCTTGACATTTCAATACATCTTTGATGACGTGGACAATATGAGCAGCTGATCCTGATCCCTGCTTAAATCATTTTCACAGCCATGTACTGTACACTGTGCACATGACTTTTGAGTGGTTGTACATGTGTCTCACCACATATCAACACTTTAAGTGGGGTTTGTGTTGTTGGGGCCCATTGAGTCGCAGGGCATCAAGCTTATTCTGTTGTGGATTTTAATTGTGGGAAGAACGATGATGTCAATGTAGGCCTTCATTTTTGTTTCAGAAAAGGGAGCATAGAGCTTTTGTTATTGTAAAGTTACTCCATACAATGTATTTGTTTTTAATTTCTCTCGTGAGTGGCCAAGAACTCAAGTTTGATTTTAAACAGTTTTGTTCCATTTTACTTCTTAAGCACTTTATTTACCTTCCTCAATTTTAACTGTTAAGCACTTTATAACATTGTTGAGAAGAGTGCTCTATAAATAAAATGTATTCTTTATTATTATTATTACAGTAATCTTACCTTATAGTGACTGTAGTGTGTCTTCATAAAAATAACATACAGAATGAATCAGCCATATCAAGTTTGACAGATATGCTACATATTTATCCATCTATCTGCTGGCTGAAAATGGCAAATATTGAGTCAGAGGATCATTTATGAATCATTCAGGGTATCATCTCATTATATAGTTTAAATGTACCAATGAACTGCATTAAATGTGATAATATCATATTTCAACAGATGACAAAAGCCTTCCTGCCTCAGATGAAAGCAAAGAACCACGGTCACATTGTAACCATTGCCAGTGCTCTTGGACTTTTCAGTACCGCATGTGTCGAGGTAAAAATCCATGCACAATGTCCTCAGACACAATCTGAACAGACACATCCCAGGATAATCCATTTGATAACACACATTATGCCACCTAACTCTTTTAAAAGGCCTCTCTGTATCTTTCATATTCAGGATTACTGTGCGAGTAAATTTGGAGCTGTCGGTTTCCACGAGTCTCTGACTCATGAGCTGTTGGCAGAAAACCTAGAGGGCATAAAAACTACCTTAGTTTGCCCGTACATTGTGGACACAGGGATGTTTGCAGGCTGTGAAATCAGGTGAGATGCTCTCATGCTCTCTGTTATTTCAACTTTTGTAGTTAGTTTAAAAAATAAAATAAAATAAAGATAGTTACAGTATATTGATGACTTCTACAGGAAGGAGCTCAGGAGTCTCATTCCACCTCTGCAGCCCCTCTACACTGTGCAGCAGTCCATGAAAGCCATTTTAGCTGAACAGCAAATGATCTGCATTCCTCGCGTTATGTACATCCCGTTCCTTGCACGAGCGTAAGCATTTATAGGGTTATTTATGAAACATGTTCAGTATCAACTGTTTGGACAGAGGCTCAAATGAATGTGGGTCTTCTTCTGTCCACCTCTAGGCTGTTACCATGGGAGGCAAACGTGGCTACATATCGCTTCATGGGAGGAGACAAATGTATGCTACCTTTCATCAAGAATGTTGAAATGAAGACCTCCAACGGCCATATCAAATCCTCCTAACATCATTTTCCTCTTAAGTAAGGGACCAACTGGATAACAAAGGCTTTAACCAAATACACATTTATTTGAAGAGAGAGCCCAATATCTACACTAACCTGTATTCTCACCAGGTTGCATAATCATTTAATTCACGGCAATATTACTGTTGATTCTACATGAATGAAGGGTTACTTCCAGTTACAGAGCATGGAAGAAAATTCATTTCAAGTAAAAAAGTAAGGTCAACCATCTACATCCAGTAGTGGGCCAGTGAAGGCTGGATTCACGCTAGCAGATAAATCCAAAATACTACAAAAATACCAGATATATACAAGTGCGTCTTTTTATTCACATTAACAAACAGTGCGGAAACAAGGACTAGACATAAACAAATCTACAGGAAACATGCAACAGAACATATTAAGTATTATTTTTGAGCCAGACTATAGTCTTCATAAAAAGGAATCCAACATACAAAAAAAAAAATCCCTCCCATGTGATTGATCCCCTCCCCTGCCATCAGATGTTCAGTGTCTCCACGAATCTGTTTAAATTTGCCTCCACTGATGCTGCTGCTGTTGTTGATGAAATAAACTGACTATTTTATGACATATCTTGTTTGTCTTTTACTCCACAACAAAGTGCCCACACAAACAGTGTTTCAGTTATGTCAATTTTTGGTCATGTATTTTAAAAACCCTTAAAAATAACACCTTGAATTCAGGCAAAATTATGATTTCTCTGGCAAATCCATCAAATAACTGTCAAGTCAAACCAAATCTTTAAAGACTGAGGTCTGTCAAGTCTGTCATGTGACTCAGGACTGCTGTGGCAACTCCTGCCAGTGTATTGTGGTTTCCTCCTACCATGTGAACACCATCACTTCAGTTTCAAACCAGCTGCACAGTGGCTGCCTGCAGGTATCCCTGCAGATACTGGAGGGCTTCTGCATTCAGACTGGTGCTCAGCATAGAAGGAACCTGCAGTACAGGAAATGGACACAAGGGGAAACAATCCTCGTTTAGAGACAATTTGATTAACTTGAAATTTAACAGTTCATTTATTCCCAACTTAATAAATATACGGTGACTTATATTTTTAAAAACCTTTAAATACAAAATAAAAGTCATTGTAATTTTGGCCTTTTGGCCTGTCCTTTTGTGTTCAACTGTTTTGTATTCGTGTTGCTTATTATTTTAATTGAACAGTAACCAGTGAGCTGTTTTTGGTAGGTCTTCCACTTATCCCACCTTTGTGCGACAAGGCTCTATCTTTTAAAATTAACAGTTAAAAAAAAAAAGAATGAACACGTACCCTTCCTGGACAGGCAGTAGAAAGTTTGTGGAGGGACTGAGCCAGCAGGATCTTAGGATTTCCAACAGCATCTCCAATTGGGTCACGCTCTTTCTTCCCGGCAAAAGCCAGCTGTGAAAATGCCGTCTGGTATCCTGGTGTGTCTTCGATGTCAATGAAGTGCTCGTCGTCTGGGATGCTGTCATCTTCTGGTAACTCAAACAAACCAATGAGAGCTTGGAGCAGGGGTGTCCTAAACAGAAGCATGACAATTCAGTTGAGTGTCATTAGTTTAGATAAGCAATTCTGACTTTTCTCAATTGTCTTAAATCTTACTTCATAAGAGAACTGCTACCACATTGGTGCCCATATTTTGGATATTTACAGGTACAGGGTCAGGTTAAAGCAGCTTTATAATAGTAATAATATAATAATTTGTCTCATACAGTATTTTGCTGCGGTGCCCATTTTTAAACCACTGATTTTACCTTATGCCTGCCTTTCCTAAACGTCCAGTCTGCTCTGACTGGTCAGCTATTCTACTCTTTTGTGCTGGTCACCAGTGTTGGGCAGATGAATGAATGAATGAAGTCATAATCCATGGCGGTTGACTTACTCCTCTCCTTACTTCCAAAATATCAATCTGCTCTCCTCCCTTCACTGGCTCTGCTGCAACACATGCAAACATCTTAATATGATCCAGGCAAAGTGATTTTTCTACACAGCAAACCAGCAGAATTCTTTCTTAATCCCTAATGAGAACTGTAGCCCCCTTTGTATATTTCGCTTCCTGACTATGTGACACTCCCAGACTTTTTCCCAGCTTCATTTAGTATCATAGTTTATTTGACCAAGTTGAATTAACAATTTGTGTCACACTAAGTAACGCAGAGGACATTGAATAAAGGTCAGGAATGCAGTAAGACTTCTAAGAGCAATATTAAGGCCTCATCTTTTTTTGTCCAGTGGCACCAAATTAAACACAACAGGCAGGTAGTTTGGATATAATTTTATGCATCAAGAAGTAAAACAAAAAAAAAAACAAAAAAAAAAGGATTAATTTGTCTTTTCTGGATTATCTATTTGAAGGTCACCAATAATAGGTATGGATTATTCTAATTCGTAATGCAAGATAAATATTGCTCTACATATTCCCTACATCCTTTCATAGCTGATGTATTTAGAAATGTAATAACGAGCCTTTAATAAGAGACGTGCACTCTTAAATAGATGTTATAGGTAGAAAAAAAAATGGTAATAACTTGGCCTATATGCCCCATAGTATTCATGAACCTCAACAATAGCTTACTTAACCTAAAACCATGCTCCATGTTAACCCGTTTTTCCCTAAAGTAATTTAAAGAATGGTTGTGTTTTCATTAATTCACTTCCTCACCAGATTTTTGTGTATTCTGTGTCCATCATGGCAGGACATTCTGTGAGGACTTTGGTAATGCCAACAGCACAAATCTTCTTCTCAACTGCTCCAGAAACCTTCTGCACTTCTGGAATAACTATTTTCTCCAACACCATTCCAAACATTCTGCAACACAAAAAGAAAATAGCATTAACACACACATTTCCACTGGTCTCCTAAATGTACAGTACATTACAGATATGTGCACAGATCAATGACTGTTGTGGGGTAAATTAAAGATTGGAATAGGGCTACAACTAACAATTATTTAGTTTCATAATCAATCTTATCAATCATATTCTCAATTAATTAATTGGCCCAGAAATTGGATGGGAAAATTAGGCTTCTTATGATGACTCTGACATCTTTGATGGTCAAGATCATCATCTGCACAGCCATGTTATTTGTTAACAGTGAAATTACACTTACTTTGGCTGGATGCTGTCAAAAATCTCTTGAAGTGCAATAGCTCCATATTTGACACAATACAAGTTGACAAACACCAAGAAACCTGTGAAAATGAGGAAAACTTTAACATTTGTTTGATATGCTATTGAAAGTTAATGAAAACACAACAGGAACAGATACAACTAACTGATGTCATGTTCTGGTTGTCGGTTAGTACAAGTTGAAAATAATGTCCTCAGTCATTGATACTATTCAACAGATGAAATGGTCCGAGTACAACAATGAGATGATGGAACTCACTCTTGATGAACTTGGTGGTTTTGGAGCTTTGAAGTCTCTGGAAGAGCAAAATGAAGATCTGCTTCCTGTATTGAGTAATAGATTCTCTGGCAAGACAAAAGAGAAAATTATTCAACAAAATAAAACAAATAATTTCACTAATCAAATAACCATAATCAACTTACGAGGGCATGTGCTCTATGATGCTATTGAGGAGGTAAAAACCTTGGTGGTCATTGGCCTTAGACGCAATAAGCTTTTGGAAAACTCCAAGCAAGCCAGGCTAAGGAGAGGAAATCAGTGTGAATACTCTTGTGTTAGCGACAGCAAATAATCATCAACCATCAGTGTGATTACTTACTATTTTATCTGCAGCAGAGGTGGCAATGGAGGCACCTCCTTTCTCCAGGTAAGCCTGAAGCAGGCGCACGAGAGGGGGGATGTTTCCTGTGCGTTCCCAAAGCACAGGCTGCAGCAGGTGAGGGAATAAAGCCATGTAGGAAGAGGGAATCGAGTTGGAGTGCATCTCTAAGAGGAGAGACATCACCTGGAACACGTATGGAAGGAACTCTGTAACAGAGGACACAGGGTGAATTTCTCCACGTCAGCCACCAGCAAAGACTAAGAAAACATCGGAGGTCTGAATCCGAGCACAGAGGGTGATGCACAAGTGTGCATAAGTGTACTTATATTTATCAGTTTATCAGAAAATAATGTGAACGTAACCAAATACACATAAGGAACCAGACCTTTGTTTGAGGATATTCTCTCCATGAACCACTTGAAAATTTAAGTGATTATCCCATATGGTGAAAAGTCATATTGAAATTTTGATATGATTTAAAATTTTTGTGACTGATCATTTTTCCATCTTGTCAGTTTCACAAAAAATATTGAACTTTTTTGGAGGCTATTAACACAATATACTTACCATATACAATATAACTGTAGTGTCCGTAGATTATGATTTATTTTGCACTTTGTCATAATGCAGTTTTATTTGAACATTTTGTGATTAATTGTGCAGCCCTATGCTGATATACATAAAGATTAATAGCTTTAACAAACCTTGGACATCATTCTGAAGGATTTCAGTGAAGACTGGGAAGAGAGCCTCCTCAAAGCTGGAGACAGTCGCGGGGTTGGCTTTACAGGTGATGCGCACAGACAGGCACAGTGACTCAAACAGGTAATGGTTAAAGTGAGGTTTGCTGGGGTTCTGGAAACAGGCGACACATAAAAACTCACCAAATATACATCTTAGTAAAATGTACCTGTATATCAGTAAATAAGAACAATGCATGGATTACCTTGCTGACTAATAGAAGTTTATGAGTAAGCTGACCAATCAGAGTGGGAATATAAGGAACAATGGCCTCCTGCAGCAGGGAGAAGCTGCGCATGATGGCTTTAAAAATGAAAAAAAGAAATAAACAAAGAAAAAGAAAAGGACATGAGACAATTTAAAGTTAATGCGCTGACACTGACTGAGGAAAATTAAGGAAGAGGATTTATTTTAGAAGACCGAGAAGTTTAGATTTACCTTTCATGATGTATTCATTTTCTGCAGATCCAGGGAGAGCGAGTGCTTTGAACAAATTGTTAAGCAACTGTTCAGTAAAAGGTGCCATTTCTGCAGGGGAGATACTGAAAAACAAGCAAAGAAATGTAATGTAGTGTCATCCCAAATGGTCAGGTAGCACTGCTCTTGAACACATGTTGGACTATCCATTTTGGAAAAGAGCAATTACCTCACTTACTGGTAAACATTTTTATGTTTTGTTAAAATAATGTCATACAATGTGGTCTATACATACAAGTCAAACTCTGAGCAGGTGAATATTATCTGCAATCGATCCCAACCAATCAACGCTGGTATGAATTATGAAGGTGGACTGAAGGTCCAGTTCAGAATAAATATTTTAATCCAATGTTTCAATAATAATGATATAAATATGCATCACTCACTGACTTGCTTAATACTCACAGTGTGCTGTTGTTGGGGCCTCTCATAGTGAACAGCCTCTCCAAAGCATGGGCAGCATAAGTGTGCTCAACTGTGCTCTCTGCCTGCAGGTGAGCAATCAGTAGAGGAACTGCCTGCAGCAGCTGCTCCTTCGGAAGCTGAGCAACAGAAAAAAAATGCCTTGGTAATAAATTTCTTTGTTACTGTGTTTTACAAATTAGCAAACTGTGGCAAAATCAAGAGTTCATACCTGGCTTCTGAAGATCATGACATACTTAATAGCATCTGCCTTCAGCACTGGAAACTCATTAACTACAGGGATAAAGCAGAAGCTTGATGTGAGTTTGTGCATGTACCAATTTAAAAAAAGAACTAGTGAAGAGCATCTTTTGATATTTGTATTTTATTTTAAATTTCAGGCCATTATAAACAATAAGCTCTGTAGAGTCACCGAGTCAATTCAAATGCCAACACTAACAAATACAGATGTGTTAGTTAGAATGCATTAAATAATTGAAATTAATTTGCAACAACTAATACAATTCATTATGACATTACTAATGTTTTCAAATTACATACAATACTCAAATTTCCCAAGAGTTACAATAACATTTTAAAGACATGTCTGACAGTAATCTGTAATCTATCTGGCATTTAGCAACTCTTCAGTATATTGAGCTATTAAAGATTCTTACCATTGGGGGACTTTAAGTCTGGGAGGATGTGATTTACAAAGAATTCAGTCAGATTTACCAACTCATTGGCTTGTGTTATTCCATGCTATGAAAAAAGAAATAAAAAGCAAAGAA
The DNA here is from genome assembly GCA_016785285.1 of Brachirus orientalis. Classification (NCBI taxonomy): domain Eukaryota; kingdom Metazoa; phylum Chordata; class Actinopteri; order Pleuronectiformes; family Soleidae; genus Brachirus; species Brachirus orientalis. The sequence continues at coordinate 5,263,874 of JAFBJR010000060.1, forward strand.
AATAATACTGATACACTCAATAATATGGACAAAATCACAAGCTACAATAAACTAAATATTAACCATACCTTCTGTGTCTGGGCTTTAGATGCCAGTGATGTGACCAAATAAATGGCGGCATCTTTGTGTTTCCAGTTCTTGCCAGGGTTCTTGGCATACTCTCCTAGCATTGAGTTCACGTAGCCAGAGAAGATTGCAGTCACTGGCCCCTCAAAAAACTTACACAGGCCTCTCACCAAGTCACATGCTGCCCTGCGACGAGTGTCAATATCTGAGGAGTGATAAAGATATATGTTTAATGACTGCCCACTGAATGGAAAACAATCAAATCAATCAAACTGACTTATTAACTACATGCCATGATAGACACCTTTCATGTCATGTTTTAATATAACGCCTTCATGTTATAAGAATAATTTGGATTTGAAAGGGTGGTAATCATAAGTTATCCAAATCTTTACCAGATCCCTCAAGGTCTCTTCGAATGTATTCCTCAGAGTTATCTTCAAAGGCCTCTTCATCAGCACCTGATCAGGCATAATAGGTATCCTGGTTAATAACACTAAGCCAAAACTGCCTCTGTGTCCAGGAAAGCAGAGCCCAGATTCAGTCTGCTGCTGTTGACATTAACAGTTGCCATGTGATGACTCAAAACTTGAACAAAACTTTAACTTACTTCTGAACTCCATGTTAGGCACAATGACCTTCTCACAAATGCTAGTGAGAATATTCTGGTCCTCAAATAGATGTTTGTAGTGTGGCCTTTCACAGACAGAAGCCAAGAACTGAATAGCATTGCTTACAAGCTGTAACAAAGATGGGGTATACAGTAAGGTCAGGGAAAGTAAACTTAGAAGTGAATACAAAAAGAAAGCAGCATTCTCACCAAGTCATATTTGACTTCCTGTCCAGTTGAAACTAAAAGGTTCCAGATAGCAGTGACAAAGCGGGGAAGGTATGGCTGAAATTCCTCATCATACTTCTGAGCGTAAAGAGCAGCATTGTCGCAGATCTGAGACTTGAGGTGCTCCAAAAGACCTGCTTCCTGCTCGTCCTAATAACAAAGAATTGCTTTTAAGTAAAGCAGATTTCACAAAATACAGTGCAAAAGAAGTAAAGAAATACAACTCACATCAGTTTGTAAAAGCTTATTATCCAACGTTAGTAGGCCATGGAAATTGGACATCCAGGTTTCCATGTTGTCTTCAAAAAACTCTGGAAGGTCCTGTAAAATAATGCATAGTACATCCTTGATTTTGGAATAAGTAAATTTGAATCAATTTATAAGAAAAAAATAAGTTGACCTAAGCTCTATACAAAGCATACACAACACAAAATGTACTTAATAATAATAATAATAATAATAATAATAATACTGTGCAGTTGCTTTGGAATCAACTAAATTACTATAGTTTATTCAAATTTATCTTGACATTGTGATAATTACACTGTTAAAAATGTATGTACATTTTTATCCTATTGTGTGTATTATCTGCAAACACAGGAGGTGGTATATGATGAGCTGCCATATTCTGGGAAAAAGATTAGTCCAGGAAAAGGAACACCAAGCTGAGACCAAAGTAAACTCACCTGGAAGTTAAGACTGTAAAAAAGCTTGGAGATGAGTGTGAGGGAGGAGAAGAGAACCTTCAAGGCACTGACATCTGTAGCATGAGTCTGACATAACTCAATAGTGGCCTACAACAAATAAGAGAAAATTAATAAATAGTATAAAAATATGATAACATTAGAAAATAATGACTGTCAAAGATTTTATAACGCTATTAAAAGAGGATTACTTTTAGCAGCTGTGGTAAATGGACTAAAAGACTTTACAAACCTTGAACAGTTCTGTCAGAGGCTGAGCAAATGTGTCCAGTACTAATTTTATCTCTGTCCAAAGCTCATTTGATTTGAACTCATGGCGGTACCTTGAAAAGCAAAAGGCAAAGAATCTTTGAAAATATCAGCATACAAATATTTGTAACAATAATATTAAAACTCTAAATAGTGAGATCAACCTTTTGAAGAGAGAGTGTGCAGTGCGAAGCACTCCATTGATGATGTGGAAGTCTCCACTTCTAAAGCGGGTCACCATCTCAGTTAAAAGGTCAGGCCACTTCAGAGGAAAATCTTCCCTTCCTATGATACTGATGGCATCACTCAACTGCGGAGATGCATAGCATAGTTGGTTTCGCATCCTCCCTTAAAACCGATGAATGTATTAACTGAAATGTAAGGAACTACCTGTTTTTGAATCTGTTCGGGGCTGCTCAGCATCAAATTTACAATGTTTGCTTTGATCGCTGATCGGTCTGGATCTGAGATTTTATTTGGTTCATCTTCAACCTTTAGCAAAACAGAACAAAAGAATTTTAGTATATACTGAGTGGGACAAACTGCAATTTGACAAGAATAACGTATTCAGCTATGAATAAACACATGTCATAAACTGAACGGTCTGCCTGACACAGGGCTAAAAGAGCAAATGACTGTATTATGTATACAATATGGTGCAAGTGTGAATGCAAAAGCATCATTAAATGCTAACAGACCAGAAGATGGATTGTACTTATGACACACAACTGACCCGAGATGACATGCCTTTTTTGGTAATAGATTCTTTGTAAGTGAAGAGTTGAAAAGACAAAGTGTATTCTGTTGTAAGATGTAATAACTGATATGAACTGTGGTTTATTTCAATCTGGACTTAAGAAACGAGCAGAATCAATAACATTTAAACTTTAAACAAAGACTCACAATGCGCCAGTTTCTTTTGATGTAGTTCTTGAAGGTAACAGCAGCACAGACACGGATCACACTGTCCTGTGACTTCTCCAGCAGTGTTAATAGTAATATTGGGTAATTCTGATGTCCCTCCACAGATTCAAGAAACTTTTCAGCTAAGAAGGGAAAAAAGATAAATGGAATACACATGATCAAGATCATCTAGTAATGCATAAATTGGTAAGTCAGAACCATATACTTTTGCATTACAGCAGTGTTTGGACAGCAGGCAAATAGGATTTTATTTTTTTGGTCAAATCACATTTTCAGGAAGACTGCAATCACTGCAAGTGATCAAATAAGATATGTGTTTCACAGCATAATTAAACTATCTGCATGGGTCACTTAACAATGTAGGCATCGCCAAATTTGTGGCACGGTTTGCAAACGCAGATGTAGGTGTATGTAGGTGCATGTAGGTGCATCAAGTCACTTTCCAAACAAACAGGTCCAGGTGCAGACCACCTTCATCACTAGGGTTGCAAAATCCATGAGTTTTCAAAGCTGGTAACTTTCCATGGAAATGAATGGGAATAAACTAGAAATGTTCAAATTCAAAAATTGGGAACATAAATATAGTTGTAAAAAAACAAATATATTGTAGCATACTCTTGGCTAAAACAATCAGATTTGGTGTGAATACATGTTATTCCTCAATCACAGAGACATAGCACACTACTTACTGCAGGGCTATTGAGGTCACACCCCCTGCATGCATAGTGCATTCCTCCATCATATGCACAATGATTTGTAGAATTCTGAACTACTAAAGCTACTTTCCTGAACACTCAACACAGAGACAGACTATGAGGCCACACATTTGAGCCAAAGGACTACTGTACCTAAAGTGAAGTAAGTTTTGATATTATGAGGTAGATGATATTTCATCTATAGTGTTAAAGTTTAACTAGCAGCTATTAAATCAAAATGTATTGCTAGCTTACTGGTAAACTAGATGAACTTACTGGTAAACTAACATGATTTCATTAAGGAAGCTAACCTATAATGGTGCTAGCTACTGCAAATGTTAACTGGAAATTTAACGCTAAACTCAATAAAGAAAAACTCAGCAACACATTGTAATATTGTGTGATGTAGTGAGGGCCAGATTAAGCATGAGTGAACATTTCCAGACCAACTCAAACGACAATTTGAAATACAATTTTACCAATCAGGGTGTTCAGAGTCAGGCTAGGTTTCCTTTAAAATATATTTAAACTTTTGAATACATTTTAAGATTTCAGTAAAATAAATGTGCATTTATGTGTTTCCATCAACTGCTGTAAAGCAAAAATTGGGAACTCGTTCACAGATATAAGCAGTGGTTGGGACCACAGAAAGATAAGGTGCAACTTGATAACGTATATAAACAGCATCAACCTGGACGTCTGACATTTGGGTCGGGGTCCAGTGTTTTCCTGAGGAACTCGGTCAAGGTTTGTAGGTTAGCATCATTCAGTTCCATGCTTGTACCTGTGGGCGTAAAAAGCAAAACAGCTGAAGAAAGTTGTGTGTCTCGTGTCATGATTTCACTTTATCAGAACGCCGAGTAAAACTGAACAAAAACTGTATTTACAAAAAAAAATGTGTACTACTTAATGCAACCTTACGCTCCTTAAAAGTCCTAGATGTGCGCCAAATTTAATTATTTAAATATTTATCATTGGGTTTAAACAAGTCAACGCTATTCTCTTTATACTGTGTTCCCAGCGCTCAGCTAGTTTCACTCATTCATCCACAAGTATGTTATTTACTTTAGCTTGTTAGCGGCCAGCTATCATAGCCACACTGATATTAGCAACCGCTGTCTGTCTAATCCCTGAGCTAGCCGGCTAATGGGGCACTGTAAGTTAAACACAGACATTTAGTAGTCAGGAAAACACATGGAAACTAAACCGTACGTTGAGTTAAACGTTTAATTAAACTGGATGTACTTAAATTCTCATTTGTCATGAATGAGCAACGGGGGACACAAAACTGCCTAAAGCAGCATGGAAAGCAATAACCCAGTTCCAGTGAATAGTCCGGTCCAGAGCCCGGCTGCCACTGTTAGCGCGAGCTTGCTAACGTTATCATTGCTAACCACAAACTTAGCTAATACCACAGCACTGCGTGTTTACTCACATAGTACGAGACTATGATCCACTCATAAAGTCTTAATCTCGGACTAATCTTGAAAAAGGCAATGGGACCTCTGATTCTTACCAATGCAGGGAGTTTGAGTCGTGGTAGGATGGGAAGGCACTACAGTCTACAGACCGAACAGACGTGCTCACGGTGCCAGCTTTCAAAAGTCTGGAGCAAAAGGAACTGCGCGGTCATGACACTGCGCATGCGCACATGTAAGGCGAAGGCTGGAAGGCACACCCCTTGTCATTCACGTGTCACTTTATTAGGTACACCTCTTCAGCAGAGAGACAAGATCGATCCAGTAACAAAAACTCTGTTTAGTGCAAGCAGTACAGTATATGGCCCAGTGATAAGAGGTGCATGAGATGAAGGGGGGCAGGCCTATGATCACCACTCCATTTCCCACCTGCCCTTCTGGGTGTTGTTGTAAAGTTGGATGTTTCTGTGGACAAAAGACCTCCTCAGTCTGTCTGTTGAGCATGACAGTGCTTTTCTGTCTGATGTAGGTGTTGTATAGTGGGCGATGGTCAGCATTTGAGTCAGTTTCTCTGCAGTTGTCAGAGTCTCTAGCTCAAAGCCAACTACAGAGCCAGCTTTCATTACCAGCCTTTTCAGAAGCCTAGCATCCCCCTTTTTATGCTGCCACCCCAGCATCCCACTGCAAAAAAGAGGACAATGACAACAACAGACCAGTAGACTGGTATTAATAGGCAGCGATGCATTAACAACTAATGCAGCTCACAATTCTTCTCATCCTCCCCTCTCCTCAGTCTCCATCTCAGATTTGGTTTTCTGTTGTCATAGTGAGGTCTTACTAACAGAGGCTTTAATTTCATGATGGAAAGGTAACAGTAACCCAAATTTGGACATTTTCACAGAAATGTAGTCGAGAATTCTGAGCCAGCAGAGGACATGCAGTTGCCTTTAGCGTGTGTTCCAGCTATCTTGCCTGCCTTTGACCTGCCCTCTCAATTTATTTCCTATAGGAGAAAAAAAAATGCACAAAATATTAAAAGAAAAAAGTATACATTCTCTATTTTTGTCTTGTGAGTGTTCTTTACAAGTCACAGGCATTATGTTATAGTACTAGAAGCCTAAATAAGTGAATAAAGAGAAACTGAACTGGTCACATTTTAATTGTGAAAGCATGAGGGCATCCATCACAAAATGTCTTCACAAGAATGTATTTGGGACAGTATATCTGAAATGTTACACAAAAAACAGCTTCAACACTGAAGGCATCTTACAAACACATATCAAACGACAATACAAAGTGAACACTTTTAGTGAGCTTAACCGTCTTCCTGTCTCACAGGTTTGGGAACAGAGGCTCAGAATATGAACATGCTACAGGTTGTGCATCTGACGGATGTTTAGGGTATCTCGCAGCATCAGGTCACGGAGTCGCCAAAGCGCATCAGCCATAGTCTTGTGTGCCCCCTTACTCTTCAGCCAATGGGATGGTAGTCTGCTCTCTTGCTCTTTTGTCAGGCGTACATCTTGTTTTTTAACTGAAACAGTTAAAAAAAAAAGATAAACATTCAAGCTGCAATATGCAACATATTGCATCATATCAAAACTAAAAATACAATTTAAAAACATAGTCCAGTACAAATGTCCCAAATGTCTCTCATACTATACTTGTGTTTCTATCAGGTCTATTTGTTAGAAGCAGTTGCATTCAAGTGCCACAGGAAAGACCAGACAAAAATTTGTGTTTGTATAGGGTTGTTTGCTGCATTGACAAGACAAACCAATTTGAACGCTCCCCCACTGTATGAGTTACACTTGCACACACCTTTATACACAAGCCATGCAATAACAGCTATAAGTAGTTAAAAGCATCAAACTGAAGCCAAGTCAAATGGAGAGTCAAGACAAGGTTCAGTCAAGGGGGAGATAAGATGAGAATTAATACGAGTCTCGTGTTTCCTTGATAGAGAATTTATTGAACTTTTGAATAAACTATCAACAAAATGAAATGGATAGTGGGCAATCACATTTCATTGCATATGTCTTGCTCTTCAGAGATCATCACATAGAGATGTAGCAAAAGCACAAAATTCACCTGATAGAGCTTGGTCCCACTTGCTAATGGTAGATGACTCTGCAGAAAGACCCTCAATGTATCTGAGATATGCCTCAGAGTGAAGCAGCCGCTGAGTCTTGGCTGGTGGGGACACAAACACTGGGGTGGTTGGCTGCTGGAGCAAAGGTTGTCCCATCAGGCCTTGTCCTGGATATGGTGGTGGAGCTTGCTGTCCCGAACCCAGTAAACCAATCTAATAATAATGATATCAAATAATTATTTTCTGATACAGACTGTGAATCACATTGGATTGCATTTTCATTAACATAATGATTTGCTTAAACCCCAAATTTGCAAGTGTTGTGTGTGCCCACAAGAGTACATGGACTGTGGATTAGGGCTTCAACGACCAGATTTAAATGGTCTGCAACTACTCAAAATTTGATAAAACAGAAAAACAACACATTCACTTTCATTTTGCCAAAACAAAATGAAAGTGAATTAGCAGTTACACGTAATGTTGTTTGCACAGATGTCTTCTTACACAGCTTCATAGATTACCTGCGATCCATGAACATTTCCTGGTGCAGGACTTCCCATGCCAGTGACACCTGTGGTATTCAACGTCAAAAAGTGGAGCAGTCAATTTCATTCTGATTTATATTATATCTTTTACATTACAAATACTACATTCCAGGTGTTACACTTAAGCTGTCTTTTTTTCTACATGTAACACAATTGTCAAAATGTCAATTATAAATATTTTAATTTAACAGTTTTGCTTATTCATTTCAGTGACACATTACCAGCAGGCTGACTGCTAATGACCCAGTTGAGGTTAGAGGCCCACAACTGAGTGGTTATCAACTTAAGTGCTCAGCCTATAGGTACAGGTATCCCCTCCAAAAAGTCAGATTGGTAGACAGGAAGCAACTGCGAAGCAGGTGGAGTGGCAGTGGTAGCACTCTTACCAAAGTATGGCATTCCATGGAACCCAGGCATAACAGGAAGAAGATGTTGGGGAAAAACAGGCACCCCCATGTGATGTGGTGGTTTGTCAGTCATACTAACCATGCCTTTAACATGGGCCTGCTGGGGCATCATAGCTGACCTATATGCACCCATCATATCTTCTATGGAGGGGACAGTAGTCACACAAAACAGCAACATGCATCAGTCGAACATGCATCACTACCAAACTACCATGCATTACTAGCATGCATTACTATGTTATATACTATCAACAGATAATTTTGAATACGAATAAAGGCCACACAGAACAAAAATGCATGATAAAAACAATACTGTGCACATGCACTACGCCCAAGCATCAAATACTGATACATGGAGTCTATTAAGATGTTAAAGATTATTAAAATAAATAGTAATAAACAACAAAAAAGGTTTGGTTTTATCAGTTACATGAAATGTTAGAGAAAACAAAATCAAATCACAATGCTGCAACATTATATACATGCTGCCATGAGTGTGATTAGAAATTTTAATTTTAACGGTGAATAAATCTAGCAGTTCAGCTTCGTATTCCAGCCATCTACTGTAAACTGGACAGCCATCTGCATCTATGAGGGGTTACCTGACACAGGCGTCATGCTGGGATTTAGCATCCCCATGGGGGTTGGGGGAGGCACCACCCCCATCAGTGCCCCTACTGGGGTACCTGCTCTAGGGAACGTCTGATGATGGGCCCGCTCACGTTCCTGCTGCTCTGCCACTTTTGCTGCTCTCTCTGCAACACAGGTGCAACATTAAACTTTCAGTATTTATGAAAAACATGATAACTAAGGTTTTTCGCACCTTCATACTCTGCTTTCCTCGTACTCTCTAGGTTCCTCCACTCTGTGCCAACGAGGCGGCTTAGATCCCCAAAGGAGAAGTCTGGGTGCTGGGCTTTGATGACAGCACGCATCTCACTGCTGAACAGGATATAGCCACTCATGTTGATCTTTCGCTTTGAGCCTTCCTTCTTTGAGAGGCCTTTTATGGATTTTGGTGTGGACTGCAAAAAAATACATATACACACACACAGGAGCCATTTAGAAAATGCTGCCATGTAGATAATGACTTATTAATTTAAAGGAGAATTTTACATTTGTAAAAAAATATGTCCACCCTGACCTGCGGAGGAGTGTAAGGCATGATATCCATGTCACTAGACATTGAAGACTGCATCTGGGGAAGAGAGTGGTCCCCGAGCTCGCCATCATCATCCCCAAGGTCCTCTAGTTCCTCATCTGTCATGTCAGCAAACTTAGCCTCCAGTTCCTCAATTTTTCTGTCCAGCAGTGGTGATGGCTCCTTCTGAGGCACGATGAGTTTTCTGTAAGAACATAATACTGGGTAATTTCGCTGAATTTTCAAAACAAATATTTTTAAAAGATCTTGCTGCCATAATTTTAATTATTATTTGATTAAAGCGGAAAGTACAAATAAAACAAATGTACAGGTTGTTCACCTAAAGTAGTAGATTTCGTCCTCGACAACCTTCCCAGAGAGTGAAAAGCGCTTGAGCCCCTTGAATTTCTTCATCTGCTTCTCACTGTCAATGTAGCGACTCTCACAGAGAAGAATGTTCTCTTCAGGGACTTCAGTTGGTCGGCATGAAAGGTACTCTTTGAAGGATGACACTACACACTTTCCTGTTAAACAAATTTGTTTCCATGAATGAAACACTAATTGTATTTTGTGGATACCATTTTTCGGTATTCAGTTTGACCTGATATAATTTAAGGAGGGTACCGATGATGCAGGTCATGGGACACGTCTCCTCCAGGTTGCTGAGAAACACTTCCTTCTTATAGAACATCTTTGTGGGTTCATGCTCCGTTTCTTCTGGATGGATGAATATGGGGCCGAAGAAATAGCCTGCTCCATCACGCATCCACATTTTCTCAATCCTGTTCAATCCCAACCAACACACAACACACTTGTACTGTATGCCCTTGTTCAAAGATGCCTGTATGCCATAATTTCCAACCATACAAAATTATAGACATGATTCATGGGAAGACACAAATATTTCCCATATTTTGAATTTAATTGAATTTATGACTTTAACTGACATCATACTTATAAAAAGTTAAAAAAAAAAGGCAGGCATTCATTTAGACTCAACTACACAGTACAAGTAACCATTTTAATATACTCCAAATATGTTTGGCATTTAAAAGCAGTGGCTCTACCTGCCCACTCGGTGGCGCACTAGTCCATGAGAACCAATATAGACACAGTCTCCCACTTTAAGCCAGAGGTTGTTGTAGCAGAGCTGCTCATAGTACTGACATCCAGGGTCTGCATTGGCCATATCCATTGGAACATCCTCCCTCTCCTATAGACACAAGTTGGTATCTTAAAAGTAATTTGCAATTCTACATGTATTAATTAAATTTAGTAGAAATTACCAAGTAGCATTTACCTTGTCTACTATACCATCAATCATTTTACTTTCATCAACAATCTCTGGTGGCTTCTCCTCTTGTTTGAGGGCAAACATAGATGCGACGCGGACTACAGGTAGGGGTACCTCTCTGGGAACCAACCGAACAGAGCTCAGGGGCATGGCCCACAACTTGATCTTCTTGAAGGACTTGGATTTGGCAGAGTAGCGTGATTCACAAACATATACATCCTCTGCTCTAAAGCCTTCTGGGTGAAGTTTGAAATATTCCTTTAACAGAATAAACCATAAAGATTTGGTCAGTATTCACTCTCAAAATGCTATGGCTACTATTATACACTGCGGATGGCCAATCAAGCATTTACCTTCACAAACATGACCACACATTTTCCCAGGATCTTACTGACTGGAGCTTTGTTGTAATAGTCACTCTTAAAGACTTCCTTCTCCAGGAACTTTCTTGTAGCAAGGTGAAATGTTTCATTTGGTCTGTAGAACCAGCATCCATACAGCCATTTCTCACCTGCATTTATTAGAGATGGGGGAAAAACTGACTTAATTAGATCTGATCTTCATAAAGATTATGCCTTACTAGAGCAAATACTCCTTTTTAATAAAAAAAAAATACTGGAAAAAAATACACAGCCTTTCCTATAAACACATAGACTATTTCTAAAAAAATATATGTAGTCTTTCAGTTTCCTCTAGCTAAATTATAAATCTTGAGGCTTTTACATGGGACTCCAAATACTTATGAGAGGTGTCAGGTCTGGTTACTACTTGTATAAACTCAGATTATTTTAAGATGTGTGCAATAAACTGACCAATATCATCTTCCCAAAGGCGTTCAATGTAGATGATATGGGGCTGGAGGTTGGGCTCTGCAGGCTCCACATACACGTAGTCTCCCACATGGTACATACTGTCCTTGAAGCTGCAGTCCTGGCTGTATGTGCGCTGCAGGTTAGACTGCCATGATCCACCAGCTGAGTCATCCCTCTTTTCAGCTTCTAGGAATTCACAATACACTCTAGCAAGCAAATCCACAGTATATACATACAAAGCAGCACATTCTATGGTGGGTTGAAATATTAATTCACTGAGAATTTTAACAAACATTTAAGAGCATACCCCTTTTCTCCTCTTCCCTCTTGATATTGTCCTCCTCAAACTCCTTGGGTAGCTTCTCTTTCTTCTCCTTCTCCACATCACTATGCAAGTGTTTGGAGGTATAGCTGAGAGCAGGAGACATCAAGATCTCTCCATTCTTACACAGCTCATCTCTGATCCGGATGAAAAACTGCTGCAGCTCCACAGCATCTTCAAAGATCTCAGAGTCAGTCCTAAAATAAACAAAGGGTGTAACACTAACTCTACCATTCTTTTATTACAATAATCATGCAATATGACTACTCTGAGGTGATTCAATTATTTTAATTGATCTGGGATGCAAACCAGCACCTCACCTATTCAATCGTCTGGCCTTTTCCAGCACTTCAAACATGTGATCCTGAAATACATCCAACCTCTTATAATGTCCTCGGTCTACATGCCTACGGATTATCTCGAAATTGAGTTGTGGCTTCTCTGGGTTTGCAGGATCTAGAGCAGGAATCTCAGCAAGTGAATCACTGTAGCAACGGCCCTCGTCATCTTGGTGACTGTGCACAGAAACAAAGAGGCTGCGGATGAGTTCCTGGATGAGGCGAGGCACATCAGGCACATGAGCATCATCTCCACCTTCCAGGTCACGCCTCGTTTCTAAAAGCACCCTGTGCAGCACCAGGGCATCTCGGTAAATTAAAGACTCGGGTTCATTGTAAGTACAGGCATTGTTGAACATGAGCACAAAGTCCTCGACTAGTGCATCCACATCTTGGTACTTATTAGCCAACATGTGGCTCTTGATCTTCTCCATGTCCACAGGTTTCTTGATAGCTATGTAATAGTCAGGTAGCTCGGCACGAGACGGCAGGCGCAGGAAGATTGTGCTGAGACGACGGCCTCGTTTATCTGTGTAGTTCTTGACAGCCTCATAAAGCTCATTCAGCTTTTGCTGTAAGGGTGTTAGATACTTGGACTTCTTCAGTGTAATGCTATTCTTTCCTGCATTTAAATAAAGTGTATGTGTGTTATTAGTAGCCAAATACTCTGTGTACTGACACTGAATACTTTGTTTGCGTTCATTTAAAATTAAGTAAAACTGAGTGGCATACTTATTTTCAACTTGGGGGACATGGTATCATCATCATCAGTCACTGGTCCAAGGTCTCTGCGTCTGTCTTCCATAATCTTCTCTAAGATGTCTGCATCATTGTAGACCTTTGAAAAAATAAATACCTGGCTAATGTAATCCAAATTGTACTTTTACATTCAAAGTGTATCAAATATACTAAGGAACATTGTGGAATGAAAAATTAGACCTTACCTGGGAACCTTCCTCATTGTAATGCCGTGCATTGCGGAACATCAGCTTCATATGTTCCACCATTGAATCTTCGGTCATGTACTTGTCCGAACGGATGTTGTACTCAATGGTCCTGAGGTCCATTGGCTCCAGGATGACCTTATAGTAATCGGGGTAGTCCTTCTTCGAGGGCTTGACCATGAAAAGGTCACACAATCTACGACCAGTACCAGCTTGTCGCGCCTCAGTCACTGCAGCTAAAAGAGCTTTCATTCGGTTTTTCTTTGTATTCTTTTTGTGACTGGAAAAACACAGCAAGTCAACTGTCACTCTCCTACCCCCAAGGTTAAAAAAAAACAACGCAATTAACGACTGTTAGTTGGTGGTGGGTAAAATGTGACAAAGTGCACCTTTTTCTTTTAGTACTACTGGTGTCAGACGTGGCAGAAGAGAGCATGCTGTCTCCATCATCATCATCTCTCTGTAAAAGCTCCTTTCTCTTTATCTAAACAAATAACAGGCAATACACAACTCTAATCATTACACTGGCATTTGAAAAAATGTCGTCAGCAAAAACTTCTTATGAACGTGTTCGTGCACAAACTAGAGCCCTCAGCAAATGTCCAAAAGAAAAACTAACACAGAAGTGCAACAGTGACAAGTAAAGGTTGGCACTGACCTGTTGAATGTGTTGGAGCTTGAGCGCACGCTTGTAGATGGAGGAGTGAGGAACATTGTAACGTTTGGCATTCTCTAACATGAGCGTCAGATCAGAGTTGATGTGCTCAACATTCACATATTCATTGTTCTTCATCTTGTTCCTGTGGGGAATTTACGGGCTCTCACATTTGGATAGGAGAGCACAGAAATACTGTACTGTACAGTGAAAGTGTGTGATGCCGTAGGGGTAGAAAATAAAAAGAGAGAATGTTGGTGAAAGAAAAAAAAAACAAGTAAATCAATGATGAAAACAAGAGCAAATTCTTCTCTTTTCTTGTTGGAAAACCAAATCTTGAAACACCTTAGTACATATGAGTTTTAGAAATAGCCATTAATCTCCCGAGTCAATTTTATATTTTGTTATATTAATTTATTTTAGCAAGTTCCCTTTTGAAATAAATAAATAAATTTTAAAAAAGATTGAAATTCCCGGTAAAGAGATAAAAATGTCCCAGAGGTACCTGCAGCCTCACAGCCTCTTCTCTACATTTTTTCCTCATCTATTTTACATAAAGTCTAAGCTTTTCTGTGTGTTTTTGCATTAATGTATGTCATTTTCAGGACAAGGAAACAAAAGGCAAAAGGTGGGAGCAGGTACAGTTAGTCACGAGTGAACTGTGCACACTGAGGGTTTTTATATCATTATAGTGTTTGAGGACAAGTTATGCTAATTATGGCTCTGGTGTATCATCAAGTCATACTTTTAAGACTTGCCTAAAAATTCAAAACAGAAGACTGGAGAGAAACTGTTCCATTCTTTGTTTCTTTCACAGTTTCTCAGTCACTATATTTGTTAATGATGATACTGATACTGGTAAAATCAGGACAGCTGTTTTCGTGCCCTACTTGATCTGATGGAGGCAAACAGGTTGGTTAATCCGGTGGTAGTAGTTAGGGAAGTCCTTCCTGGAGGGCAGCTGTAGAAAAGGCTCAGAGATGAGCTGGCCCTGGCTGTTCCTGGCACCTCGCACAGCTTCGTACAGCTGGAAGATCGGGTTACTCATGTCCATGTTAGACGTCATGCTCTCTGCCTCAGACTCGCCCTCATCATAGTGAACAGACCCTGAGAAATATGGGAGGAATGACACCGCAATTACAAATTAATTGCACAGCGCATCTTAATCAATGCCTCGTGGTAGCACGTTTCATATTGAGATAAAGATGTACCGGAGAGTATGCCTTCCTCATCACTTTCATACTGAAGAGCCATAGTAATAGCTGAGAGACGGTCTCCCTGGGCAGACCTCCTATTCCTGGCCAGACAGACAGAAAAGAAGTAAAAGTATTTTTAAAAAATGTAATTATTTTATTCCACATTACTTTTGCTGTAGTTTTTACTTTACCTGATGCGAATGCTGGACTTGATTGGCTCTCCATGTTCCATCTCAGACTTCTTTTGTGCAAAAATCTTTTTAATGGTGTTTGCATCCTGGAACATGTAAGTTTGCCATAAGTATGTATTTCCAATATATACAGTATACTATGTAATGTATCTTATTCTCAATTACAGAGTCACCTTAAACACCTGTGATCCAGGCTCATTGTAAGTTTTGGCATTCTTGACCAGCAGATCTATGTCTTTGGCCATGGCATTAACACTCCTGTATTGACCCAACTAATAACATCCATTTAAAAATTGCAAATGATGCAGAGATGAAATTAAATAATTATGCAGACTGAATGTTGGAAGTGTAATAGCATACCTGAATTTTTTGGGCAATAATTTTCAGATCAATCGGTTCCTTAATGATGGCATAATAGTCTGGGTATTGCTACAAGGAAAAAAAGCAAACTACGCATCAAAACCACGTCATTCCATTCACTGATAATGGCTAACATCTGATACGGAACATGCTCGTACCATTTTGGAGGGAAGCTTCTGGAAGAGCTCGCTCACCAGATGACCACTAGGCTCGGTGTAAGACACCACAGCATCAAGGAGCTGCTCAAGAACATCTTTCAGGCAGGTAGGTGCACTCTGCATTAAACAAGCACAAACACCACAAACATTTAATGGTGCATAACTAAGAATTTAAGTTCAGCTATCCCAAAACTTTTAACATCAGTGGTTGTGTGGTTAGACCTTTTAAGGTCCAGTGCATAATATTTAGGAGGGTTTATTGGCAGATATTGAATCCCCATATGTATGTATTATACATATGTATAAGGGTATAATCACTCTAAAAAATAATAATTTGCTGTTTCTTGTAGCTTTAGAATAAGCGTTAAGCACTTTAGGCGAAGGCCTTGCTTCACATATGGCTTTTTTTTAACAGTAGCCCTGTGCATTTTGTGTTTCGAAGCAGCAGCTTACTACACAAACAAAAATTAAATCTTCCTGGAATGCAAATAAGGCCACCATAGTTCCATCAAGAAAAAGAGGGGTGATCCTCCATCAGATGTCACTAATTTTTACAAACTGGACCTTTAAAAATTACATATTACACAGCATATATATATATATATGGACATAGAAGCACACAACATGCAGGCATTATCAGACGATTAGTTTCATGGACTTTTTTACTATAGGTCATGATGGTGTGTAAAGAAACGGAGATGACTTTGGTAACATAAATTTCTGTTTTGACAAACACTACTAAACACTGTAAAAATACTGAGTTGATTCAACAAAATAACAGTATTACCAATTCTAGCACAAAGATGGCACTTATAGCCACTATGTGCTAAATGAAATCATAAACCATGATAAATGAGTGTCACCTCATCTTCAGTGGTCCCTGCAGGATTGTCTTGTGCATCGTACCCATCATCATCATCCTCATCATATTCCCCTCGCTGAACAAATTCATTTTTGGTCCGCAGGTAAAGGTCCCACAGTTTACAGGCTGCCCTGTACTCGGGACTCTCAGACTACGCACAAGCAACATAGATTACATTCATTTTCAGTGTCATGCACAAACAGCCCTGTATATTTTTATTGTCCATATACAAACATAGAAATGTTGACTTTTACATATTCACTTTTACCTTGTAATACATTTTAGCGTTATTAAATAACAGCTGAAAGTCACTGGTGAGTTGTTCGACATCATCATACTCCTCCATCTTCAATTTCTGCTGGATTTTCATCATGTCAATCGGCTGAGATACCACATGGTAGTAGTCTGGTTGATTCCTGTGAGAATTGTAGACTTGTGAATTTTCTGTGCCAATATTACAGGAATTTCTGTATGCATTGATAGGCACATATCTAATACCCACTTCTCACCTGCGTTTAGGAGCTCTGATAAACAGCTCACACAACATCCTGCCCTGGTCATCCTTATAATCTCTGATTGTGTTGTACAGTTCATGACAAACAGCAATCTACAAAGCAAGGAATCAACACTGAAAAACACCCACATCCTCTCCCTTGTCAACTGCTTCATCATTCTACATGGCAGCATAAAACTGGCAGTGTGGTTTAAAAGACAGTAACTCAAATTTGTAAAATTACAGGATCCACAGTTGGTATGTTTGAGGTCCTTCTCCTCTTTCTCCCAATTGAAGACACTAAGGGTGAAGTTTGGTTATCGTCAAAATCTCCTCCACTCACACTGCTAGAGGGGGAAGTCGTCCGTCTCCTTTTCAAGGCCATGACGAACTCTTGAGGTAAAGATAAATTGCAAAAAAATTAACAGGTATCAAACTTTTCCAATATTTTCCAACACAATTCAAATAATACATAGGTGGCTTTAACACAGCATGGTGAAAGTGACCCAATTCTGATCTTTTCCTCCCATGTGGCACATGACAGTGTACGCAGGGCACATGGATTCAGATATCATCAGATTAGATTCAGGTCTCTGTCATAAGTGGAAATAAATCAGATACAAATCAGATGTGTGCATTTGCATCTACAATCTAAGCAGACAGCTATCAAAGCAACTTGTGCATCAAAAGAAGGTGGATGATGTCGTAAACAGACATGTACACTATTTACGATCACAAGACCCTCCCTCAACAGTGCAATGGAAGGCGAGGACTCAAACCAGTGGAGGTTTCATGCCTTTTAAGCCTTCCGCTGCCACTTCCTTTTTGGCCTATTAACCACTTCCAGGTCAGTAGCCAAGCCCGCCCTATGGTTTGTGCCCCCGGGTGTTAACCAGTGCAAATGCAGATTTCAGATACGAGTCATTTTTGAAAGACAATTTAAGCAGGTCCTCCAAAAGAAAAATTAGATCGAGATAAAATATCAGATTTGGGCATCAAGCGTAAATGCAGCCACAGAGACTCAATGTATCATCAACCAGTTGTAGTGACAACAACTGGTGCCACATGATATAGAGTTGATCCTGATTTTAAACTGTAACCACTATATAGTGTGCATTTTATTAATATTTTCAGCTGAAAGATGAACTTCTGTGTCCTACTGAATCCACACAGGGTGTAGTCATACTGTATTGCTACAAGTCAGAACCCATGTACATTAGACTGCTTTTTTATTTATTTATTAATTGTTATTGTTTAAATGGGAATTGGGAATTAGTATTATTGTGACAATGTAGTTGTCTAAATGCTATTGGGTTTTTTAATTGCACAGATTCCCCTAAGAAAGTTGTGGGTTCTTTGAATGTATTGAGAAACTTATTCAGAATTAGTATGTTAGTATGTTAAACCAATTAGACATGGATAGACAGCGTTGAGCACACTGCTTGTTTGTAGGAAATGGAAGAGTCAGAACACTATCTGCACATTGTGTTGATGTGAACACAGGCGGCAGAAAAATAATGCCTCAATATAAAACATCAATATCTAACTGCGCACTACTGTATATTTAGAATATTTTAGATGTTCATCACACTGTCACACTACCCTTTACAGAACGTATAAGCCCAACTGTATAGATGATGTTTAATATATGATGTGGCAAATCAGCAGTTATGGTAATATTTCAAAAGTAAGAAATTAATTGACATTTTTAGTCGACCTTTAAACACCAAGTTTTCTCCGCTGTCACAGTTCACATCGAAACAATGCATACGTGCATCACATTTCAGTTCTACCATCTCCAAACAGGCTGTGTAGCACAACAATACATTAGTTTCAAATTCAAATGACAGAACAAAACAACACAATTAGCAAATCTGCAAATGGCTACAGATGAATTGATTTTTTTTCCCCCAATTGTACTGCATTTTATATTAGTTAAAATCATTTAATACATACATGTCAGGAACCATTTATATCCAAAAGTTCTCATCCTTTTAAATCTATAACAGTAAATATTGACCAGAAGCTCTAATTCAGAAATGACATTGCAACTCAAATTGCATTATATGTCGGAGAAATTGCAATTTGATATTTTATTATCCATTAGAGAAACATAAAAATTATTTTAATCATTTGTAATGCTGTTAATTTAGGGCAGCTGTGGCCTTTGGTGCGGGTCTAATACATTTGTTAAGCACTGTGTATTACATTTTTAGAGAAAATGATCAAATTTGTCTTCTTTTATTTTCTGCATCTTGACTCAAACCTATCATGTCACATTTCGATTTAACATCTATATTAACGCTTTTTTCACAAAATAGTCAAAAAGGAATAGCAATAAATGAGTAACCAATTTTTACATGACACCCCGTGCAGCAGTATAGGTGAGTGGCACTTATTAAGTAACTGACAGTGTCGTGCCCATTGATGAACATATATCATCATCATCATCATCATCATAATGTCCACTGGAAGAGGGACAAAAGGGGACATTCCTACATTTAACCACAGGAAAAGAGATGTTTTCTGTGGAAATTTTTTACTCGAGACAACGCCACCAGCTGACGCTGAACAGCGGAGGAGTCGTTTTAGGACACACATGACATAATAATGCTTTCATGTCTGGGCGAGCTACGTCTTGCTTCGGCCGCTTCTCAGTCAGACTCGGTCACACTCAGTCAGTGGACACGGACACATACCACGGCGCGGCTAACGTTAGCCACTGTTAGCCTTCAGCATCACTTAACGTTACAGACAAAGGCATCACTGCAGCAGCAGCGACCATGACGTTAGAGCGCTGCCGTTGACAAAGCGCTTCGACGACACTCGGTGAAAAACATTTCACGTTGACCTCCAGTCACTAAAGTGCGCTTACCTTCTGTCACTGCACCCACTAAGTCTTTACGATCAGCAAAGCCAATCACTTATCGATTTCAGACAGGATACAAGTGTGAAGTCAGCAGCAATTCAACAGCCACTTCCGACTTCACAATAAAAGCATGTAATGATTTTTTTTTAATGTTGCTAACCGTGTTGCGCAGCAACCCCCTGGTGGGCCGTGTTGGTACTGCAGGTTGGCCGTGAACGGTCATTAAATATAAATAAATATGTTTGGTTTTGTTTCGTTTCTTTGTTTGTTTTTATATCATGGAGGGAACAGATGTCAGAGAGTCAAGGTTTATATTCATAAATGTGTATAAAGTCAAATCCCCACCCAAATTCAAGAAGCTGAAAAATCTAAAAACACTGTTTAAATAGTATCAAAAGAGTGGATGATTCAATTAATAATATGTAAAACCAAAGTAAAATCAGTGTAAAATCAAACATAGGGACAAATGTCCTGCTGTAGTGACCCAAAAAAAAGAAAGAAGCCGAAAGAAGTGTTAACATTAAGATGTAGTTAGAACCATGTACTATTTTTGCTTGAATTTCTTTTTAAATTATTTGTTTTAATTTGTTGATTATATATATTTTTGTTGTTGTTAAATAATACCTACACTATTATTTGCAAGACACACATTTACGGTCTTTTTATTAACTTTGCGAAACGAAATGTATTGTTGTTGCTAATTTATTTATTTTAAAAGAAAGCTTGAGGAAAAATAAGAAGTAATATAACAACAGTAAGAGGGAGCCCATGCCTCCGTCCTGAATAACAAACAGTAGAGGGCAGCAGCACGTCGTTGCTGCAGCTAGTCTGCCGAACGACCCGGAACAGGAAATGTATGACCATGGGTCGGTCCCATGCGTTGCTGTTGCTTCTGTGCCGCCGTTGGCTGATCCATCCATTTATTATTAGTGGAAAAGCAACTTTAGCAACAGACTCCCCTGCCTTCTCTCAGACGTCTCTGTGGTTTTTACATTATAGTAACAGCAACAGTAACTTCTTAAAAGCTCACAAAGTAAAACTCAAACGGTGACGAAGATATTTACCAAACCACAAGTCAAGTGCGATCATCTGAATGAACAGCGCAGTGGAGTCCAGCATGGTAAAGGAAAACCCGTGGAACATCCCCCCCAATGCTCCAACCTGCATGGAGAAGCATCTGTGCGCCGCGCAGTACAGAGCAGGTGAGGAACCAGTAAGCGGGCAGACCAGCTAAAGGTCACGCTGGTAAACACTGATAAACACGTGGTGCCGCTGTTTTAGTTTGACTCTGTTGACACAGCTAATAATGACTTTCATTACAATGACGACCCAGTGTCAACATTCTGAATGTGCTATGCTTATGTCTTCTTTTCCTCAGATGGCAGTCTGTTGCTTGGTGCCTCCAGCCTCACTGGCAGGAGCTGGCAGGGATCAGTGTGGATCTACAGTGACCCTGAACAGGCCCCTAGTGAGGGATTCTGTAAAGCTGGTGTGCAAACTGAGGCTGGTGTCACCGATGTCAAGTGGGTGTCAGAGAAGGGTGTTGCTGTAGCATCAGACTCAGGTTAAAACACTTCAACAGCAGGTACAGTTTGAACCAAGCAGTGGGCTGGAGGGTTAAAACTGCCTTTGTTTGACTGCAGGTGCCTTTGAGCTCTGGGAACTGGCAGAGGACGAGGGCCTGCTTGTGAACCGCTTCACCAAACAAGAGCACGATGATATTGTCACCACAGTGAGCCCCATCAGTGGAGGGAGTGGTGCTGTCACTGGTAGCATGGACTGCAGGTTAGATGGTGGTTTAACCACCTCACAGTCACACAGGGAGTTTTTTGTTTTTTTGGCTATTAAATTTGTTATCATCATTTCAAAAGAGACAGATTCAAACATTCAGAAGAATCTATGGATGCATGATATTGGACTTTTGCCAACATGCTGATATATCAGGAGTCCTTGGGCCGATATCGATACTGATCTTTCCTTTTGCAAAACTGCTGAGGTCATTTAATCTCTTTGGTAGTGAAATAAACATAACGTTTGAAAACTCTTGTCGCAGCAAATGTGGATATTAAATAACTTCATTGTGCATAATAAATAGCAGCTCATTCTGCCTACTATTTAGTCCTATTGACGGATCATGGCGTGTTTGCCGATATCCAATAATACATTTTAAAGCCGATATCTGCAGATACTGATATAATGCCGATAAGATAATGTATCCCTCTTTTTAAGTCATAAGGTTAAATTTTTCATTACTTTGTTAAGGAAAAAAGAATATTGATCTCAGTGTTAAAAAAATAGATAATCAGACATATTTATAGATTTGTCTCTATACAATTTTGGTACTTTTTCCTTTTATTTTTCTATTAATAGAAAATCCCCCTCTCACCACAGTGCATCTTTTTCCATCACTACAGAATCAAAGTATGGGATCTCAGTCAGGAGACAGTTCTCACTACCTACAGTGGTAAGACAACCTGTTAATCTAATGAATGTTCACCAGTCAATATTTTAGTCATACACTCACCGTTTATCTGAAAGATAAACTTTAAACATATATCAGATTATCTTTGGGCACAGCTTTACCTTTTTTTTGTAAAAATGATCTGATAAAATTGTAGCATGGGCCTTTTAATTGTTTTTAATCCACTCAAACTACTACTATTAAAATAATGTTTTTCTGTTTTAATAGATGTTCAGTGTGCAAGGTCGAACAAAGTATGATTGCATTGGCATATTAGTAATAACAAAAAAAAAATCTGTCTCTTCATTTGTTTCTTCCTCCAGCGCACACACAGCCGGTCATATGCGTTGCCTGCAGTCCCACAGACGAGTCCCTCTTCATCTCCTGTGGTCAAGTAAGATACTGATCACCTGTGTTGTTGCATAATCGACATTGGTGCATAAGGAACAATCAGTTTGTACGCTGCGTATTAGCAGCGTGTATTGACATTAATGACGTTTCACGAGAACACTTGTATTTCCTGAGCTAATGCAGCTGGAAATGCTGAATACTCTCACTGTTTGTGCATGTCTGACTCAGCATTCTCAACCAATAATAAAAATAATAATGATAAAGGCTAATGCTGTTGCCTCACAGCAAGGTTCCTGGTACACATCCCTGTCTGGGCCTTTCTATGTAGAGTTTACATGTTCTCCCTGTGTGTGCATGTGCGTTTGTGTGGGTTTTCTCTGGGTTCTCCCACATGTCCATAAACATACAGAGGTTAAGCTCAGCTTCTTGTTGTTCTCCATCACTCAGGATGGCCGTGTGCTGCTGTGGGACAAGAGGAAGCCAAACAAACCAGCATCAAGGATAGGTGAGCAGCTCGTCACAGTCTCGGACCTTCTTTGCCACATTATTAAGACTCTCATGTTTATGTCATTTTATAATGTCATACTTAAACATATAATTACTTTGATTATGGGTCTTTTAGTGCTTCTTTTTGTTTGTGTTTTTGTCTCAGGTGTGGAGGCTCCCACCTGCTCAGCTACATCTTTAGCTTGGCACCCCCACCACAGAAGCACCGTTGCAATTGGTAAAATCAGTATCCAGTGAAATACTGATAGAAATAGCCACTAAATTGGCACTTGCCTACTTTTTAACCATGATTGTTGTGCCTTAGGTGATGAGCTGGGTAGAGTGAGTGTGAAGGATTTCCTGGGAACAGAGCTCGTACGGGTGGAGAACGTTCACAGCCGCAGAGTCAATGGGCTTGCCTTCTCCACACATAGGTAAAAAAAATTACGTTCATTTGCATTCTCACTCTCCTCTTTCTGTTCTTCGCTATAAAATATTTTCTTTTCATTCCAGTGCCCCATTGCTAGCTACGGTTAGTGATGACTGCTCCGTTGCTGTTTTGAACTCTGATCTCCATGAAATGTAAGTCTTTGCACTTTGTAGTAAGGCCTGTGTTGCACTGGGGGGGGGGTGTAGTGGTGTTATCACTGTAGTGTGTCTCTCATTTAGGCACACATGTTAAATAATGAGACTGCTCACACTGCCCATGTGTCTCACATGAGTAAGCCATGCTACTATTTTTGTAAATGGATCTCTCGCCTATTTTTACAGTGAGCTTGCACGCAACTCACAGCAAAAACATGAAGTAAAGATGATCTTTTTTCCTCTAAGTTTCAGCATATAACAAACAACAGCACGTCCTGTTTTAAGTAAAAGCACTCTTACATTTCCATGACTCCCCTTACAAAGAGTCCTGGCATTTAAGTTCACTCTCCAGTACCCTGTTAAAAAGTCTAACTGTATATACGTCTACTGTAGACTGAGAGATCGGCGACACCAGGACTTCATCAAAGGTGTTTGCTGGCGCCACAGTGGCTCCAACGCCCTCACGACTGTCGGCTGGGATCACCTTGTTCTTCATCATACAGTGGGTCCAACTTCTGGAGCTCCCAACTCTTCCTCTTAGACCCACACAGATGGCCAATTATTGTGAAAGAGCACGACTTAAAACTTGTCTGCTATTTTTGAGGCATGTTTCTTTAAAAAAAAAAAAAAAAAAATCAGTCAGAAGAGGTGGATTTAAGTGCTACACTGTCATTCAGTACTACATGTGTACAGTTATTTGGAACTGCTCTTAATCTCTTCCCTGGTGCATTTCTCTCCCCTCTCTGGGATATGCTCTCTCTCGCTCTCTTTCTCTACTCCCACAATGTAGCAAATCCATTTATGTGTAATTAAATCTGAGGTAATTTCATATTAAAGGTAATTTAATGTTGTGATAGCAAGATCTTTTGGATATTTCTTTTTGTTTCATGGACTTTACTGCAGACTGGCAGCTACAAGACTATGTAAAGGATTAAGCAGTTTGAAAGAACATGGGGAGATAAGAAGAGAACATTGTGTTTTGAGGGTTAATGCTGAGGCTTCATGTGTATATTCACAGAAGCAGATTCCATTTGCCCACTATGAGAGGGCAGTGTGATAAATGCTCGTGTGTGGGTGGTAGGCTCTGAATTTAACAAGATTACATGTGTGATTTACATGGTCAGTAGCAGGTAAATGTTACTGAGCAACTGTTACGTCACATTGTTGACTGAACTGGATTTCGCGGAGTTCCAGAATTTTTTGCATGGCACCAACACAGAGCACTGAGTGACTAATAAGAAAAAATGTTAGCAGAATGTATGTCCTTAGTTGTGTCGTGAAGCAAATGGATCTGGACAGTGAGGACCACAATGATGAAGACTGTGATTCCAAAGTTACACATTCAACAAGATAAATCATGTTTTGCTCATAATTATAGGTTTTGTAGCTATTTCTCTCTTTTCCATGATCAAACAGTTGTTGCTGTCATAAAGCACACGTGGTCAAAGATCTGGCCCCAGTGAGAGATCTGGCCAAAATCCTCACAGAAAGACACATTGACCCCCAAACTCAATAAAAAGGCAGCGGTAGAATGTGATGTACCTCAGACGTATTTGCTTCCACTGGTTAACAGCAGTTTGATCAGTTACTGATGACACCGGATATGAAATGGGATGCTCAGTATTTAACACAATATTACATTACTGCGAGTGTAGACTGAATGTTTCTATTGCTGTATCTTCACAATAAAAGCTCGAAATAACCTTTCTTTATTTTAAAGTAGTCACAGGGAGTGCAATAATTAGTGAATATGCCAATCACCACCAAAAACATGTTACTGTCACTTATGACAGTAACATGCACACATGGCTTTTCTTTGATTGAGCTTTTTTCCCCCTCTGCTCTTTACATCTTGATATGGATCTTTTATTAAGGACGGTTCTTGTGTAGACCTTCAGATTTGTTTGTTGCATCATTTTTTTTTATCTCTCAACAATGAAACTGTAATGTCGTATTAGGAATTGTTATTTAGCATTCAAGATCTGCTGTAGATTAAAACATTCATGTCTTGTCAGTTCAATGTGTGGCCCTTTACTTCCACATCTGGAGAAAATCATGTTAAAATCATCAGTACAGAAGTGGGGTAAATATTACTGCAACATTTAGGTATGGAGGGTGAACTATTTGTTCATGTTTTACAGTACATACAGTAATTTAAAATCAAGCAAAAACAAGGATGGGGCAGTTTTTCTTTTCATCTCATTGGGCTTTGATTTTTCCTTTAAATAAGGCTTTTACAGGGTAGAATACAAGTACATAAAAAAAAAAACATTCAGAAACTTTCCTGATTAAAGCATCTTCATGCTATCACAAACATTTTATACTTTACACAAAACACTCAAGGCTATTTATTAAAACAAACTATTACTTGAATTCATTTCAAATTTGGGAGTTGCAGAACATCAACTTACTTCATGAAGCGTATGTCTGACATTTTGATTGTATAATAGGGTGAGGCGATATCAATAATTGTAACTGAATGTTATCATTTAAGACCGACTTTGGCTCTTGAGTGAAAGATGAAAAAACCAATTCATTCTGTTAAACATCAGGGTTGAAAACAACACTTAACAGTGAAACATTCAAAGCACTTACACGAGTTATCATAGTCTATAAACATTAATATACTGTTAACTGAACTCTTTATACAGCTGTTGAAAAATAAATTGTGATAATTATCCTTGCAGTTTTGTTTCCCAGTCATATCACTTGAACGATGAAGTTTAAAAGATTTTGGACCTTGCTGTTTTAAAACATATTAAAATATCTAAATGACACACTAATCTCATACAAGTATATGTACATCACTAACTACAAGGGTTTTGCTAATCTGAAAAAAATATATTTCACTGCAGCCAATAATTGTTACACATACAAAATGTAAAGGCACGTATGTAATAAGAAACAATCCTAATGAGAGATCAGCCTTGTTTGACATTTGACTAAATAAAACTGTTGGCTTTGCTCCAGCGGACATTTACATGTAACAGTGAACGTTTTAAAGAATGCAGTAATGCAAGTCTACCATGTGTCACAATAATTCTTATACACATTATGTTAGCATCAGCATTACACTCAGCATATACTTTGCACCTATGAATAACAGAAGCATGTAGCGTTTTATTAATAGATTTTTCCTTATGCTATGAATATTACCCACAAGGCATTTAGATGGGACATTTCTCATGTGTTATGAGACATTCTTGACATAATTGCCAACCACATTCATGTAACTAATTTGTACAAAGTGCTGTCCAAATTCCTTCTAATGTAAAATCACATTATACTGTACAGATATGTGTGTGTGCTGCATTGATGTGTCCACACATTTTAGGATTCCAGCCTAGTAATAGGGGTAATTGGCTGCTTGGTTCCAGGCCGGATTGTAAAGCTCATACCATACTGATGCTTTGATGGTCCATTGCTGAAAAAGAAGGCATTTGGGATTAAGTGTGGATACTGCGTCCAAACTCTGGGCTCGCTGAGTTAGTAAATGCATCATGATTGAGCTGTGGAAGACTTACCTGGTGGGAACTTTTGTTGAGATGTCCTTGTTCCCTCTGGTCACCTTATCCTCCAATTCCCGCATGTCCAGGGAATTTGTTTTGTTGAGTGCAGGGTAATTCTTACTCTGTGGTTGGGTTTTGGGAGCGACGGGGATCTTATTGTCCTCATCAGACAAGGGACTGCCCCAGTCATCAGAAGTGGACTCTGCCTCTTTTACTGCGGCCATTTTGTGGTCCATTTCCAACATCTTCTTCTGTAAGATGCTCAGAAGTGTGGCCTGGTTTGGAGAGAGAGGGGTTGGCAGTTGCGAAGGGGCCTTTTGAGGCTTTGGTTTGGTGTCTATGACAGGAGGTGGAAGTTTCGGAGGTGCAGGGGGTTTATGTTTGGGTGGGGGTGGTCCTGGAGGTGGAAGGCTCTTGGCTGGTTTTGGTGCCGTTTTCACAGGAGGGTCAGGTGGACATATTGATGGGGGAGGATCCATAATCTCTTCTAAATCATCAAACTCTGGAGGAGGAGGAAGCAATGGTACACTTACCTCCTCTCCATTATCCCACGGCTGTGCAGATTTTGGGGGGCTTTGCTCTGCATTGTGTTTTAGTCCAACCGGATCTTTCGCATGTACAGTTGCAGCTGCTGTGAACCCACTGCGAGCTGGACTTGTAGATTTCATGTGATCACTTACCAGGAAAGGACTGGTAGATTTTTCCGGAGTTTGAATTATTTGACTCTGATTGAGCCTCATTCTTTCTTGAGATGTAGAAGA
The DNA here is from genome assembly GCA_016785285.1 of Brachirus orientalis. NCBI lineage: Eukaryota > Metazoa > Chordata > Actinopteri > Pleuronectiformes > Soleidae > Brachirus > Brachirus orientalis. The sequence continues at coordinate 5,291,600 of JAFBJR010000060.1, forward strand.
TGGTAAGCTTGTTTTTGGGACAACAACAAAGGAGTTGGGACTTGAGTCACTTGGATAAATGCTTGCACTTGGCTGCTCATCCCTCTTGCCACTGTTTTCCCGCGACAGTGACTGAGTAGGTCTGTGTTTCTCTCTTTCCTTAGCGGCCATTAAAAGAGCCAGTGGAGAAGCAGCTGGCATCTCTCGTGCCCCAGTGGTCTCACTATTCTTCAGATTGCGTAGTTTTCGATCTAATAATGGACTAAATTTACAACCTTGTCTTGGAGGTTCAACAAGTTCATCCTTGGTAGAGTCTGAATTTGCATAAGAACTATTTATTTTCTGGATTTGTGGTGACTTCTGAGGTCGAGTCTGAGGTGGTTTAGTTACTTCCAGCTGTGCAGAAACTCTACCTGTTTTAGCCTCCTTGTTTGGCTCAGGTAAGGAAGGTTGAGTGGGCTTGGTTATTTGTAAGTTTTCCTTTAGTTCCTGCATGTCTCTGGAAACAGATTTAGGTGGTGTATCAACATTAGTGGCTTTCCCATTTACCGGGACGATCACTGGGACAGAGTTAACAGACCCTGAGTCTTCCAGGAGTAACATCTGCTTGGGTTTTGTTTCATGATTCTCATTCCTGCTGAGAAGTGACAATTTAGGAACACTGTAAATCTTTGCTGTGTTCTGGGGATTAAAAGTGGAGCGTGTAGGTGTCTGCTCAGGAGGAGGTGGGGCAGGAGTCTGTGGTGGCAAGTCAAAGTTGGAAATAGAGGACAGTCTAACAGGCTTTGGAGGTGGTGTCTTAAGGTTTTTCTGTTGCTTTTCAATGGGTGGTTGTGGAGGGGCAAATTTTGGATGGTCAGGAACACTGACTGGTGGTGAACTAGTGAAGGGTATGGATGATGCAGAGCCAGTAGAGCAGGTAGATGGAGGTTTTGGTGGTGCCATCGGTGGTGGCTTTAAAGAGGCTAGATCGTCGTCGTCCATGGGCAACGGCAGGGGAGAGACTTTTGGAGCAGGAGGCTGAGAGGCTGCCAGAGCTGGACTGTTTAGGTCACCTATGAAGTCTGGTGGAGGAAGGATGAAAGTCCCCGGAGGAGGCGGTGGTGGTGCCATTGAGGGAGGGGGAGGAATAAAGATCTCCCCTTCCACGGCGTCAGGCACAGATATAACCGACCCATTGGACAAATTATCTCCATCAACTGTGAAAGAAGAGACAAAATAAGTAATTAGAGTTCAGTATTGTTGTGCTTTAGTATGTGCTGGTGCTCCAAGAGCAAGTAACTTTGTGAGACATGTTTAATATGTCAATAACATAACCACCTTAAAAATAGGATAAAAACTTCTTGTGTCATTTTGAATTATAAAGAGTGTAACATTCATTTGTGGGTAGAAATGGCAGTAAAATCACATTATCAAACAAGTATAAAGCCTAATAACCAAGTAAAATGAAAATCATACTTAAATTTAGAATTGCTCACAACAGAAATTAGCTTTCCACCTTTTTCAAGAAACTCAAACGCTCCCATTCTGTAAATATCCTTGCCAGGTGGTCTAGCCGATTGGATAATTTCAGGAGGGTTATTGAGAAATTTTTGGGGTAATTATTAACCAGCTCCACTTTTCTTTTTGCAGTCGTTGTGACTGCTGTGATCGATCAGCTGAGTCCAAGTAAATGCACTGCAAGTGATGTGAGCCGCTCAGTGTTCAGAATTATATCTGTAGCCTTTGACATATTTAAAGTAAAGTGTGTATCTCATACTTGGATGTTTACCTGAACCATTGACTTTTGGACCACTGACAGGGGGAAGGAGGGGGACTTTGGGTGTTGGAACAGCAAACGCTTGAAAATTATCAGATGACTGTGAGGAAAAATAAAAAAATAAATCAAATAGAAACAGATCAAATAGTTTGTATATGAAACACAAGAAAAAAAAGCATTGCTTAAGAGCAGTGGTAAAGATTAGACACATTCCTTTTCTAGAAAGACAGATATTCACTCCCGGAGTGAACAAACCAGTTCTCAGCTATGTTCCTTGAAAAGGAGCATAACTTAAGAACATTACTGTCTGATGTAACACTTGTTACATAATTACTATCAATAGAACAAAAGTTGCTTCTATAGTATTTTATAGGGTACGACAATGTCATTTGTAAACACTTATAACTATACTCATATTGTAAAATATATTGCACCCAGTATAATACAAGGAATTTTAAGGAAAGGAATTTTATCTCAGTGTTTGACAGTGTGAATTTGTTCCATCTCGAAATATATCACATATTTCAGATCTGTCACAATAACGGTGCGGGTGACATGTTAAGATTATCATAATAATTACATTATTTCACTCATGATGAATACTTGATGAACCAGTGGATACGCCTTTGATTTGAAAAAAAAAAAAAGGCTTGGCTGTCATTCAGATGACTGTGTGTGTTTGCCTGCATGGGTCTGACTGCATGTGTGTGAGTGAGTCAAGAAAAAAAAAAGGGATTTAACATTGTTCTTAGAGCTCCAACACCATCAAAGATAAACACAGACTGTGTTGACACAATACACGTCTGTGTGATGTTACGGGGTGGCTGTCCTTTAAATGGTCGGAAAACCATTTCAACGTGATGTTAATCTGACATGGCTGATTATCCATTCAACCTTTTCAAATGTTTGATTCTATAGTTGTCAGATAGCAATGTTATTCAACAACAAAAAAAACTCCTCTCTTGCAAACCCAGTCTACGATATATGTGAAAGAGGAAACAACTTTGATCTGTTTGATTGATTTGAAAGTCACATTAGTAGGACGATGGCAGTGAGAGCACAGGTGCTTTTCCTCATAGTCGGTATTCTGTCATAAAAAGCACACCCGTGTAAAAAACACAAATGCTAATCTCTTGTATTGTACTGGATATGCAATAGTGCAGTTCCTTCTTCCCTGTAAATCAAGCATTTTTTTTTTAACCATGAAAACCCTGTCCATGTGGCCAAGAGAATAACACAGTGAAAGCAATGAAAATGCAGATTGGTGTTGTTCTTCTACTGCCATTTCACTGAGCAATCCGTGACGTGAAGTTTAAGACAAAAGGTTTCAGCATTAAATAAAATTCCCCCCAAAATCTTTGGGAATAAATCAGTTGGGTGTCGCCTGTCTGATGCCTCACTCGTTGCTCATAATCATAGGACATTTTTGTAGCTTCTTGAAAAGTATGAAAACTGCACCACAGGCCGAGGGTGTGTCCACAAAGATGGACTGAATCCAGTTTGCTATACGCCATCATTATGACTCACTTTCATCTGTCCTAGCAGTCTGAGCTGACCTGCCCATGTGCCGCTGGGTGTGTCGCATCCAAAACATACCACAGACACACTCACACAACACTCCCAATCACTAAGGTGTGGAAACCAAAGCAAAGGAGAGTTTTGTTTAAGTGCATCATGGTGATGAAGCGGGAGGCCCGATAGTCATCCTGACTCCTAATGCACTGCTATGATTTGAAATCTCTCAAAATGGTTGTGCAGGAAAATCCAAGCGGTTGAGCAGTTTCAGAAAATATGCTTGGTTCAAATCTCAGCAGTTTGTCTTTATCATGTCTACATGCACTGATTTGCTGCCGCATGATTGGCTGATTAGACATTTGTGTTATTAAACAGTTAAACTGATCGGCCACTATATCTAATAAAGTGGCCGATCAGGGTAGTTGCTCCTGTTATATATACAGCATATACAATATATGCTGTATATTAAGTTTAATCCTGACTGGATTAAGTTTTTGCGGTTGTACTAGAAAGGTTTCTCCTGGATTTACTGTCAGAGTCCTGAGACTGTGAGACATACAGTATGTCACTGGGGAAACTGTTAGAGGTTAAAGGTCTACTGTAGAAGAATAAGGGACATCTAATAGTGAGACTGCAGATTATTCTCGGGCTACGAAGACTAAAAGTTTTTTCATTTCAAAGCGATTATACACAAACATACTTATGGGTATTATATTGCATTTCATAAAGGATTATTAACCCCCTACACTGCGCTGTTTTGATGCTGTTTTTGTCTGACCATGTAAGACTAAGTCACAAATCTGAATGTTTGCCGTACATGTAGCTTCCCTCTAATACTTACTGTGTGATGTTTGACGGTGGGTCTGGCCCGAACACTGGCAGTCCCGGACTCAAGGATCGCTGGTGAATCCAACACCAACTCCACATTGTCTGAGGAAATTAAAAGAAGAGCATTATTATTATTATTATTATTATTATTATTATTATTATTATTCCATCTTAGGTCCAAGTCAAGTTTTGACACATCTTTTTGGTCATTCACTTTCAAAGCTGCATGATTATTTATTTAAAAAAAGGACAAATGCTGGGGACATGGTAACCCTTGGTAACTCACCAAAACTGCATTACTGTCGCAACTGTCAATTCGTCCTCTTGGATTAGCACATTCTGGCCATTGTTCAGGTAAAGAGATTTGAATGCACCATGATGACCTTTTTTTTTTTTTTAGTGACCGTCAGTCAAAGAATCTATACGATGCCTCTTTATTTTATGTTTCACCATCGTGTTGAGTGAAAGTGCCCAAGTGCAGTCAACGCAAATTAATCTAATTACAGCAACAAATAGATATAAACAGATATTTCTTAGAAGAGTCCTTTTATTCATTCATTCATTGTCTATGGAGGCGGGGGGTTTTTAAACTGCAGAACCTGAAGAAAACCCATCCACAATCACCATGCAGGAAGTTGAATTAATTGAATTCTATATCATGTGATACAACGGTATAGCTCAGATGTGTTTTTACAATTAAAAGTTCTGTTTTAAAAATCGAAAGGGTAGAGCACATAGAATGTTTAACAAGAAATAAAAACAAAAACTTACACAAACAAAACTTATTTCCATTTAAATTTCAGCCTAGAAGGGAAAATATTAACAGGTGAAAAATCAGTCTGCTCAACCACATTGTCACTGATTACATCAGAGAGGTTAAGTCGCGCATTCGTGTGCTTTTCATTCCAGTGTCAGTCATGTTGTTTGTCAAATAAGAGACTGATGAAAGACTTTTGTCAGTGACAGCCACTTAGACTGCACGTTGTGTCGGCTCTTACTTTTCACAGAGGCTGAAGACAGAGCAACAAGAGGGCACGACCTTGTCAAGCAAGAAACAATGCAAAGTGTTTTACCCCCACATTTTTTCTTTAGCCACGGAGAATAACAATTAGGCTGTACCTTTGACGTTAGAATATTCCAAATTAAACATAAGATATAACCAGTCTTCCTTATTGAACACCTGCCTGACTTAAACAGACACATGATCTCTCCCATGTTGCAGCTTTGCATAGCACTTGCTTTCGTTTCCTGATCTCACCACATAGATGGAAAATCATCCTGAATATCCTGTTTTCATTTCCTGATCTTGAAGACTGCTCACACTTTAATGATACAACAAGTTAATTTCAATGATTTCTAATGCACATACCATACCTTTTACAGTTCTCACCCACATGCATGTTACTTAATTGTTACAGTATATAAAGGATGATGCTGTCATACTAAATTTATACAGACTAATTTTCATATTGATAACAATCATATCTTTTTCTTTGGGGGAGGAAGAATTGCCTATTTTGATATTTTGCCGTTAGACAGATTCACTTACGAGAAGTAAGAAATACAGTAGCTGACATTTTTTGGGAAAAAAACTTTGGCAACCTTTGAGTTCTCATTTTAATTAGAAGGGGAATTATGATTAGGATCTTGTTTATGGACCTTTATGATTTATTATACTTGTTGAACTTTGAATAGGATATTATGTTATTGCTATTTTGTTTTGGTTTTAGACATTGGTTCTTTATTTCTCTCCCTTTGTTGTGTTGTGTTTTTCTATTATATATTATAATATAATTCAAATGTAATTTCCTTAAAAATCTGAGAGCATGTAAATATTTATATTTCAAACTCTGTATAAATAGACTGACTCCAACATCTAATGGACAAAAGCAGCAGTTTTTGGGTTCATTTTCTATCTTATTTCCTATCTTATTATTATTATTTTGAATTATCAAATATATTGAGTTTCACATCTTTAGGTAAGAGACATTGCGGACAGATATAGTGGACAGAGGACAGATCAGAACGAAGCCACCCAGATTTAGGCAGATCATTACCATTAGAAACAGGTTTTTCATGGATGAATCACATTTCCATAAAGGCTATTGTTCCACCAGCACATGTCATTTTCTGAGATTTGCATTATGGGCCAATCAAACATGAAGTCCACACACACACACACACCTTGTGGACAAAAGGTTTTAAGTTAAAACCACAGAGTCAAGTTTGTGTCATGCATGTGATTAGAAAATGTCAGTGTTTACACACTACATTGTAGAATCTGTTCAAGGCCAGAAAATGATACATACCGTATAAATATGCAGAAACAAGTGCAAACCCAAAGAACAGATGTGGTCATTGTGCTGCCTCATTACCTGAGGTGTCTTTAAACAAATAACTTAAGAGTATCATGCCAACACCATGTACAAAGGTCATGTTTCTTCAGCAGAAGGTTTATGTAAATAACTCTCCCCGCACTTGTTACAGCCTGTATATTGTCGGCCGTGTCAGCTGTTGACTCACCCATGTCCTTGATTCTGATATTGGTGTCGAACAGAGACTGGTTCTTTCGACCCAAAAAATGCAGGGCTCCCTTCTTCATGGTTACTGATGAGCTTCTTGTGAGTGAGATTAAGACTGGACGCTTCAGCAGGAGACTACTGAGGCATTTTGATCAGCAGGTAAATCCGAAGTAACACTCAGGTGAGCTACGCTGTGGCGACAGGTGCAGCCGCGCCGAGGCTCCAGGTCAGGCAGTGAACCTGATTCCGCCAGTGATTTGGTGGAATCTCGGTCGGACACGCCGAGAAAATGGAGCTGTAACTCCGCCTCCTGTCCTTTCACTGTGTGCCTCCCTGCTTTTCTGAGTAACTCCCAACAAACAGGTGAGGCCTCACATTCCAGCACAAACCTCACCTGTGTGTGCGCGTGTGCGCGCGCGCAGTGACGCACCGCTCATGCCTGTCATTGAATTCAGTTCCATCCTTCTGCTCAGATTCGATGAAATGATTGTGTCATTTACGTTATACAGGAAAAACTGCGGGGTGAACATGCTTTAACAGAGGTCAGTGAGTGAGTGTGTCACACCTGCACAAGTCACAAGGACAATCTGATGAACACTCACCATGGACATGTGTCAGGTGCACAGTGTGACTTAGCAGCGCCTTCATAAAAGAGTCAATTGAAGTTTTTGGTCTTAATTTACTTGTATGTATTAATTTCTGTTTAAAGGTCCAGTGTGTTAGAATTAAAAAAGATTAAAAATGGCTGCCTCAGTAAGGCAAGGCCCTTGCCTTACTGAGGCTTTTCTGTTATACATTTCTAAGACTCCTCAGCTGGACTTGACAGTTTTTTTTTTGTCGTTGTTGTTGACAGTTTTCTTTTTTTTTTTGCTTTTCCATTAGAAATAGTACCTGGTACCTGGTGCTTTTTTAGTACCTGCTCTGGCTCAGCCCCATACGAGCTGACACAAAAATGTGACATGGACAGACTGTCAGTCACTGATTGGTCAGAGAGTGTCATCGCTGGAAGAGTCATGACTGTGATGTCCGACACAGTAATCAAAGCAAAAAAAATGTAGATCAGTTAAAAAGACTGAAATCCTGAAAACATGCGTTAATCTCCAACATTTTGCAAGAAAATGTCTTGCTAAAGCCGGCGATTGAGAGCCACATCGGAACCCATTCAGCCGTATTTCAGTTCAGTAATCGTGTCAGTCCGATCATGCAGGAAGTACTGAACTAATCTTTTTAATGTAGTGATTCGAATGATTCTGTACACTGAAAATAACTGCTTTGTGCGTCACTAGTTTGTGTCACGTATAAAAAAAACCCTGCCAACATTGAGGAAGTGCAGTGGAATAATGGAAAACAATGTGCCTGATACCAAACCGAGTAGAGTTGAGTCAAGTAGAGCTGAGTAGTGATAGAACTGTATAATAGAAAAGTGCCATTAAGTACATATACAAGGCTTAGCAAACCAAACTATTTTTGATGATTATACACTTATATACTATTTATGGGCAATTTATTCAATTTATGCCAATTAAACCTGACAAAGGTTACACAGTGAACTTTGACTATTTCCATTTTAAGCTTGTTTATCAGGCACTTTTACATGTATTTATTTTCTTGTGTTATTCCTTAGTTTCATTCACTCTTGTCCATCTTTTCTCACCTATATGATTTTAATAGCCTTTAATATTTCTTCACTTGTTTATTTACAACTCAGCCTCTGGTGTCTCTTCATGTTGTTTCCTCAGCACGTGTGGTTCCCATTTAATATAATATTATGGCCTTTGTTTTTCATTAATTGATTGTGTTCATTGTATGTGATGTATTGATGTGTTATGTTGAATGCGTACACTCTGTGTTACATGATGGATGTGTAAAAGTCATCAGTAATCATTATTATTTTGATTATTATTATTATACTGTATTTTCATACAAACGTATAAGTATAGCTGATTTATTGCTCAAAGTGATCAAGCAAATATCTCCAATATACAAATGGTCCAAGTTAGCAAATTTTCAATGAGAGTAGACCAGACTTCAATAACGGAGCAACCACAACATGGCCAGGATGCTCAGTGAGAGCATTGTCAGGTGAGAAACAGAGTGAGTGCTGGTGTCTGTGAGTCAGTCATTGAAGGGAAAGGATTTTAAACCAAATTTTGAAAAAAAAAAAAAAAAAAATTATGTAGAACTGGGTATTTGTTCAGCTAGGTCATGAAATACTTTTCTAAATAATCTTTATTGCAGATCTGTGTCATCATATATAGGTATTCAATATTTTACATAAGGTGCACGTGACCTGTGCAACAAGGATAAATGTAGAGATGGTGTTGAATAGTCCTGGCTAAAGAGGATCAGGAATCCTCTAAAGCAGAGGATGAGCTAACCCCTGACAGTAACCCTTCACCACAATTCACTCACTCACTCACCATACATCTGAACTAAACAGAGATCTTTGCCTCTGTGTGACCTCAGAGCTGTGAGTCAACAGTGTGGATTTCTGTCATGGAACGATATTGATTCAAAAGTCTGTAACCTTTTAATAAGGTTACAGACTTTTAATAACAGATGATTATCGTTAACTCAACCCAAAAATAGGTGGAAGTCCGGATCGAATGCAAAAAATAAAAATAACTTATTTCCAAAAAGATTAAGCCAACAAAAAGAGCAGAGGCTGACAGCCACTGCCTTGTCACCTGGCTGGTAGTTGGGAGCTGGAGTAAAGTGTCTGTCAGCCAGATGCTGGTTCCTCTGAGACGATCTGGTTAAGGCTGCTCTAGCGACTCTCCATATTGCACGGCATTGTTGGAGATGAGCCCGGACAGATGGTACTGTAACCTCCTCCTCCTGTGATGAGAACAGTGGGGGCTGGTGGAGGAGTTGGTCAAAGAGTTGTGGGTATATTCTACCCATATTCTATGCATATTCAATGGGAGATGGATGCTCCTGGAGGTGGGATGGCAAGCAGTGACACACTGGAGAACTGACTCCAGATCCTGGATGGCCCTCTCCATCGGTCCTTTGGACTGGGGATGATACCCTGAGAAGTGGCTGGGAGTAGCACCGACTGCCTTACAAAAAGTCTGCCAGGCAAATGTCTTTAGAGGATTCCATGAAGATGGAGCACATGGGAAACAAGGTCAGCTGTCTCGGCACAGACAACACAGGTAGTGACAAACTCCTGCACATCCCCAGCCATAGAGGGCCGCCAGAACTGCTGCTGGAGGAAGTGGAGGTTCTGGTACACCCCTGAATGACAGGCAAGCTTGGATGAGTGCCCCCACTAAAGGACCTGGGAATGGGCGGAGGAAGGAACAAAGAGGCAGTTAGGGGGGCTGGAACCCAGGTTCGGTTCTGTCAATTGGGCCTCCCGCACCACCTTCTCAATGTCCCAGGAAGTGTCACCAATGAAACAGGAAGCAGGCAGAATGAGCAGGTTGTCCTCAGCTGGCCAATTAGCCAGCCAGTTACATGACAGCCTTCATCCTTTTTGGATCAGGCTGTAATTTACCATTTGCCAAGATATAGCCCAAAAAAACTGACTTTGCTCTGCTTTAACGTACAGCCTATTTTCTAGAAGTCTCTGTAAAACTAACCGGGGTTCTTTGAGGTTTTGGAAGAAGATGAGGATGTCGCAAAGGTAGACATAGATGAATGGTTCAGCATGTCTCGGAGAATGTCATTGATGAGTGCCTGAAAAACAGCTGGGGCATTAGTCAGACTAATGGGCATGACCAGGTACTCAAAACTCTAGAGGTGTGTTCAAAGCAGTCTTCAATTTATCCCCCTGCCTAATGTGGATTAATGTGTGGTACGCGTTCCTGAGGTCTAAACTGGACATAATTGGAGCCTTGCACAGGGGCTCATAGGATGGTCTATGAGCGGTAGAGGGTATTTGTTCTTAACAGTAATGTCCAGTAAGTCCATGATAGCCGATCCAGGGTCTGAGGGTCTTGTCTTTCTTAAAAACAAAAAAGAATTCTGCCCCGAGAGGAGGGAGGGTGATTCCTAGATACACTCTTCCAAAGCCTCCCTCTCAGGATGGGAGATATTGTATAGCTTGTGAGTGGGTAAGGTGGCACCAGGAAATAATTCAGTTGAACAGTTGTATGGTCAATGTGGGGGCAGAGAAAGTGCTTTGTCTTTATTGAACACTGCACCTAAATCATGATAACAGGGAGGAACTAATGATAAATTGGGGGAGGGGTGAACCAGAGCAGAGGGGTGTAAAAGGGGTTTGACTGAACTTTTTAATAACAAATGTCTGTGTCTTTGTCTTTTTGTGTTTAAATCCATCCATCCATTTATCTACTTGTCTAATTCCATAGCTATAAAGTCAGTCCTTAAAGTCAGAGTAATGACTGGGTCTGTTATTTTGTATTACTGTAATGCATTTATGGTCAACCACAGTGGGTGAAAGGAGGGTGAGAATTGATAGACAGACTAACTAGACAGTTTTAGTCTGTCATTTATTTATTCATTTTTTTTGGCTACAGTCACTCTGCCAAGTATGTCTGTTGCACCTAAACCTCTGTTGTCCTGGAAACAAACCAGACTGGTCCATCCGGTTCCTCTGCCCTTGGTGGGAACTCATCATGCCATGGTGATGGCTGAAATGTGAAGAATGTGCGTGGTATAACTTTCAATACTGTAAATGTCTCACAATGCTGAGCACGCAGCTTAGCTAGCGGGGCATCATGAAACACATTTGGTCAATCACTAATGTTATTATTCAGGAGAAGGACACTATTTGCAGTTTTTTTGTGGCGAGGAACTGCTTTTCACAGGTGACAAATGTATTAAGGTGTTTTTATAAAGCATTAAAGTGTCCCAATTTTCTATGCCTGTGTGTGTGTGTGTGTGTGTGTGTGCTTAAAATAGAAATGTGAATGATTGGCATCTAAAGTAAAAAGAAATTCAAACCTGTGGAATACAAATACTTTCCACACCACTACAGAATCTAATTAGTTACATGAAAGTGTAACCATGAGACAAAGTTAGTGATGCAGAACAATGTGTTACTATGACAGAAAACATTTCAGGATTGTACACCTGCATTATTCCATATGTATTTTGTTTACACAGTATATGCATTACATTCTTGATTCATTCATTTGGTGCATAACAGTTTTATATAATGAGTTATTTTCTTATTGATGATCTGCAAGTTTGTTTTTTTCTTTTAGCTATGGGTCAACAGATGGAACTATCTTGCCTATTAATGTGCATTGTACTTGTGATATTAACCATTTAATAAATAAATGATAGATTATTCAAATTCATAAAGCAAGTGTCGAAGTATAGAGAGGATTCACCCTGTGAGGCTTGTTGCTGTTCTGGTCCAGTCATGTGGGGGAGTCTGACAGCAGATGGAGGAGCCTTAAGACGCTCTAACCCAGTGACGACCATACCTTCAGAGAAACCAGGGTAAGCCGAGAGATCACGTACATCTCTCGAGAGCAGGTTACTGAAAGAAGATTTTTGAACATAGTGGTCATACTGAAGCCTACTGTATTTTCAAAATGATTACTTTTCTAACTTACGGTTCAAATATTCCTCATGTGAACAGTATTGAAAATGTTTCATTTTATGGTTAGCGGTCCTCCTTATGTACTATTAACATGTGATTAAAACATTTCTACATATGCATACAATGCCTGCGTAGTGATTAGATAAATTAGGAGAAATAATTCATATATGATTCATGAAAGTCTTAAAAATCTCAAATATTACTTTGTGGTCATTGAGTCATCTGGCACACAAGGATTTTGTTCTTTGTTTCTGGTCTTAGGTCTCTTTAATTAGTTCAGCATTTGCTGGCAAGCAAAGTGGATTATAACTCCTAAGCTTTTGACTCAGATGCACAGAGAGTCGACTGGCTAACAAACATACACACACAGATGCAGAAACCTGCGACTAGACTGCGAGGCCTGGATGCCTGATGGATGCGGCTCACACTGGCTATGGTGTCTATGGGATTTTTTTTACATTTTCATTTTGAAAAATAGACATGGGAAACTGCAACGACTCCACGGTGGAGGAACTGCAAGCCTGTGAGAGTCATCAGTGGTACAGAAAATTCATGACCGAGTGTCCATCCGGACTCCTCACCTTCTACGAGTTCAAGAAGTTTTTTGGCCTAAAGAATCTGTCGGAGTCATCAAATGCCTACGTCTACACTATGTTTACAACGTTTGATATGAATGATGTAAGATCTTTTCTAATCGGTCTCATCTGACCTATACACAGTCTCATTTTACTGTAGCAGCAAAGGTGAATGTTTACATATGGTGGCTGCTCTGCGGGATGATTTAATGGGAAAACCAAGACAAAAGTACTAATTTCAGTAGGAACAGATTTTTTTGCAGGCTGTTTTCAATTAAATTCATTCATTTTTGTACTAAATGGAAAAAGGCAAATTTACAAACTGAGCTGCACCAGGAGAAGATTTTATGCTGGTCTCACTTTTTATATGTAGTTTATTTTGTGTTGTCATCAGCATAAAATTTGTCTTGTTATTTCTGCTTGAGTGGAACCCAGGCTATTAGAGAGGGGGCTTATCCCACTCACACTTCCCACTGACCCACAATCCTGTAAATACAAGTGTTACTCTTAATGCACACAGACTCATGTTTACGTACAATACAGTCAGTGTGTGCGTGTTTAATACGATGTTTCTAATTGTTTTTATTTGATCACCTATGGAATTGCAGGTCAACAAAGGAAACATTACTCTTGCTGTATTGTATTGTTAGATGTATACTATGGCAGCAGTAGTACAGTATGAGTACCTGCTGATCTGCACTAACACAGAGAGAGTGTTCACCGAGTCCTTTTCTTGTCTAGGACGGTTTCATCGACTTTATGGAGTATGTGGCCGCTCTGAGTCTGGTGCTAAAAGGAGAAGTGAAGCAGAAGCTCCGCTGGTATTTCAAACTCTATGATATCGATGGAAGTGGCTGCATCGACCACGATGAGCTGCTTCTGATAGTAAAGGTATGTATGGGCCTTCATCTCATGTCATGTTTAAGCTTAACTGTATGGCTTAGTGACAGACCTGGGTAAATCCCAGGGGCTGTCCTGAAAATCCCTCCCACGCCCTCCTGAGTCTGAATGAGATACAAGGTCCAGAAGCAAAACAGGCTCAAATCCCACCACAGGCTTAAGGCTGGCATTTAGCTGACCTCTACTGGTTGAAAAGTGTAAGAACAACTGTAACCAGGATCTTCTCTCTTTGTGTCATGCCCAGTCCATCCGTGCCATCAATGGAATTCCTAATGAGGTGTCAGCAGAAGACTTTACCAGCATGATGTTTGACAAGATTGACATCAACAGAGATGGTATGACTCCAAAACTCTGTCAATATGCCACTATCATGTGACTGAATCTTAGTCTGTCTCAGAAATAAACATGAGTGAAAAGTAGGTTGTGTGGCTGATAAATAAGAAAGAACGTAAACTGTCGGCAGCAGTGAGGCTCAGTGTGTATTGTATGTGTGTCCATTTTTCCAGGTGAACTGTCTTATGAGGAGTTCATGGAGGGGATTCAGAATGATGAAATGCTCCTGAAGATGCTGACAGAGAGTTTGGACCTCTCGCACATTGTCAGTAAGATTCAAGGAGAGATGAGAGCCAACAATTAGTTTGTTTTTTTTAAAAAAAAACTTCCGACAGACTCTGAAGGAACACGTTTTTCTACAACTGTGCCAGAGCTGAACGAGTGGACAATGTGGCTTCAAGATAATCCACAAATCAAAGTGTGGCACCAGCTGAATTGTGTTTTTGGTTTCTCTGTGCACGTGAATGGATCGGCACAGAAATCACACATTGATGTTTAAAATGCAACACACACTACCTCCTCACTTCTTCCACTGCTTTCTGTTTTAGAATGGATACAAAACTGCCTATGAGTAAATGTCTGCAATTCCTCGTTTTATTTAAATTTTAAGTGTTTTAATCAACCAACTCTTTTGAGACACAGAAGGAACTTCTCAGAACTAACTTTACATTTAATTCAGACACACAATACTCACCTTTAAGTTATACCATATGTCATAAGCAGCAATAAATAAACAGACACACCATATACTGTATATTATAGTGAATTCACTGGAAAGTACATGATCAGGTTGGCTTCTATTTGTTTTATTAGTGTCTTTTGTTAAGCCTTTACACACTAAAAAGCTGTTTTATACGTTATGAATAAGTCAAATGTGATGCACTTACATTAGACCCTCTGTAAACAAGTATATGCTGCATTGTGCATGGTCAAACCTGTTGTGAATTATATTTTTCTGTCAGCTGTATAGGTTCACTGGTTTGCACTGCTGTTTTATAGAATGTTTGTGATGTGATGTCACAAGAAAAGGGTTGAAAAAAAAAATTATATATGGTGTAAAAGTGAAATTTCTGGATTACCTCTGGTATTTTCCCCCCTCCAACCTTTAAAGAATAACTTGCTAAAATGTTGTTTTACATGGACGCAGAACAATGCAACAATTCCTCATCCAAATGTAAATCCAACATAAGCAGACCACACGTGCGCGCGCGAGGCTCATTTTATACCTCGGTTTTTTTTTTCCTCACATTATATCGAAACCAGGAAAACCTGAGGCAAAGATGTGCAGCTGGACCTGAGATGCACGCGCTCTCTGAGCCGTGAGTAGTTTCAGGGAGTGTCCCGTGTTTGTTGTTGGCCCGAGTTATTGAAATGGATCATCACAAATCGCCCACTTGTCCCGAGTCTCTTCATAGTCAATGGACACTATTGTTATTGTTGTGAAAACTGTCACTGCGCCAAGTGACTGCGCCAAATCCGCTCAGACATGTTAATACTGTCTGTTTGTGTTGGAGGGTAATTCCTGCACCCAGGGTTCTCAAACTGTGGTGTGTGTACCACCAGTGGTACACACACTCACGTTACCTCTGGTGGTACTTTTTTTTTTTTTTTTTTTTTTACCAACATTATTTTTATTGATTTCAAAAACATAACAAAGAAAAAAATACAAAGAAATACAATTACTTGTCTTGAACTAACATGTCAGACCCCCAGCCTTTCAAGTTTTTGCAAATCTAGGTTGGAATCAAGTCAATGAGTTAGTGCATTCTAGTTCATTTAATACAAAATAAATAAATAAATAAATAAATAAATAAATAAATAAATAAATAAATAAATAAAACATTTCTACAATCTTAGATACTGCAAAGTGCCACTGTTTACATGCCTCCAGACTCTTCTATTATATGTGCCAAATCTGTTCTCAGTACATAGCAAACGAAGGGGTCCCAGATCTGGTGAAAATTGTGTTGTTGAAGCTTTATTGTATGTGTGATTTTCTCCAAGGGGAGAGTTATAGATAACTCAGACAACCACCTGCTTACACTTGGACTTTTAGTGTTTCTCCATGAGAGGGCTATTATTCTCTTTGCCATTAACACACTTAGATCTACAAATATTTGCTGATATTTCTTAATCCTCAAGTTATCTGGATATAAACCCAATAAAAACAACTGTGGGACTAAGGGTATTTGAATCGGTAAAATATTTTGAATACATAGTTTTATTTCTCGCCAAGATGTTTGTATTTCTGTGCATTGCCAAATGCATTGGAAAAATGTGCCTTTTTCCTTCTCACATTTAATACAAACATCAGGTATAGCACTGTTATATTTGTTAATTTTTTTTCTGGGGTGATATACATTCGCATCAACAGTCACCGCATCAGTCACCTTATCTCTCCCTCCATCCTAATATAATTTCACTATACCAGTGTCTGAAGTATATGTGAGGAAGAGGAGAATGATGAGAGAGCAGATTATTTTATTGGGAATAAATCTGCCTCCTGTGAAAAGTCTGTAGATGACTTTGCTTGGACCATTTACACCACTGTATTTAAACGATGGTGATAATGGTGTTACTTTGAGAGCTCAAAAAGGTAGTTCTTGGTGTGCATATATATATATATATATATATATATTATGGCATGCCGTTCAGGAAATTAATCTTTGAATATATTGAATGAATCTCTGAATATATTGAGTGAACCTTGAATATATTGAGTGAACTTCTGAATATATTGAATGAACCTTGAATATATTGAATGAACTTCTGAATATATTGAATGAACCTTGAATATATTGAATGAACTTCTGAATATATTGAATGAACCTTGAATATATTGAATGAACTTCTGAATATATTGAATGAACCTTGAATATATTGAATGAACTTCTGAATATATTGAATGAACCTTGAATATATTGAATGAACTTCTGAATATATTGAATGAACCTTGAATATATTGAATGAACTTCTGAATATATTGAATGAACCTTGAATATATTGAATGAACTTCTGAATATATTGAATGAACCTTGAATATATTGAATGAACTTCTGAATATATTGAATGAACCTTGAATATATTGAATGAACTTCTGAATATATTGAATGAACCTTGAATATATTGAATGAACTTCTGAATATATTGAATGAACCTTGAATATATTGAATGAACTTCTGAATATATTGAATGAACCTTGAATATATTGAATGAACTTCTGAATATATTGAATGAACCTTGAATATATTGAATGAACTTCTGAATATATTGAATGAACCTTGAATATATTGAATGAACTTCTGAATATATTGAATGAACCTTGAATATATTGAATGAACCTTGAATATATTGAATGAACCTTGAATATATTGAATGAACCTTGAATATATTGAATGAACCTTGAATATATTGAATGAACCTTGAATATATTGAATGAACCTTGAATATATTGAATGAACCTTGAATATATTGAATGAACCTTGAATATATTGAATGAACCTTGAATATATTGAATGAACCTTGAATATATTGAATGAACCTTGAATATATTGAATGAACCTTGAATATATTGAATGAACCTTGAATATATTGAATGAACCTTGAATATATTGAATGAACCTTGAATATATTGAATGAACCTTGAATATATTGAATGAACCTTGAATATATTGAATGAACCTTGAATATATTGAATGAACCTTGAATATATTGAATGAACGTTCATTCAATATATTCAGAAGTTCACTCAATATATTCAGAGGTTCATTCCATATATTCAAGGTTCATTCAATATATTCAGAAGTTCACTCAATATATTCAGAGGTTCATTCCATATATTCAAGGTTCATTCAATATATTCAGAAGTTCACTCAATATATTCAGAGGTTCATTCCATATATTCAAGGTTCATTCAATATATTCAGAAGTTCACTCAATATATTCAGAGGTTCATTCCATATATTCAAGGTTCATTCAATATATTCAGAAGTTCACTCAATATATTCAGAGGTTCATTCCATATATTCAAGGTTCATTCAATATATTCAGAAGTTCACTCAATATATTCAGAGGTTCATTCCATATATTCAAGGTTCATTCAATATATTCAGAAGTTCACTCAATATATTCAGAGGTTCATTCCATATATTCAAGGTTCATTCAATATATTCAGAAGTTCACTCAATATATTCAGAGGTTCATTCCATATATTCAAGGTTCATTCAATATATTCAGAAGTTCACTCAATATATTCAGAGGTTCATTCCATATATTCAAGGTTCATTCAATATATTCAGAAGTTCACTCAATATATTCAGAGGTTCATTCCATATATTCAAGGTTCATTCAATATATTCAGAAGTTCATTCAATATATTCAGAGATTAATTCAATATATTCAATTTCCTGAACGGCATGCCATAATATATATATATATATATATATTTACAGTACTGTGCATACATCTTAGGCCAGGTAATGCTACTATGACCATACTGTACAATTATTTCTCAATCAATTTATTGGAACACATCCTGAAAACATGGAGAAACACGTATGCAGTTTGAAAATAACATCTTTTTTTTTTTTTCAGAAAAAAACAAAACAACAAAAATGCTTCTATAATATATTTTGTGTGACCTACATTTACACTTGAACAATAACACAACCATGGCTCTGTGTTTCTCCTACTATTTCATGCCAACAAATAGCTGCTGTGAAAAAGGTCTGTTATACCTGGTTTACTCAAGACATGTTTGAGCACATGTTTGACATACACATGTTGCACAGGTTCAACTCATTGACAGGTTGATTATATAGTATAAGACTGACTTTTAGTCACATCTTTTCAATCTAAACGCCAGTGATGACAAAACTGACAGAAAAACAACAGAGCTGGTGGTGGCCTAAGACTTACGCACAGTACTGTATGTATATACTGTATATATATACACACACACACACACACACACACACATTTGTAGAATTATGCACATATACAATTGCGATGAATACATTTTAACTATAAACTATATCTCATGTACCGTATGTTGTATCACCATGTACAGTAGGCTGCATAAATCACTCTCAGTGTATGGACATATACATTATGCCATATAGAATCTGAATTTAAGAACAAAATACAGATTTTAATAGTTGTGTGTGTGTGTGTGCCTGGTCTTCCTTATGTTGTGGGGACTGTGCATTTATACTGATTGACGAGTAACTATTATTTATATGTAACTTCTAGATTTTTTTCAGTAAGCTGTGCTGTGCTGTGCTGTGCTGTGCTGTGCTGTGCTGTGCTGTGCTGTGTGAGATGATAAAATTGTTCGGTTAGTGTGACCAAAAGCTCAGGCGAGCCTCCTCCTCCTCCTCATCATCATCATCTGCCCACGTGCTTCGTGAACAGCTGCCTCCTGCTGTTCACCACTAAAGGTGTGTCACCGGCGTGACGTCACGCCCATACCTGAGTTTCGGTGAGGGGGGAAAAAAAGGGGGAAGGACCGAGGCGAGTGGAAAACATCTGCTCCTCGCGCCAGTCCGTGATAAGCGGCAGTCCTGTTGTTGCTGTTTGAACGGCTTCATCTGCTGTGATCGCTGGTGATCGATGGCCGTGTTCACACACAGCGTGTAGACGGATTTTCCACCCGCAGCTGTCGCTTCCCAGGCCGAGAAAGAACGAACCTCTTCAACTTCCTGCTTCGCCACAGGTATGCGTGTCGTCCAGGTTCCGTGTTGTGGATGTTTTGTTTCAGTTTTTTGCACGGATCGCACTCACATCTGCGGATCATTATTATTTTTGTGACAGTGTAGATAACCTCTCCAGCCAAAGTCGATGACTTTCCCACGGTGTCATTATCTCGCGACAATCGCGATCTATGTCCGTCTGTGTCGCCATCAAAAACTCACGGCTTTTTTCTTTTAACGCCATGAACTACATCCGCAGAAAAGTTCCTCCAAATATGTCACGCACGCGACAGGAAACCAAACCAGGCCTGAACGATATTAGGGAACTCAAGCGATGCACGATAATGCGATAATGATATGAATTATGACAAATGTAATGTATCAGTTTTAGATTAAGCAGCCTTAATAAAAAAACAAACTTTTTCCCCCCATTTCAACAACGTAGTTTGATTGGAAAAAAACAGCATTAAAACATTTTCTGCTACTTTAAACCAAAACATCCCTCACTGCAGGGTTTGAGTACAAAGTGCTTGGCTGCCATATAGGGGAAAAAATGTTCAAATAAAAGAGTCATCTTCCTCTAACACAGAAAACAGTCCACATTTATCCTAGTTCTGACAGTCTCTGGCATGTTTGTATCTTTGGCAATATGTGATATTGCAGTATCAACCGGCGCTGCAAAAGTAATCACAAAATAACCAAAATCAATATTTGAACAAGCACCATATCCAAATTTAAATGGCATCCACAGTTATTTCATTAAAATTTATAACAATACACTATTGCGGTGAAAGTGTCTGGCCTAAATATCTTACTATTTAGATAAACTGTGATTTGATTGTTGAAAAACCTTTTAAAAAAAAAAAAGTATGATCTGGATTCGGACACGCATTTTTTTTGTGTGAAAATTACAGTTACTATGCAAAAATGATCAGACATAACCATTTAAGTCGCGTCTCAGTCGCTAAATAACCGCGATACGATGTTTTGACTGTATCGTGCCGTAGTTTTTGTTGTACTGTGCAGCCCTGAATATAAATTCCTTGGTCCAGTATGCAAGTAGCTGCAGACATGGTTTTAAAAGTTTAAATGAGTGGAAACTGCTGAGTGCAGTGCTGCAGCTGTATTTGTCTCTGAACTCTGACCTGTGTGTGTGTGTTCTCTCTTTGTCGGTCAGGATGTCGGTCACTCCTCGACGTGTCCGCCTAAAGCCCTGGCTGGTCGCGCAGGTGGACAGCGGGCGCTACCCGGGTCTGGTGTGGATAAACCGGGACACCATGCGCTTCCGTATCCCATGGAAACATGCCACACGACACACGCCACAGCATGAGGATGAAGACACGATATTTAAGGTGATGACTCTAATTATCGTAACAGCAAACATGTTAAGAGGAATGAGTGGAAAATGGTGGTAAATGGTGACCAACACACAGCTCTGACACTCGGGCCGTATTGATGGGCTGGCTTTTTACTGCATGATTAAAAACTAAGAGAGTTTTCCAAGACAATTTCTGCAGAAACAACTGCACATTTCTGGACCAACATCTGGTTATGAAACCTGCTCAAACACATTTGTTTTTCTGCAGCAGGAGAGATCACTACAAGCCACAGGGTCACACGTGCAGGACTGAGGACATTCATAATCTTAGTTGGTAGATTTCCTGCAGAGACAGTACAGACAGAGATGACATAACCAAACATAGTAAAACATCAAATAAAATAATAATCAGGACTTAAGATACATACAAAAAATGAAACTGCTGGTCCCATACTAGATTAAATTAATGTGACAGATTTAAAAACTCTCTTTTCTAAGTTTGTGTTTATTGATTTACAGATGCATCCAGTCATCTTTATGTTCAATCTCCCTGTACACAAGTAAAAATTTGTTTGTTTGTTCAAAAGTGAGGAAAACCTAAAGCTTTTGTTACTGAACATCTCTGAACTTTCAGATCATGTGACGTACCACTAGAGAATGGACGATATATACAATATTTCCTCACAGTGAGATAAAAAGCACTCACAATAAAGTGTGGTTGATTTTCATTTTCAAGGAAATAAAGAAAGTCGAAAACTGGTCATAAGTGTTTTCTAGTAACCCCAGGACCTTAATATAATATGTAAGAGTCTTGTTTTCACTTTAAAATGTTAACTAAAAATACAGCTGTCAAATCACAATTATTCATATTTGTATCACATGTTTAAAATGCTCTTAATTTGAAATTTACATTAACATTGTAAAGCAACTTTCATTGCTTATCTCCATTAGGAATCAAATGAATCAAATGAAAATCTAAAGCAGTGCAGTAAGCCCCAGGTCACACAGTGACACATGTGTCTAAAATAATAGTCTCTCAGCAGCTGCAGCTTCATTCATTTTGTTTATCTCACTTCCCGACAAAGTGATTGTGACATTTGTTTTTAGGTTGCACACAACAAACATTAGCTGTGTGTGAAAATGACCGTGACATGTGATTAATGCGATTTCAGAAAATAATGTGGCAAAGTTGAGCCTTAATTAATCGCGAATATTGCGTTGACACTGATAGACCCTACAAACAATGAAGTTTCCCGAGGGCCTTTTTTCCATCACATTGCAAAATTTTGTAACAGTTTCTGCAACAATATTTATAGTAGATCATCCGTTTCCTCTGTGTCTGTAAGCTTTTAGAAAATTTGCGTTGCACTTACGCTGAAAACAAATCCACTGATTATAGATCACAGACAAAGGTTCCTTTTAGTTTACAAATCTAGAAAAAGAGTAATTTATACTTTCACAATTATCAGAATAACATCATTATTCACCTTTATCAGGGCAGTCATGACAGTATATTGTTCCATGTCTTTTTTGGAGACACTTTTTTGGTTAGTTGTTACTCTCCTTTAATTTTCTGCATGTCTCTACTGACCATAATCCCTCATTGTGCGTTATCTTCTTTAGACAGATGCCCTACATAGTACATCAACATACCTTACAAAACAACACGTCCAAAGAATCTGTGCGTGAACACACAGATGTCAAAACAGAGAGTGTGGTTTTAATACCTCTGTTCCTCTGTGGAAATGATCTCGCAGGCGTGGGCTGTGGAGACCGGGAAATTCCAGGAGGGAGTCGACGAACCTGATCCTGCAAAGTGGAAAGCTCAACTACGATGTGCGCTGAACAAGAGCAGGGAATTCAACCTCATCTATGACGGCACCAAAGAGGTCCCCATGAATCCTCTGAAGATATATGACGTCTGCGACATCCCACAGCCGCTCAGCAACCAAGGTAAAAGAGAATTTAAATTTTTGAATTGTAACAAATGCCCCCTTGTTTCTTCCTCATTTAATATGATTAACTGTCACTCAACAGCCTCTTCGGACGCTGGTTCTTGGACTCCACATGAAGAAGAGGGTGCTGAGGAAGATGTTCCAGACACACCCGAATCTCTCCCTCCATATCCATCCAATGGTGAGTGACTTTTCCTCATATTTTATGTTCATATTTAGAGTTTCTGCCATTTAAGGGACAAAGTATGTTAACAAAACAATGAATTCTAATCTTGTGGGTGATCCAGGTCCCAGTCCATCTCCTCTCATCATGTGGTCTCCTATGGGCTCAGATTCATCCATGCAGCCTCCAAGTTGTTCCTCTTCAAATGAGGCCTGGCCCAAAGAAGAGCCTGTTAAAATCTGGCCTAAAGAGGAGCCTGTGGACGTGGAGATGCAGCCCACAGCCATGGCAGACATGCCTCCTGCTCCTCTGACTGACCCCATCTTGCAGCCCTCTCCTCTAACGGATGCCTTGTTTGCTTCTCCAGAAACATGGATCAGTTCTCTCCCAAGTAAGGATGCGCTTTCACTAAAATTCTAGTAAACTCATGTAGATTTTACCAGTGGCACTAACAATTTGACTGTATCGTGCCATTTCCAGAAATGGAAAGCAGAAAGTAGTAGCACTTTATTGTGACACAAATGCAAGTAGCATAGACAAAAAAAGTTGCACACATCAATGAAAGACAACAAGGAAATAAAGGACAGTGTTCCCACAGGTCCTTGAAATCATTGAAAGTTTGTTTAAAAAAATCCTCTCTCCAGAACAATGAGTGAGTAACGTTTAGCAAGAGAGAGCAAATTATGTGAATCCTGTGAAATGCAGACTCCAAGATCTCTGCCTCACCAAAGAAAATGACAAAGACTGGCTTGAACCAAAATCCCCAGGACAGTCACTTGTCCAGATGCAGAGCGTGTTGCAAATCAATAAAAGTGGACACCATGGGCAAAGCGGCTCTTACATGTTGCCTTTCCATCCTAAGTAAGCTGTGTCAGCTCATTCAGCCTTTGAATTTGAGGGATTTGGTCTAGGAAAAGTCCTTGAAAAGTCCTTGAATTTGATGTCAACCAAATTGTGGAACCCTGAAAAGAAGAAAAATATATACAAAGCACATGCAAATGCTTTAATTAACTTGCACCAGAAAGCACATTTTCAAAAATCAAAAGTGAGGTATACATTCTAAAATTCACATTTGCTCTATTCTGTAATGTAACTGGAGTAATAGAAATACTTCTTCTGCTTCTCTGGTTTAGGCCCAATTTGACCTTCTATACAATAAACTTGAACAAATCTCTGTAATCATATTTGCTTTGCTGTCTTGAGAAGATCCTTTGTGAACTGTCTGAAAGTGACTTATTAGTTTTAAACATTATTCGCATGATTTTCTTAGTAAATGAAATCATCAAATTTCCAAACTTGAGAATTTGTAAGCAATGGATGTGTGTTATCATAATAAGTCTTATTAATGATGTACAGTATATGGCTCTTTTCTATAATAAAACTGTTGAGTGGTCTTTATTGTGGGGAAAAACAGGAAACCCTGTCTCTCGCTCTCGCTCTCACTTTGTATGTAATTTTTTTTTAGCCGTAAAGCCATTGTAGATGCAAATCCAGTGAAACACAAAAAAATGTTGGTAAACAATGTTTCCTAAAACAAAAGAACTCTAATGTTACTCTAACAGCAGTAAATTGAGCATTAGCCCACAGTATCACTTTACAGTACAACAAACAATTCATGCTTATTTTTACACAAAGTTTTGGAGAAACAGAGGGAGAAATTAAATGGTAACATTATGTGTCAAACGTTGTTTTGACTTTTGTTTGTGCTTGTCTGTGACTCAGTGACAGACCTGGAGGTCCAGTTTCTGTACAGGGGGAAGGAAATGTGTCCCACGGTGACCGTCAGTAACCCCCAGGGCTGCAGGCTGTTCTACGGTGACCTTGGCCCCATGGTCAACCAGGAAGAGCTGTTCGGGCCCGTGAATCTGGAGCAGCTTCGCTTTCCGACCACTGAGCACATAACCAATGACAAGCAGAGGGTCTTCACTAACCGTCTGCTGGATGTCATGGACAGGGGTCTAATCCTGGAAGTCAGTGGACACGATATCTATGCAATCCGCCTCTGCCAGTGTAAGGTGTACTGGTCCGGTCCCTGTGCTCCAAATGCAGCTGCACCAAATCTTATAGAGCGTCAGAAGAGGGTCAAACTCTTCTGCCTGGAGTCTTTTCTCAGCAGTGAGTAGAATATTTTCACGTAGCTTACTTAGAGCAGGACAATAATTCATAAACAATATACACTCACTGGCCAATTTATTAGCTACAGGACACTTAAAAAAAAAGTGGTAGGAGTGGCACGTCTGTGGTTGTAGGTGTGGTTATTATTTATGTAGTGATGATAGTGGTTGTCGGTTATACGTGGGGAATATGAGTTTATCATGTGGAACCAGTCCAGCCACTGTCCTCCGACTTCTGATGTAAACAAGGCAGTTTAATCGCTGGATATTTTTTTTCTTTTTCACACCATTCCCTGTAAAACCCACAGAGGGTCGTATGTGAAAATTTCAAAAGATCAGCAGTTTCTGAAATATTCCGACTAGACTGTCTCCCACCGACGGTTTAAACCTCAGCACGTCGTCTTTACTGTGTCTACAGTATATGTCTAAATGCATTGAGTTTCTGCCATGTGAATGGCTGATTAGATATTTGCATTAATAAATTGATAAATGAAAAGCTGTACCTAATAATGTGGCAGCAGAGTGTAATACCAAAAGACCAATGTAGAGAATATCACAATAATCTCTTTAGAAATATAACGCATGCTAATGCTTATTTTGTGTTGGCCCTCATGTGTGAAATGTTTAACCAGTAAGTTTAACAAGTGTTTGATGTTAATGGTTTCTTCAATTTTCACTGTGCAAACAAAAATCAACGGTGTTTTTTTATTGTATAGTGTCTCACAGCCATAATGGCCAGCCTAAAGCACAGTTTGAATTACTTGAGTTTAAAAGTGATTAATTCAAAGCCTTTGCGGCCTGTTGTAGGAATGCATTCTAATCACTGGTTCGTGTGTTGTGTAGGTGTGATAGCACAACAGCGCGGCCAGACACCAAACCCACCTCAGTTTGAAATCAGCCTGTGTTTTGGAGAGGAGTGGCCTGATGGAAGGCCCCGAGAGAGGAAACTCATCATGGTCCAGGTGAGAAGAGGGGACAACTTCTGTCACCTGATAGCAAACCTCTGCAACAAGAGAATACTTATATTTAAATTACACATTTAAAAGTAGTTCTTTTGAAAAGCACTTGATGAAATTAGATTTCATGAAAGAAACAAGCAATATATTTTTTGTTAAACATTTCTTCCAGCCTCAGTATTCTCCAACTTGGCCTCATCGGTGACTTTGTCTCTCTTATGTCTCTCCTCTGTCCCTCCTCTGTCGCCTATGCCCTGCAGGTCATTCCAGTGGTGGCCCGCATGATAAGCGAGATGTTTTCTGGAGACAACACACGATCCTTTGACAGTGGCAGCGTTCGCTTACAGATTTCAGTCCCTGATATCAAAGACAACATAGTGACCCACCTCAAACAGCTGTACTGTCTGCTCCAGACCCACCAGGGTCAGGATGGGTGGGCGTTGCCCCCGGGGTCAGGTCTGAATATCACCCAGGCTCTGCAGACACAGTGAAACCATAACTAAGAGTTACCTTTTTTGTAGCAAAGAAGTACTTATTGTAATCGTATTTAGGCATGTGCACCGTTTAGTGTAGGATGTGTTTGCTTTACCCTAATATGACTGTGCTGTAATAATGCTTTTCTGTATATAGAAGCCTGCAGTTTGCATTATTTGTGCAGGGAAACTTCCATGGGCCAAAGTCCTTCTCACTGCAAGGGAATATTTAACATAGTTAATGAGTTACAGAAATTGCCTTGTGTGTCCTATTTTTCCAAGAACAGGTCAGTGATTACCAAATTGTCACTCAGGAAATATTTTTTGATTTTTCTATAGTTGAAGAAGTGACGCATCTGTTCAGGCGTTTGTATGATTTAGAGAAATATTGTCAAAGGTGAATGAAATATCTCCCTGCTGTTTTATATTAGGCTTTCATTTTTAACATATTACTGGGGAAAAGTTTTTCCCTGCAGTTTTGTCTTGAGTCATTTTATTTTCTTTATTTTAATATAGCATATTACATATTCATATCTTTGATTTTAAGCCTACTAAATGTATGGTATCCCGGCAGCCATTTACCTAAATCACATTCAGCTAGAGGGATCAGTATCAGTAAGGATGCCACTGCACTTTGGGGTGCTGAATGATGTTTTATGTTTAGTTGAATGTAAGTGCATTTATCAATTGATTGTAACTTTATTTTATCAATAAAATTGCCAAAATAACCCTTGAGTACATTTTTTTTATTTCAAATGTTCACATGGTGGATTGATTTTGTAACTTATTTTCCAATGAACTTGTTGGTTATAGCCTTGGTTTTGTTCAAACTATGCTGGCTGACATTTGGGCCACACGGTGGAGTAGGGTCTGGCCGTGTCTGAATGGTTTTCTCCAGAATGTCCGGTTTCCTCCCACAGTCCAAAAACATGCAGTCTATACTGACCATAGGTGTGAATGTATGAATGAATGGTTGTTTGTCTCTGTACTGTATGTTGACCCTGCGATAGACTGACCACCAATCACCCTACTGTCCATTGGGTTTGGCTCCAGTGACCCTCATGCGGAGGATAAACTGGTTGACATTTGTGCCTCAGCTGACTTCATTGATGCATGAGTTAGTTACAGTTTTTCACAAACTCATTTCCAGAAACTGAGGCTCAATTCCTCAAGGCTAAGAACAAATCTACTATTCTCTCTTCTCAAAATCAGATTTGTTTCACCAAATCAATTTAAAAGTATCTATTATATGCCAATATTTTGCAGGGCATTAAATACAACACAACGTTTTTGCATAGTGTGCAGCAAAACAACCTACTTTCACCAATGAAAGTTAATGTGAGACACCACAAAGACAGCCAGTGCACAAATACAAAAAGAAATAGTGCAATACAAAAGAAATACAATCATCTCTTTTGTCCTCTGACACACAAGTTTGCACAGGTGAAACATACTGTAAGTGAGACTAACTGGTAATCAAGAGTGTTGTATTTTGAAGATCATTGTTTTGAGGTAAACAAAGAAGCAGCTAAATTACGCAATTTGTGTTCAGAGGTTTGCTACTGTGTGTTGATTTTTGAATGAAAAGTGAGTGAATTGTGATTAGAGTCTGGTAGTTTGGAGTCATGATGTTGATACGTGAGCTTTATTTCAGAATTGTGTGCATTGTTCCTTTATTTATTTATATATTTATTTATTTACAGTGGGGCAAAAAAGTATTTAGTCAGCCACCAATTGTGCAAGTTCTCCCACTTAAAAAGAAGAGCAAGGCCTGTAATTTTCATCATAGGTATACCTCAACTATGAGAGACAGAATGGTGGAAAGAATCCAGGAAATCACATTGTAGGATTTTTAATGAATTAATTGGTAAATTCCTCAGTAAAATAAGTATTTGGTCACCTACAAACAAGCAAGATTTCTGGCTCTCACAGACCTGTAACTTGTTCTTTAAGAGGCTCCTGTGTCCTCCACTCGTTACCTGTTTGAACTCGTTATCAGTATGAAAGACACCTGTCCACAACCTCAAACAGTCACACTCCAACTCCACTATGGCCAAGACCAAAAGAGCTGTCAAAGGACACCAGAAACAAAGTTGTAGACCTGCACCAGGCTGGGAAGACTGAATTGGCAATAGGTAAGCAGCTTGGTGTGAAGAAATCAACTGTGGGAGCAATTATTAGGAAATGGAAGACATACAAGACCACTGATAATCTCCCTCAATCTGGGGCTCCACGCAAGATCTCACCCCGGGGGGTCAAAATGATCACAAGAACGGTGAGCAAAAATCCCAGAACCACACGGGGGGAACTAGTGAGTGACCTGCAGAGAGCTGGGACCAAAGTAACAAAGGCTACCATCAGTAACACACTACAACACCAGGGACTCAACTCCTGCAGTGCCAGATGTGTCCCCCTGCTTAAGCCAGCACATGTCCACGCCCGTCTGAAGTTTGCTAGAGATTGGAAGAATGTCTTATGGTCAGATGAAAGCAAAATAGAACTTTTTGGTAAAAGCTCAACTTGTCATGTTTGGAGGAGAAAGAATGATGAGTTGCATCCAAAGAACACTATACCTACTGCGAAGCATGGGGGTGGAAACATCATGCTTTGGGGCTGTTTTTCTGCAAAGGGACCAGGACGACTGATCCAGTGTAAAGGAAAGAATGAATGTGGCCATGTATCGTGAGACTTTGGGTGAAAACCTCCCTCCATCGGCATCATCCATCAGTGGCTGGGTGTTTCAGTATGACAATGATCCGAAAACACACCGCCCGGGCAAAGGAGTGGCTTCGTAAGAAGCATTCCAAGGTCCTGGAGTGGCCTAGCCAGTCTCCAGATCTCAACCCTGTCCGTGTCACCCAGCGACAGCCCCAAAACATCACTGCTCTACAGGAGATCTGCATGAAGGAATGGGCCAAAATACCAGCAACAGTGTGTGAAAACCTTGTGAAGACGTACAGAAAACATTTGACCTCTGTCATTGCCATCAAAGGGTATATAACAAAGTATTGAGATGAACTTTTGTTATTGACCAATTTACTAATTAATTCATTAAAAAAATAGATTGTATAAAGATACTATTTCAAAATTATTACTTACTAATATATTTGTATGTTCTTACTTCTCAAGTGGCGGAAACGAGCTTCCACACATTTTGTGTGTGTGTATAGAGTAAGTGAGGAAAAGAGTAATTGCAGCTCTGTGATCGCTGCATGTGCTCATGTGACACTGCTGTCCTCTAGTGGTTTTACTGAACAGCACCAGGTCCGGGTTCAATACAGTGAGAGTAGAAGCATAATTATGCAGATTAAAACACACCTGTCAAGTTTAAAGTTAAGGAAATACAAGGACATTTTCTGGAGAGTTGTAGAGTATTAGTGACAGCACATGTGCTTATTGGTGCAGTCGTTCAGTCAGGAATTGTGTGGCAGTAGCACCATGTTTGTATCACGGAAACAATAAAGGAGCTTTAGTCTTATTTTTGCTGAAGAGGTTGTTTTTGTTCTAGTTTATCAGTCTGGCTGTGTGGGAGCAGCATAATTCCAAAAGTTAATGGATTCAGTTCTCTGGTGATTAATGATAGATTAAGAAATACTTTTACTGCCAGGAAAAAATATTGGAAAACATCCACTTGCTGTGTCACACAAAGCAGATAAGATAACAAATCATTAATACAATTAGTCACAAAAGAAGGCTAGACACGTTGCAACTGACCACACAGTATAATTTACAAAACAATTGCAGAAAAGAGTGAGAAATCCTTCATTCTTCTTCTTCTTCTTTCCCTTGTCCTTGTCCTGTCCATTGTGTCCTCTTCTGTTACACCGACTGTCCTCATGTCCTCCTCCATAACGTCATGTTTGATTTGGCAAAGGTTTCCCACCAGATGACCTTCCTGATTTCAGGTTTTTATTAAGTTTGAAGATCACTCGAGGCATCGATCTGGTCCTATTAAATCACAGACTCTGAATCTATGGTTTGATGTTTATAACTTATATTCAAACACGATCAGGATCAAGAATGCTGTCGTTAGCTGCTTGAGGTTCTGTAAAGGTTAATCTCTGAGCAGATTCTCATTTGAATTGGCTTTTGACTGCTTTAGCTCTTGATTTTTTTTGTGTGTGTGAAGTATATTTAATTTGTTGTTATTGACTGTGGTTTTAAAAAAACAACAAAAAAAATAAGACAACACTGTGGCTCAATTTTCACAAATGCCAACAATGATGCATTTGTAATATGGCACATTAAATTTGATTGCTTCAAACTTGCCCATGAGATTTCCTCTGAATGTGTCAACCTTTGCTCAGGCAGAATGTCACACAAAATTCCTCCCACCCTCATCTCCGGTGGTGCTTGGCTCAGTATCGCACTGAGCTGGACTTTGACCTTCTCCCTGTCGAGGAAGTACAATACGTCTTCGATGTATAACGTTGAGTGGCACATGGGATTCAAGCTGCATTGGAGTTGAAGCACAAATAAAACTGGAAGTAACGTTCAAGTGCCAGACCTCACAGGTAAGATCATGTGACTTCACTCTGCCTCGCTGAAAACTGTATGTTAATGTTTATGCTGTAAATAATCTGTAACGAAGATTATCACCCTAGTGAAGATTAATGTTATTTAAGACAAAAATCGTCCTCTCTGTCGTCAGGACAGACATTTTAATTCAGATAAAAATCTCTACATGCTTTGAAATCTCATATTTTTTCAGTGTTCATTTTTTTTCCTCTGTTCATATCTACTGTATTTGTGATATAAATTAGTCAAAACTTTGTATGAGGATCACACGGTGACTCACTTGTTGATCATAAATGACTGACTTATTCATTCATTCATTTTAGTTTTTGCTGATGTTCGCCCTCCAGCATAAAAGTTGTGTCTCTGAATTAAAAACAACAAAAGTTGGATTCTTTTAAATTCCATCATCATTGGAGCTTCAAAGAGCAGGAAAAATGAACGACAAACTGATATTCGCTGATATTGCACATTCATGTTGTGTAAACTGTAACGCAGGTGTTCTAGCTCAGCGCCGAAGATGTTCAGGACTGGCAGCCCCTTCAGCAACGACACCAGCAGCGATGCAGGGTCAATTCAGTCCAAGTATGTACAATATGCCACCATTCGACACGCTTGTTTATGTGTTGAAAGCAGATGATCAGAACTGATAATGTGTCGTGACAGTGGTTATTCTACTGCGACTCTGGACGAGGTGTCCTCGCAGGTCTCGGGCCTTGCGAAGCCGAATGCAAAAACAATTTACTGTGAGTTAACGTCGCCGCACTTAACTCAACTTCCGCTGAGTTTCACTTGTGAATCCTAACACGGAGCTCTGCTCTCTGCTACAACAGTGCAAAGGAAGGCATATGCGGCCTCTACTAACAAGCTGCTGGACAAATTTCAGTACAGAGTGGAGGTATCGTGCGTGACCTCGCCCATATCCACACAAATGTGACCCATTTCAGGCCCGGCCGGTGATAATATGGTCGCTGTTTTGTTTCGTTCCACCTGTGTCGCAGCATTTGTTCACCTGTGACCTGGACGGGAGGGGGTTGAGAAGCGTGTCAGACTGTGTGGAGCGTCTGAAGGTTCTGCACGGTATGGGTCGTGTGTGGGGGCAGAACATGCTGCTGGAGGTGCACGGTGCCAACCTGCTGCTCACTGACCCTGACACCAAGGTGAACAGCAGGAGAGCCTGTGAAGGACACTGTGGACCAATCACTGGTGCTCTTTCATTTACAGCATCTTTAAATTTTACAATGTTCATTTGTTTTTTTTTGTTTTGTTTTTTTTGTTAAGGACGAGCTGGAGTCAATAGCTCTCAGCGACATCCTGGAGGTGAAGGCCGAGCTGAAGTCGAGAATGTTTGACTCTCTCCTCGCTGTGTCAGTCCAGTCAGGGAGGAAGAAAACCACCACTGTCTTCATGTTTCAGTGCGAGGACGTCCGGGTGAGAGCAAGGCCAGCAAGAAAAAAGCCACAACTGTGTCTGAAATGGGAAAAGAAACTGCTAAGTCACTGCATGATTCCTTTGAATTATAGGCCGACTACATTCAGAGGGATCTCTCACAAGCACTGTCTCGCAGGAGGGACGATTCGAGCGCGTAGTAAGACGTCCTACACTCGCCCTGTGTCAGGGGTGTCAAACTCATTTTACTTCAGGGGCCACATACAGCACAATTTGATCTCAAGTGGGCCGCACCAGTAAACATAATACACTGTAAACAGCACAAACAAACTCCAAATTTTTTTAAAGGACATATTATGAACCTGAATTTTTGTGAGGAAACTTTTGTGAGGGAAAAAAATATATTTTAATATTATGCATTTACACATTACCAATTACAGATCCCTTGGATCTATAAAGGCGCAAAGCATTTAGTCACAGGTATCTGGAACTGAAAAAATATAGTATTCCACATCATGATTAGGTTCACAAATTCACCCTGCGGGCCGGTTGTGGCCCGCGGGCCGTATGTTTGACACCCTTGCCCTGTGTAGTATTGATACAGCACACGTCCCGCCTGATTGGTTAATGTCTTTCCCTCTCACTGTCTGAAGCAGCACCACAGTGAAGAAAAACCATCTCAATCATGCAAAACCCTCTGAGCCTGAACAGCAGAGGCTTTCGCTTCATTCAGTGCCTCGTAGCGATGGT
The DNA here is from genome assembly GCA_016785285.1 of Brachirus orientalis. Lineage (NCBI taxonomy): Eukaryota > Metazoa > Chordata > Actinopteri > Pleuronectiformes > Soleidae > Brachirus > Brachirus orientalis. The sequence continues at coordinate 5,324,855 of JAFBJR010000060.1, forward strand.
GAGGCTGTGACTGGACACAGGAAACCAGTGCTGTAATACTGCACCGATTATTAATGATCAAATCTGCTGCACCGATTACTGATGAAATCAAAATCAGAACAAGTCTTTCCCTTTTCTTTTTTTTTTTTCTTTCGCCCCGTAGATGAAGATGACTTCCTCGAGCCTGAACTGGTTGTGCTCAAGGACGAGGAGGACGACAAGGCCTCGTCCCCCATAAAGGACGCATCGACGCAGTACAAAGAGCTGGACACAAGTGTGGTCAGTCAGTCAGTCAGTCAGTCAGGCAGTTTGTCAGTCAGTCAAGGAGCCCTTACAAGATTAAACATATTCTGTTTTTTTGGACTGAATATGAGGAAGTATTGAATGAGTGATTTTCTATTAAACTTTTTCCTCTCATATTTGGAATAATTTAATTGGGAAAAAAAATACATAATATAAAGTGAATATAAAAAGTTAACTTTCTTTCTTTCTTTCCAGGGTACCTTGAATCGTATTTTAAATGACATTGAAATCTTCATGGGCAAAGTAGGTGCTGCAGCAGCTAAAAATGCTAAGAAGAATAAGAAGAAAAAGAAAGGAAAAGGTAACTTTTAGGCAGATGTATCGAGTGGGTCTACTGTAAATGCCAGTAGATCACACACACACACACACACACACACACACACACACGCTAACATTTCTGTCCATATGTAAACTGTATATCGTGTAAGTGATGGACGGCATGCCCAGCACAGAAGAATTTGCAGCTTGTCTCCACAGGATCAAGTGTGGCTTTAACCTTCTGGTAAGTGTCATTATTCAGTCATCATGGAAAATTTATTCATTTACTGTTCTGCTCCCTCTCTCTGTCCGTGTGTGTGTGTGTGTGTGTATTCTGGGGATTTGTCTTCCTTATGGGGACAAAAGTCAAGTCCCCATAAAGTAAATTACTACATTTGGTGAAGGCATGTTTTAAAGTTAGGCTGAGGTTAAGGTTAGGTCACTAGCAATTATTAAAGGTTAGAGTGAGTCTTCGGGAGATGAATGTAATCAATACACTGTCCTCTGAAGTCATGGGAACCTGTGTGTGTGTGTGTGTATATATAACAGTGTTGTGTATAAAAATGTTCTCTTCTTCACAGGGGGAGCTAAATGGAAAGATCGATAATCCCACTGCTCCTGAATTTGTTCACATCCTCTTCACCATATTAGCCTTTGTAAGTCTGGTCTTCAGGTTTCTACTAATGATTCATTCTTCCTTTATTTCACCACTTACGCCCTTAAGACTTGACATTTACCTCGTTTAACACTGAACTGTCATGAAATATCTCCGTACAAGTTATTATTATCATCATTATTCAGTAGTTTTGCTTTCTTCGTGTTACCAAATTAATGAATAAAGAAGACGTCATGGCTCGTGTGTGCAGTTGTGTGCCTCTGCTTGTGACACTTTCTGTTGTTCGGGTCATTTTTCCTGGCAGATAGTACCTCACGGTCCTGAGGGTCTGTCATTGACCATTGTGTCTCCATTGCTGACGCCCCAGAGCATCCGTCTCATGAGAGAAGAGGCGTCCACAGAGGAGGACCGGCTGTGGCAGTCTCTAGGAGATGCTTGGAGCGTCCCCAGGTGAGACGCCAGACCGGCTACTGCTTCCTTTTTCTTAATTCTCATTTCAAAAATCCCATAAGAATGATTGATTGATTTCTGTTATATATATTTTTTTCTTGATTTGACAGTATTGTCAGCACCAAATGGCCAGAGGAGGACAAGAACATCCCAACATACTCGTTGAAGTTCTCTGATGGCCCTGAGGTAACTGCAACACCTGTCCACAGTAAACCTGTGTGCAGACAGGAGAGTCCACAGCCTGCAGCCAGCCAGGTAAATCTTCACAGACAAACAGACGCACTGGAAAGCTGTTAATATAAGACTACAAAACCATTTTTATTTTCTGTTTAGGTGTTGGCCAACTTGGCTCCTCCGTATCAACCACTAAAAGCCAGGTACACGCAAGTACACAACATGTAATTCATTCAACATCATGGGAACATTTGAGTCTAAATGATTTTTTTTTCATGTTTTTTCAGCTTGGGCAAGTCAAAGCCTCGTCATATGCGGGTCCTGTATGACTTTATTTCAAGAAACCACAGGGAGCTCACCATCAGAAAAGGGGAAATAGTTGAGGTGAGTTTCCGTGACAGGAAACATCTATTGTCTCGCTTTTCGGACTGGTGACACTAAGTTAAGAAGAGCCACGACCAGTCTCTGCTTTGTGCATCCACAGGTGCTGGACGTGTCCAAGCAGTGGTGGAAAGTGAGGAACAGCAGTGGGGAGGAGGGCTTTGTCCCCAATAATGTCCTGGAGACTTATGATGAAACGTCAAACCAGGTACTGACCAAACAACCTTAGAAACCAAGAAAGGGCACTGGGTTGCCTCGGCAACAGAGGCGATTGAAACCACAGACACATACAGAGGAGCATGGAGCTCCCACAATGCTCTCGGTCTCACTCTCACCCACTGACAGGAACAAAGTCACGCCGTTTCAAATGAAGCCGGAGCTGTGACTTCATCGTGCCTGTGTGTAATGACTGCACGAGTTTCTCCTCAAGGATTTTGACCTTTTCGCTGACATTTGCCACAAGTACTACACAATATAGAATTAACTCACTGGATTAGCTTTAATTAAACAACAGCATTTATCACTCAAATGAGTTTGTAAGACTGTACACTCTGGAACTCCAACTAATACCAATGTTAACTAATATTAATGCTTAGGAAACTGAAGTTGTTCCTGTCCTAACAAGGAGGTCTAAACCTGCACAAGTGAAAGCCTGGCTGGAAGACAAGGGCTTTAGTAAAATGTAAGTGTTCAAGTATCACATTATTTTTTTGGTTACTATTTAAGGATCGCATATTATGAAAAGAATTATATAAAGTTTCTACTTACCCTATACTTGCACAAAACACAAAACGTCTGGAAAACCTCTGTATAAAGAAGAGTCCCACATAAACGTCCATATTTAATTTTTTTCATTATCTGTTTCACGTTAGTTGGTTTGTTTCGGCGCACACAAATAAATGCAGGTACATTTGTCTTTGTGACACATATTTAACGCATATTCTTGTAAATTTAACAGCAGCATCCTGCACATAAAGAAATAAGGTCTAGGTTGAAGATCAAACTTATTGAGATTAAACACTTTATATAATCAAAACAAGAAAAATACATGTCTCCTGAGTTGATATTGACTGTGTCTGGTTGTGAACAGATCGATCTTTATTATTTTAAACATAAATATCAAAGTGCACATGTCCACTAACTAAAGGTTATTTGCTTCGTTATGAGTCAAACAGGAAACATTTCTGGAAAATAAAAAGCGGCTTTGTGTTAGTTATAGATGTTACCCCAAAATTCAATACACTAGGTTATAGAAGGCATAACATTATTATAATATATAATAAATAGACTATTTTGTCTATTCTATTCTATTAGTTTTACAAATTTAATAGACCACCACCCAATGTAAGGTTTATGCCACAGCAACACTAAATTATCAAAAGAATTTTTTATGTTTCTGTAATGGTTAATACACCAGTATGTAGAAGCTTTTTAACCGAAATGATACAATAATTATTAAAATTATTATTATTGTTAACCATGAGTTTTCAAATTTACTGTTCTACCAAAAAAAAAAAAAACAGAAAAAATAGTAATTATTATATCTTGAGTAACATGTCAAATCTATCGTTATTTCCTTGTTTTCATGGTTGAATGTTATGCTTGATTGTTTGTGAGCCTGGGTTTTTGAAAGTCTTCTAAAATATTGATGTTTCCTTGTTTGTATATATGTATTCATATATATATAAATATATCTTTTGCACTTTGTGTTTAAGCTTGAAAAGTGCAACGTAAATAAAATGTAATCATCATGACTATGTTATGCAAATTGGACAAACTTTTCTTAAAAATCGTACCTGAATCTGTGATTCATTTTTTAACTTAAAAAATGACCTGACATTACAGTTAATTTTGCTACTGAATTGAACCCCACTGACGTGATGGCCTCTTGCAGCACAGTCCGCTGCCTGGGCGTGCTGAGCGGCTCCATGCTCCTGGGGATGACCAGAGAGGAACTGAAGACGGTGTGTCCAGAAGAAGGGGGACGAGTCTTCTTCCAGTTACAAGCGGTCAAGGACAGCATGGCTGTAAGCTACAGACCACAGTGCGGCTTCATGTCGTCTCATTCTTATCCCAGTGAGAACAGCTGGTTTGAACACAGACTCCTCTCTGTTTGTTTTGTGTCTCAACACTGCAGGCTGCCAAATAAAGCGACAATATGCCATCGCCGATGGAGGATGAGGATTCAGGACGCCACTCTGGGAGCCTTAAGTTTTCATTTATGCTACACAAATTTTGTGTATAGCGTTTGACACACACACACACACACACACGCACATACATAGCAAATCAGTATATTCAATCAAGTGTAAGTAAAAGTGCAGCAGTCAACACAGCAACTATAACAATATGAATCCTGTCAGCACAATACAATGACTCAGTGAATAAACATGCTTTATTTCATCGCTCAGACATTACATGTGAATCTTATCAGAAGCAAATTAATCTGCAACACAGGTAATGCATTCAGGCAATAGAGTGGCTACAGTTCAATATCCACTAAATTAGTTTCCAATCTAAAATAGAGATCCCATTTCACAAAAGTGACGAGAGTTAAAAAAAAAAAAAAAAAAAAAAAGTCAGTTAAAAAAAAGGAGAGGAAAAAAACAGACACGTGAAAAAATATCAAAAACATGTTTTGAGTGAGTGTCAGAATACTTAGATTAATAGACTGTGATGTATATGTCTGAATAACAAGTGTAAATCACTGGTAGAGAAAATTTACTGAACGAATTTCCTTGAATGGTCTCTACTTTTCTTTTCCTTTGGGAACTGCTTTTGCCATTAACCGATTAATGGATAAACAGAAAATAATCAGAAACCGATAAGATGATGACATAAAATTATATTTCAAAATCACAGGTTCAAGCTTCTCGAACATATAGTTTAGTTTCATGGTTTTAGCCTTGTTTTCTATCTAGATAACACAGAGGTTTGTGGGTTTGGGATTGTTGGTTTGACAAAAACGTGTACCAAACTTACACGCACATTTTTCACCCTTTTTTCTAATCAGGTGATTGATGGAGGAAATAATCATTAAAGGTCCACGGTTAGTGCCCTGCTGTTGCTGAGGGCAACACTGTAGTGACTGAAACAATTATCAGAGTTTCATATCAGTGAGGTAGAATGCACCGGGCTGTGAAGTGACAACATGAAGTGAGCACAAGCTCATCTGAATAGATGGAAGGTTTTTATGTTAGTCCGTGTCCTCAATGTCGTTCAGCAGCATAAACTGTCATTAAAAAAATGTGTATTTGTTATTGTTTTTCCAAAAGTCAACATTGTTGTTAAGCTTTGTTTGAAAGGGCCAATAACAAATATGAAGTTGCAGTAATTAAACAGAAGTAAAGTCACATGTAGTTTGTGCTTTTGTCGGTGGACCAATGAGCTTCAGGATAAATCACTGAAGCTCATAGTCAACCAGAAATAATGAACTGTTATTAAATATGATGATTTTCTTATGTAAAGAGGTATTAGTCCTATCATGTCCTTCATGAATGTTGCAGATAAAGTATCGGGAGTAAAAAATAAATAAAACATGAACATTAAACAGGCAGAACTGACAAAAAATTATTTTGTCAAATTACTTGAAAATGGAAAAACTCTACCATTAATAAACCAGCATTGAAAAACTATAGATCTTTTCCTCATTTTCATGACAAAGCTCTAACCCACACTTTTCAACAGCAACAAAACTAAGTCCATATATTGTGAATATAAAATTTGTTATCTCTACATCACCTTTAAAAAAATACACTTTATACATGAAGTCACACGTATCTGCACAACTCCTGTGCATCCCTTTAATGCCACTGTACTTTTGCTGAACAATTTATTCCTCTCATCTTTCACTCTGAGAGTCTACAAAGCAAACGCATATTACACCTCCTAAAACACTATAGCAGGTATTTTTCTGATTCATTTCTCTCTGGCCTTGGTGTCGTGATACCTGACAGTAGTGACCAGGTTTAGCAAGAATGTTCACAGTTTGATGGGAGGTTAGACAGTGTCTCCAGTGACAGGCAGAGTGAGTGACAAGAGCATGATTTAAAAAAAGAAAAAAAAAAGGTGAGATATGTGATCCCAGTTTTAATCAGATTTTAGGAGAGGGTAAACATAAATGCTACAGTACAAGAACCATGCGACAGTCTGAACCATGTCCCAGCATGGTTTGGTTTGCTCATGTCTTAATGGTGAACAATGCTGAGTTTAAAATCTGTTTGCTGTCATTTAAAACAACAAGACAGATTTCTGACGTTGGTCAGCAGCTAAAAAGCTTTATATTACAGCTCGCTGTAAAGTCATTCTCTCCTGACATCCATTCCTCATGCAGGCATGCAACATTTATAAGCACTTAGAAACTGAGAACTACAAACAAATCAAGTTTTCTCCTCAATTTGAAGGCCAAGGTAAAAGTTATTTTACACACAGCATGCAGCTGGGAGGTTTCAGCTCCACCAGCGTAGACTACTCTTTATGACTGAGGAGGGGGGAAAAAAAAAAATGAATATGTCGTAGGTGTTGCATGATAAACGGCAGACCTGTACACGTGTCAACAGCTAGGAGAGACATGGGCATGCAGTGCCCAAAGCTACAAATGAAAAGGCACTTTGGAGTCATGGTGCATACGTTCAGTGCACTGCATGCAACAAGGAAAACTCCATGACTTTACACTTTCATTCACTGAAGAAGGAATGAGAGTGATGCAGACCCTCGAAGGGTCCGCCATGTCATGGCCACACTTAAAACTCTTATAATATCACATTTATATCTCTCTTTACTTCTCTCACTGAAATATCAAAACAAAAGAATGATGCACATTAACTTGAGCAAATGCAGTGTTGGTTTCATGTAATGTTGTCTGTCGACCATGGAAAGTCTGCTTCCACCTTAGTGGCTATAGAGTTTCTCTCTATTCCTTAAACACAGGAGTTAATTTGAGTCATATTAATCTGTGAGTGGAAATGAATGATCTGACAAATGAATGATCTGAAACCACATCAATCAGTGTGCCTGGCTGATATTTAGTGCTGCATCTGATTTAGTCAAGCTTTCACGGATTACACCAACTGTAAAATGGTATTTGTAAAGATAAGCTCTTATAATTGTTTGTCAGACTGTCAGTGTTTCTGTAAATACTAAAGTGATGGTGCGCACTATGAAAAAAGTGTTTCCCATAAATAACTTGAAGGTCCAGTGTGTGGGAAACAGTGACATCAAATGGTGAGACTACAGACTGCAACTCACAGAGAACAGACTCCTCGGCTGATTCCTCCCTTGTCCCGTCATCTCAGGGAACGACGATGGTCTTCACATACCAGACAGGATGTCATCACCCACAAGCTCGTTGAGTTGTTCATCAGCTGATGAGGTTACCACAGATATAAATGTCACAGACGATGTTCTTTGTTGCTCATCGTTAGAAATGCTCTATCCACTGTGGTTTCTAACTCCGGACAATTTTTTGATAGTGCTTTTTAACAAAACATTTTGAACAATCTAAGGTCCTTTTTAATATTTCATGACTTTTTTTTTTTTTTTACTTATTTACAAACATTTAAGATTGTATTCTTATTTTTTTAAAACTAACCCTAATTTTCTTATTTCATTTACCTTTTAAGACATTTGTCTTTTTCTTCTTTTTTCTTCTTTAAACACTATTAATCTTCAACTTTTACACTCTTTTGTATTGATTTTACACTCTATTGTATTGTACAATTTGCCTTTGTATTGGTTACTAAAACTTCTGTCTTTGTTTTGTTATTAAATGTTTCTTTCCAGCACTTTCTCTACACAAAGGCAGATTGCCTTTGTGTAGAGAAAGTGCTCTGTAAAGAAAACTCCCTTGCAGTAAGTTTCTGTTTTAAATGCTCTGGCTGTTTTGTTATTTGGGCTGCTGTAGAAACAAGACAGGACTAAATAAAGGACTTAGTAAAAGTACAATTCTTACTAAAGTACATATAAAAGGCTTATCTGAGTCAAATTAAAAAAAAAAACATACAACTACTTATGTGTAGTAATTCCTACTTGTAAACACTAAATGTTACACATTGGAATTTTAAAATGTGGTGGGCTGCCACAGTCTAATTTGTCCCACAAACGGTTTCTGTGTTTCGTGGTATGAAAGAATAAGCATAGCATTGTATAGTGTGTGTGTGTGTGTGTGGTGTGATGTGATGTAAACACTAGCCTCCAGTGTTTTACTGTTCATTCACAAAAAAACAACGTGGTGCTGGTCATCCCTGCTAAACGTGCTCATGCTGACTGAGACTGCAGTGTTTGAAATGAGCTGGGGAAAATCTCAAAAATTAAAAAAATAATGTGGATCCTTTAGTGCAAAGTAATAAGGATTCAGAAACAAGAAGTTGACAAGTGATGAGGCTAAAATGCTCTAGCAGCACTGAATCCTTGGCATGTCAATGTGTGGCTGTGGGATTCTTCTATAGTGATGGAAGTTGTTTAGAAACAGTGGAATTACTCTGGCACCTCATCCCTCCAGCGTCCTGCCGAGTGGACCACAGGGTTTCAGCGCTGTCCCAGAAGAGGGCCCATTGACAGAGAGTCATCCTCATCAATACCGTCCAGCTCCTCTGTACGAACAGCATGTGTGATGAGATGAAGCTCCTCAGACAGCGTCTCGCTGCGGTACGCCACACGGATATCGGGGACGTTAGTGCGACGGATGTCATTGCTTTCTGGACCCTCCTTGGAATAGTTTGGGCCCAACCAATAACTTTTTACCTACAGACGGCAGAAGCAGCACATTAGAGGGAAAATATGAGGAAAATACAGTACAATAAACAGCATCTGATTGACATCCCTTGGGAATTTTTTGAAAAGGTTTTGAAAATATTATCTAAAGTCCTCACAGATCTCAAAAATGTACAACGTCTGAGTAAGAAATTGGTTCAACACAAAACATTACAAGAAAAATAACTGATTTTACCTTGTGTGAAAATCCACTCATGAGGACACTGTTCCTCGCCAGCTCACACATGTCACAGGAACTAAGTTTCCACACCTGAGTAGCAATGCTGTACTCCTCCATCAGAGGCTCCTGGGTGTGCACACGCACACGCAAACACACACACACACACACACACACACACAAGGATGTGTTATTTTTGTGATCTTTCAAAGCAGACCATGTGCACACTGATTCACACATCCTTCAAACTGACCTTAGTGAAGTGGAACTGAAGAGGGTCGTCAGTGGACAGGGAAACCATGAGGCCTCTGGACAGGTACTCCGGCAGTGGATTACGGTGGTAACTTAGGAACAGGCTATTATTACTCAGTGGAGACATGGCAATGCCAATTTGAGCCAGGTAGTAAAGATACTGAAGCACTGGGGCCTAAGGGATATCAGAGAGAGAGAGAGAGAGAAAGGTAGATATAGAGTCACAGCTAATATACCAAATTGTTTGCTCAGCCTCACAGCATACAGATAAAGTCATTATTTACCTGCCAGTATATTAAGCAACTTATCAACTGTGATCATGTGATGTTCTCTCACTCTTTCATCCCACAGGGGTTCAAAAATAAATCTATTTTACCTTTTATACTATTGTTTTATTATGCAATCTGTCTGTTATCTACACACATTTACACAGTCTCTACAAAATTTGAAAACTGTCACTAAGCACCATTTAAAATTATGGTGTTAACTTTTATTTGTTCATCCTTTTAAAAAGGTCCAGTGTATAACATTTAAAGGAGGGTTAATGGCAGAAATCGAATACACTACCCATATGTTTGTTTAAGTGTTTAACCATTCAAAATAAAAACTGTTCTCAAGTACGTAAAAAAATGGCTATATTAGGCTACAATAGTTAGTATTTTATAAGTACTTTAAAGAAGGGCCTTGCTTAATGGAGGACACAGTGTTTCTAAAGCAGCCCAAATGGACAAATCAGCCAGCGTGTGTGTTTTGCTGTGGTTTTATTCTGGTATGTGAAGGCCACCATAGTTTCCTGACAGTCCTCTGTTTGTTACAATCTGCAGTCTCATCACTAGATGTTACTAATTTTTACACACTAGCACTTTAAGACATACAGCACTCAGCCATTTTAATACTTTAATACAAAAATATTTCTGATATTACACAGCAAAACTGTAAAAGAAAAGTCATTTCAGCATGTTAAAGTCAGCAAGTCTTGTCCTGACCTTTCGGAGCAGCAGCCCATGGGAGATGTTCTCTGACAGCATGAAACCTGACACCAGGTGGTGAATAGGCCCCGCCTCCCCACAGTGAGGTCGCAGGACAAATGTATGAAAACCTCGGCGCCTGCATGAGACAAACATAAAAAAAACCCAGCGACATTGAAACCTCCTGTATTTTTGTTTTGAATTTTCTTTCTGAATAGTGGTGCCTTTAAAATAAAGGGTGTGATTGTGAGGTAAATGGTGGCGTCTACCTTCGCAGGTGGTTAAGTACAGTCATGTTGGCATAAGTATAGTAGAGGTAGTAGGAGTAGGGTGGGTTGTCCTCTTCTGTCCATTTGGCTGGCAGTGGACTGTCAAGGTTAAAAATGTGGTGCTCAGGTTTGGACTCGTCGTCTACGCTGTCAAAGCCCACCACCTAACCAAAAACAACACACACACAAACAATCAGTGGATGTGACTGTGAATCAGCAGCATAGCTAGGATTTTCTTGAGCAAAGTGACACTCACATGTTCCAGGAAGAGATGCAGGTCAGGATGACTACGAGGGTTTATTGTGGCTTCAAACAGAGGCATGAAGATATTCTCCAACATCTCCTGGAAATTAGCCAGCTGCTTCTTTGTGTGGTACACATCACTAGAGAGGGTGGTGATTGAATAATGGCACTGTTATTATTTGTTTTTATGGAATAATCGAAATTACTTCATGTACAATGTAAAAGCTGGAAGTTTTAGACTTTTCTAGTTAAACTTTTCAGCCCAATATTTTGCTTGTGGACAATTTTTGCAAGTCAAAAATGTCTCTAATCAGCTTGTGGCTGAGTGTGAAATATTCAAAGTCACAGCCCAAGGACATCCGCTGATGCCTTCCTGAAATGGAAGACCCTAATCTTATTTCAAGTATGCTTTAAATATGATCCAAGTCTGTGGAGACTCAAGCCACTCCAACCAATCAGAGACCAAGAGGGAGTGATGGCAGTTGAAACCTGAAGAGGAAAACAACAGCTTTCAAGGTTCTCCAGAGACAAGAGGATAGAGGAGCAAACATCTAAAAATGTGACGGAGATCACAGAGGGCACAGCTTCAATAAACACCCAGTGGTCCAGCTGTAGAAATGAAAACCTAAATTAAACCTAGTTTCATGCATCATTCCCCATGTCACTTCTCTTCTGTGTTTTTGTCATATCAGTCAGCAGCTGCTCCTGGTCAAAGACTGTAATGTGTGACCCTCCCATCGCCTCATGTGTGAACACACAAGAGACCACATTATGTAGTGCGGAATGAACACAACAGTGATCTTCCGATTCTGAAAACTGCATAACGTGAGCCGTTAGTAACAGTTGCTTCTAATTTGTTTGCAAGCTGTGGACGTACTTACAATAGACGGGGCACCTGGATAAGCCAGCGCACATTATCAGAGTACACCCGGTGTTGGACAGCCCACCGAGCCAGGTTGTCCCATTCATCTCTGGAGCGACCATAGATAGACAGACGTAGTTCTGAGTTCTGGTACTTGCTCTCTTCCAAATCAAACATGACTTCCTGGACAAATGAAGACGGGAAAATAGAAATTAATTCGTTTGTGAATTTATTTGGATTGATTACAAAACACACCAACAAATTCATTCTTTCACACCTTAATTATGTGTGCAAAGTATTTTCCCTCAATGTGGTTGTTGGTCTTGATGAAAATTTCTCTGAGAATCGATTCGCCAATGGGGTTGTATTTGGCATTAAACTTGTCAAACCGATGGAATGTGTTGCGGTCCTGCAAGGAAAGAGAATTCAACACTATTTCTTTGCACAGAGTTTCTTAAACTGTTACAATTTTTTTGCTGCTCTTATTTCTCACCGCATGCATGTCGAGAGTGTCAACGCTCAAGTCGAAAGCTGTCAGGTTCATACTCTCAAATACATCCTTGAGGGTCTGACCACGGCCATGCTCAATGTGAACGATCTCCTCAGGGTATTTCTTCATGGCTTTCTTGATGAATCGCAGCAGGTGCTTCTGGTTCATGCAGGACGATGCATGTATGTGTGTGTCCACCTGGGGTCAGTACAATGCAGTGAGATACCTCTTACATAACTGTAGAATAGCATTTTCTATAGACGCCTGTCAATTAGGAATTACCATGTGGCTATGCTAAATCAAGATCACCTAATAAGTTTACCTCCTTAAACAATCATAAACAGTACATAAAAAGTGGACTTGGTCTTCCAAATACATATTTTGAAGCCCCAAGATTTGCCAATTGACTGTTGCCATGTCAGTTTTTGAAACCAGAAATTCACATACATCAACTGAATGGTACAAGCTGTCAATTATATGTGCCATTCATCTATTTTTCCCTCTAAATTGGAAAATAATAATGAAAAAAATCCTCATTATGACTATTACTGACATATAAATTAAGTGAGAAGTTTAGGCGTATGTGATGAAGCCAGCAGCGACTGCCACGTCTGCTCTGACCTTTCGTATATTGTAGAAGTCTCTATGAGGAACCTTCTTCTGAGCTGCCAACTCCTTCATCTCATTCAGAAGGATGTGCATCTGGAATTTAGAGCTCAGGTACTGGAGGCGGCGGTAGCAGAAGGACTTCCTGTGAACACCATACACAGGAAACACAGACAATTTTGTTTTAAAATATGCACAAAGCTAAACACAGTGACGTCTGAAGGTAAATGCTACCACACAAACACTTACACAGGCCCATTAATAATTAGGGACATCATAACATTCATGTCTGCAATGTACTCCTTCAGGTCCGGATATGGCAGGTCCAGTTCTGCACCTCTGAGAAGGAAGATACTTCATAGTTTTATAAACAGACTCACTTTTTGGTTGGTAATATATCATTCCACAAAACAAACACGTACTTGTCCATATTGTTATTATTGGTGTAGACATGGACCACTCCATCCACCATCTGGCATCCATATCCTGTGTCTGCCGGCATGTTCTTGGGGTCCTGATTGTCATAGGGGTGTGTCTCTGAAACAGGTGGATGGACTGGGGCATCTGGGAAAACAGGTGGTGGTTATTAATATATGTGTTCATAGAGGGAAAAAATTAATTTAACAATAACAAACTGTTTTTTTATAAGTGTTAAAAATAATTTCTAGCATATGAGACAAGCTTTGGTTATGACAAAAAGGTAAACTGAAGCACAGAAAGACTAGAGTCCACTGTTAAGCTCTTAGAGGCAAATGCATCCAACATGTTAATCTACCCTTTCTGATAATACATCTCCTTCTGCCATTTTTGCCCAGTGGTGACAGAAGATGTTTTGCTTTCATATCTTGTGTCTGCCAGCATACCTGCATCTACAGGGGTCTCTGGTATATCATCATAGACTCTTAGATCCAGAGGCTTCATCCCGAGTTCCTGCAGGGCACGAGATGTGGTCTTACAGAAGTTCTGCATGGATTGGTTTATGTACTTCTCACGAATGAACAACGCCTTCACCACACACTTAGCAGCATCTAACAGGTCAGTGAAGGGCACCTGGAGAGACATCAATGCAATGTTATAAGAAAGAGTGCAAGGGAATTTACTTTTGTTTGGTTGATTTCCCATATGATCATACAGAAAGCGGATGAAAAATCGATTCCATAAAAGCTTCTCACCCCACACTTTTCCTCGCCAGATATCGAAACCCGCTGGTACTCTCGCTCCATTGGCATTTCTCGCTCCTTGAAGCCAACATCAATAGTATCCACACACTTGTCCTTCATTAGCCTGGAAAGATCCAGGTAGAGACAATTAGAATGTGGACTAAGAAAGAGGAGGACCAGAGGGACAAAGACACAGGGATATAGAAAACATATGTAGGTAAGGAGCATGTGAGTTTATGTTCCAAAAAACCTCAGAGGTGTCAGAGAGTTTCTTGGACTTCAAAATAAATGTGTAGTGGACTGAAGTGAACGACAGACAGATGTCATAGATACTGAATCAGAGCTCACTCACTCTAGGTCTGCAGTACTGTCGATTTTCATGAAGTCCTGTTTGGCACGGACCAAGATCTCTGGTTCAAGCCTTGATGTGATATACAGCAGCAGCACAGTGTAGTGCAGGCAAGGCAGGGGACAGATGGGCATTAGAGGTAGTGAGAAGAAATCAACACACAAACAAGAGACTCAGCAAATATAGAAACCACACTCAAATAAGCACCATCTCACACACACACATTCTTGTTGAGCATTTTTAGTGAGGACACCCCTTACCCTAACCATAACCATCAAACTAAATGCCTAAACCTAACTAATCTGAACCCTAAAACAAGCCTGAACCAAAGGGTTTTGAGGACAAGCTTAAATGTCCATATTAGGTCTTTCATTAAGATACAGTAGACATTAGCACGCACACGCGCACGCACGCACGCACACACACACACACACACACACACACACACACACACACACACACACACACACAGACAGCATGTCTTAGCTATTAAGTGTTCAAGGTGATTGGCAAAAAAAAAAAAAAAAAAAAAGATAAATATTAGTTAGTAGTGGCAAATCACAAGTAGAAATCCCATCAGAACACACCTCAACTAATAAAAGTTTGAATACTGAACACCAAGGCAAGTGTCAGCTGATAGTTAGCCCTGTTAGCTGAATGTTAAGGTTAGTTAGCCAACAACCTGGCATGTTGGAAGTTGATACGCTTGTGTGTGCATAAGAGAGAGCATGGGTCATTTAACTGGGATTGTGTGTATTTCCTCACTTAATGTCCTGGCTGATTTGCCTCTCCAGGCGGTGCCGTCGCTCCTCCAGCTGCTCGATGGGACTTTCCTCAGGGAACTCATAAGGAGCACTTCGCATCTCACTCTCAGCCATGCTGCGAGTGAACAGCTCCTGGTGTAAACATACATTCAACCAGTACTGGGGTCATGAGATACTGTAGGGAACGGGGTCATTTGCAAACATGTAGACCCACAGGTAACAATAACAATTACACATGAATAATTATGTGTTTTCCTGGTTTTCTGTAAAAAAGCAATAAGCCACTGCCTCATATTTAAACTGATAAAATATTGAAATTTGAAGACTGCATTACTGTGCACCCACAGTAATGCAATCATGGCTGACTATATTTCTGTTTCAGTGAGTTTATGGATTAAAAACAATATACACGGTTTCAGTCTGTACCTCTACAATCTCTTTGTACTTCTCTTCCATGGATACTCGTAGGTCGGCTGGATTGTGCTTGAGAGAAACAGGCGTCCCTGGTAGGGAACGCTGGGGCTTGAGAGGCTTAGGCCCAGATACTCCACACAGATCTGTAAGCAGACACCGAGTTATTGGATGTGATAGCAACACTGCACTGGACTCTGCATGAAATCAAAATCAGAATTAATTAAAGCAACTGTCAGCCATTTTTATCTTTTGGCTGACTGTGTTGCTGCCGTTAGATTCACCTCCCTCTTATCTGCATCAAATTCAGCGAGGAATTACTCTCTCTGGAGTTCTTAATCAAAATAATGTGGGATAGTGGAAAAGTTTGCGCTAGATTTACCGTCCAGTCACTCCAGACGATGAGAGACCCATGTCACAAGATCAGTAAAGATCAGTAATAAAAGACAGTACATCAGCAATAGCTCCTAGAATATAGAGCTATTTAACATGTATTTTAACTTTAGCAATTCATCGGCTGCAGCTTTAGCTGTGGTCATTTTTTCCACAGAGAAGCACATTGTTTTTCACCATTTAAACATGAAAAACATGAATTATTTTAAGTCACTGCAAATTATCATTGCAAATTGCTGAAAAGCCGTAACACAGCAAAAAGCGTTTATATTGTCTGTCATTATAACTAGTTTCCACATATAGTCCTCTGCAAAAACAACTTTAGCATAACAGACTTATTTGCATTACATGCTCGTGTTCTTTGCTGAAGATATTTCCAACCAAATAAAATATTTTAACACCATGTACTGAATAGCATACATTTTTAGTAAGCTCCTTGTGGTCAGTGGTACGTGGTTTACTTTGCCACATCTGGAGCCACATAATGTAATTATAGATTCTAGTTTTAACTTTACTTTGATTCCCTTTATTACCAAATGGTA
The DNA here is from genome assembly GCA_016785285.1 of Brachirus orientalis. NCBI lineage: Eukaryota > Metazoa > Chordata > Actinopteri > Pleuronectiformes > Soleidae > Brachirus > Brachirus orientalis. The sequence goes on from JAFBJR010000060.1 coordinate 5,341,253, forward strand.
AACACAATATCTAAAAATGTTTTATATTTCCAAGAAAGCAACTTGAACTTTTCTATATCAAATATAAATTAAAGGTAATGTAATCATACCTGTCAGTTAAGTAGCATTCTGAAAAATGTTTTCACAAATGTATAAAACCCAGTGTCTGTGCAAAAGTACTATTATAAGTTGAATGACCAATGAAATGCACAAAAAGGAAGCTGATAGCTGAGACAACTGACATCGGGTGATGTCTGCTCTCACAGGAGTTTTAAATAGGGCTGCAACTAACAATTATTTTAAAAATTGATCCATCTGTCGATTATTTTTTATGACCATCCATCTTTCCTTTGCTTCCTTTCTTCAACCTTATGCACACATTCACCTATGGATGACACCAAAGAGCTGAAAAAGCATAACAGTGAGCAAAAAGTTAAAGAAAGTCAAATAGGGCCTGATGTTTACCTCTGTTGACAAGAGCTGAAGCTATAATTTGCAACTGAGCTCTAAAATCTCTGTACAATACCCAAGGCTATAAGCCGGATTAAGTTGGGACAGCTGTACCAGCAGATACTGTGTCACTTCAGTCCCACATGAGCATGCACACACTCAGAAAAAGATAAGGCACACACACACATATACACGTGCATGAACACACCTGAGGGTGACACAGAGGGGCCTTCTCCACTCAAGACCTGCTGGAAACAGATGACACCAGCTCCACTCTTGACTAAACCAAACCAAACCAAGCCAAACCAAAAATATCAGATGCCTAAAACAGACAAACAACACAGAGGAAATGCCAAGCTTTTCTGGTTTATGTGTACTTTCACAGTTATAGGGAACTAACCTAAACCTTCCTCCTGTGGGTGTAAAACTTTCCAAAAACTGGCTATTAAAAGTAAAGTACTATAGGTTTTAAACAAATTAAGGAATAATAATGTAATAATATAGCATATAATGACCTTGCAAAGTTATCAGTCAGGCTCACACATGGTTCACAAACGTGGATATTACCGTGTGTACATTCATAAGGCCAGTAAACAGACATACTGGTCCCCAGTATAGCATCTGTAATCCTTGGTATATCCACCAAGGATGACTCATAATCCAGCTCCCTCAACTCTATTTCACTCAGTGGCATCATTTTAGTGGGCTGCACAGACCTTTCACAGACTAAGATGAAATACGACTATAAAATATCCCTTTGTGGGATATGGCTCTGATTTAGTTGAGCGCTGTTGATGCATCTTGCAAAAAAATAAAATAAACAAGAAAACCTTGTCTTTAAAAAAAAAAAAAAAGATCATATAAGTCACAAAATGCTAGTATGGTTTACTTAAAACCTTGTCTTGCATACCCTCATTTTCTCTTTGTTATCACCGTGCACATCCACTGAGCATGATCATTTTATTTTATTTAGTCTTTTTTTTTGCTCATACAAATACATACACACATATGCAACCTGGACTCCAAAAATATTAATCAGAGCTTTAATCTTGTTCAGGGTTAATACATTTTCATGTTTAACATTAGAGTGTGAATTATTTCAAGTATGAGTCGTTGAAGACCTTAAAGCTTTCTTTCCCAACTCAGTTCAAACTTAAAGAACAACGAATAACAAATGGTGCAAAGAACTAAGATTATGACTTCCATCTTTCCCTTTTAAATCTTTAGACAATCTTTAGAATAGAGTGGTAATTGGAAAAATGTTTAAGCAACATTTTAATCTTTCTGTTTACTAAATATGCATCTGTTTCGTTTAAGAAAGAACTTCAATCTTTCTGGAGCCAGTGCTAGATCATTTCTGAAATAAGTGTGTATTATTGACAAAGCTTTCTATCTCTGTTTTCTCTTAAAATCTCAGGGACCCGAGTCTGCACAACACCCACATACACAACACTAGTACACACACCTATTACTTTGAACCATGCCAGAGAGATAGTCATCTAGTATCTGTTGAGCCGCCTCTGCTGTGCTCTGCAAAGATCAATACAATTTTTCTGCCTGTCTCAACCAACCTGTCCCTAAGGCCAAACGCAGCCGCCGTGGATTTGTGCTGAGAGTGCACTTCTACTTACTTTTCAATAAAGTACAAAACATTTAACACTATGTCCATGAAATGATTCAATAACCAAATCAATCAGGACTAAAGAGATTGAAGCCATACAAGGATGTGGATTTATTGTATAGTTAATGCAATAATTTACCATGCAGCATGGATAGAAGAAAAATAGAAGAAATAGAAGAATTTTAAAGAAAATGCAGCAAAACAGCATTTTGTTAAAACCCAGACTACGAACATATATTCGAATCAAGTATAATAACTGCGATGAATCTGATAAAGCAAACTTATCAAAAAGTCCCAGATCAAAGATTAGGAACCCTTCCTCTCACCCTGGAGGTTGTCAAATTTAAAAATGTGCATTTATTGTCGATTTAACGTCACTGGATAATTACAACTTGGATGAATATGAATTTCTATTGGCTCCATGCCAAAATGGCCACATTAAAAAGGGGGGAAAGTATAGACAAAAAAATAAGAAGTTAATTTCTAAAACAGAATGATTATGTCTTATACAGAACAGCTTTCAAGATTCCTTGTCAAAAGCTGATATGTCAAATGTCCTTTTGACATATCAACTTATCATTTTTTTCAGTTCAAGACATTTGCACAGGCACTCACATGCAATATATCTCAGTAAAGTAGTTCTCAAACATTGTTTGTTTCTTCACTCCATGTAGGGACACACACCGACTTATGCCTTGATGTCACGAATTTGAATGTCTAGAACGTTTGTCAGCAGAAAATTGTCACAAGAGAGTGTTCCTGTTTCTATCTGTTATATTATTATTACTGCTCAAAAAATAAAGGGAACACTTAAACAACACAATCTAACTCCAAGTCAATCACACTTCTGTGAAGTCAAACTGTCCACTTAGGAAGCAACACTGATTGACAATCAATTTCACATTCTGTTGTGCACATTCAACTATGTAAAGAACAAAGTATTTAATAAGAATATTTCATTTATTCAGATCTAGGATGTGTTATTTTAGTGTTCCCTTTATTTTTTGAGCAGTATATATATATTTATATATATATATATAGTACAAAACTAAAAAAGTCTTTTTGACCACAGTCCAACATAGTAATCACATCACAACATGATTCTGCTGTCAATAAATATTAATTTGAATAGTGCTCTGGCATACATTTGTTGTTACACAGCAGACCATAACTCTAAAACACATTACTGTAATTGTGGCTCCAGTGATTGTTTTTCTTCACTTCATTCTCCCATGAGGGAAAGTGATGACATACACTTCAGATGTTCTTTAGCAACCACAGATGAGAATAAATCTCTACATGGGTCTGAGTCTGTGGAGTACATTATCAGTACTCCACAGGCTCAGGGCACCACATATTGTACATGTACACATGCTGTCAATCAATATAATAACCCTCAGTACCATAGAGACATTCACTATAACAACTAAATCACAAGTCACTGCCATTATATTGATCAACACACAAACAGATAAGTTGCAACTGCCTCTCTGGTTTACAGCATACAGTATATATGTGCAATGTTTGCTTACTATAAAAATGTTTTAACCTCTATTTTAGTACAATGTGATATTAAGATCTTTTACGAGTGAGACCTAGCCAAGACAGGGCCACAACCACTTCAGTAACAACAAATAAAAACACAAAAAATAAATGTTTCCCATACAGTGCCATAGTGAAAGGCTGCTATAGAATCAACACTGACCCCAACTCCAATACAATAAAAACTACATATCAGGCAGGACAGTATATTTACAATTAACTGGCAAAAATTCTTAGACAAAACAACTAATTTCTGTTTCAAATAAGGATCTTTCCAGAACCAGGGAACATAGATGGGTTGATTTTCCCAAACTTTAAATTGGAACCGATTGTGAGCCCTAAGATCACGACTGCCTCGTGATAATGAAATATGTTTGGTGAGTAAACTGACAATAGTCTTCATGGATAAACAACAGCTGGATTAGATGCCCCCTGACATTAACTCACTGCAACAGACAGACTGCAGACATAAACTATGGGCAACATGAAGCTTTGCAAAGATCAGCATCACAGCAAGAGTCCGACCAAACAAATTCACAACGTGTTTTAAGAGGTTGAGCGATATCGATGCTGGTATTTAGAAATCAATGCAGCAAATGGCTGAAATCGTGTCAATTGCTAATGTCTATCAAATAAAAAAAAAACACAATTTAATTATAAGGAATTTTAGACACGATAGCTTAACTTAAACATTTTTTGAACAGCTCTCCACACTGCACTGCACTTTTGTATTCTTAAAAAAAAAATACTGTACAACTAAATATTAAATACACACAATTAAAAAATAAACGTTGTCAAAGAAAGTTTAAGATGAAAAAGGTTTTAGTACATTTATCAATTTTCTAAAAACTAAAAATGTATGAACTCACATAAAACAGTACTAGAGGATTAATCAAGCTTATTATCAAAACCCAGTCAGATAAAGTCTACCTCTGTTTTCACTTCCATCTGTTTATGCTTACAAAGAACCCATGCTCCAGTTACTACATTTCCTTCTGATGTCTTCTGTGTCAGCTTGTTACAGCACACATCTGTGTTTACTGGCACTTCATCTCTGTCACTATGAGTTTTCCCAGTACATTATTTTTGCAGTGATAAAGTACCATTCCTTATACAGAACGGTTAAAACTTCTACTAACACAGTATTCATATGAAAAGCCTCTGCAGCACAAGTCCAAATGTATATCTGTAAGACAAGGGCCTATTGATGATTAATCAGCATATAGGTTACAGTACCTCTATCTCCCTGCCTTGTCCTGTTATCACAGTCCTCGTTACAGTCGCAGTGGCCTTGTCTGAGCTCCTGCGGGATGCTGGGACATGTAACTAGGCCTGGGACGGTCGATGTACCCTCCCCCACTGGCACAGAGAAAATGACAGCAAAGAGAGACAGAGAGGAGATAGTCAAGATATGCTCTCTCCTAAACACAAGCTGCTTTAACACTAGGATCACTCAATCCCCCCTCTTATCCTCTTGTCTTTGCTTCTTCTGCTGTTAATGTCGCCAACATCCAGTGTGCTGGCAAGGCAGTTTTCCCCCTCTGTCTCTCTCTCTGCCTATTTTTCTCTCTCCCTGCCTCTGTCTCTCAGCTGCTTCCTGAATTGCACCGGTTTTCATAACATGAACAGTGCAGCCTTCAAGCCCCCGGATTTAAATACTGGGCTGGAACATACCACGTGGCAAGTGGAGGGGGAGTCAGCCACTTCACGCTTTATCTATTGTGCTGTAAACAGGGGGAGGTCCTGCATCTGTGGCCACTCCCCCTTCTTCTGCACCTCCCACCTCTTTCAGGAAGACCTCACATGACTAAATTCTCTGTGAATATTGCTTATTCCCAACTTCCCAACTTATTGCATTCAAGACTGAAACATTCCTTTTGTTTGTGCTTGTCTGTTCCATTGATTAATTTGCACCGCATTCAGTTTTTTTAAAACTTGTTCTTAAATATTAACTTGTTCTGATTAACTTTCATACATATCTGATTTAATGTTTTCTGTAATTACATATTTTGTCTTCTGACCTATGAGCCATACTGACGAAACTTTTCGTTTCGTGATCTGAACGTCTTTATTGCAAGTATTTTCAGTTCTGAAGATACATTAGCGTGTTTGTGAGGCCAGTATTGACATGACATTGAAAATGTCTGCTGTGAAAAAAGCCCTGTGCAAGTGAGCTCAATTGTATACTGAATGCCAAGTTGCTTTCTCTAATGAACACATGATGCCAGTGGACACTATTGCTTCCTTTCTCACGTGACTGCTGCATGGCACAAGGACAGCCTGTGCAATAAAACAAAAAAACCTTTTGGTCAAAATGTAAAAGCAACACTGGAAAGCGAAGACAATAAAGAAATTTTCCAGATGATGGTGAAGCAAATATTTGCACATGAAAGACACACAAAAGGCAGACACAAGCTGCACTAGGGACTGACTTCTGAACAGAGCCCCATTTTCTTTCTGTCTGTGATTCTCATTCATTCAGGCTTTTCAAAAGTCACTGTATCAGTAGCAACTGAACTTGTACATTTCACCTCTCATCCAAGGCTTATTCAGTACAATTTTTCAGAACAAGCCTCGTGTATGAGAAGTGAAATGTGCTCAAGAAATCCACAAGTGTAGTTTCTATGGATTCAATGACTTCTGGGATCCCCATTTTTTAAAAATAACATCACACTCAAATCACCCAGCTGCACATGAACTCAAGCCAACACTACACGGTGGAGAACTTGAATCTCCATCATTAATCTACTGGACTGAATCTGAAGCAAGTTCGTTTTTACTGTTCATTTCACCATATCAACACAAAACACTATGTACTTGAAAGCATTGTAAAAAAAACTTAAATCTGGGAACAGGGTACCAAAGTGTCTCAGTAATATCAAGATGTGAAATTCCACTCTCCAGCATGATTGATGATACTGAGGAATGAGCTGAAGTCATTCTCTGTGTTAAACTCGTCTGTATTCCAATGTGTTTACAAAAGCACAGTTTATTACCTTAAGCAACAGAAGAATGTTGCTGTTCCTTGCCATAAAACTACAATAGATACTGTTCTAACCACACCAGCTCAGCGCTATGCTGTGATAAACCTAAAATGCTGTGGTCAGTTATATTTCCACATCCACTCTGCAAAGCACTGAGTGGGAAGGAGTTTTATGTCCCCACTGAGCTCCAGCTAACAAACCAACAATCTATTTCAAGCTTTTTGCCTCAAGAGACTTTGTTTAAAAAACTGACATTAACATTTCCAACAACAAAAGAAGGTTCTTACATATACAGTTGACAAACTGCATGAGTCAGTGTTTGACAAAATTACAAAAACTATTTTCTGCATGAATGTGAATGTGTATAAATATCAGCGAGTGTATGAAACTCCAAAAGAAAAATTAAATTTGCAATTACAAACCAACAGCAGTGCAGTTTCATTCCCTACAAAATGAGAAAACATTGACCCAATTCTAATCACAGGGTTTGTAATTTCCTAGAAAGTCAGTCAGCAGCATCTGTTCTTGTAATGCTAGTTAGTCAATACCTTTATTATAACCACAGTGTAAATCTGCAGCCGTAAATGTATCAAAACTTATAACAGTAAAACAAAATCCTTGGCAATAATCCTGCCAAAACAGAAAAACTAAGCGAGAGGACAGTTAATATCACTGAAATGAAGTTTGAAGTTTTCAAATGACTATAATTTATCAGAGCTGCCATACTACATACTAAATTACATAGTTTATTGCTTGATAATATAATCAGCTGCAAGCAAAATCCAACAGTAGACTGGTGTGAAGTTTGGTTTACACAGTGTACTTTATCTTTCAATCACATTTCAGGTTTGGTTTCTTTTTTTTAACCCCAGCTTCAGCCTTTCTGCATTCATTGAAGTTGTAATCAACAAGTCTATCCCTAAGAGTTTAATCAGCTCAGCACAGGATAGTGGAGAAGCTCTATATCATTTTACCAAGAAAAACACCAGAGTGGTATTATTGTTAAGGCCGCGTTAATCACAACTAGTCTCCAACCTGCACAAATGTGAAAAAAAGACAGTGCAAATGTGACACTTGGGGGTTTCTCAGCATTCAGACTGACAAAGTGCATTGCTCTTCCAAAAGCTCCACAAAGAAACAATAGATCCTCCCGGACACACACACACACAAACCCACTGCAGTGTATATCCATATAAACACATCCACAGACATAAATTGCCAGTGCATTCAAACACACTTACTGACAACCACACACTTCAAAAGACACAAATACAAACACACACATGCACAGTCCCCTCTCCGATCCCGTGTGATAATCTCAGTCCAGTAACAATACCTCCTGCCACTTCTGTCAGTGCTGCTCTCATCATATCTGAATATAGCACAGAGGAGCACTTTGTCACTTGACTCTTGTCAACATGTTACACAGTACTAATCACTGCTTGGATGTGAAGGAGTTAATAAGTTATTCCCTGAGATTAAGGGTATGTCATGAATCTAAACTAGTGGCAATAAAAAAAGGTGTTGCTTCATGCAAAAAGTGGGAAGCTTGTGTGAACACGTCCCCTTTCTATGAACTTTGATACCGACTTGCATGTGCATGTGCACACTTCAGAAACACTGTCTTTATAAAGGCTCTTTGCTAGCAATGCAATAAGTGCAGGTCTGTTTTGAAGATGCATCAGATACCTTTTCAAAGCTTTCAGGTTTTTTTTTTTCCCCACAATGCGGCTGAAGTTTAATCACTATGTCAACTTTGAAAATACAAGTTTAGTTGATGTTAATCTTAACCAAGGGCTACATACTTGAGATAGTGACAATGTATACTCATGGGTCACTTTATTAGGTACACCTGTTCAAGTGCTTGTCAATGCAACTAACTAATCAGCCAATCACTTGACAGTCATTTAATGCATTTAGGCATGTAGACATAATCAGTACAACCCAATGAAGTTCAAACTGTACATTAAAATGAGGAAGAAAGATGATTTAAGTCACTTTGAATGTGATAAGATTGTTGGTGCCAGACAGACTGGTCTAAGTATTTCAGAAAATGCTGATTTACTGGGATTTTCACACAAAGCCTACAGGGTTTACAGAGAATTGTACAATAAAGAGAAAAATAGAATGGAGTGGCAGTTCTCAGAGTAAAACTGCACATATTCGCATCTAGTGTGAAAAGTATGTGTGCAGTTCCTACAAAGAGGATAATATGAACTGAGTGATTAAATGACTCACTGAACAATAACAGGCCAATCAGAGATCAAACATCACCTGATCCTGGTTCCTCTGATCAAACTAAGTGCATTATGTGAAAATGGATCTTCATTAGGAGTCATCCTAAGAGCATAGGCGCTAAGGCAAAGCAGGATGCTTAACTGTACCCCAGTACTGAAACACAACCCATGACAAGTGTGTGCATCAGGACAGCCTGTCTGCCGACTAATCAGCCCACTGGGAAATGGAGTGTTGAGTGGCATCTTGATGCCCTTTCCATGTGTATGTGCATGTAATGATGATGAAAAAGAGGACGACACTGGCTCTCTAGGACCTTTCAGTGAGAGCAGGCCCACCTGTTATTAGGGTTGGGACAGTATGCAATAATGTCCTTCTTAAATCAAAACTGAGTGATATATATTTCTGAAGACAATAAATTATGAATCATATATCCAAGACACTGCATGTCAGTCAGTCAGTAACTTACACTTATCTGCATTGACTGGGACAGTAATACAGAGCATTCATTCATTATAATCTCACTCACTCACTCACTCATTTTCTACCGCTTTCTCCACTGAGGGTCACGGGAGGCCAACAGGCCCAACATAGAGACAAACGACCATTTACTCGCACTTTAAAACATACAGTCAAGAGTGTCCAATTAACCTAATCTGCATGTATATGGACTGTGAGAGCTGGAGTACAAGCACACAGAAAGACTGTCAGTCGAACCGGGATTCGAATCAATTACATTGTTGCTCTGAGACATCAATTCTAGCCACAATTCTACCATGGACTGGAATCCATGGTACATAACATGCACAACAGACTGTTTAAAGTTAACTGGTACATTTATCTGCCCCTGCTAATAAATACTACCAGACCACAGAGAAAATAAAGGCTTTTATAACTCTGTCTACTCAATGTTCAAACTGATAGAGCCTCTCAATACAGGATGTAGCAGAGAGCCTGACAATTAACATTGTTTAAATAAAATATTTTTTTTCAAAGCAGGAATTGCAGATAAAACTGAACTTCCAATACTTTTGGAGGTAAATGAGTAAGTGATACTATGAGTCTCTATTTGCCAAGCTAAAACATCATGAATCTGGGGGAGATTACTTAAAAAAAGTCTACAAAAACAATCACAATATATTGATTTTTTGATTTCTTCCCCACCACTACCTGGAAGCTGTCAACACATTGGCTTCTAGTTCAACAACACAACCACAGATCTGGTGGTAGCTCCTTACCAGGAGCAAGATATATTTTGTGTTGTTGTGATGGAACACAAAGTGATGACCCAGACCCAGTTTTTCTGCTAACTGCTTCAGGTTTTCCTTCAAAATCTTCACATACCCTTCTTTCTTCATGATTTCTTCCACCATGATGAGATTCCCAGTTCCAGACACACTGAAACATCTCCACAGCATAATACTCACACCACCGTGTTTCACTGTGGGGACACTGTTCTTTGGGTATACGCCTACCCTAACCCTACCTTCTTTCTCCAAACTGTCTCTATGTCCAAACAGGCCAAACAGCTCTAGTTTCATCTCATCTGACCAAAGGACATGCTTCCAGTATGAATAATCTTTCTCCAGGTTGTCCTTAGCATACTTCAGTCTGGCTTGAAGGAGTTCTTCTTGGTCTCCAACCCCTCAGTCCATTTCTGTGCAGAGATCTAGTAATTGTCTTCTTCGAGACTACAATTCCTGACTTGGTTAAGTCCTTCACTAGTGTCTTGGCAGTTGTTCTGGGTCTTCAGACACATTTTACTCTTTGAAATCTTTCTCCTCCAACCTCTGCCAGGTTTGTTCTGTATTGTGTGACTCTCTGAATTCCTTAATGATGCTTCTCACTCCAGTTCTTAACACTTGGAAATGGAAATTGATTTTGGGAATTGATTGATTTCATTTGTTTTTGGCATGATGCTTCCTCAAGTGACAGCTCAAACCCTTACTGAAGATTTTATACTGTGTGTAAATTGGGAGATAACCACCAGTTTAAACATTTAAGCATTACACAGTTAAGCACATCATTGCACAACTGTGCTTTATGCTATGGTTCAATAAAGGGGGCAGTTAAATAATTTTGACCCTGGTAGGTTTTGGATTTTGTAGAATGATTTCATTTCTATGTGCAGTCAAATAATGGAAGCATCCAAAAACTAGGATGTCTGAAAAAGCTGTGTTAAAAATTTCTAATAATTTTGTCCTCAACTGTAAATATGGTGATCTGCATGGTTTTATGTAACATTTTGTGCCAGATATTTCCTCTAGTTTTTTTTTTGTTTTGTTTTGTTTTGTTTTAAATCACAAATTACCTCACTTTCAGCAAACAAATACAAAAAGTGGTGACATTTTGGTTGAGGTTAGTCCCAAATATGTCATTACTGGCTCAAAATCATTATGGTAAAATCCTGCTTTGTTTCTCAGTGGTAAAAACAAAAATCTGACTGTGACACCCATGACTACAACTCTGAAGAAATGGGACCCAGCACAGGGCTTCCCAGCTTGTCACATGTTTTTGTCTACACTGTGGTGTGGGGGTGGGGTTAGTGGGATATCAGTTGTATAGGTTAAAGTCCATAAGGAAATGCATGGTGAGTCATGAGATACATAACAGATAGCACAAGAAAAAGCCCACAGAGAAACGCCCTGATAGAAGCAGCGTGTCTGGTTAATACTTAAGCTGGATAAGAGGGAGGCCTAAAGTGAACAGTAGCCAGCCAACAGCAGCACCGATGTATGATGAGCTCTGAACTAAACCTCCAAGAACTGACTGGTCTTTGGATCACCTGACTTTGAGATTCATATTTCTTAGTATTAAATCATGTATCATCATCTATTAAAGAGCGATCGATATGGGATTTTCAATGCCAATCTTTAAAAACCCAAGCAGCAAAGGCCAATATATAATTTCATATGACAGATGAAACATAAGGCTGATTAGGTTACATAAAAATGTATGCAACAACACCAACAACACAACACGTTTCTTAAATCTGTGCTTTGTGTCTATACTGCAGTACTCTTAATAACAGCCTACAGTAAATATAAAACAAATAAAACAGGTAATCAAAACGTAAACTTTGTCAAATTACCCTTGGATGTAATATCAAATTTTAGTGTATCTGACGGTATGAACCAAGTTTCTGGGAACAAAATGTGCAAACCCTCAAAAATTAAGTAATAATGAGCTGGTTCAATAAATAATACGTGTAAAAAATTAGCATTAAAAATTTTGCATTATTTTTTAATGACAGTAACGTTATATGCTGTGTGTTGTATTTTGTAAGGGGGCAAACTATACACATCACGGATAAAGATTTTGTATTTGTCCTGCATATTTCACTTACATTCCTTAAAAATGCAGCAGTCATTGGCAAATTGTTACTGAAAATGTCATGGGATGACCGTACTACATACACATATTACCCATTTGTATTAAGAACAGAAAAATCCACTGGGTATTCCATGTAATGAGGCAGGGATTAGAGGTCCTCGCAAATATTTGAGCTGACAAGCCAAATTAAAAAGAACAATATTTTCTGACAAAAAACACCTGACATGCTCAACTACAGATTAAAGCTCAATTTGTAAAGTCAGAGGCTTCATCAGTGATCAAGGTAAGAGTCTCTGTATCAGATCTCAAAATGAAGCAAAGCATTGATTCAAGCTGGAGGAAGGAATACCCTTCACCTCTATGGACGTTAATTCAATAGCCTCTGTATGTCATGTCAAACAGCTTTGGCTGCAAAGATGGGGTATTACGTATTCTGTTGCATGTGTTGCCATCAGGGTCCATTGAGAAAGAGCAGGCTGCAGGCAGAGCAAGATTCCTGCAGATGAGAAAAGCGACTGAGCACTCAACATTTTGACCTGCATATGCACACTGACACCTTTAACAGATCTGTCTAGAATGTGCATCAGTGCTGGAGATAAGAATTGATTTGTACAAAAAATAAACTTTTGAGGTACCTGAAAGCAAAATTACCGTAGAGCTTTTTTCTGGTGATGGAAAAAAAAGTAACAGGAAATGTTGAAGTCTCCATATCATGACAGTGACAGTAGATTTTTCTACAGCAGCAATGTGGCATCAATGGGAAGCCTACATGTGGCTCTTAAGATGGACTAGAAGGGCAGAGGGCTCAGCCAAGCGACTAATTGAGAGGACTTTAAATGACTGCATGGTTGGAGAGAACTCTAAGTTATTTATGACTGCAGCAAAGACAGGCTTTCTCAGCAAATACAGTATATGGTGTGTTAACTCAGGTTTCTGCCTCCGATCTTCAGCAGCATCCCTTTTAATCACTTTGTGTTGTGCCATTTAGCAAAATGAGGCACCACTCTCAACTCGCATCAGTGGTAATGTTTATGTCACAAAAAATGGTCGACTTTGTAGTTGATGTCCATAGAGACCAGTTGGAACTTGGAGCCATAGGGTCACTCACCATTATTTGGCCCATCTCCAAACATATTTAAGTTAATCATACCCCTGTGAACACTTGAACTGACACTTGTGTGACAATAATTGCTATAAAATCGAGTCTTGTGTGTGGGAGGAAACCATAGTTCTCAGACAAAAATTGTGCAAAGGGAGAACGTACAAATCCTACATGAAAAAAGGGCCACAGGCAATTTTCAAACTAAGAACCATCTAGCTGTAAGTTAACAGTGTTAGTGACTACAAGCCTGGTTCAGCCCATGCCAATTTCAATTTTTAGTTAAAGAGTAGTTTGAGCTGCTTCGTCATATAAATCCTGTTGATAACAGTTGTAAATCATAGTTGAAGCTGAACAATTTGTCCAGTTAAAGACTTTTTAAAAATGGTTACACTAAATGGCAGGTTGATCTAGGACTCTGTTAAAACCCTGGCTAAAGTAGTAAAAACTATTGTTTCTGACACAATCTGATAAGCAGAGCCCAAACCCAGTAAACCCCTGATAAACAGGGAGAGTAAAGGGGGCCCTTAGGGAGTGGCTGTCTCAACAAGTCATGTTTGATATTTACTATGCAAACAAGGGCAGTAAATGTTTAAAACCAACACCCTTTTTTTTTTTTTTTTTTTTTAAATTGTTTTTGTCTGCAAGTTTAGGTATTTCATACTGAGGCGCACATCACTGCACTGTATGTTTACACCTATCTGTAATTTGACTGTATTTCCACCTGATGAACCACCTTCATTTTTTTTATTTACCAAATTAAAATGTAATAATACTTCACCAGTATTTTGCTTCTGCTTCTCATTGCAAAACTATTAATAGCATTCTGAGAACATGCTTTATTCTTTCCAAAAGCATTTATCTCACATTCAGTTTCAGCTCTATGGTTCAGCTAAAATATTGTTAAACAGTATATTGAATTACAGTTCACATGTTGAGTGCTACATTAAAAGACACCAATGCTACAAACAAATTCAAATAATGCCTCAATAATGGCTATAAAAAGACAGTGGCATGCAAACTAAAGTTGTTGTTAGTATTCACTCCTCTGTTAACACTGTTCCCTGTATAACAGCAAAAGCATCTGTGTAATTTTTATCCCCACATTAATGTAGGGTTCCCTTCACTCCTTCTGAAGGATCCCCTCTCACACACACTCACCAGGGCTGGTGGTGCTCTGAAGACTCCCCCTCTTGCGAAACTGGGATTTAGGCTTGAGCATCCCTTGTCCATTGGAGGTGGAGGAAGAGGATGACATCTTGGCTGCAGTGCTCCTGTTACAGCTGGAGTAGTGTAAGTCAAAGCAGTGCAGTGGCCAGTGGAGGAAGAAAGGAGCTTTAGCTCTAATGCTCGAGCTCTGTCTAGTGGTGGGGCAGAGGGGATGCAGGACCCACGCTGGGCCGAAAGACACTTCTCTGCAGAACTGGCTCCTCCTCCCTGCCAGCAGCAGGTCAACAGACATGCTGCTCAGGGACAAGCTTAGAGGCAGCCCTAGGCCTCCCCACCTCCTGCTGAGGGCCAGCCTCCTTGGTTGCCCTAGCAACCAGGGACTAAGCTTCCTGTAGCCAATGCAGGGGAAAACAGCCACAGAGGAGTTCATTGTAGATCAAAGTGTTCAGCTAAAATGACAGCAAGCGAGCCAGTGGAGACTGACTACACCCTGCCAACTGAGCGCCAAGGTGAGCAAAAGGACAAAAGTTTTTCAGCTCATCTAAAAATAGCAGTTAAATCCTGAGAGTGTGTATTCAGCCAAGAAACACGGTGGCTCCACAATGACAACAAAGTGGCAAAAAAGAGTGCAGTGTGGATAAGAAGGGAAAAAAACAGATTAGTATGTAAACTGACTAGTGAAATCCCATTCCACTCTGCTGGAAAATTCTGAGGGGAGACAAAGAACCCAAACACACTGGACAGACCCACCTCTCACGTATTATAAATAGTAGCAACCAGTGCACAACAAGGGCAACCACTGGTGAGGTTAGACTTTCTCACATTAGGAATCTAGTTTCAGAGAATATATTTTCATCAATAAAAATCGTCTAAAATAACCAAAGTTTAATAAAACTATTTTTTTCTATCTTAAGAAATTTCCCAAAATATCCCAGATTAGTGTGATCATTTAAAACTGCTATAATATGAATGTACAAACTGTACTCTGGACTACGTGTATTGCATTACTAACCACAGTACTCAGGTTAAGAGGCATAAAATGTGATCTCCGTCGCCATCTAGTGGTATAAAGATGTATGCCGTTACACAGAGACAACTGAGTTTGGTCCCTTCTAAGAAAAAGTGGAAAAAGTGGATGAAGTGGAAGTGGAAAAATACACTCTACAGCTTTCTGACACTATTCAAAAATCCTTAGATGACCTAGATGTTTTTTTTCTTTTAAAAACAGCCCTAATCTTAACCCTGAAATCAAACTTAAAATCACTCAGTCATACAGAGTTAAGTCTAAACTGCGCAATTAAAATCAATGTTGAAGCCAGTCAGTTAGGATTATTGGGAAATTAGGTTGTGGACTTTTGAAGAATTAACTGCTTAATTTCACAACACTTCCCAAAACACAACAATAAAAAGCCTGAAATTTAAATTAAATTAAAAAAAATTGAGGTTGAGGTTTATTTTCTTTTTTATTTAAAAAAAATATCCTCTATTTCAGGTTTTCAGCTTTTTTCTAACCCATTTTTGAGAGAAATAATACTGAACCATATGGTGCAGCAACACCAGCAAAAGGCTAAAAACAGAGGCCTACTTCCGTGATGGACATTTATTAACATGTAAAAGTAAAGTACTGGTGCCAGGGGTCTCTAAATCAAAACAATAACTTAGTTTGACTCTAAAACTGAATAATCAGTTGTCAGAATAGTTGATGATTCGTTGAGTTATCAATTAATTGAATACTCGGTGCAACCCTAAAACAGACTTTTTTGTAACCAGCAAAAATCGCTCCTCACATTAAAAATAATCAAAATGAAACAGTCCGTTACCTTATATGGAAATATGAATTTCTATTGATTCTACTGATTATACTAATTTATAGCTCATTATTCAACAAAATATGAAATGTTAGTTTTGTCTTTTTCAGATATTTTATTGTGGAAATGTTACATACAGTTAATAGCAGGGGTTCATTTTATACCAAGTACCACCTGAGAAGATATTGAGCTCTCCAAGTAACAACATTATCACCAACGTTAAAATACAGTGGTGTAAGTAGGCCGAGCAAAGTCAGCTACAAACTTCTCACATTAGGCAGATTTATTCCCAGGAAGATAAACTGCTCTCTCATTACCCTCCTCTTCCTCACACATACAGTACTGCAGACACGGGTATAGTGAAATTAGATTTAAGATGCAGTGAGAGATATTATGACTCTGATTATTATTCTCACTCATCTTCTACCACCTTATCCTTCACATGAGGGTCACAGGGGCTACTGGTGCCTAATCCCAACTGACATAGGGCGCAAGGCAGGGTCACACCCTGGACAGGTCGCCACTCCATCACAGGGCCACAACAATGCACTCTCAGAGTTACCTAATCCAAAAATCTACATGTTTTTTTGAGAGTGGGAAGAAACCAGAGAAAACACCCACACAGGGAGAACATGCAAACTCCATGCAGAAAGGCCCTGGTTCCGACCGGGTCAAGAACCCAGGTCTTCTTACTGCAAATACAAGAGTGGTAACCATGACACCAATTTATGTGTTTCATTTTCTACGCATTCTGGTCAAAATTCCTCAGCTCCACTCTGATCGCATATCCTGGTCTAATCAGTAGAACATTATTTTGGATTTACCACCAGAGAAAGCACGTGTACCACAGGTTGAGAACCCTGGGTATGTAGTAGCACAGTCTAGGGCCCACCTGTAATACCTCCCCAGTCCACCAGTGGGCCGCGGTACATACTACAAGAAGCAAAGCCATAAAGGAGGATGATAATTGGTGATGACAATTTAAAACAGTAATTAACGATATTTCTGCTTAACCTAGAAGAGATGTTACGAGGTTTTGAAATAAAACATCCCCATGTTCACCGACCAGTTCAAGCTTAGTTCATGTATGTTTGCTGTCGAGTGTTTGCACTGTGTGTGTAGGTGCTGTTTTTTTGTTTTTATTTTATTTTAACTTACCACCACCTGACATGGTTGAAGACCAGCGTGACTGTAGACAACAGTGAAACAAGGGGAAGTGTCCGGAGGAAAACACCGAGCAGAACAGAAGTTTAAACGCCGGAGAAAGAGAAACCTGTCCCTAACTGTAGAGCTAACTGTGAGCGACAGGACGCGTTTTAACGTGTTTTAACGCCTGCTCACGCCTCGATGCTGGACCCACACGAGCAAAATGTCGGCTGTGAATGGTTTGCCGGAGCAGTTACAGATGAGCTAGCAGAGTGTTTGTTCAACCTTTGCTCAACTAAGTAGTTTGACGTAAAAGCAGTTTCCTGAAAAGTTTTACTCTTAAAGGAGCCGCCGGTTCTCGCTTGCTCTCTGTCTCTCGCTGTGTGTGTGTGTGCGTGTATTCCTACATTATGGGGACTTGTCTTGTCATTGGGACAAAAATCAAGTCCCTATAACGTAAATTACTACATTTTAAGGTCATGTTTTAAAGTTAGACTGAGGTTGGGGTCAGGGTTAGGGTTAGGGTTCTAGTCATTATGGTTAAGGTCAGAGTTCAGTGTCCAGGAAGTGATTGTAAGCCAATGCAATGTCCCCAGAAAGTGATGGAAACCAATGTGTGTGTATGTGAGCTAATTGATTGATTAAATTATAATTTAGGTTGTACAGAGTGGGAAATGAAAAAATAAATAAATAAATATATATATATATATATTAGCCAAAATTTTAATATTCTCCTTTATTTAATATTTAGTTAGGTCTATGATTTGGTTTCATGGTTTAATTTTGTAGAGTTAATTTCAAAATTAAACTTTTCGGTCAGCTTTATCACTCTCTCTTGGTCCTCATTAAAGTTGGAATGTGTAACTTGAGTTTTCACAGTATTATTCTCCCTCTGTTTGGTCTCTGTGAACCAAATTGGCATAACATCATTTGTACACTTCATCCTTCTACAACAATGACAATCATTATGTTATAATACGTAATTTATTTGCCCAATTCTTATGTATACTTACACAACATGTGTTTTGCTGTTCATTTTTTTAACCTTTTTTAACCTACATCATAAGTGCATACTACTGGTGTGAAGTGCAATGGACTAAAATGTCAAGCCTTACTGTATTTTAAGACACACTATGATATTTATAAAACCTTCATTCTGTTTGACAAACTTAGGGACACAATCGTTATATATTAAGTCTCTGTTAAGTTTCTGCTTATCTGACAAAGGAAGCTGCAAATCTGGATTCCAATTTCAACTGCTACTTTAATTTACATGTAATGTGAAAGCATTCTCCAGAGAACAGTCAGGGAAAGGTTATCAGAAATATACAGCTGCAGGTCTGGAATAATGTCTGTTCTGGCTGCTAACAATCCTTACAACAATACTCCCACATGCTCGTGAAAAGCATGTGGGAGTATTGTTGTAAGGATCACATACAGTCTGTCAGGTTTTGTGATATGCTGAAACTTGCACTGATGCCATTCATTTTTCTGGCATTTTTCTTGCCAGCATGGAGGTATGAGCAAACATCATATCCAGAGCTCTATATAAAGTCAAACCTTTAATCATATGTTTAATGAATGGGATCCTGAAGAATCTACTAAGTGTGTGAGATTTTAGATATTTCTAAAAGCACATAACTGCTATTGTAGAAGCACACACTCCTCATGCACTTATCCATATGAGCTGGATAAAGCATATGTGCTTTATTATTTGCCTCTGTTTCATTCATTGTTGTCATAGAATCCAGTTGCAGTCTATTTGTCAATCTGCCTGCTTCCACTTTGTCTGCAGATGCAAACGTACTGCAAAACATCCTGGAATAAACCTTTTTTTTTGGGGGGGGGGGGGGGGGGGGGGGAAAAAAGGGGGTGTAAAAATATTGAACTTATAGAATTAGTTAAATAACAGTTATGACTGAAATAAGGTTTTGAGTGAACAGCTGGGCCCTTGGTCGTTATGATGGCCACAGAATACATTTAGGGCTGTGACCAGACTCTTACAAAAATGTTTGAATACAGATTTAGCCCTTGCGTCACATATGACAAAAGGAATATAAAAGTATAGCCATATTATTATTATTATTATTATTATTATTACATATTATAGTGTTACCATAACAACGTCAGTGAGGTTTAGTGTTTCAAATGTGTTCAGGTTGCTTCACTGCCCATGAAAACTTATTACTGCAGTTTTAACATGATCCATTTAATTCTTTCAATGATCTGGTCTTTCCTCACACTGTCCAGGTCAGGGTTCATTTTTTTCATCCTTAATAATGCTTGATGCTCTTTCCCAGCAAGTCATACTGCACCTATTCCCAACCTTTCCACTGACCTTCTAAAATCATTTTACTGCTATCAGTTTTGTTTGTTATTTGTTTTTTTAACACATTACACATCTTAAAATGCTTATGCTGCACACAGATAATCATAGAGCTTAGCTCTATGATTATATGATTATTATTTTTTTGGAAAAAAAATTGGTTAATGTAAATGTGAGAATAAAGGTCTTAAAACATTAATTAAAATGTCTGTATACAAACATTTCTCACAGTTGATTTGGATTTTGGGTTGTTAATGATGTGATCATGTAAAGTCTCTCAGAATATAGTGCTTGTACATGTGCAAAGGGTAAATACATCATCATTTTATATGAGAAAATGTAAGGTAAGTCTCGGTAGCAGAATATGAAGATGATTTCAATTCAGATTGTGATGAAAAAAATGAAAACAAATGTCATCTCTGGTTTAGTGAGGGAAAATATTTTAAGAAGAAACAGCTAATAGAGTCTCGTTGGATTCCCAATAGAGCAAGCTCCTCCTACCTCCCACCACGGCTCTGAGAAATGTCACTAGGTAATAATTGCCATGGGGATGGCAGAGCCTGGTGAAGGTGGGGGCGGCTTGACTGTGGTCCATCGCTGAGGTGAGAGGCCTGTCACACACCAACACTCTCCAACCCAAAAAGCATTGAACAGAAACAATATCTATCAACACACGGTTGGTAAAATTATGAAAATTCATTGAAAATATTTTACAAACATAGAAACTCTTTATTACAACAGAATCACTCACTCAAGTTGTACCTACTGTATGTTTTTCCCCTTGACACATTCATTTATTTGCAGTACAATGGAAGTTGTTTTATTTTGATCACAGCATTTAAAAAAAAAAAAAAAAAAAAAACATCTAAACAAGGGAAAATCCTAACACAAACATTCAATGTCATTCACAGTTTGGGATGTTTAGAAGTGATGAAAAGATAAGCTCAAGCTCAGCAAGCTTTTGATGAGGGACTGGATTCATCACTCAAAGAAAGAATATTTAAAAATGTAAACACCCTGTGTCCACTTTAAAAAAGGATCTGTTATTTCAGTTGAACACTTTCACATACACTTTATCCATTAATTGCTCACAATTTGCTATAAAATACAGTTCATCATCCCATCATCAAGCTCGAGATGGAAAACAGCAAAAAAACGAACCCTCATCTCTTACAAATTGTCATCAAGCAGTCACATCCTCTTTAGTCGTATTAAGACATTGCAAGTGTGCCAAAGTCACACATCACATGAAACAAGTGAGTGTACTATGCAGGGCCGTTACAATAAATATTGTATTTTCTGTTCCTGCCTCTGAGGTACTGTAAAAACCCTGATGAGCAGGGTGGTCAAAAAAATCAACATGTATTCTCCTTGCTGAATAAAAAAACAAACAAACCCACAGTTGAAAAACACTCAAAAAGGCCGTTATTACATATGTGCCAAAATATATCACCCACCTTGTAAGGAAATTCATTAAAATACTTACATTGACTGACTAATAAAAGGAAAAAATGGTTGTGCATGCCGGTCAGCACAACCAAAACGTATGCAGGTTTACCAAACATAAACATACAGTTTAATAAATTAGACAAATGCAAGAATTAGAATCATATTTGAATGGAATGCAGTGCATCAATAGAATACTGATGTTTAAGATCTATATCCAAATATATCATATGGCAGAAAGCTGGATGACCCATAGGTTTATAAAGTCAACCTACATCCCAAACTAAGTCATATCAGCTTTTTTTAGAATAGCCAAACAAGCTATAGCCGTGTGTCTGTAAACAAGTCATAGCAGTTCCATGAGTTCCTCATCTAATATAATCAGATTGACTTATAGGTGAGAGCGGCATTATCATGATTGATAATGCCACTCTCTGACTGATGAAAACCCACCTACCAATCAAAAGTGACAGCCATAACAGAAATGATTGGTTCAACAATTACAAATCTGTTGGTGGTTTTTATTTCTAAATCACAAAGGCAAATTTTTATAAGGCATAAAATCACCAGTGTATTTCAGCAAGTGCTCACTTATTTGAAATCACACTGATATGTCAAAAATATTTATATCTGAATAGTTCTCTGTCACCATCATTGGTAATGTGATTATTTTATTTTAAAAAGTTACATTAATTTTGATTCACTTAGTCATTTACTGTATGGAGGTGATCAGTGGTAAGGTCAAAAGCCTTCTCTCTCTCTCTTTTCTGATCTAGCAGTAATTTCCCTGGTCAAGTAGTAGAATACAGTGCATCTAAACCAAATGCATTTATTTGGGTCACTGTGACGGTTTTCAAAAACTACAATGGAATTTGATGAGGCAAAGTGCAGTGATTCAAAGATACAATTTAAAGCTGCCTGTTGGCCAGCTTGCACTAGTAATAGACATTTTCCTGAAAGTCTTTATATCTAAATGACCAAAATTAGATTTTCAGGGAATAAATACCTTAAAAACTTAATTGTCTGTATAAATGTGGTTGTTTTTTCCATGTTCACTCTCAATAAACTCTGAAGTCTCTTCTACAATTTGTCCAGGGATACGGAAATCAATGGGTATGGGCTGTGCTGGGTCAGGTGGTTGGGGCTGTGCCACAGGGCAGCAGGCCTCCCCCTTAGGACTGGAGGTGCTTTGAGAGTTTTGAGGATCCAAGTTGCAACCAGTGCCCTGAAGAAACTGTAGAAAATTCTCCTCTATGGATCCTTCGCGGCTGGGCAGTCTGTCCTCCACCTCAATCCCTACTCGGCGAAACAGACAAGGCAAGTGCTTTCCCAGCTCCTCCCGGATCTGTCTGTTGAGACAGCCGTAGAAGAAAGGATTGGAGGTGAAGCAAAAGTAGCCAATCCAGGTGACCACTTCCTCCAGAGAGGCAAGTGTGGCTGGAGGGCTGGCAACCAGAGCTGAATACAGGTGGAAAGTAAAGTAGGGCAGCCAGCAACAAAGAAATTGTCCACCAACTGCCGCTAACACTGCTGCAGCCTTTCCTCCTCCAAATGGGCGCTGTGGAGTCACTCTTCCTGTCCCCGTTCCTGTGCCAGACCCAGTTACCATTGTGGAGCGGCTGCTGAGTGATTCTGACCGCTGACGACGAGGAGTGTCCATCCAGGTGGGCAGGGGCCCGTGGTGCATGGCCGCTACTCGAGCCACTTTGAAGACATTGCAGTACACTACAAGAATGACCAGAAGTGGACAGAGGAAATATACCAGAGTAAAGAGGGCCATAAAAGCCAAGCGATTTGACCCTCCCCCTGTCCAGTGCAGTGAGCAGCGTCTGTGACCCTGAGGAGGAGGAGACGGGACAGCTCCACTTCCTCCTCCTCCTCCTCCTGCAACCCCGCTACTCTCCAAAAGTGGCGTTCGGCCACCTTGCAGAATCCAAGCGATCAGTGGCAGAGCAGACATGGCCAGAGCTTTGACCCATATTCCCACCAGCACTGATGCTACCAGCCCAACTGTCATCTTTACTTCATAGCGCATAGGGTGCATGATGTAGTAATAACGCTCCACGTTGATGACAGAGATAGAGAGAATGGCAGCGCTGACCAGGCACACACTGAGAAAGAGGTAGCTCCGGCACAGGGTCTCACCGAAAAACACTCGGCTCGAGAGCATGCCAAGGGGCATCAGCACCAGGGCTGCCAGCAGGTCCACCACACACAGGTGGAAGACAAAGGCAAACTTGTGGAGCTGTGGGGCCTTTGCAATGACCACCATGACAGCTACATTGCCCACCACAGCCAGCAGATCCATGAGAAGCATGGCCAGCAGGGCTAGCGACTGGGAGAGAGCCCCGCCCTCAGGCACCGAGGAGGCAGACATGTTGGACATGAGCTGTGGAGGAGGGTGGGAGGAGTTCCACATCGGCTCCATTGAAAGGTGGGACAAGGCAGGCAGGCAGGAACAGTCACAGGCCCATCACCCATCCTTCAAAGCCAGGAAGTACGGCCAGAAAACTGTGGATTAAAAATGAGCTTAACAGCTGTCCTGTAGTCCGTTGGATGTTGATGATGATGCTATGATTGTCAGGAAGTTTGGAGCTTATGTTTTATCTCCATTTATAAATCTTCATGTGTGCAATCAGTTACAACCCTTCCTAAAAACAAGAAAGAAACAAAACAGTGAGTGCATATGTTCCTTTTTTTTCATATAGATATTCATGTCATAGGTGACCTCCAGCCACCACAAAGATTCTCAGACGAACTTCTATAAAAATTCTTTTTAGCTCGCCACATCTATGTTAATCTATCTAATTGATAGAGTAATCCAACGACAGCTCTCAAACATACTAACTCAATTAAGTATGCATCATTCATGGACATTTGGCCCCTTTGTAGCAATGAACGGAGTCGAACGAACGTAGATTATCATTCAGGTTGAGCCAATTTAAAACATCATGGTTCATGATGCTGTTGCTCAAAAAAAAATGTTTTTTAATATACTTTTTTGCTGGTATTCTGGACAAAATAAGGTATAACATTAATCTGATCTGGTCCTTCCATAGGAACAGCAGTTGATAGATACTTATCAAGCACACATCCTGTTAATTCATGAGTGCAGGCTAATTCCGTCCAAAACAATCCAATCAGTGAATGGGCAACAGACCTTTTCCATCACATCTACACCTGCTGTGAGAGTTCTCATTTAATATGTACACCCAGGCTCTGATAGTGTGCGGCTACTACTCAAATAAAAATATACAACCATCACTTGCAGGCTGGCCTTGGAATGTATATCCAGAATTATTTTTAGTTCCAGGTTCTATTTGTTCTTGTACATGGGATACAGTACAAAACTGCCACTAACAAAGGCTAAACCACATCATGTGTCTCAAACTGAACACCTGAAGATATTCCTAGGTTACAGTGGATGTCTGTGCATATTAATTGCCCTTTGCTGTGACAGACACACAGACATGTTGCCGTAAACATGAAAACCCATTTGCTTGCTGCTGTGAACGCTCCCCACCACGCATGTAACAGAAGCCTGGGATGATCCGTCTCCTGTCTACAGTGACAAAAATAAGAATCTGGCTCAAACCTGAGTTCCAACCTCCCTCATCACCTGTGAATGATTGCCCACAGTGGGCAACATCTCTAAATCTCACAGGCTCGCTAAAAACAGGCTCCTCTGTGGTTTAGTCATGTTATACTGCCTATTTACATATTAATTATAAACACATGAAACTGCAGTGTATTAATTATGGCCCACATTTTACACATCGCATGAGGCATACATTTGATCTAGTGGTTGTGCTCAGCAGAATATAATGTGCAGATTATTATAGGAGAAGTGGATGAGAACAATTAGGAAAATGTGGTGACAGTCATGATGGGAAGACAGAGAGAACAAGGCAGAGAGCATAATGTACCTGAATCATAGTATTTCCTGATACAGCTGTCTGCTGCCGTGGTCTCTGAGGATGAAAACCTGGTTTAGCTCCCACTGCTGAGGTACACATTGGGCATCAATCACTGTGCCTCGTGAATGCAGCTGAGGCACCTGCCACTGTGTGAGCCTCATTCTCTTCTCGCCCCTTCATCTGTCTTGTGCATCATCCTCCTCCTCCTCCTCCCTGGCTGACTACAGATGTGGCAGCAGTGATTTTTTTTCCCTGAAACGATGTTGATGTAAATGTTTGCAAAGACACCAGCTCACCCTCTGCTCTCTCCTTCCACTCACACAGTGACTGCAGAGAAGGAGCAGGAGGCAGCAGGGAGAAATAGGAGCAGAGCTGCTGCTGCTTCCACAGGGCCCTAGTGTCCTAAAGATATGCTCATTCCTCCAGAAATCTGACAATGTTTGAACGTAAAGAGTACAATTTGAATTTAAATACTGTAGTCTACTTTAATTCCTCGATTTTGCATTTAAATATTTACCTATTACAAGCTCCACTATAAATATCCCAATTGTATTAAATGAATGTTATGACAAATTCTATGACCTTATTTACAATAAAATGAAAATTAAAGTGTAAAATGAAATATACAATTGTTTATTTATAAAGAAATGATTAATTAGTATATACAAGTATATATACAGTACATATACAGAGAGAGAGAGAGAGAGAGAGCGACATGGGTGTGCCAGATGGATTGATTATGCTGATAGTTGATAATGATTACAATTTTTTATTTACTCTTATATAATAATATTTACTGGCAAAATAGAATTGGTCTGGTGAATCTGGTGACAGTGCCTTGGGAGTTTTCAAGTTTTATCCCAACATTAACACTAACACTGTCAACAAGATAAATACATAATGGTATTCAGTTTTTTTTTTTTTTTGGCTTAAGTATTTATACTGGTGCGTTAACAATGGTGAATTATCTGGTTTGGATTTTATTTTAAACATCACTGCTGGTGATGGTCACCCTGTCAGGAGTGCTAAGTGGGTGATATGGAAGTTGTTTTCAGTGTTTTCCCTATTGTCTGATATAAACAGTAGGACTTGTGTGAGACAGAATCCAAAAGCTCAAGGACCATTAGGCCAAACGTAATATTTTTATCCCTCACTGAAGTTTTTTTTTTTTTTTTCAGATGTAAAATGTTTTTCCACTGTATAATTTAGTCTTTTACAATTGCTTTGGGTTAAGTGGTTTGTCTCTTTATTTTGGTTTACAGGCAGCTTTTCAGTGACCTCTCAGTGTGTGTTCATAAATTGCATGTGAACAATACACAATACACCTTTCTCTCCCATCTAATCACCTATTTCTTGTTTCGCTCCCAGTTTATTTATTTTGTCCATCAGTAATGATCAAGGACTCTTGCCTTTGAGGCAAGAAGACCCAGGTCAGAAGGGCCTTTCTACCCGGACTTTGCATATTCTTCCTATGTGTGCGTGGGTTTTCTCTAGGTTCCTCTGTTTCCTCCCACAGTCCAAAAACATGCATATTTGGGGATTAGGCCAATTAGACACCCTGAACTGCCCGCAGATGTGAATGCGAGGGTGGATGGTTGTTTGCGTCTATGTGGCCCTGCGATGGACTGGCGACATGTCCAGGGTGTACCCCACCTTTCGCCTATTTCAGATGGGATTAAGCACCAGCGCCCCCCGTGACCCTCATGTGGAGGATAAAGTGGTAGATAGAAGAAAGTGAGTGAGTGATGATTGAGGTAGTAATTGCATGGATTTAGTTGTATTCTAGTACAAGATTTAGTGAGACAATGAGGCATTGATTAGACCAGGCTTCAGTCTCCTCAATCCCAGCTTCTCAAACTGGGGCTTCTGTTGCCACGGTGATCTTTTTCATATACAGTCCATCTCATTGCTCTGTCTGCAGAGGACAATGTAATCTGGGCTATTATGGGTTCTACTGAAGGAGCAGGGATGGGTGAGTCCAAGGTGTTTTTGATTTGCATTTGTAAGGTTCCTCATGATAAAAAAAAAAAGTAATGTTTTTCTTTTATGTAAATCACATCTGGCTCCTTATGCAATTTCCTGTGCTCCTAATTGCATGAATTGACTGATAAATGTAGCTTAGTAAAGGCCTTACTATAGTAATGCCACTGGTTTAGGTCATGTGGATTTCTATTTATTTATTTATTTATTTATCTATTTTTGCTTTTGCTCCCCTAACAACAAATTACAGAGGTTACAAATATAATAATAAGCAGTATTTGTTACCCTTATGTATAATAATTGTTGGTGTGCAAAATGTAACTGTAAAATTCTTTCGCAACAATATATTTTTTTGTTGAAACCACTATTGATACTTCTCAATTTGAAGTAATTATACCACAACATACTGGGGTTGGAATAATTATTTGATTGGCAAAACATTGTTCATACAGAAATGTCACAGTAATTGCTCTCATGAAAGAAAAAAAAAAAGTTTCTCTGTCAACATTCATCTTGTGGCAATTTTGATAGTAGCCATTAACTGATTATTGGATAATGAAAAAAAAATATTGTGATGTTAGATGTATCTTTACACCCCAGTGTGATGGTGTTGCTGTGTACTGAGAATATGCAATAATAAAAAACAGTGTCATAAAGCAACAACAATTTACTATCAAATATCATACATTATTGTAATCCATAAAAAATTAGGTAATATATTATTAATATGGTAACAGTATGTTGATACTGTATTATAGTAATTGGTAATTTCGTCTTCTTTACATAGTAATTACCAAGTAATAGCTCTGTAATAACAAGGAAAAAAGGTATGTGGGACTCCATAGCATGGTAATAATCAATTTTGATTTTTAAATATTATCAGGTGATGCTATGATTGCAGCATGTAGCAATTACCAACCTATTACTTTGGAAATAATGTGACATTATTGTAGTCTTATCTTCTTCTCTCAACGCTTATCTCAAGATGGAAACTGTGTCAGAAAAAACATGGATTCCTAATCTGAGTGATGATAATCCAACGCCATCTAATCTGTTACCATCAATACCTCAACCATGAAAACATGCCTTGACAGGAGAACATCGGGAAACCATTATGCATTCGGGTGGACAGATTTAATGGCCGACAATTACAAGTGTTGTCATGGTGAAGACGTATCAAGATATTTGGAAACACTGGGGAAAGATGGGAAACACACACATACAGTTGTATAACACCTAATGCATCGCAAACACACAACATGTAAGTAAAAACACAACGCAAATATGTTGTGTGCTGGTAAATGTGTGTGTGTGCACGCGTGTGTGTGTTTATCAGGTGTTGACTCATGACAAAAATAGCAGAGTCTTGCACCAATCACTGCCACCACAAATACAATGGTTTCCATGGCAACCTTGAAAATAGACTCCGCACTCACACTCAGAAATAGCAAAGGACGCTGCTCTAACCCCAGAGAGTCCCTGCTGCCAATAATAACCACCCATAGATGTTAATGCAGAAATATCAGCCGCACTCAGAAATAACATTTACCAAAACATAATTACTGCAACCTACACAAACATCATCATCATCTCAAATTCATATGCACATTTAACAAGAGCCAGCATTGTGTTTAATAACATTAAAGCACAAAGAGAGACTGTTCACTCAAATCTGTACATTACCTGACATGGCTGAAGGATTTCTTCCATACAGAACACCTTGTCCCCACAGGCATCATGTACATCACATTTTTCTGCCATCTTGAGCAAAAATGTCTTAAAGTGATGTTACTGGAGATAAAGGATAAAGAGATGGATGTTGCCTTGGAGACACTTGGGGAAGAAGGTTTACATGTAACGGTCAAACATAAGATGGAGAAACAGCTAAGACAAAGTGACTTGGAGGAAAATCACCTAATAGGTTAATATATTAACCTATTAGGTTAATAGGTTAACCAGACTGAAGCACCTTCATTCCTGCAGATTCATGCAGTGTTTGGCTTTTGAATTTATACTCGTATTAGATATTCTGTTTTTCTGTGATTGACAGTGAGCCAAGCAAACACTTTTAATAAAACAAATAAGCAAAAGTTCCCACTGGAAGTGACAAATATTGAATAACCACTCCACTGAGTTGCTGAGAGGCTTTTCAACTTCATTAATATAAACAAAATGTACCCTTCAATCAGCCAAGCGCATGACAGCAACTCCATGCATTTAGGCATGTAGACATGGTCAAGACGACCTGCTGAAGTTCAAACTGAGCATCAGAATATGAAAAAAAGTCCTTTAAATTAAGTTTTTCCAGAAACTGCTGATCTTCTGGAATTTTGGATTCAATTATCTTGTTAATGCCAGAGGTCAGAGGAGAGTAACCAGATGTAGAAGACCATACCATGTAAAGATTGACCCTTGAAGATGATGAGCTACAGCTACAGGTGCCACTCCAGGATTATGCCATTTTGACTTCTTGTCAATATTTGAGTACAATTCTAATGCGTGGAATGAGCTATTTTGGAACTGGTCCTGTTTTGTTATTTATAGAAGTAAAAGATCTGAATGCACATATATGACCTACTTACATTTTGTTTTTATTTCAAGACACTGCCATCAGTTTCTTTGGAAACATCAGTGCATGACATTATTCTTAGGGCTGAATCATGTTCCTCTGAAAAACATAATTACCAGTTATCTGTTCTCTATTCTCTGTCTGCTCAACAGAGCACTGAAAAGATCCATTCACGTGAGCTGGAGGTTTGTGGAGCTCTGCTCAGCAAACGCACCACCTGAAAATCCTATCTATACCAGGTGGTGGCACTGTGGCACATGGAGTGGTAGCTGCCTGCTGCCTTTAGTGTTTGCAGTAATATCAAACAGACCTGTCTCTGTTTAGTATAATTATTACAATAACATTAATAATGATGTATTATTTTACTGTCTTTTGTAATCGTCTTTTCTAATCCTAATCTATGTCCCTTTTTTGCCCGCTAATTCTGTTTGTGTTTTTATTCATATAAGCTATGTACATAAATTGACCTGAAATGAAATCAACATCCTCATAATCCATTTTATGCATTAAGTGCTTACTGTAAAGACACATTGCAGTTAAAAATACACAGTTACACAGTAACAGTAAGTGGCTTGAAGGTGGAAAGTTCAGTATGATCTCTAATGGGTTTGGGGAGGGAGGGATGAAGGGGGGAAAAAAGCTTTATCACCCCTATATCAGTATCTCATGATATCACTGGCTTATACAATATGAATTATAATATATATGCAAGTAAAAGGCTTGTCTACTTGGCACCACACAGTCAATACGAAAAGAAGCAAAACAACAGATGCATTTATTTACCACTCAACCTGTTGCTTGGATATAATTAACTACAGAAAATAACCAAAGGTGACCAAGGTTCTTGTGTATATACCCACTATATGCCTGACATCTCTTAACTGTGTCATTTACCAGCTCCTGTCGAAGAGAAGGTTTCATTTACCTGATGGAGACCTGCGGGCCGAAACCTGCTGCCACTGCCCCAGAACTGCAACTCATTTATAATTCACAAGAGAACTGTAAATCTCCCGAGAGCTGATCACCCATCTTAAATCAACCTCACCACCCGATACGTCCCAGCTGAACGCACATGAAGGTGAATCTGCCTTGTGAACAGACTGCAGACACTGGGATGTGAGTTTAAATGACTTAATCTGGATCTGGAACTACTGTAAATAAACAGAGACAAAAACTGCACTCACCTGTAAGACTATGTCAAAGGTATATGGTAAAAAAAAATACCTACAACTAACAAAGCAATATTTGGACTTTCCAAACAAAAATTTGAGTGTTTAGAAAAAAAAGCAGGATGAAATAACACATTTGCTGGGTCAATTTATTTTTGATTGTGTTTGACTTGAAATATAGTGTCCGTGTTTGCTGTGTTTGTTGGTCCTTATAGTTGAGGACAATAGAGAATCACTGTGGCTGAGTCCCATGAGAGACATCAGACATTTCATTCCAGTGCACCATTACTGCCATGATCTGAGGACAGCGACCTTTAATTCATCAGAAGCATGCTCTGGTAATGGTGGGTAATTACTGCCACTGAGATCCTTCTCACATTATTATACAGTCAGGGTCGCAGATGCTTCGTGTCTGCAAGGCTGGGCTTTTACAACGCGGCTCCACATCTCATTACATACTGTAGCTGTGTGGTGATTTTTCAGGATACTAAATTAATGATTATGAGCCAAATACCCATTTTCATCTAAGTTCTAACACCTTCATTGTCCACAGACGTGGAAATGTGTCTTTGGAGTCGCAGACTAATGTAAAAACACAATGCAATAAATGACAAAATAAATAAGAATTTAACACACTATTAGATAGATAGATAGATAGATAGATAGATAGATAGATAGATAGATAGATAGATAGATAGATAGATAGATAGATAGATAGATAGATAGATTAACACCTTCATTGTCCACAGACGTGGAAATGTGTCTTTGGAGTCGCAGACTAATGTAAAAACTCAATGCAATAAATGACAAAATAAATAAGAATTTAACACACTATTAGATAGATTGATAGATAGATAGATAGATAGATAGATAGATAGATAGATAGATAGATAGATAGATAGATAGATAGATAGATAGATAGATAGATTAGATAGATAGATAGATAGATAGATAGATAGATAGATAGATAGATAGATAGATAGATAGATAGATAGAGGATCAGGATGGCATACAGGCAAACAGGATTTAAAAAAGAAATACTGTGTTTCTACTGTATTTGTGTAACAGCTCTATAGCATTTTTCAAAAAAGTCTTTAAAGAGAGGATGAACAATATCCCACACAAATGGCTTTGGTCCACCTGTTACATCCCAGCAGCTTCTGCTCTCTCCCAATAATTTAACTGGCCATGTTTCTGGAAGTTCCGTTTTTGGACTTAGCTGCCGGATGGCTGCACCATGTGCACATATTGAAAGTTAAGACACTTTCAATAAGGCGTCTGTAATGTGTCTCTAAAATATTCTTATTCATATCAAATAAAGCCAGGTTCCAGATGAGAGACAATTGCTACATTGCCCTTTAAAAATATATTATGAGTTGTAGATTTAAAAAAAAAAAACACCAAATATTAATTTAATTCCATAGAAATTGTCATTCTCAAAGCCCAAACAAAGTAATCTTATTTTATTTAAAAATGACTTGAAAGTGACAGCGTGCGGTTCTGCAGAGTGGACTGAGAGCTTTGTGTTAAAAAATGTATGAACTAAATCAAAATGAATCACTTTTCAGTTCACACCACAGCAGCAATATAGAGCTTGATTCTGACCTCGTTGGTTGTGGCTCATTGAAATGTATGGAATCACTCTGTGGCAGTGTTTAGGACAAAAAGAACAAAACTGAAACTGAAAAGTTGTAATTAGATGAAAAAGGACAGAATTGAAGCATAGGCTGTTTGGATGGATCCATCTACATTAAGCAAAAAGATTAATGGCAATGATAAAAGATAATAGTACTCAAGTTGCAGCTCTGTAGATGAGCTAATCAATATAAAACATCTTCCAGTGGGATTTTCAAAAGGGTTTCTAATGTTTGAGTAGTGTTGGCTCATCCATCACATCCTGAAAGCATTGACCATTTTTCACTTCAGGATAAAAGGAAATGTAAGAAGCAATATTTATTTCCTATAGCATTAACTCTATTTAGTGATTAATTCAATACATACACTGATAGTGTACAAGACAGTTGCTCTTTATTTAAATGATTTGTTAAACGATTGAGGCATGTTAGCACCTGGTTTACTTCGACTTACTGGTTTACTAGTCATTTCATTTATCAGCTAAAGGGCTTTGACAGCACAGGACATCTGTGGTTATTCCCAAAAATATGAAAAGAAATGTCAAAATATTTACAGAAGCTTCCATTTCAGAACACTAGTGGGCTGCAGACTGTTCTGAACCGTCAGCTGGTATGAATTTCGGTCTGCAGATTTGGATTTCTGTTGACAGAATGGGGCAATGTTCTTTCCTTTACTATCTGTCAACTTCACATTGTGTTGTTAGGGAGATCAGGCCTGTGTGGAACTTGATCCTGCTTAAACCTCCTCATTAAAGACGTATGAGTCAACAAGTGTTGCATGTGGAATTAAGTTCTCAGATGGTCAGTGTAAAGCTGTGTGTGTTTTTTAATCATAGACCACATATAAAAATGGAAGTAGTCTACTGATTCCCTCCTCAAGCCATCCAGAATATAAGACTATAGGGGGCGACTCTGCTGGTTGCAAAAATACTCAATTTAAATGGAAATCTATGGGAAAATTAGTCTAGTTTCTACTTGATTTATAAGGTCAATAAATATTTTCCATTAATTGAAAGACATCAATGGTCTCAATCACTAGTTTTGTGTCATGTGCAATGGCACATGGTGTCAATTTTGTAAATTATGTTCCAGTTTTGAGGAAAACATAGGATAAAGTACAGCCCATGAGTGGACGCCAGTGTGGCAGCTGGTGTCGTCCAGTAGGAGCCTGGTTGCAGGTGACTATTCTGGTGGCTTCAGATTCTACTGGGTGACATCACACCTGGTTGCCACTTGTTTTGTTTTTTTATCATGTTTATTTCTTAACGTTTTCAAATCAGCCATAGCACGACATAGAACGTTTTATGTTATTTATGTCTGTGCCATTATCAGACCCTCAAATCCTTTTCATTTTATGCTGTTTTGTTTATAAAACCCATGCACACACATACATCCACCTCTGTCCACCTCTAATGTTTATTATACTGATGATTGAGAGATTTAGTCATGCAGGTGGTTCTCTCATTGTTCCCTGTCTGCAATAATTGATGTCCTTGGCATTATGTAATCTCCACATCTCTCATTATATGAGGGTTTCTGCGTGAGGTGACCTTGTAACCAGGAGACTGATAACAAATTGCTTAATGTGCAGCTACGCATTATGGCTTGACGGTCATCTTTCACACAGTCGTCTGTACCTTGACCCCTTTTACCCTTGTCATGTTCAGACTGCTGATGATGTAGGGGACTCCTTGCATTTTGACAGGTCACAGCAGAAAAATCAGTGACATGAGTGATGTCATCCTCCAGTTCAGGGTGTATGCTGGTTTGCTGTCACACTGCCCTGAATCACATGAACTGAACAGAGCCATCACTGAGGGGGTTAGTAACAGCTAAAACGTAAATTCCCGCTAAAACGTTTCAAAATGTCTCCAGCCAAAGGTGCATTTTACAAAGATCGTTTCTCTAATCTGAAGGAGCAAGGCTGAGAGAAGATGGAGAGCCTACAGAACTTCACACCACAAAAACGTTGAAGATACAATGTTGTCTATCTTCCTTAGGTCCGAAAAAAAAAAACAATAACATTCAGACTATACCATCATAGTCTCAGTGTGAACATTGTGGTATGTTCCTGACCCTGTCAAAGCGTCAGACCGCTCACCCGTCTATTTGTTATCCTGTCGTTACATGGCAATCAAGACACCGTGACAGTGAGCCAGGATGCACAGAGACGCGTCCGAGTGGAATTCAGTCTAAGCTACTGCATTATCTACACCTGTCCTGTGTATTGTTCCTCTCTCGGCAGCTGGTGTTCCTGTTTTGTCCACCTGATTCTACATAATGCCACATGAATCCGTGAGCATACACCAAGTAAACTACCAGTAACAATGCCTCGTGTGCACTGTGTCAGTATTTGAGTGGTTCCTGCTTAGCTGTTATCAAAACAATGGCAGTCTGTGACAGCAGGAGCTGGATTTAAATGCAGGAGACTCAGACACAGCAACACAACAATAGCCTTGTTTACAACATGAGAAAATTGCTGAAATGCATTCTAGTGAAAGGAGACTAGTCTAGTACCGCAGCTTAAGTGGCCGAATGAACACAGGGGATAGTACTTGTAGTCAAGGCAGAGTATTTAGTCAAACTAGGAGGGCTGGAACAATGACCTGAAGTAAAATTATCTGTAACAAAAGGAGACTATTAGTAAGTTTCAAAATAAAATAGGAAATGGCACGAAAAGCACGATGAGAAACAGATGTTATACAGTCAACAGTACAATGAGTAGATCTATGGTTGCATTTAACTCCCTGCACTGGATTATACAGTATAAATATGTGTGTAGCAAGGCTTTGTGAGATGGGTCCTTGGTCAAAATCTGTTAAAAAGTAGAATGTTTTAGTTTTGTCCATTTATAATGCACCTTCCTAAAGTAATTTGTTAGATAAGTGACCACGTTACACAGGGATGAACTTGAGAACTCAGCCCAAGAACTCATTTTCATTCTCATTTCATGCAGTTTAACGTGTCCAAGGCTCCAAAGCTTAAAAAAAATAATAATAAAGAGCAGGGCCCTGACAGGACAAATATAAAATACACTGCAAAGACTCCGAGTTACATAACTGGTTCATGTTCTTCATGTTTACATGTTGTTTGTCACTAATGTAATGTGTTTCGTTTGTTTCACTGCAGGATTCAAACAGGTTTATGTGAACCACACAGCTCTGAACTCCGCATATTGATGCCCCACTGCTGCATTCACATCACGTCGCAGGCTGACGACTGCTGCAGCCTGCAGTTCACACTTACACACACACACACACAGTGTTTCCCTCTCCTTCATCATTGTAATAAGGTGAACCAGCAGACCAAGCTTTGTCATTAAAGACATCATTATACAGTGAACCAGCTACCAGCTACCACCCCCACACTCACCCTCTTCTTCAGGAAAATCTATTATAGCAAACAATCTAATTGTCTGTACTTGCATATGAATTATGACCCGGACCGACGTACAGTAGTCACTCTAGGAGGCTGGCAATCGATGGTTATTTAGTTCAGTCAAACCCAGATGCAATGTTCAGATCAGTGATCAGTATATATATATATATATATACTATATATATAAAAAAAATATATAGTATAGTCATCATGTTATTTGTTTTACAATGTTTTAAGATTTTTTTACACGTTATGTTTTATGTGTGTTATGTTCTGTTTTATTTTTTTTCCATTTCTGCTCAGGCTACTCACAGTCTGTGGGTCTGTGTTAGCAGCAAACCTAATCCTAACCAATTTTAATCTAACCCTAATCTCAGCCTAACTTTAAGACATGTCTTCCTTCAAATGTAGTAATTTACTTTATGGAGACTTGGATTATGGAGACAAGTCCCCATAATGTGACTGTGTAAACAGATTTGGGTCCCCACAACTTAAGGAATACCGGGTATATGCATGCATTTGACCTCCGTTCATTTGGACAGCCTAAAAAAAGCCTTATCCCTAACTTTAACCATAACCCTAACCTTGACCTATAGCCACAAATCAGAACTGAAACCTAAGAAATGAGGTTCCACCTCATCTGGACCATGTTTTGGTTTCCATATGAGGACTACTGCCCCTGACAAGGTCAGTGTTTAAGGGGGGAAGAGAGGACAAAAGGGTCAATCAGCCTTCATCTTACCCTCCTCCTCCTCCTCCTCATCTAAAAAGACAGGTCACAGGTTTTACTCCAGTGAATGTCAATCAACGTCTGTTTCAGAAAAAAAAACCCTCTCTTTTTAATTAGTGGAGCGGCAGAGTGATGGAGAGGGGGGAGGAGGAGGAGGAGGACGTGGGGATGGAGAGAAGGGAAGTTTGATATGCCCCACGGATCAACAATCACGCGGTTCCCTCTCTCCTCGATGACAACCGCGGACCCTGTGATCAGCCTGTGCGCCAACATAACGGACAGGAGGGACCAGTGATCACCGCGGATGCTGCTGCTGCTGCTGCTGCTGCTGCTGTGATGAAGAGGCGGAGGGGGGAGGAGGAGGAGGACGTCGTTGTCCTGCCGCAGATCGTTTCCTTGTCTGGACCGTTGCAGACCTCCAACCCTCCCTGAACGCTGCCGAGGCGTCCGATCGTCGGAAACCGACAACGAGGTAAAGCACCAGCAGCGCTGGAGACACTTCAGCTGATGGGACAGACACGTCCCTGACACTCGGACGGTGATGGGAGCAGGTGGTCTCGGCTCTCCACACAGGCTGTTTTCATGATTAAGTCATTTGACCATTCGTTCATTTCCAATTATTTTTAATGAATGTGGTTTGTGATTAATCAGTCGAATTCATTGGCAACATTTTTGCTCGGCAACCTCAACTTTTTAAAGGGATAGTTCAGTTTTTCCAAGTATGAGGTGTGCATGCCTGCAGCTCGCCCCCCTCTATTTTTATCTATTTTAATTGAACTCATTTAACCAAAGGCTAACCCTCTGAAATCCATGCATGCTTGAATTTACATTATCTTAATAATATGTTTTGTTCTTAATTTACCTCTTAGACAGCCTTTTTCTCTGACTGGAAACAAGCATACTGGATCTGAACAAGGTCAATTTGAACTGCAGTGAGGTCAAACATTTGGATGAAAAAGCTTTTATTTAGCAGTTTCTGGTGCTGGACTGTGATACCAGGCACAGGGATGTGAAGAAAAGCTGGGTGCTGCCTGGAAACAAACAAGACTGCTGTGATGCATAATAGTGGTGCTTAACTGGGGCTTAATTTTGCAGCTTTTTTTGAATGGAAACTGAAGTTTGCAAACTGGTTACTCTGCCATACCAAAGTCAATAAAGATAATCTGCATTTTTACCACACGGGGACACAGGAGCCACTTGTTAGTTGCTGCCTTGTTTGGTAAGTTTGCAGTGTTGAGCTAAAATGGCAGTAAGAATTTCAAACAACAAAGTCACAAGGTCACATATTTGTCAACTGGGATTGGCAACAGTGACTGTCATGTGGAGGATAAAGCGGTAGACAATGAATGAATGAATGCATTGGTGAAAAAAGATTCTTAAGATATCACATACTTAAGCAGATTTTATTGGGTGAGCTTTTTGTTATGATTCTAAAATCATTTTTTTCTGTTGCCCTCGCTGGCTGCCATGTTGTCATTTAGAGCAACCATTCACGCCTCACCTGGTTCCTTGTGTAGGGGACAAGCTAAGGACAGTCAGCAATGACTATGTATTACCTCATACAAGTGCACTTAAAAAACCTGAACTCTCCCTTTAATAGTGACCTGGCTGCTGCAGTGCTCGACTGCATTAGAGAAAATGTGCTGCATTTCAATCTGCATCTTTATTATCTCAGTAAAGTGGTGTTGATTTATTGAACATATTGAGCTGCCATGTCTATGTTTAATTTGTCTTTCCAGCTCCACAACTCTCCGTCTACTGCAACAACGAAGTGAACGTCCTACAGCCTAAAATCCTGACATGATGGGGGACTCACTCTGCGTTTCCCACAGAGCCACTGGAGCAGTTTTCGGAAGAATGAGCTTAGTCACACTTGTACCTTTTGCTTTGTTGTTATCACCACTGAGAGTCAGTGCACAATCAATGGGAAGCCCCCTGGACTGCCACAAGACCTGTGTGTGTGCCAGCAACATCATCAGCTGTTCCAAGATGAATCTAACCAATGTTCCCATGGGTCTTCCACGGTATACAGCTGTTCTGGACCTTAGCTTCAACTCCATCACCAGGCTCCGGGCTGAGTGGACCCCTGTGAGACTCAGCAGACTGCACACTCTCAGTCTCAACAACAACGGACTCACATTTCTTTCCTCTGAGGCATTTGTGTCTGTGACAAAGCTTCAGTACCTGGACCTGTCGTCCAATTGCATTCGCCTGCTGGACGAGTTTATCTTTGAGCCTCTGGAGAACCTGGAGGTGCTGCTGCTTTATAACAACTGCATCTCACAGATAGATCGCACTGCTTTCTCTAGCCTCGTCAAGCTGCAGAAGCTCTACCTGAGCCACAACCAGATCTCACGGTTCCCCTTGGAGCTGGTGAAGGAGCGGAGCCGGCTGGAAACTCTCAGGCTCCTGGATGTTTCCTCCAACCGAATCAAAGCCCTACCCCTGCATGAGCTCCAAGTCTTGCCCGCCTGGATCAAGAATGGTCTGTTCTTTCATAACAACTCTCTGCCCTGCAGCTGTCAGCTGTATGACATGGTGGCACGCTGGCATCTGAGGGAGCTCAGCTCTGCTATTGACTTCAGGAGCAGCCACACTTGTGTGTTACCAGGGCAGAAGAAGGAGAAAATGGCCATTCTGGATCTGAACAAGGTCACTTTAAACTGCAGCGATGTCAAAGTTTTGGATGAAGAAGCATTTCTTGAGCAGTTCCTGGTGCTGGATTGTGATACCAGGCAGAGGAACATGCAGAAGAGCTGGGTGCTGCCTGGAAATATCCCAGTATCTCCAGCAAACAAGACTGCTGTGATGAGGGATGACGGCAGCCTCTCGATTGGGCCACTGAGGGCAGAAGACTCAGGAGTCTACACCTGTTATGCCACAAGTGACTCCTTCAATGAGACACTCTATGTAACTGTTGTGGTGTTCAATTCCACCAATAAAAATGGTCCAGATAACCTAAAAACAGCCTACACCACCCTTGTAGCATGTCTGGTCAGTTTAGTCATGGTTCTCATCTACCTCTATCTCACCCCCTGTCACTGTCCCTGCT
This sequence comes from Brachirus orientalis, assembly GCA_016785285.1. Lineage (NCBI taxonomy): Eukaryota > Metazoa > Chordata > Actinopteri > Pleuronectiformes > Soleidae > Brachirus > Brachirus orientalis. The sequence continues at coordinate 5,380,821 of JAFBJR010000060.1, forward strand.
GTCCAGGTTATGGCCTGGAGAAGACAGACCCCAGAGACAGCCTCCACTCATCAACTGTCAGCATCTCTCAAGCATGCAAGGGGACTGGGCAAGAAAGCATAGAAAGTGGTGGCTTCCCCTTCAGACACATGGGCTTCCAGGAAATCAAGGACCAGCTGGAGCACAACGGCAGGTTGAATCCAATAGGTGAGGAAGACGAGGAGTCGGACGGGAAAAACAGGGAGAGAAGGAAGTCTGATGCGGAGTCGGTCAGCTCCGTGTGCTCCGATACCCCCATGGTAATGTGACGGCTCGATCCATTCAAAGGCCTCACAGAGATGTGTTGGCTTTGAATATGCGCAAGATTCAAATGTTTGTCTTCCAAACAAAGCTTGAACTCTTGTCTGCTCTCACAGTTGCTTGCACAGATTCATGTTCTGTTGACAGGAAATGAATTTCCAGTGCATTTGCTCAAAAGCAAAAAAATATACCTTGCAGCTGTCATTTAATACATATAAATACCAAATACCCAGAAATGAACAGCATGAAAACATTTTTGATCAAATTAATATCTGAGACTCCACATTAAATAAGAATCTAAACACTATTGATACTAGATGTTTTAAAGCTGCTGCTTAAAAGAGAAACCAGGTGTCTCTCCACTGTGAAGTGTTCAATATTTATTCTTAAATTACATTCCTGTTTGGTTCTGTTGGAATTGGCAGGAAGTGATACAGTAAAGATTACGCCTATTATGCAATTTTATCAGTTTAAAATATTTTCCTGTGTGTTTGTGTACGTGATTTTGCAGTAACCTCACATGTTTTTAAACACTGCTACGTCAACAATTTAAATCCCTGTATGCTGTTCTATTTTAAATCACTTTTGACTCAGCAAATGTGTTTTAGCAAATGTGATGCTCAGTATTTTAGTACTGCCAGTTCAGGAAAAACAAAATATTTTCAGCTAAACGATACAATATCTAGTGTAGTTAATTCTATGGAAGTCTCCACATATGTAGATGATAGTGAAACTGATATGTAGTTGTTTACATCAACACAACTACTGACTATTAACAGACAAATCCATATGAAATACAGATTCAGCTTGATTTAGGTAGTTATTTTGCTCATGTCATCACATAGATGAGATTCGGTTTTGAAAATCAAATAGTTAGACAAAGATTCGATGAATGCAACAGATCTGTTTACTCAAATAACTTGTTTAAACCAACAAAGACAGGTTTTCTGCAGAGAAATTACAGTTTCCAGGTTTAAAAGTTGAAGCATCATTGTATGTTTAATCTCTCTCCAATCTCTAACAATCATGTCAAGTCCACACAAATTAATCACTTGTGAGGGTCTCAACACCCGGTTTTAGAAGCATGGCCCTAGCTTGAACAATTTTAGTGAAAAATTACCAAAAATATTATAATGGCAATGTGTCCAATTCTGGTTTGAACTGAAATTTCAATAAACATGTGCTCAAATACCAGAAATAAAATGTACGATTCTGATGTAAACCAGTAACAAATATGTACATCCTTCCATAATGGACAGTTGAAAGCAGCCAGAGTGCATTTCCCAGGGGTAACAACCAAGAGTTAATACTGTCTACTGAACGGCTCTGGGCATTAGAGCCCAACCCAGAGCAAATCAACAAATACCAGCCTCAAGTCTCATAAACACAGTCAGAAATAACAGCTTGTAGCACAGAATCGCTGATTGGAACTAGCCATTTTTTAAACACATATTTATTTGCAATTTTTTTCCATGTTATGTTTATCATGTAGAAATGAAGGCACGAGTCTGTAATTTATTTTAAAACCCTTTGTTATGCTATTTATTGAAATCCTCTTAACATCCAGATATTCACCAATAATTAAAGGTGTATTGGAAAGAAAGAAAGAAAGAAAGAAAGAAAGAAAGAAAGAAAGAAAGAAAGAAAGAAAGAAAGAAAGAAAGAAAGTAGGATTATTTCCGGTGAAGTTTGCAATAGCAGGCTACAGTGAAAATGATGAAACTGATCACAAAAACACGGACTGAAACAAGCCGAGGGGAGGAGAGAGCGTTGTGAAGACTACTACTATTACCTGTTGCAGAGCACACATAAATGTGCATTTTGTTAATAACACTAAACAACAAAAAAGCAGCAGTGCCAGATGTTTTACCTAGAAATGGACAGTGCTTTTATTCTGAAAGAACAATAGGTTCTAATCCTCAGTCTTCATGGTGCTTTTTTTTCCTTAATTTATTGTCTGTTTGGACGTCTGCGCTCTGAAAATCACTGTAACTATTGTGTGATAGCATTATATTGTAGCTGAATACATTTTATTAGATTACGCTGCAATGATCCAAGGGGCACATACTCATTTTTGATGTTCACATTTCTCTGATAACCAAAGATTTACTTACTGTGTATGCATTTAGATTTCAATCAACTACATGTTGAGTGCTTACAGTCAATACACTTGTACTGTCATTTTTCTGTAAAGGTTACCTCATGTTTTGACATATGCAATGCTATATCACGATTAAAGTGTAATTATTTGCTGTATTACACGGTAATTATTGTTCCTGTTTTTTCATAATTATTAAAATACTAAATGTCGGCATAGATTGAATGACACCTCTTGTGTGGTGAAGACATCATCAAACGGAGCTGCAGTTATTCGAAACATATACGAATTATATTGTTTGCACATGACTCTCAAGTGTTTCTGTTAAATATGTACACACTGTGCATTGGTTTAGCTTAGTTCACTGCGGTTTGATAAAGCTAAGTTTGCTACTCCCTCTCTTGTGCTCCGCTGAACTACCCAGCTTCTAATTGTGTTTTGTTACTATTACAGTATTTTATACCTTAGTTTAACTGCATACAGAAAGGAAATAACACTAATGGTAAATGAGCAAATGTCACTCCTGAAGCTTGACTGGACATCCCTGCAAGAACGCAAATAAGCAACTTCCTCAAAATATGTAGTCCTTCAGCTCCATTGTCCAGATGACACTTGATAATGAACTGTGATCTTCATGTTTGTTTAAGATCAGATCTGGATTCAGTGGAACGACACTGGTGTCAGTTTTTTTGTATAACACTAATGTTTGTTTACTTCAGGGTGAAATGGGAGACCACACAGATCACCGGCGTGAGAACTGTTCACACAAGGAGTGATATTAATTACACCTGTTCATCAGACTCACTTTCTTCTGGCAACATTTATTGTTGCCGTCCTTATTCTGCTTTGGGATCTCCCTCGAGCAGAGTGAAGACACTATAGTCTGTTGGTTTGTTGTTGTAAATTAGTAAATTTCAGATTTCAGTTCAAAACCTTGTCGTGTTGTGGAGTTAAAGAATATTATGATTACACAGCGGGATATTCTTCGTACTTCACTTTTCTTTCATTTTATTTTCTACATGGATTTGCATGCTCCTTTTGAAATAACTGGCGATGCTTCGATAATGTTTTACTTCAGGACAAATGGTATTATCAGTTATCAGCGTTAGCTCAGCTGCACTACCAACAGCCACTTTTATTAGATACACCTGTTCAACTGCTTGTCGATGCATACATCGAATCAACCAATCACATGGCAGCAACTTAATGCATTGAGGCATGTAGACATGGTGAAGACGCCCCGCTGAAGTTCAAACTGAGCATCAGAAGGTGAAAGAATAGTGATTTAAGTGACCTTGAATGTGGCATGTGTCAGTGTGTGTGTTTCAGAAAGTGCTGATTTTTTTGCATAACCATCTTTACGGTTTATCTGAAAAAGAAAAAAGTATCCAGTGCCATAGTTCTGTGGCTGAACAAGCAATGCTGATGCCAGAGGTCAGAGGAGAATGACCAGACTGGTTTGAAAGACAACAGAAACTCAAATAATCAACCAGGACCGTCTGTGAACACACAATATTTCAAAGCTTGAAGCAGATGAACTGCAGCATTTTAGAAAATGTAATGTGTGCCTAATAAATTGGATAGTGAGTGTACATTGAGGTCTGTTTTACTGTTTGATAATCTTCAACTTTATGATAATGCTAATTACCACGTACTGGACAGTGCAGCATTAGTCCAGCACCAGTGTTTGAATGAGTTATGGTGACAGGCGCTGCGGAGTGAAATGAAATCTTACCTGCTGCCCTACAACTCCTCTGCTGGATGAATGATTGAAGAGGGGAGGCCCACGCTGCTGTCCACACTCCCAGCTCCGGCAGCTGCTGTCTCATGTTGCCATGTTTACGCACAGTGGATGTAGATGCACCAGCAGCAGCAGCAGCAGCAGCCAGGTGTGTGTAACTAGATTTAACTATTTGAAAGCTGCAGACAACAAAGTAGTAATGCATTCATTTTAAGTTTAGAAGTTTAAAAGTATCTCATAATTAAAGGAAAGGAAAACAGCTGCTTTGGGGACTAGGCTAATTGGACACTCTCAATTGCCCATAGGTATGAATGTGAGAGTGAATGGTTGTCTGTCTCTATGTGGCCCTGTGATGGACTGGCGGCCTGTCCAGGGTGTACCCTGCCTCTCGCCCTATGTCAGCCTTCCGCGACCCTTAGTGGATAAAGCGGTAGAAAATGAATGAGTGAGTGAGTGAGTGAGTGAGTGAGTGAGTGAGTGAGTGAGTGAGTGAGTGAATGAGTGAGTGAGTGAGAAAACAGCTGCTTCACTGACTGTTTCACTGACTGAACACAAGTGAGATGAATAATGATGGCCTTGAATGTGTGTGTGTGTGTACTTGGATTTATTACCTTTTTAGAACCTTTCCTGGAGTAAACACTGAGCTGGTCAGGACCAGTAGTCCTCATGGAGACCAAATCGTGGTCCTAATGAGGCAGAACCTCGTTTTTGAGTAACTGGTTATGTTTTGAGTTAAGGTTAGGACCAGCATTTAGTTTAGGATGTTCAAACGAATGGAATGAATGAATGAATGAATGAATGAAAGAAAAGCTGCACAAACCTGTGCATATGTGTGTCTGCACATGCTTAAATTAAAAAAAGAACTGAATGATGTGTCCCTTTTGAATAATAAATGACTGATTATATTTAGATCACAAGCAGCAGCCTATAGAAAACCCTCGGATCACCACTCACACATCACAGACACAGATGGCAGGGCTGTAAGTCAGCGCCTGCTCACACAGTGAATGACTGGCATTTGGCTCTGTTTCTTTGAAGACTGAATTCTAACTAAGATGACTCATCTTCTGCTTAGGCCCCTCCCAAGAGAGTCACATGGATGCTGGTGAGTCCTCTGCCATCTAGTGGTTACAGCCAACCTGATATAAAATGAATATAGAATTTGGATTTACGTAAGAGCAGAGTTTTTCCATCCTGGTCCTAAGACCCATTGCCCGGCACGTTATGATGTTTCCCTGCTCCAACAGATCTGATTGATGACAAGCTGACCTTTTGTATCAGGTACTGTATGTTGAGTTCCAAATAGACAGATAAAATATGTTAATATTTTGTTATTGTTGGCTGAATCACAGGGTTTCTGAAGAGGTTAACCTAAAGAATAAGCAGATTTTTATTTAATGGATCAATTTGGCTGTTAGAGTAGTTAACTGGCTTTTACAATATTGGAGAATGGTCCTAATTGCAGACAGAAACAGGAAAATAACTTTCTGCCTAGTCTGCCAAAATCTTTAAGATTTTTTTTCAGGATGTGATCAAGTAACCATTTCTCCAAAATATTTTCATGATTTACTGATTTTTCCATTTGTGCATGGTACTTAAGAAATTATGAATCTGAAGATGATCCAGAAAGTATGTATTTGGTTTTCTGTGTGTTAATTTCAAGGGTAGTGTCATTATTTTCATTCTGTCCACAACATACTGATGAAGCTCAGGAGTGCTTCACAGGAGGGCAATACATTCAAATGTATAGATTAGGCTCTGAGGTATGTCAGTCTAAGCAAAGCATTTGTTAACAATGTTTAAAAGTACCTACAAATTTATACTTCTACTGGAGGAATAAATTAGAGGTGAAGACAACGACAATAACTCAACAAAAAGCACTTTGTAAATTGAGTAATTTGTTTACTGCAACTTCTAATACTTGCTTAATATAAGTCAAGACTGACTTTGATATTAATATTTTTAGACACATATAATTCTTTGTATATAGTTTATATGGTGCTTAAATGTTTAAAACCAGCACCCAAGGTCATAGGATTAGTAATTATCAAAATCATTTTTTATGTTTCTGTAATGGTTAAAACACCGGTAGGTAGGGACTCTTTAACGTAAATTTGATTTTTATGCTAAAACATTATTATTGTTATACATCAATTTTCAAATTTACTGTTTTTACAAAAACAGGCAAAAAATCATTAAAGTACAATTTTATTTCTTGATGGAGATGTCAAATAGAAAAAAAAAGTTTTAGCACTTGAATGTTGCGGTTAACTTCCGACTTCTCAGGGAAATCCAGTGAGCCAGCTCAGATTTGGGTATGAAAAGGTGAATTCAGTTTATTTGCCAAATAAACATTTTTAGTTTTAAAAGAGTTTCACTTTTTAAAAAAAAAAGATTTCTAAAATGTTTGTTGTCTTGTTTTATGACAGGGCAGGTCCATGTGTTGCTATTATTTAAAATTTTAAATAATAGCAGCACTATAAAAATTCTCTTCATCACACTGTATAACACTGCCCTCTTGAGGACAGAAAGACCTAAAACAAGATGAGAAAATTAAACTCTCTCATAATACTCTTTTGCAAGGCAGAAATGAGAGACGCAGGATTGGGTTTTTCCAAGTGTAGTAGTCTTTATTCATGAAAACATTTAATTTAATTCACAAGACTTATATACAACTTTGCATGCATAAAACTGATGAGTGCAAATGTAAACTGTACTCACCGAGGTGTAGAGTGACATGGTACAAAGTGTTTTCCATCTTCTCTCTTCCTGAGTTGAGGAAATTACCTGAAACACTCAACATTGTAACAACACATAGGTCTCGTGTGAGTCAACATTCATATCACACACTTTTTTCCACAGTCAGGTACAGGATTTAGAAGAACACCTTTTAAAAATAACAACAGTTAAAAAGAAATGTTAAATGATCTCATAATAAATAATGAAAACAAACCATATTCACAGACCTGAACTTAATGGAGACTGATCTGTCAGTTGTACTGGAGCATCAACTTCCTGACCAGTGTTAAAGTAAAGAACTGGATTTGGTGTTAAATCATGAGATGAGATTTTTTTGATTGTAGCACGTCTCTGATTGTGTCTCAAATAAAGCACAATATGTTTCAGGTGGTATGCATACAAAACATATTTTAAATTAAATGTCTTTGGCAACTTTATGTCAGACATGTAAAATTATTATAACTTTAATATTTTAACAATTAAACAAAAGGAAAACTTTTTTCACCTTGTAGAGATGTAAATGTATCCAAGTTGTGCTGTGATAATGTAAATTCTTACATCTGTAGCATTTCAGTGTAACACAGAGACACTCATTATTATTCCCTTGCCACTCCCAGGATACTTAAAGGACATGATCCAACTGTGATGTACAGTAATTCCTACTGTTTGATGCTTAACTGCAGGGTGGTATTTGCAAGTCATGTCTCAGTGAACACTGCTGGACGGGACTGAATTAAGGTGACAGATAAGTGAAGAATTTATACCGATGACTTCAGTGTTTTGTAGAGGGAGACTGTCAACATTTACTCAAATGCACATAAACAATACTTTAAATCTAATTTGAACTCTTACTTTAAATACTTTTCATATTGAATCTGTTCTTTTCGGTGATCAAGCAGCTTTTCTCAATACCACTACTTTGTCAGTACTTTTCCACTGATGACCATGACTCACATATCAGTCATAAAACCTAGATATTTCATGAACTGCCCACAGTGCAAAATGAACTGTAATTTTTGCTCTTTCCAAAAACCATGGTAAAATTTACAAAACATGGTATTCATGAGTGGGACCCTCATCCAAGCTAACAAAGACCAGTTTACCAGTACTCTTTACCAACATTCAAACTGAACCCAACACCAATAGTGTTCGTCAACATTTAAATACATACCTGAGTCAGTTGATTAGGGCCATCTTACTACTTTACCTTTAGAATGCAAAGGCGAGACTCCAACCCCTTTGGCTTCAAACCTCCAGGAACCTTCGACTCCAGCTGAGGCAGGATGTAGACACCAGGCCTGAGGTGACGTTCCTCACAGCTCTGCAGTTCTGAGATGAAGCACTGATGAGAAGCAGCAGCAGCAGCGCCATCTTGGTGAGATACATCCTGACTCAGTGACAGCAGAACACTCTTCTTTTCTGTTTTTATGCACTTAATGAGATCAATAATTCAACTAAAAATTAAGTTTCCCTGCACAGGAAACTCTTCTCCTCTGTTGCACTCTCTCCTTCCTTTTTATGGCAAATAAAGCAGATGCTGTCTCACTCTTGCAAAAACTTACTCCGACAGTCTGGCCCTAGCAGAGATGTTCTTCAAAACTCCAATGCAGGAAGAAACACCTTAACAAATAAAACTTTGTTCACAAGCTGCCACAGATGCTGAACCAAGAGAAAGATGATTAGGGCCTTCAGATGCTGCTGTGCTCCTGTCGAGAGGCCATCTGCTGGAGACAACCACAGTGACTTTGGCAGAGCATGACGACACACTGTGTGACAAACAAGAGGGATGAAAGCTCTGCCGTTTCTCAATGGCAAATCCGGATACAGGCCAGAGGTGACTGAGGAATAAGCCGCACATCTGAAGAGTCACAAAGACTCTAGATTTGCCTTTGTGGATGCAATGACACAAGCATGTAACAGTAATGGTCAAATCTTACACGAAAAGCTCTTCACAAGGCGGTCATTGAACAAATGAAACACAGAACTTCCATTCTCACATTTCCTCTCTGCCGAAAAAGCTCCTGCTGTCAAAGTGATAAAGCCTTTAGTTTGATAGACAATTCCAAGAACAGAAAAGGTCACAAAATCTGTCTTCCAAGGCACTTGTTTCCCACGAAAGAGTAAATTTATTGAGACAAAATCTATCAAGTGCATGTTGCACTTTGTGTGTTTTGTTTTTTTTTGACAGTTAGGTATACGTCTTAGGCCCATGAGCACTGATGTTCTTCGTTTCTCCCTCCAGATATCCTGAGTTTACAGCACAAAACATGTCTTTTTCTTTCATTTGAAACAAAGCGATCATATCAATGCAGGGAAAAGAAACCAATAACAAATCAATAACAGTCCTTTCAGAGGAAGGCCACTGCATACACTTTTTGAAGCATTCAAAAGATGTGTAACACAGTGGTCCACTGAGATCATAGCAGTATTTTCTAATTATTGATTTCTATTGATTGCTTATTTGAAATATGCATGGCATACATATGACTCTTCATTTACAGGTCACATCATCTTTTTTTAACAGTACATAAGAAAAAAAGGGTGCAATTAACCCACAGTTGTTTATCCAAATTAAACAAAAGTGAAAGGACACAAGCAGAGGGAACCCTGTATTTATGCTGCCCTTCAAAATAAGGGACCTGGCTGCAATTTACTATATATTAACACAGCAAAGCTTGAGATGTTCCATTTTATAAATACTAAGGTGAGTTTCTTCAGCTGTATACTGACAAAACTTAATATGCAATCTTCTTTTTTGTATATATAAAAGTAAATTTAAGGAAACCTTTTTGATGGTTCCAAGATTTGTTGCTCTTCTTTGTAACAAAGGATGAAAACAACAGTCAGTGGAAGCATAAATGAAACACGTGTTAAGCATGCAGCCAAAAATAATGGAATTAAAAAATGGAATTAAACCATTACAGAGACTGTATTCTCAGAAAGATGGCTGAATTGAACTGTATTATAATGTACAGGTTCTTGCCACTTGTGTCCACTCATCCTGCAAATGGGTGTTTAGTGAAAAATCACACAGGAATAATTGCATTCATTTTACCCATGATGTCACATTCCCTGCAAATGTGACCCAGAAAGAAATACTGACATAACGTAACCATGTATTTATTGTACTATAAAACTGAATCCTCTAATTTTGAGTATTTTAAAACTATCCTGTGGAGACCTGATATCAAGCTGACTAATACAATTATGCTGTGGTTCAACTGTAGAATTGTTAATACAAGGATTTTTTTTTTTAAACATTCCTGTAACTTTAAGCAGAAGCTGCCAAATGTGACAAAAACAGCAATTTACTTAATTTGTGACAATCAGGTAAAGCTTCAGAGCAAATAGATAATCATTTTGTAGACCATCTGCACAAACATCATAATATTACAAATCTGCTGAGACTGACTGAATGAATCTAAACTGATTACATATAAGATGAAGGCTGAATGCTTTTTTTTAGTTATCATTTGCCAATGGATTCAATTATATAAAAGAATTAAATTAATGATTCCCAGAACTGTAGCATGCCCTTTCAGCAGATTACCCGTCAAGTCATTTACATTTACCTGATGACTAAATAGCAAACAAAGGCATGTGACCTGAAGTATTTAATTATCAAGAAAATTAATTTATCAAAATGTGGTAATTTCAATGTGGCTTTCATTTCTATAAACCTTTCAAAAGATCAGACACAGGCTACCATGCAGGAACTTTCCCTGTTTTTCCAATTCACAGTTCAACAGTTCACAAGTGTGAAAAGACATATTGTATAATTGGCACATTTTTTTTCATGCTGCTCCTCTGATAATGATCACCACCATGTAGTCATCATCCTCTGCTTTGGTAAAGGCTTTGGCAGAGGCATCCAAAAACTGCTTTGAGAACTCGCAAGGGGGAAAAGCGTGAAGGACTCCTGTGTGATCCTTGTCACGGTTGCCGCCCACAGGGAGGCTGATTATGCCTGCCGCCTCCTTCTGCATCAGGTAGGACACCAGGTTTTTCAGAGGTCTCTCAATGGAACTGCTGGCATCCAGAGCCTCTCCTTCTTTTCCAGGCCTGGCCAGGAGGATGCAGTATCCACTGAACCCGTTGGCCTTAATGCGACGAGAAACTTCATCCAGCTTGGGCTGGTCCAAGCGCAACCGCTGGTTGATCTTTAGCTGGGAAACTTGACCACCAGTAGAGCTGTCCACCAAAAGACTGGTAGCTACTGCCACATCCCCCTCCAGCAGGTGCAGTGATGTGGGAAAGCTGCTGTTCTTCAGTAGGAAGGTGCCCTGCCAGACCTGACTTAGCTTTTGTCCTCCTGTTGCTACCTTAGACTGCTGGTTGGACTTTGAGGAGGAGTTTGAAAAGGAGGAGGATTGTTCAGCATGGTCCTCCTTCCTTGCTGGGCTCTTAGATGAGTCACTGGCTCTGCGTTTGTGGTCCTTATCTGGGCTTGGTCTAGTTGGGGTAAGTGTTCTCCTCCTCCTATCTCCAAAGCCACTGTCCTTTATGTTTTGCTGCTCTCTGATGGGGGAGGGTCTTCCAGAGCGAGAGGGCCGTTCAGGGTCACTGTACCGCCCCCCATCTCGGCTGCTGCCTCCAGGGCTTCGCTCTAATGAGCTGCCGTGACGGGGCAGACCATAGTCACTGCTGTCAGGCGAACGCTCCATCCACCAGCCATCACCTTGTCTCCTTTTGCGGCTCTGATCTCTGTTTTGCAAATCTCGTTCATGCTCTATTGACCAGGGCTCACGTGAACGCCTCTCCAGACGATCTATGGGATCAAAGCCTGTCCCACGCATCCTGTCATGGACACCCACGTCAGCCCATTCACCTGTGGGGTACAGATCTCTGTCTCTGAAGTGAGGAGGGAGGGGAGGGGATCTCTCCCTGACTCTCACAGAGTCAGTCAGACAGTGGGCAAAGGACTCAGGGACTACGTCATAGTGTGGCAGTGGGAGGGGAAGCTGCACGAACTGTTGCTGCTGGTAGCGGTGCTCTGTGTCTGCAAAGTCCACCCTGAGTCTCCTGTCAGGACCGCCGAGAGGGAAGCCCCTCATGTGAGTACAAGCAGCCTGAGCAGCGTCCAAACTTTCATACTGTATGTAAGCCCATGCCTCACCTTTCCTGTAGTCTATAGTTCTGATGGTGCCAAAGCGATCAAATTCTTTAGCTAGTGCAGCAAGTGGAACCCAGGGTCCGAGCCCCCCCACCCACAGCCTGGTCGTGGGTGTAGGTTTACCGTAGCCGATTTTAATCGGGCTGTGGCCCACAACTTTCCCTGACATTGCTACTTTGGCACGATGAGCCATGTCAAGGTTCTCAAACTTGATGAATCCATAGGTGTTGCTCTGGCCTCGGGCTGCCCTCTTTATGTCCACCTCTGTAATCACCCCGAACCTGTCAAACGCCCTCCTCAGGTCACTCTCTGTAACAGTGATGTCCAGGTTGCCCAGAAACAAAGTCCTGTTGGCCCTCTGATCATCCTCAGGCATCATGGCATCTTCATCACGGAAAACAGCGCATTCGGGGATAAAATGTGGTCGGTTTCTGGTCTCATATGCAGAAAAGTCTCTCTCTCGTTCCAGGTTTCTAATGTGAGGTGGAGGAGGAAGAGGAGGAGGAGGAGGAGGAAGAGGAGGAGGAGGGAGACGACCCAGGGCCAGCTGTTGGAGCCGGTAATCTCTGTACCCCAAACCAGTGGGAGACAGCGGTCTCTGAGAGTGGACATGCCTGTGTCCTGTGGGGAAACTGTCTTTTGAAACAGGGGAGCGACTTCTACGTCTGTTGATATACACCGTCTCTATTTTCAGAGGGCGGTCATACAGCACCAGTTTGCCGCGGGCGTGTTTAGCCGCCCGGGCGTCGTCGGGCCTCCTGAAGTTCACAAACGCCACCCTCTCGTCGTTTTCTCGACTTATTTTAATACTCACGTCCCCAAACCTCTTGAACTCGTGAAATAGTCCATCCTCTATCTCCTCGTCGTTAAGCTCAGAGCCCAGCTCACTTATTTTAAGAGTCTTGTACTCACTTTCTGGGTTTAATGGAGGCCGCGGCTCGCTGCGTGAAGAGGACCTGGGTGCTTCCGCTGAGACGTCAGCGCCAACGTGCGGCTTGTTCGCCGACATAACTCTGTAGTCGTAGCCGCCGACGGTCCGGCTAAAGGAATTATGTCCGTCCATTTCCCTTGGGTCTCTTTTCTCGCTGTGTAAACTTCTCCTGGAAGAAGCCCCGCTCTGGCCGGAGCCGTTGCTGTTGTTGCTACCAACCGTCGACAGGGCCCCGGGCTTCTTACCGCTTAAGTGACTCCCTCCTCGGTCTCTACTATCTTCTAGCGCCCGGGAGCGTTTTTTCATCGGCGACCGCTCTTTCCCCTTCATGTCCGAAATCCGACAGCAGCAGGCCACAAACAACAATCTGCTCACAAATGTACTCTCTGCGGCTGAAATCTGCCTCAACTCTATGAACTTCTCTGAGGCTTACGCTGCACTCTCATGAAAGCGACCTCGCCGCCATGTTGGAATACTGTACAGGAAGTTCCGCCTTTGTGACTCTATTAGAAGGTGATTGGCTGTACGGCATGTCACTTATGAGTTACGTCACGCCGTACGCCTATAATAAACAAGGGTGCGGCTGAGTTGTGGGTCAAACTGCAGGAGACCTAAAGGAGGAGGTGCCTCCCGTCTGTCACTGAAACAGGAAAAAAGGAAATTTACTTCAGTAAAGCGTGACAAAACATAATTAAAAATAAAATAAAAAATAAAAATCTGTGTCAGGTTTTTAGACTACATTTTGTCCTTGAAGTTAGGATATGACTAATTTTGTTTCCATTTCAGGTGTTTGCAAAATAAAAGCAATATTTCAAACGTTTTGACAAAGTATGATTGCCATTTATAGGTGTTACCATTGAAGGTTGTTTTGCGTATGAGCCATAATTCTCATAAACTCTAGACTCTCAACATCCCATTTTTCTCCTCTATCTCGTCCCACGAGACTCCACTTTAAGGAAAATGGCCGAAACCATTTTGCTTTCCCTTGGTTTCGGAACAATAGTAGTAATTTATTTTTTTTTATCTCAAGTTAGATTCGAAAAACTTCAGTGCAGCATGTCACTTAGAGTGGAGCAAGGACAAGAGCCAGGATCTGACAAACCCAGCTGTCTAAAGTTATCCTAATTTACAGATACATTATATAAATACATTAATTTAATATGCTTAAGTACACTTTACATTTCCCGTAACCACAATTGTAATATACTGTATAGTATTATATATGTTTATCTAATAAAAATATACAGATATACAAATATCAATTTAAATTGTGTTCCAGTGTAATGTGTTAATGAAATTTGTTTCAATAAGTTTTGTCACATGATGAGCTGCTCTTCAGTTGTTTTGTCTGTCCCTGCCTTCTGTCAATAAATTATATATTCATCTTCAACCTAACAACGGTCATCCAATGATGATTTCATTAAAAGAAACACAGTAATATTCCTAAATTTGTAAGGTTAGTTTCATATTTATGATTTTGGTGTTTATAAAGTGTATCAGTCTGGCAAGTCTGAACCTATTACTTGTTGCTTTATTTAAAAAAGGATTATGCTGTCTACAAAAAAAATCAGGACAGGTGTTACAATATGGACTCCTTTTTGAAAGACCATCTGGTGAAGTACTATAGACATTTCCCCATCCAGTCCCAGCAAAGCAATCTGCCACCCAGTATTAAAAAAGGTCTAAGTGTGTCAATGGAGATAAAATGGGGGGGCGGGGGATTTGTTCCTGCTTTAAATCTCCTTCCATTATCCAGGTCAATTGTTTGTGCTCCACAAATGGCACAACCAAGGCATTTAGTTATCTTCAGTGAGGCATGACCAACAGAGTTCTGATTAAATTGATGAACAGCTTATCAAAGGGAATCTAATTCATTGTCAGTAAGACGGGGCAGTAAAAAGTGATATTATAACTAGTAGACTTAGCCATAAATCATTGCAACCCTAACCCTTACTTTAATTAATAATGTTTTTTGATATACATTTCTAGTTTCCAGGTGTTTTTTAAATGAGCTTTTGTCTGATCTGATGAAATGTGTACACATTTGCATATCTCATAAACTTTTTTTAATAGATAAATATTTCCAATCCACTGGTTGTTGTCATGAATTTGCTGAAAATATGAAACCTGTAGCAACAGACAGATTTTAATGAGTGTCTATTTTGTGTGTTGCATTAAGGTGAACAGTGTTGAGCCATTAAGACCATTGATCATACAAATGTAATGAATGAATGTCACGGGATATTTGAGCTGTAAGCCACCAAACTGATTTTAAATGCATTAAATCTGTTTTTCATGACATGTTTACTGTAATTTAAAAACTTTTTAATTAAGAGTATTATATTAAAACCTGTACAAAGACACTTACCATGTTTGAGTAATAGCATGCCATGTGGTGAAGCACTGCGGTGTCTGCCATGACCCACTTTCTCCACAGTGAACACCTGCACAACACCCTCACTCATCCCTGTGCACTGATTTGTTCAAAGCAGCATGTGATATGAGGATGCATTGGAAGGTAAAATAAAAAGTTGTTAATTTCCTTATGATATACAATAATATACAAATTTTCATGATTTTTTTTCTTGAATTGTTTTTTTAAGGTTCCAGTGTGTAACTCTATAAAGATATAATAACTCTACTTCCCTTTTTAAATGTACAGTTACCTGATTGTATGTATTGCAAACTAAACACCTTTGTGTTATGATTTGAACTGAAGGCTGCAGAGGTTTTCCAACACACTTGGAAGGGAAGAGTGATACATTTAACTGCAACTTCAGCAATAAATGTTTGTTCTAAATACTAAAATAATGTACATCATGTGTTGTTTTATTCACTCATTTTTATAATGCTAAATAATATATATATAGAACTGGCAGTCCAAAAATAGAGTACCCAGCATCAACAAACTTTAACCCCATCAACCAAAGGAATATTCAAATCATCAATACTTTGATCTGAACTCAACATCATGAATGTGGACTGAAAAATATAGACATTAAATACTTTCACATGTCCACTCACATCTATCAGAAGTGCTGGCATTTCCTTGTGTTTGTGCCTAATTATATCACTTCTGCAAAGAAAATGGACTTGAAAAGACTTGAAAAGCAATAGCACCAAATACAGTGGAGACCGAAGCTTTTTTAGAGTGACCCAGACAGCACAAGCCACGATGAGAGAACCAGAGGAGAGGGAGAGGGGAAGATGGGATTGGGAGGGAGAAATATACATGAGAGAGGAGTGAAGGAAAAGTACTGGGTGGATGGGGTGGTGCAGATGACGAACGCATCAGTGCACGTAAGTGGAAGTGGGCGTGGGGAGCACAAAAGGGGGGGGGGTAAGGAAACTGTGTGAAGTTGGAGGCAACTGAAGGTGAACAGCAGAAAAGAGCAGAAATGTGCAGCACTGACGTCACACAACAAAGAGTACATGAAGCAGAGGAGGCAACAGTGAGAAACAGTAAACCACCCTAAAGAATTGTGATGGGAAAATAACCACAACATTGATCAAAATGAGAAGTGATCAAGAGAAACATATTCTGTAGCTGGGAGGAAAAAGTCACAGAAGGAAGAATAAAATCATCTTGGCAGGTGAAGAAGTAATCTCGTGCCATTATTATACCCCACATTAAATTAAGAAGCCTGAAAGGAAACACAGTCAAATTAGCTCTTCTGGTTTTAGATTCAGATTTTCACAAGTGTACCATACATTCGAGCAACATCACTTTTTGAATTATTGTTAAATGTTATCGCTGTTAAATATTAAATATCATGACGTGTAGCAGAGCTGCAGCCTCTTTGTTTTGTGAATTTACACCTGCTGCGGAATAATCAAGAACCAAGAACACATTTCTAGCACAAAATCTGCATAACAGTGTTCAACTCCACTCCCCATTACAGTGGGGAGTGGAGTTGAAGAAAATGTTTCACCAGTGTGAAATCAACTGTAAAATAAATATCATGAAGATGAGAACAGAGGGTACACAATAACTGCAGCTCTTCAAACCCAGGCTGGGACTTTAAGGTCAATTGCTAACCAGAGAGGTCAGCGACACAGCTGTTCCCACTGTCCCACAGGCCTACAAGGCTGCTGAGGCAGGCTTGAATAAAACACCCAAATATTTATATGTGTATTAGTGAATGACACTCTTCTATCCACTTAGCAGGTGTATTGCAGCTTTTGCAGCTGTCCTTTGTTGGTCAAGGGCACTTCGATAGAAGTTATAGAAAAAAAAGCCCCCCACAGCACAATGTAAGTCATGATTTTATATAGTGAACTGTTGTTAAACTGTCTTTTCAAGACTTTTTTTTTTTTTACAAACGTGGACCAAAATAAAGGAATTCTAAAACCCAAAGCATCACCTGTACATTAAAAAGAAATGCTTAAATTATAGAGAGAAGTTGGGACCCACTGTAGACAGGATGTGGTGTAAAATCAGTTTATCAATCAGGTAAAACTAAAGTTTGATACATTCCAAAAGGATAGTAAAAGAATTTCAGTTGCTACAGTCAAAGCTACAAAGTAGGAAAACAAACTGTGCACATGTGGCAGTTGTTGTTTTCTATAGTAATAAAGCTCTTTGTCAAGGAGGGGGATGCAGACAAGGAGAATGCAGAGATGATGTACACTCTGTCATTTGATCCTGAGGTTGCTGTGGTAACTGTTCTTGGTCAGCTCGAGGGAGGTGCGTCAAAATTGTTACAGGAGCAGAAACAGATCCAAACTGAGGCAGTGTGAACGGCGTCCTGCAGCATGTCCACACAGACCAGGGAGTATGAGATTCATGGCCTGTAAATATGATGTACTGCAGAGTTCCTCTGGAGTCAGCCCACAGTGTTTTATCACAGTGAGTTTCAAGGCACTTAATTCTACATGCTTCATCCTCTGTGCTCTATCATCATTGAGACCAAACTGTCATAACGTGTGCATTTGATAATGATGCAGACCACACGGTAAAGACAAAGAAGCAAGTGCAGAAAAATGCATGTCATTAATGAGGAAGACTTAATGTGCAAACAGGGAAAGAACTAAATCCATAAGGTCAGGATGAAAAATGGCCTTTCAATAGTATCTTCTATAATCTTGGTGGTATTAGAGACTAAATGGGCAAACAGTGCATGATTTATGGTCCTGAGGGTGACTGTGTGTGTCTGCAGCCGTGCTGTGGGTCCAGTGTCTCAATGAGGGTATGACCTACCAGAGCAGTGATTCACACTGTGATCTGGAAGATAAAGCTGTAGAGTTATGGATTATTAAACTGTATGTTCACAAAGATGCAACATTCTAGGAGAAATACATCATGTATATTCAATTAGGGAGTGGATTTCTATTTTTTTAAAAAAAAGGCTCCTTCATTTATTAAGAATGACTGTTCATGCACAGTGCATATTATTATACAGTGCGTTATTATGTTGTCCTGCTGATAAATGTGTCAGCTAAGAGGTCCATGATGTGTTTAGTTTAACTAAACAGTTTGGCGCTGCTGTGTACATTTGAATTTCTTTTAATTACTTTGAATTAATTAAAATTATTATTTTAATTGAGTGTTTGATCTGTGCACCCCCTTGTTAACTGAGCAACATTCAACAAAACAGCTCTAGTAATAACAGCAGACACGGAACAAGAAAAATAAACGTAATGAAACTGAAGGCACAATGTGAGACATTTTGGAAATGAAAAATTCTACCCATAAGTGTGATGGATAAGTGTATAATCACTTAATATTTAATTTCACTTTGCTTTTTTTTATCATTAGAATAAACATTTTATAGAGATCCTATAGGCAAGGGTCTTGCTTTTTAGAGTCAACTGAACAGACACATCAGCCAGAGCATGTGTTTTGAAGAGGAAGTTGCAACAGGAGTGAGTCTTACAGTCCTCCTCTTACAATCTGCAGTCTCAACATTAGATGTCACTCATTTTTAAATGATTTAAAAAAAAACAGGGTAAAAGGGGCAAGAAAAGAGAAAATACATATAAGGTAAAGGGGCACATAAAAATAAAGAATCCATTAATTTATCAGTGGGGTAGGAGTAGGAGGTAAAAGATGGTCACACAGATTCTACTGTCCACCAGGTCCAGTGATCCTCTAATAGAGAAAAATCAGGTAAAAATCGTATCATTTTGCTGCACAAATCGCAATTTGCATGTGAGATGTTAAACTTCACTTTTCATTGTCAGTTTTTTTGTGTGTGTGTGGGGGGGGGGGGGGGGGGGGTTTTTTTTAGTCGGGGGGGGGGGGGGGGGGGGGGGGGGGGGGGGGGGGGGCTTTTGATTAACACAGTGACGAACATGCGTCAGTCACACGGGCAGAGGATAACCTTGACAAATGCGCGCACAGTTCTGCGCCCTTTCCTTCTCTCTGTCTAACTCAAACACACACACACTCTCTTTGTCTCTGTCTGTCTGTTTCTCTCTGCATTATTAAGCGTGAAACAACAGAAAAGCGAGTAACAAGCGATCGTGAGTGGTGGTGGTGCTGATGAGAGTGCGACGCACTCTGTGCGTCACGGTGCGCCCGGGACTCTCCTCCCTGCTCCTGTCCTCGTCTGTTGAAGGCTGCGCAGCATGTGATGCTCCGTCCTCCAGTGTCCTGTCTCCTTCTCTCGTCCTGCCCCGTGAGCGCCGTGAGTCAGTACAAGCAAGTGCGGCGGCTGCAGCCCATGCAGCGGATGTTTTCATTAAACCTCTGCACACATTCTCTCTCTCTGGATTAAACCCTGTGTGTGGTTTGATCGTCACTGAAGACTCAAGGGTGAGAAAGATGTTTTTTTTTATTTTTAATCGTTTCTAAACTGTGCTTTTCTTTGTCATTGTCACATCCTGGACTAGAAAGATGGATGCTGTAAGCAAAGAAAGTTTGAAAAGCTCTGTTTCGTGTCTTGTTTTTAGTCAGGCGAAGTTGTGATCTTTCACATCACGTTTTTACGTCATGATCTAAATTTGTTCTGTAGTTTAAAGTGATTTAGTAAGGTTTATAGTTTGACCTTGATAGTGTGTTTAGAAGTCATAGGGCCATTCAGGGTTAAATCACAAACACTCTCACACTCACCAGCCACTTTATTAGGTACAAATGCTACATACAAGTCGCAGGAGTGGCACTGTGTGGAAATTCTGCTTGCTGTAACTATCTATCTTATCTACTCTTATCTGATCTGATCTGATCTGATCTATTTCAAGGTTTGACATACCAAAGTATGCAGAAGACATCATGTAGAAATGGTCTTCTGCATACTTTGGTATTTGAGTTACCAGTCTAGTCATTCTCATTTGACCTCTGGCATGGACAAGACATCACCCAACTGCCTCTTACTGGATATTTTGTCTTTTTCACAGCATTCTCTGCCAATCCCTTGTGTGTGTGTGTGTGTGTGTGTGTGTGTGTGCATGCGTGCGTGTGCGTGCGTGCGTGAAAACCCCAATAGGTCAGCCGTTTCTGAAAAACCTGATTCTTTCTGGCACCAACACCCATGTCACATTCAAAGTCACTTAAACCACCTTTTTACACTGACCATTCTGACGCTAGGTTTGAACCTCAGCTGGTCATCCTCACCATGTCTACATGCCTTAATGCATTGAGTCGCCGCCATGCGACTGGCTAATTAGACATTTGCAGTTGAAGAAGAATTCCTAATAAAGTGGCCAGTGAGGGTATCTATCAACATCAGCACCAGAGGAGTCAGCTGACAGCCGGTGTACACAGTGATCCGAGGTAAAGTGGGTACACTGCCAACTTTTCACGTCATGCACCTCTTCTGGTCACTTCTATTTTAGATTTTGAAGGGGGAACAAAGTTAAGTCTTTTTGACTTAAATCTTAAATTTCCCTTCATTTATTCCTCATCCATGGATGTACTGTATACTGTATATACTGGGGATCCTTCAGTTAGAAGGTCACGCAGTGAGGCAGTGGCAAGCATAGCTGCGTCACACCAAGAGGGTCACCAGTTCTGATTCCAGCTTGACTGGGGGCCTTTAAATGTGGAGTTTGCATGTTCTCCCTGAGTGCACATGGTTTCTCTCTGGGTAGAGTTTCCTCCCACAGTCCAAAAACATGCAGATTAGGTTAACGGGACACTTTAAATTGACTGTGAGAGGGAATGGTTTGTCACTGTATGTTTGCCCTGTGATGGACTGGCAATCTGCTCAGGGTGTATCCCACTTTTTGCCCTGTATCAGCTGGGATTAGCTCCAGCCGACCCGCAATGCTAAGATAAAGCATTAGAAAGAACCACCAGGTTAATGAATTGTAAACAGTAAAAACAAGATTAATTACTGAAACTGTTTTTTTTCTGTTGTTTCTCCTTCTGTTTGTTGATACTGTGTGATAATGGAAAAAAATACCCACTGGTCTCATCATTGCAAAGAATATAACACATGTAACAACATGCAGTACAATGCATTTTAGAGCTGTACATGCAATATGGTAAAAATGTACGATTGTGATATCTTAATCCTAACTCTCATTTTCTTGAAAAACATATGCCAAAATCAGAAAGATGTGACATTTTTCATTCAAGAAACAAAACATTTTCTCATCTGAAGAGCAAGATTTTGGGGGCCTTAGAGTTTTATTATAATGCTGTTTGGTCACACATTTTACCTT
Source organism: Brachirus orientalis (assembly GCA_016785285.1). Lineage (NCBI taxonomy): Eukaryota > Metazoa > Chordata > Actinopteri > Pleuronectiformes > Soleidae > Brachirus > Brachirus orientalis. Next base: position 5,402,329 of record JAFBJR010000060.1, read on the forward strand.
TATAAAAATAATTGTCCTTCGATTCTGATGATGCACTTGGTTGTGTCACAATTTTTGCTTACAGCCCTAATACATAGTTTTTTGATGTTTTTTTGTCACCCTTCATGTTTTACACGCAGTGTAAGTTGGCATATGGTATTGTTTGCAACAACAGTGGCCTACAGTATGCCATAGCATTTTCTACAAATATGAGTACATTGTTTTGTTTTTCAAGATGTTAGAAATGAAAACTAACCCTGGAAAAAATGACAAAAGAACCTTAGTTTTCAAAGCGTTTTGGTTTCAACCTGGCTTATACTGTATAATCTATTGCTGATTATTTGCATGATGCTTGAATGAAGCATGTCATAAAGCAGAATGTTGTAGTTCTTTTTTGTGGCATGGACCTGAAACCAGAAGTTTCATAGTGCCAATGCAGGCACTGTAGTCCTGCTCAGGCTTTGACAGTGGTGATATTGTTGGAGACATTATTTGAAGGTTGACAATCCTCCACTGTGTTGCTTTAAAGTTGTGAAAACCAAAACCTGAGATAAAAACACAGCAAAGAACTCCTTATTCAGAGTAATAATGAGTTATTGATGTGGTTTTTACTGGGGGTCATGTACAGTGAAACATGAGTATCAGCCCTTATCCTGATGAATGCGACATCCTGAGTGAGCCTGGACTATGCAAAGGTCAGGCAGTTATGTAGCTGTAAGTCACATGAAGCCTTCTCTCTGTAAACATGAAAACATGCCTTGCTGTGGTATAACATGCTGTGTGTTGATTTTGTTTTCCCAGCAGGATTATAGGTCGCGCGAGCTGATGTTTTTCCGTGCTGGCTGGATGATGCAGCCATAGATTGACGTCACGTGTGTTGTGTACTGTGGCGTGGGATAAAATGACAAGACAGAAAAGGGAGGGGGGATTGTACATAGTGCACAGGATTATGGAGACTTGTGAATTGCCGTCGGATTATTGCTACATAGGCTCATTTTGTCATGCACAGAAGAGGAATTCTATAGTAGGACGCAAAATGAATAAACAAGGAAACCAAACGCACATCCTCTGTGTTTGTGAAGTTTGCGTGGAATCTGCTGACAGTTTGCTTTAGGCTGATGCAAGTGCTCGAGTGCACGGCTGTCGTTGCATCAGGCTCAAGATGCAGCATCTTCAAGCAGCTCCTGTAAACTACTTTCCCTTGTCTTTGGTGAGCTGTCACTAAATTCACAGGAATCAACTCTTGTCAGATCTTTAATTGTTATCCATTCTCGAGGAAAACAGCATTTAAAGAACCCTTTATTTATGTAGTTCTGCTTTTCAGTTAATGTAAAAAGGGGAATACATCCACTTAATAAGTAATGAGCCTGCAAAGGGACTTGTGATGTGGATCAGGAAGACACATGGTGGCACTTCATCCAAAGCCACATGTTCAGCTCCTCTGCTATTTTTTTGGGTTGAACCACTGACTCTCTGAGAGAGGGGTGCGGGTGTATGCTGCTGTGAGGCTTCAGAGGATTAGGGGATTTACAGGAGAAAAGCTTCACTGAAGTTAAGCTCTGCAGAACAGGGAAATTACATAAAACTGTATGCAGGATTGTGAATTTGTTGAAACCCAAAACCCGTGTCCCTGCTGAGTTATGGTTATTAAAAGAACCATGTAAACAGAAACTTACATGTGTGCCAAATTGCCTCATATATTGACGTTGACAGTCTTGACCATATGTTATAATCCAGAGTCTTTTAAGGAGCCTAACCAAGCACTAAATGGGGGAACAATTGTGTCAGTGATTGTGTGAATTGTACAAAGATCACAGCCTGGGAAAGGAAGCTTTAAATTACATTAAATGAGCCTTGTCAAAGAGGCGCAGCTGACTTTTTCTTTACAAACCTAAAATTAAGTGTACTAATGGACTTTGTGTTTGCCTACAGTTTTAAAATCAGATTATGTCTTTGAAATACAATGTTGCATTTGTTTTCTTTTTCAGGATTGAGGTCAACACCTGAAATCCAACTCTCGCTCTTGAGCTTCCTCATTACAGCTACATCTGTCCTTCTGCACTCTTTTATCACTCATTTCCACTCCTGTCGGTCTTTCTCACGCTCTCTCGCTCTCTTTCACCCCCACCCTCTTCCTGACCCTCAGCCTCCCTCATGCCTAAGCACAGCAAGGTGACGCAGCGTGAGCAGAGCCATGAGCACGTCACAGAGTCTGTGGCTGACCTGCTCGCACACGAGGAGCCGCTGGACCACAAGAGCAGCTCCCTGAATGTCGGGGAAGCTGCTGGGAAGAAAGTCCCGCAGATAGAGGTGCCTGAAAATGATGGACGCCCCGCCTGGAACAACAAACTGGAGTACATCCTGGCCCAGGTGGGCTTCTCTGTGGGACTGGGCAATGTGTGGCGCTTCCCTTACCTGTGCCAAAAGAACGGAGGAGGTGAGTTGGATTTAAATCCCATAATAAGCAGAGCTGCAGTGTAAATACACATGAATGTGAACTTGGCAGGAAAAATACAACTGTACATTCACAAGAAATCAACCTGCGTGTGTGTATTAACAATGAATTATACTGTATTTTCACCTTTTACAGCCAACTACTGTGAACTGTTTACTCTAACTTCTCAGTTATGCGATTTAGAAGCATTCTTCTTTATAAGTAATGTTTTACTGTGACTTCGCAGCAGCTATTTTTACACAGTATTTCTGTTATTAAGCAGTATTTGCCTTTAGTGTTGTTAGCCCGTCACTATATTTACCTACACAGCCTGTCACGCCACTCTTCACACTTACCGATGACAAACATTGACTTTTGTGACATAATTGAGGACAATGATCAAATTTCCTCTAGGCCCACAGCATGTTTTATACAAATTTCTTTTCACACACACACAAAGTGTCACCATTAAATTCTTTTACATTACTGCTAGTGTGGAAGACTAAATAAACCTTCACAGTATTGAGATGCAACAATTATAAGATGAGTCACACCAATGTCGAATAGTTGGACATTGGGATATATGAACTGACTGTCAGTGTGAACTGTGTACCCATGTGGAAACTGGCAGCGTCGTCACCTATACGAATCTGAACTCCCATTTTGAAGCCTCGAAAGTGCAATTAGATCAGCACCATTTTGAGATTTTGCAATCGGAGATTAACAGATGTCACCTGCAACCTGGCTTTTATTGGATGATACTGGCTGTTAATCACATTAATGCCCATACATATGTGCTGTGTTGTATTATCTGGTTTTAATGGGAAACAGAATTCACAAAACTGGCATTGTCTACTATTATGGAAGACCAGAAACTAGCAATTAAGACCATTAACTCTCCAGCAAAGTGTTTACTGGTGTCATAAGTCCAGAGAGATGTAGACTCCCATTCAAACAGAACACTTTATCATGATTTGTCAAAATCAGCAAAGGGGATAAAAGGACCAACAGCTGAGGAAAAAAATCAGGAACTGCAAAAAAAAAAAAAAGGGAGAAAAGGTGCACATTAGTAAAACTGAGAGCTTGAAGACGAGAGAGCTAGACATCGACACGGCGAGAGTTACCAAGCGATTCAGACAAGACATGCTGACACCAGGAAGCAGGAAACCAAGGTTTGAATTGGGAACAGCTGATCGAGTAATCAGCAACAGCTGTGCTGATCAAAGGCTCCGCCTTGCCGGTCAACCAGCCTCCTGAAACACAAAGCATAACACGCTCTCCAGGAAGTACAGAACATACAAAAATAAAACCCAGGAAATGACCAATGCAGGAGGAGCAGCCCAGACCAGATACGTGAAATGACACATTTACTGCAACCGGCTGAATATTAATAGTGCCTGGTTGGCTTCAATCACCAAACAAGAGGACGAAGACTATATGTGCTGTATCATTATCACTGGGGATTGGCTCTTTTTCCCCCGTGACCTTCAAAGGATAAGTGACAGCGCATTTTCTAACACACATCTTTCATACCCATTCACACGCAGGAATTGAAGAAACACACTGCCTTCAAGTTGAAGGACGACTCACTCTGCCACTGAGCCAGCATAAAGAAATAAATAAACAAACACATGTAAGCCTTTATATAGACATTCTATAGTGTTCTTGCCAACATAACATAGTGATGTTCCACTGTAACATCACTGCTGGGTGAGGTTTCAGAAGGAAGGCAGTGATGTAGCCTTTCAGTCACATCAACTCAATATTCTAATGATCCAGATCCACCTCATCCAGTTTCAGCCCATGTTGATATGTTCTACTTTTACTCAAAAGGAAGCATTGATCCGAGGGTATCCATGTTTCTGCTTCAACAGGACATTCCTCCTTCTGGACAATTTGCAGTCTTGACTTGAGTGGAAAATTGACCCCAACCATTATAAACATTGCATTTCCACTCAGGACAGAAGTGGCAAGAGAGCTAGAGAGAGATGAGTCTAAAAATAGCTGCATCACTGATTATTACTGGCGGCAGGGCAGTTGGAGCAGAGCAGAGATCAGTAAAAAGAGATCGGTAAAAATTGTCATTTGTAATTTAAAACCAAAGGGGTTTTATTTTTGTTTGAGATGCGTGTAATCTGACGTGTACATAACAGTATTTAAGTGTAACTATCTGTGTCTAATTCACGGCATAGATGCAGGAGTTACTGCCTGTAGTGAGGCGTTACTGACAGTAGACTCACCCTCACACCAGTCAGGTCATGTCGTCTGGCCAGTGGCCATGTTTCACTGTGTAATTTGCTGTCTGGCAGCCACTTACAGTCACATTAAAGGGCTGTGTGTTAAGGAGTTATTGCTGTGTGGGCTCCTTTCTCCTTACCTTCATCTTGGTGTGTCTGTTTTACCACCCCACATCATTTTTCCTCACGTCTTTACACCAGTGACTGTTATTTATCGTATCTATCAGGCTCCACTTAAATATCCTGTGATGGAGTGAATTTCCTTGAAGTTGTGTCTGGCCTGAAAGTCCTCACTACATTTATAGTAACTTCACTCTATTTCTATCTTCTTAATTTATCCTTTCACCTCTCCGTGTCTCTGCCACTTTACTCCACCCAGTAAGAAATGTGTGCCTGTGTGTGTGTGGATCTTATGTTGTGGGGACCTAAATCTGTTTCCACAATCACATTATGGGGACTTGTCTTCTTTATGGGGACAAAAATCCTATTACTACATTTTAAGGCATGTTTTAAAGTTAGGCTGAGGTTAGGATTAGGTTAAGGTTGAGGGCAATGTAAGTCAATGCAATATACTTTGAACTCATGGAAACCAGTTTGTGTGAGTGTGCACGCATGCTACTGAATGTAATTCCTACTTTTGATGTATTAACAGTAGGCAAGTACATGTTTGCCTGTTCTAAGTCTTTATATCTGGGCTCATGACTGACTCACCCCTTACAGATTTTAAAAAATGGTTTCATCCTGAATATGTTTTCATAGAATAAACTGCAAATTTGGACTCGTATTGAATGTTGCAAATTATTGATTAAAAGAATATCTGCATCTGGGATTCTAATATTACTGAGGAGAGGGACAGTGGTGAAGGCTGACTGGATGAATATAATGCATATAAAATTTGATAGATAGATAGATAGATAGATAGATAGATAGATAGATAGATAGATAGATAGATAGATAGATAGATAGATAGATAGATAGATAGATAGATTTTCCAGTTTATTACACTTCTCCTTTTTTATTTTCAAAAGAAAAAAGTAAATACATTATTTCCCACAGTCTCTGAGAGAAGCATCTTCATATTTGTTCATATTTTAAAGAGACATCTCAGTGATATACTCGTGTTTTCAGGTGCATATCTGGTCCCATACTTTATCCTCCTCATCATCATTGGAATCCCACTCTTCTTCTTGGAGCTGGCAGTGGGTCAGAAGATCCGACGTGGGAGCATCGGCGTGTGGAACTACGTGTGTCCCCGTCTTGGTGGAATAGGGATGTCAAGTTTGATGGTAAAGGAGACAACCAGGCATTGATTTATATTTCATTTTCCATCCTCTGTCATCTCTTATTTGGCAGGTTTACACCAGCATGGTGGGAGAGAAAAAGTGTGGATCCTCTGATAAGAATTGGGGGAGGTTGTAACGTGGAAACAGCCCTGCATTCATTGAGTCAACATATACACACTGTTTTATTGTTTTTTTGTTTTGACAACCAGGTCAAAAGTTAACCTTAATGTGAATGAAGTGCTCTACAGTATATCACGTGTGCTGTGTTTCATCTTGAGTCACCACAACACCTTCAGCCTCTCTTGGGTGTGTGGCATGTATTGACGTGTTTGAAGGTGAGAAGTAGCCTTTCTTTGCTCTTGCACTGTCTGCAGAGACTTAGCTATAAATATCTTATACAGGATCACAGTTGAAAAGAGAGCACTTTAATTATTCATGCTCTCCTCAGCCTTATTTAGCTCCTGAATGTCCTGCCTGGCATGACTGCTTAGAAGACTGACAGCAGCATGATGTGGAAAAAGGCATGCTGCCTTATTTGCATACTCTGTGGTGAAATATAGGCAGAGAACTTCACATTACGTGTGTTGATGAATGCATAAGCTTCTAAAAAATGTCAAATTAAATACTTACCAATAGATTACTGTCTGTCTGTCTGTCTGTCTGTCTGTCTGTCCAGGTGTGTGGCTTTGTGGGTCTCTACTATAACGTGATCATTGGCTGGAGCATCTTCTACTTCTTCCAGTCCTTTCAGTATCCTCTGCCATGGAGTGAATGTCCAATCAGAAAGAATGGGACACTTGCAAGTAAGTAATAATAATGTAGTCATAATAATAAAGTAGTACAGGTGTTCATAGAGTTAAGTAAATAGGGCATTAACTACTATTTTAAGTCAGATTCCATTCCAGGACATGAATTTTCTACCGCTTTTATCCACTAGGGGTCGCGGGGGGCACTGGTGCCTATCTCCAGCTAACATAGGGCGAGAGGCAGGGTACACCCTGGACAGATCACTTAGACTTTATTATTTTATTAAAATTGTACACCAAACAGTGTGCAACGAAACAAAATTACATTTCAGTGGCTCAGAATTTTTGCAGATTAAATAAGTTGATTATTGACTTTTGTCCACTGGTAATAAAATATTCAGGTTTTGGGATCATGACGTTGCCTTGAGCTCGTCTCATCAGATGAGCATGGATACATGCACTTGACAGATGACCCAAGGAAACCGCTCCACCTCTAAAACTCTCCGCCGATATCGACATATGTTTTATTTCATTTAATATCTGACTGTATTTTAGAATTATTTCCCTTTTCAGGTTTCTTAAAGTTGCTTGCTGGTGCTGAACACTGGGCAATATTTTAGTATTTAATTTATGTTGTATGAAGCTGCAGACTCAGTCTACAACAATGCAGTAATAAGTTGATGAACAAGGAGGAAATTGTATTAACTTCCTCATCACTTTGGGTCACAAACTGATGGACATAATTATTAAGACCCTTCAGGATTAATGTGATGAGTGCAGATAGGTACATGAGCTCAGAGCAGCCACAAAACACTCAGCATGTGACTCTGCATCCTGTTGATATGAAGTGGAGTAGGGCTGCAACTAATCAATTACTCTTTTATTCATTTCCTCGGTTAATCAACAGATCAGTATTGTTTGGTCCATAAAACATTTGGAAATGATGCTGTTCTCTAATGTCTTGTTTTGTCCACAACCCAAACTTATTCAGCTTTAATGATTTCTTTGTTATATGGAGTAAAGAAACTGGAAAATATTCAGATTTAAGAAGCCGAAACAGCTGAACAGAAAACTTGCTTTACTTCTTTAAAAATAAACAAAATAATTAATTTAGTGACCACTTAATAATCGAGTAATTGTTTCAGCCCTAAAGAGGAGAAAAGATTTAGCTTCAGATACTAAAGGACGCCAATGTTACACACCAAGGACAGAGTCTGTGTGTACATCTGTGCTTTTGAAAGACCAGTATGACACACAAAACACTGTGACAGTATTTAATAAAGAATGTATTATGATGGAGACTATTTCATTGAGAGGATTTGGTTCTATAAAGAGCTTCTCCTGTATCCGTGGCTGCCTATATGTGTGTGTGTGAGTGCATAGATGAATCTGCACCATCCTGCAGTATCACGAGCAGAATCACACTCAGCCACACATCGTAGACCATATATCATCTCTCCAATGTTATGGATATATTGCGTGCACTGAAAAAGATCTCAGGTGTGGTGAAGGGGCTGTTCATACTTTGCATAGCAAGTACACAGTTGACCTTGTTTAGCTCGCTTATGTCCGAGAGGTGTAAACCAGCCGGGAATTGAGATATATTGACCCAGAGAAAATATTCTCGATCTCATTACATTTCTCCTCCCGCCCTCATCGTCCCCCTCCCTGCTGTATCATCACACCCACCCGGCTCTTTTCTTTCACACTCATTATCACACATTCTAAACCCCCATCTGCATCTCCCTGCAAAACACACAGTTGTGGAGCCCGAGTGTGACAAAAGCTCGGCTACAACCTACTTCTGGTATCGTCAGACTCTGAACACCACCAGCACGATTGCGGAGAGCGGAGGCCTCAACATCAAAATGACTCTGTCTCTGTTTGTGGGCTGGATCATTGTCTGTCTTGCCGTCATTAAAGGAATCACCTCCTCTGGGAAGGTAGTGTAGGCATGGTACTCTAAAATGAATGAAAAACACAGGTGAGTGCAGTAGTCTCCCTTTACTCAGTCTATCCCCCCATTCACAGGTGATGTACTTCAGCTCTCTTTTCCCCTACGTGGTCCTCTTCTGTTTCCTGGTCAGAGGGTTAATGCTGAAGGGATCTGTGGACGGTATCGCTCACATGTTCACTCCCAAGGTTTTCTTTGCTTTCCTACTCCAAATATTTCATAACATTTATTAAGTCTATAATGTATACATGCAAACAATACACTAACACCTTGTATGTCACAGCTGGAGAAGATGTTGGAGCCTCAGGTGTGGAGGGAAGCAGCCACCCAGGTCTTTTTCGCCCTTGGTCTGGGCTTTGGAGGAGTCATAGCTTTCTCCAGTTACAATAAGATCGACAACAACTGCCACTTTGATGCTGTTCTCGTCTCGTTCATCAACTTCTTCACCTCCATTCTGGCCACTCTGGTGGTATTTGCTGTCTTGGGCTTCAAAGCTAATATCATGAATGAGAAGTGTGTCGTCGAGTGAGTGTAACACCTGCAAACTCTGTTTGTCCCAAAGCCTCATTCACTGTATGTGCGTCAAAAAAAATCGAATAATAATATATCTAATGCTGATCAAAATAATCGTGATCACCATATTCAACCACAACAGAGAGGCTTTATGTCATCAAAATGTAGAGTGAAGCAGCATATTTTTACACATCAGACACATTTTAATATCATCGTGTTTCAATTAATTTAGTAAATAATAAGCATTCATAACCTTGTCTGAAAGGCATGCAATACCTCCACAATCCACAGTCTGCAGTAGCTTTATTACACAAAGAGAAACAAAACTTGCTCTAACACTGAGCTCAGTCATATAAAGTGTCAAATCAAGGAGAATGCTGAGAATAAACAGTACTGTGCAAAAGTCTTAGGTCATACTAGATTTATTGTTTTAGTAATACTAAAACTGGCTCTCTTAACCTGGAGTGGAACCCTAATTAATGTTTTTTGGGTTTTTTTTGTTTTTTTTTTTGGTAAAACCTATTTGTCCTACTATTTCATGTCAAAAATGGCCGATAAAAGGCACCTGATCATTACAAATGTTGCACAGAATCTCCTCACTTTCAATTACATTGAACTGGATCATTTGATTAAAAATGCCAAGATTATAAAAATCATAATGGTGCTCCAGCCAGTGGTGGCCTAAGACCTTTGCACGGTACTGTACATGCTGTGCATAGTAAACCAGGCCCCTCATTGTACTGCTTGTTTTATTTAAATAACTGGTATAGCCATTTTTGAAATGTGTAGCTGAAGCAGCTGTTTTAACACCATAGGAATTCTGAGAAGATCCTGGGATACCTAAACTCAAACGTCTTGAGTCACGATCTCATCCCTCCGCATGTGAACTTCTCCCATCTCACCACATCAGACTATGCTGAGGTGTACGGGATCATCAAGGCCGTCAAAGAGGGCAGCTTCGCCCAGCTGGGTCTGGAGCCTTGTGTCCTTGAAGATGAACTCAACAAGGTGAGTCTTTGGCACAGTTCTCTGCAGACTTAACCAGAGCTTGTTATGTGTATAAATCTTTCCTGACATGACTCTTCAGGCTGTCCAGGGCACCGGTCTGGCTTTCATTGCCTTCACAGAAGCAATGACCCATTTCCCAGCATCTCCATTCTGGTCAGTCATGTTCTTCTTCATGCTCATTAACCTCGGTCTGGGCAGCATGATTGGCACCATGACCGGCATCACTACACCCATCCTTGATGCCTACAAAGTCCAGAGGGAGCTTTTAACAGGTAAATGCTCCTGACTGATCCCACTGGATATGTCACTGTGTGTTTTTAGTTTGTAGTTTTTAGCTTAAACTCTTCATTCAGCACTTAGGGAGAATTCAAGCTCATTTGGGAACAGGCTCTAGTGCTATTTCTAGGTGCAGAATATCAGCAAGAACCAAAAATAGCTTTTCCAGTGATTCAATTTATTTTTTTCTTCTGTTTGTTTGTTGCAGTGGGTTGCTGCATCGTGGCCTTCCTGTGTGGTCTGTTGTTCGTACAGCGCTCGGGGAATTACTTTGTTACCATGTTTGACGATTATTCCGCTGGTCTGCCTCTCACTGTCGTGGTCATCCTGGAAAACCTGTCTGTCGCCTGGATTTATGGGACTAAAAGGTACATCTACCTGTAGGACTGCTTCCTCCTGTATGTTTGCAGTTAAACATACGCAAGTTAAATGTATCAAATGTATGGAGGGACGCAGTCTTCAGTGCAACATGTTCCTCTGTCTCAGGTTCATGCAGGACCTGGAGGACATGCTGGGTTTCAGACCGTGCATTATCTATTTCTACCTGTGGAAGTACGTCTCCCCTCTCTGCCTCATGGTCCTCATCTCAGCCACTGTCATTGAGATGACGATCAGCCCACCAGGATACAATGCCTGGGTCCAAGAGCTGGTCAGTCTGTGTGTGTTTGTTGGAGAGTGTTGCCACACATTCTTTACTGAATGTCAGCGATGTTGTTATTTTGGTCACTTCCTTGTCCCCGATGTTGGAGTTCTTGTCAGATAAAGTGTAGTCAGCACTGGCGTACACAGTGGTCAACATGTCTGCATCACTTGAGCAAAATGAGTGACTGCTACTACAAAGTCGGCCATGATAGTCACTGCTCTGCTAACATGTGATGCGTATGTTACAGGCTCGGGAACGGTTCCAGAGCTACCCTCCCTGGGCACTTGCCATGTGCTTTGCTCTCATCATTGTGGCCATGCTTCCTCTCCCCGTCGTCTTTATCGCTCGCCACTTCAACCTGATGTCCGACGGCTCCAACAAGCTCTCCGTCTCCTACCGTAAAACCATGATGAAGGACATCTCCAACCTGGAGGAGCAGGATGAGGCCAGATTCATCCTCGGCACCAAGCCTGGTGGGGCGCCGTCACATGTTCCAGCACACAAGTCATACCTCACTCCTGGAAGGAACAAACCCCTGGACCCAAACTCCCTGTCTCCACACAGCTGCTACGGCACAAGCTACCAAAACGCTGCCATCAGTCCCACCACGCCATCAACACCACCCACACCTGTAACACCAGAGTCTGACTCTTGACTGCTGTTCCAACTCCGCTGTGATGTCCAGCCCTGTAGAACAGTTTACCACCAAGGATCACCGCAACACCGAGAGTCTCCAACACTGCCCCGCTAACACAAAACTGTATGTAGTCATCCAGTTATTCTAAGCACACACTTCCCAAAATAACACCAAAAATTCTCTGCGAGAGTTAAAGCAGGAAAAAAGCATTCATTACCCTCTATTCTATTTTAAAATCACATTGTTTAAGTGCTAAAGGTGTGATCTGCTTTTCTTTGCCTTATAGTATAAGAGTCCTCAGCAGATGTGGCCCTGAAGGAACGAATGTAGTGGAGCTGATGTGGTTCTGTTGGGTGAACAGGTTCTCACTCGGCACGGTGACACTGAACAAATGTGAGCTTCATTTTCTCCAGGTTCAAAGCGCGTCACTGTTTGCATCGCTGCCCCTTGTATAGTGTCAAAGCCATGCAGTTGAACACAGAGTAATTTATTTTCTGTTACACAGTATGCAGTAATTTCAGTACGGGTCTGAACTGAGCTTTGACATTCACCTCTCTCGTGATGTTCTGACTAATTAATTTATGTTCTGTACATTTTCTTTTGAGCGTGTGCACTAGTCCTGTTCATTCTACAGACAACAATGTGCAGTATAGTAAAATAACATAGTATTATATCATTTGTGTTATCTGAGCTAAAAAAAAACACAATGTCTCAACATACGTACATCTCACACATTATTAAACCTCATGTTGTAGAAAATCACCCATTCGTTTCAGGTTTTCCACCAAAGAGTGACAGTTAAATAACGTAAAACTTGAAGTCTTTGCATTTATATGTGAGGAAATTGAAGTAAGCACATAGGAACATAACACAAAGCACAGACAGGAAGCACAGCTTGTTCGTTCCTTAAAGGTCTTTGATGTGGTTCAGATTCTCTTCCTACAAAATTGCAAAAAGCACTTAAGAGATTTTGCACAATTATTGTGCACTGCCCAAGCTGATTACTAACCCAATTTTCACCTACGTTTAATCAGCAATGCACAGATAAAAAAAAATAAATACACTGAATAAGTAATGTAGAACAATTAGGCCAATTGGACTTTAAACTGCCTGTAGGTGTGGACGTGATGCATGAATGGTTGTTTGTCTCTATGCCTGTGGCCCTGCGATGGACTGGTGACCTGTCCAGCGTGTGACCCCGCCTTTCACCCTATGTCAGCTGGGATTAGGCACCAGCCCTGCCAGCAGCCCTCACGTGGAGGATAAAGCGGTAGAAGATGAGTGAGTGAGTGAGTGAGTGAGTGAGTGAGTGAGTGAGTGAGTGAGTGAGTGAGTGAGTGAGTGAGTGAGTGAGTGAGTGAGTGAGTGAGGATACACAAGCTATGTGTTAACAGAAATGTATAGTATAAGTAGAATATCATCTGTGAACTTGTATGAATACAGTATACCTTAGTCTCCCCACTTGCTCCTGCAGAATATGTTGAAACTATGTCTGCACACATCTGCAGTAACATCAGCGGGGTCATGGAGCAGCTCAGTACCAGGTCTTTGACTCCAGGTAGAGTTAAGAATAAATCCACAGACGGTCTGAAGTGGTAGGGGATGGACTTTTTTTCTCATTACTATGTTTTGCAAGTTCAAACTAAGCACATTTATGTTTGTGTTAAAGAAAGGAGGACCTCTCTTTGTATACTGTATATATTTTTTTTTTTGTCAAAAATATTTCAAGCCATGATGTTAAGGTAAAAATGTTGATATTCCTCTATGTTTCCAGTGTATGTAGGTGTAACGAACAACAGAGATTTATCTTTTAAAGGTGACCAGTATATATACTGTATAGTTTCATCTTGGGTAGTTAAATGAAGCTGTATATTTTAAGATTTGAGTCATTTGCAGTTTGTGTAAGTCACTCTTGTTGGCAGGTGGCGGTGCAGGCGTGAGTGGAGGTTTGTATGGACAGCAGCTGATTGTTTTCATGGAAGCTGTGTGTTTGTGACGGCACCTTGTGTCAGGTGATGTCCTCTCACCTGCCTCCGCCTTAGATTCACTGGTCCAACAGTTTCTAGCCACACTAGCAGTTCACCATTAAAATGCTCTTATTCAGGATATGCAGTCAGCTCTAATTATAGATGTACACACTAATAAAACATGGCAGCATTAAGACAATATAAATAGGCAATATAGGCTGGATTGTTTGTGTGATTATTTTGCTGTATTATTTCCTTGGTATAATATATACATTTGTCCATCACATGAACACTGTCAGTTCTGGCAAGATGATGTAACTACAAATATTAATGTACTAAAACCACATAAATTGACTAAAAAGTCTGATTTCTGGCAGGAAGTGCAAAAGGGGAAGTAGCAAAATAATAACAATTTAGTTTGCTGCCGATATACAAATGACGTATGGCTCGTGCATATTTCTATTTTGTGTGGTCGCTCTTTATTAAGACAGTTGAACTGTCCAGTTAATGAGTTGCTTGCATTTTGCAAATGTTTGTTGTGTCTGAAGATCTGACCATTTTCCATAGTTAATCAAAGTCTGTGGGATTGCAACAAGGTTTCCCTTCTTTCTTTTTTCTTTTTTTTCTTTTTGTGAACTTTTACATAGGAAACTGTCACTATGTCCTTTTACTTCCTACTAAATGTGAATTTTGAGGAAAGTGAATTTGAGCCAAATCCCAAATCTGAAGCTGTGTTGAGGCAGAACACAATAAAATTGTCTAAATGGCTGAGCTCACACAAATGTAAGTCTGTGTGCAGCTGTGTCACCGCAAGGCTCTGACAAGGTCAAACTATCCAAACTAAATTATAAGGTGATGTGGAGGCTGAGAACCTAATACTACAGAAAGGAATGTAATATATTTTTTTAATTTGTTGAACTGATAATGCGTTAGTTGCTTGCAGTTGCAGATAATTTCAATTTACATGGATGCATCCCCCTAAACTAACCTTTACAACATAAGGCTCAGCTTGGTTTAGCAGATATGACCTTGCTTTTGGCACCACCAGCAGACCAAACTCTAAATCACCTCCTGTTTCTGATCTAAGAATAGTGAAACTCTAAATTATTCATCCACTCAGCAATTTTTTACTGTGTAATGAGTCTCTTATGAGTTCTAGTGTGGCTAGAAACCTATATATAAAGACTTTTAGTAACTTTTTTTCTTGTGATATTTAAGTTTCTGTGACCCACATTGTTCCTGCCGAGGACGAGTCATACTGTTTAGTCCTGTAAATAATGTGTAACCAAATTATTCCCAAAATGTATTTTGTTCATGTGAAGTATACAATTGTCTTAAGTAGGTTAACAGTTTTATGACTAAATGTAACATAGATTAATAATGAATGTGATACAATGGAGCTTTTCAAATCACTCTGCAATAAAAGCATTTGTTTGTCCTTGTGGCAGAAAACTCAAGGAAGCAATACCAAGTGAGTTCAACGACTAAATGAGCGGCTGAAGGAAATCTTAGCTGTTACTAGTCAGTTAATTTCAATACATTCAAGGGATATTATGAGAACGAGAGAGAGAGCGAGCAGATGCACATCCTAAGCACTGAATGTACTGAAGATATGTTTATGAAATATCCCTTTACAGCTCCTCTCCTTCTCCTTCTGGATTGTGTGATACTGGAAGTTACTGTAAAACAACTGTGAGCATCACCAAAGGTATTAACAATAAAGATTAAACATGCTGCTGCTGGTTTTCTGGTTTGTTTCTGCCTCAACTTTTTCAACATCTGGCACGTTAAAGAGGAAATGAGTACATTTAAATTTAGAACTATGATAACTGCATCATCAGCAACGTAGGTATGGGATTCTGACAGTAAAGCTAAAATAACATGGTATCACTTTATTTATTATCACTTATTGTGATTAGAGTTTTAAAATATCGCCTCCTTCGTCCGTCATACTATGGAAAGCTGCCAATAAACCGCTCGATCCAACCCGGAAAAAGAGAGGTGCTGTTATTCCTACCCTCTGTGTCTTCCTTTAAAAAAAATCATTGATCTGAATATAAGATTACAGAGGATGATACAGACATTAAACTGTTAACTTCAGACGACTACAATCTTAATCATATTTTTAAGGTTAGATTATGGAACTATTTGATTGGAAGAATCTATATGAATCTACTTGGCCAAGGGGGAAACATCCATACAAGCATGTACATGGCACAATGCTACTTCCATTCTGAAGATCAGGCCTTAAAGATGACACATACTGTATATTGATCCAGACACTATTTACATTAGTGCCTGGAAGACACATGTTCTCTTTGTGTAAAGTCTTACCAGGCAAGGGATGAACACAGTATCTTACTCTTGGAGTCGAACTCGGTGCAGCTATAGTGTAGCGTCTGATCCATTAACAACAACTTTCATTGTCTTAGTTAGGGCTATCTATAAATTATGTGGACTTTTTACCCCGTTGTCAACTCCAGTGGTCCTACATATTCACATCCTTGTTTTATGGACAAGGAACGTTAGTCTGTACAATAGCATCTTCAATTACCAATGGCTCCCTCTTCAGAACGCAGAGGGTCATGAACTTATATAACATAATTTACGGAATTTACACAAAGTTGCATTTCCCAGGCATTTCATGTCAACAGCAGAGAGACAGTGCACACAACACTGCAAGTAATTATGACTCAAAATGTGTTCTGCGTAGGCCTAGTCTACATACATCAGGGAATGCAGGGCACATGAAAAAGTAGATGGCGTCGTAACAAACAAGGAAACTTCGGCGGGGCTTGAATTTTTTTTTTTTTTTTTTTCAAATTCACAAACTTGCAAACTTGGACACATGTGAACCCTTCGGAATAACAGCTGCCAATGACAAACTTTGGAGATGATTCTGACCATAGGCTGGTTCTGGCTCTGGAAGAGCAGTAAATAAATGTGTAACAGACAAAAAGACCACAATAATAAGTGTGGAATAAAATGGCTTACTTATCACAGAAAATGTATGAAGACAAATGTTAAAAATGTTAATGCAGCTATAAAAGGAAAACATGTTTACACTACTATACAGAATACAGTACCTTCCCAAAGACAGAGGACAGTCAAACATACTGTAGTTGGCTGTCCAGAAACAACGACCAACAGTCAAGCATGAGCTGCTTTGGTCAAAGAGATCAATTACAGTTCAGGGAAATGTTCGTCAGTTAGAAGGAACACAGTACAGATGGTTTCAACTCACATGACTGACTCACACATTCATCAGCCGCACAGTCTTGATGGAAGATACAGAAGACAGATGGAGGGATGAATATTGCTAGAGAAAAAAGAAGGTTGACCATAATATAACTGGCCTATTACAAAATTATTACTTAAGAGTAACGTAAAGCGTTACCATAACACCTTATGTATTTATAGTCCATCCTGACTCAAATCACAGATCCTAATGCAGCATTTCTCTCCGAGCCAGAAGCCCGGATACAATGGTTCTGTGAATTTGGCCTCAGCCTTGTAAAGAAAGATCATATTGTCTGAAACCTCATAGAAAGACACGGTTCCTTCTTTGAACTTCAGGTAAACTGCGATCCTCTGATGTTGAGGGTACGTTGTGAGCTGAACACTTTCACTATTGTGACTCACTGAATAATGTGAGGATCGATCCAGACTCCAGGATTTCATGCTGGCCCCAAAAGCTGACTGTTTAATGCGGGACTTCCTGTCTATTCCTTTGTACGCGAGGGCGATCTCAACCTTGTCTCCTTCCACCTCTATCTCATAGTAGCAGCGCTCGGCCTGCAGTGCTTCTCTGCACAGCAACTGCCGCCGGTGGATAAACCTCTCAGGGTGACGAACGGATGGAAGTGAGTTCCTTAAACCTGTGGACCTCAACTTCACCTCTTTGTCTCCCTCAGACACAATCAGGTCCTCGTGAGCTGTGGTGGGGTCCAGGGTGAGATCACATGCATCTGGGACCATGGAGAGAGATACAGTTTAAGGATAGAGACAGGATTTGTTATATTTGATTGTGGTGGAGTGAAGTGCTGAAAAGACAGTCTGGTGCACAAGATGATGAACTTACATTGCAGAAACTCCGCTCTGGTTGTAGGCTCCTGGTTGTTTTGTGCCAGAGAGAAATCATTGCCAGAATAACCTGTCGGACAACATCCGAGCATCTGAGTAAGTGTCAACAGGAAACACTCAGCGAGCATTTTGATTGGTCAGAGCAGCAAAATCACAGCAATGACAGGGAGTCACCAGTTGGTTGCGCTCGTTTTCAGAAATTTGAATGTGAACCACATTGGGAGCCTGAAACCGCAATTTACCACCTGCTTTTCCTATTATAACAATATACCTTTAATGGTATATTATAACAATATACCATTAAAGGTTAATTTCACCCAAATGACAAAAGAATTACAGATGAAAACAATTCTGTTGATGTTCATGGATCTTTGGGCCACACGGGCAAAGTTTCACAGTAACAGTCCAAATCTGTATGGCATCATTTACATCCTACAATTTGATCATTTGTCTTGAATAAAGTGGTCCGGCTAAACAAGGTTAAACTCCTTTTTCCTAAATTAAACTGTTTATTAATTAGTATTCTTCTGTCATGGCACAACAGACGGCATTTTTCCTTGACATGGCAGAAAAAATAAAGGCGATATGATAAAAGCTGTATCCTGTAGTGTCAACCACAAGTTAGTGAAACTTCAATATTATCAGTGGTGCCATGTAACTGACAAAAATAGTACTAAAAGTGTTATCATAAATACATATCCCAGACATTGCAATGATCAATTCACAACACACCATATGTTGTGAAAGTTCCAAAATATACATAAATGGAATTAGAATACAGTAAGTGTAATAATGCAGGCTATGAGTTCTTGTGTGATACATTGCATGGTTTCATTTATGATGTAAGTGTCACATTCAAAGGTCCTAAATAGTATTTCTATGCTTCACATAATTTGTTTCCCATTTTAGTTTGTTTAAAGTGAATTAATGGACATTTTAATCAGTTTTCATGGTCAAGTTCTTAATCCACTTAATTTCAAACATAAAAAAAAATCAGAAAGTGATCACACAGTAGTTTCAAACGAACCATGGGATGGCAAGGTACTGCTGTCACATCCTTGCTGCATGACACCCTCCTCTGTCTCTCCTGTTAATTCCTGTTCCTCTGCACTGTCTCCTGTATTGAACAAAGTCACAGAGATGTTGTTTTTTTTTTTAAACAACTAGTGAAGATCATTTTCCCATATGTCAGCAAAGATACGTACCAGTTTCAGTAACTGAAGCAAATTCTTTTTTACAAAATTCCTCCAGCCTCGTCCCGAGCTCTTGAAAAGCACGCTTTGTGAACTCGAAGGGGAGGAGCGGATCCTCGGACAGCTCGGACTGAAGGTGAAGGTGGTCCACTTCACAGAGACTCTGCAGTGCCGGCCATTCCTGCAACGACGGAGAAGATGGGAAAAAAACATAAAGGAAAGAAAATTCCATCTATAATTCAGGTAAAGGCAGTGCTTTCCTCAGGTGGTGACTATCAGACAAACAGCTGACTACTCACTGAAGTCCTGCTGGTTACAACTGGTTACAGCTGGTCAATGAAACCTGCTAATTTTGACGAATATGTTAGCCAAGAATTGTTTACAATTCAGGCTAATTAAAATATACAATGATAACGATAAGTATACAAGATGAATTAGTGGCATAAGAAAGCTGGCATCTTTGGCTTACTCCTCCTTGTCTCTGTGAGCAGCCGTGTACAGTGATCACAGTACCTGGAGGAAGTGAGTGTCACTGTCACTCTGTGCTAGACGATCCAACTCAGCATCCCGCTCCTCCATCTCCTTGATCTTTGCCTCCAGCGTCCGAACAGAGGCGGACACCTGATCTGCTGCTGCCTTCTCGTGAGCTCCAATCTGCTCCTTCACTAACAGGTATTGCTTCTGGAGGACGGCGATAATGCCGACCAGCACGGTCTCGCAGTAGTCTGCCGTTTGTGTTGCCTCCTCCTGTATGATGCACACGTACAGTAGATGAAAAGGTTCTGTTTAAATAACTGTATCCATTCATGCTCAACAACAATATGAAGATGTTTTTTTTTGCTCACCTCAATCTGTGTGAGGACGTTCTTCAGGTTTCTACATTTCCGTTTTTGCTTCTGGAGAATGTGTTTGGATTGCGTCCGTATGTTCCTCAGCTCCTCCTTTAGTGTGAATTGGATGGACACATGGACACATTATTATTATTTTTTTTAGTCTTGTGAAACTAGTTCTAATCTTGTAAGTTCAGTTTATGCCTGTGGAGGTGAGCAGTTACAGCTTCTGGTGTGGAAGGAAGATTATATAGAGATTATAATATGAATATAAAATGAGTTTGAAGATTGAACTAGAATTTTAAATAGTGTTTGTTTAATAGAAAAAAAATCAATATACACTACTGGCTTCTTATTCTGTTCATTACCAGCAATTATTTGCAGCACAGGATGAACTGCAGTCACTCTTGTACAGTAGAATTAGGGTTGGGTATTGTAATGGAAAATTCTATTATTTGGCCTTCCTTAGCTGAAACAATTTAAACATCCCTACAAACCTATTAACTTGTTATGTACCACCTGTAACTCACAAATCACATATAATTGCAATGAAGCCCCTGTGTAACCTTGGTTCCCATAAACTCCCTACAGAGTGTTCTTTATTCTATCTATGTTGCTCATACATCTGCTGAGGGAAATGACCGGTAACACAGTGACATGCAGTCCTCCCTTCCCAAGGTTGTCTGTAGGTATCAGCAGAGGAAGGTGCCGCACATCCTGACCTGTAGCCTTGCCTCTAAACTAGACAATCATATGCCTTAACTCTAGGTTTCAATGGCTGAATGAGAGAGGATGCCTAACTGTTACCATCTCGTTGTTCATGTTTGGATTTATCTCTGTTCACGTTGGTTATGACCTGTCTTTAATAAACCCTTTCATATTAACTCATCACTGACTCCAGAGACTCCATCATTGTCATCGCACCTGATACTCAGAATCTCCCCAACACTACTGACTTCCTGAATCGATCTGAATCCAAATTCACACGGTCCTGGTTTGATTAGCTATTAATTTTATTGATTCAGATAGCAATATTACCTTATCCCCACCAATTTTGCTTGGTTATAAAAAAGATTTTCACAGACCCAATGCTGCAAAATGTACAAAATTTGGAACTCTCTAACCTGTTGCAACATTAATAAACTTAATTAATATAACCTCATAGTGCAACTCAACAGTATAGTTGAAGTAGGTCATTCAAACTTGAACCTTAAATCCCCATTTGAGCTCAAAATGTACAGCCTAGAAGCACATGAGACAGTCATAAGTAATTATAAAGTTGTCCAACAGAGAGTGCATTGAGTACAGCTTGGCCCTGCGTCCATGCAGTTATTTTGCAATGACAATGGAAGACTCAGACAAACTAAATTGTCTTCTTGAGTGGAGGTAGACATGAATCTTATAATTGGCTATTTGTAATTCTGCATTTTGTTTCTTAGAAACTTAATAAATAAAAGTTGATTTCATGTATTTATTATTAGTTTAGACATTATTTAAACTGAAAATACTTGCAGATATAAAATGTAACTTGGAGAAAAATGCCATTTGTGTTGTTCAATTACTGGTTACTGAAATTAAGTCATTTTTGTATTATTTGTTGTGGTTAAACAGTTATATTTTATCAGATTCAGAGAAAACAATGGTAAAATATATGGGGGGGAGCAGCATCCATTAACAGCCATTGTTGCAATCTGGTCACTAGTTTTTACACAAAAACAAACTAACAAGAAGCTTCTCAGAAGTTTGTTATCAACTTTGTTTTCCACATTGTTCATATACAGTGACATTACTTTTGCTTTGAAATTTCTCCCTATTGGTACAGAAAAAATGCTTAAAGGTCACATAGAATGGTCTTTTTGAACCAAAAAGATTACTGATGTCTACTTGGATAAATTAAATAATATTTATGGTCAAAAACCTCATTGTCTCTTCAGATTAAGCCAGTTTATTGCTGCTCTCTGCCAGCCTCTGAACAGGCACTCTGTTTCTGAGCTAATGCCCGCCCCCCAGAACACTCTCTCTCTCTTGTGATTGGCCAGCTACCAGCTGACTGACTGTTCCATGGTGCTTCGTCTTCTTCTTCTTCTTTTGGTTGAATGTTTATGCCCATAACCTGGAGTAGCTGTTGGGGGAGGGCTCATTGCACAGCATATGTGCTAGTTACTTACGTAACTAAACTGGACTTTTCAAAACCACTTGCTGGAGCTCAGGTAAACAGAGAAGCCCTTCTTTCTCAGAAGTGTCTGAAGTGTTTATTGTGATAATTTAGTGATGTTTTGATAGGGGAAGGACACGGGGGCACACCAAAAAACATCAGAAATTTGATTTTTTCAGTGAATTTCCTCTTTAATATTCAGTATGTGAGTAGTCAGAGACTTCCTCAACACAGATGTATCAGTCTTTGCTAGGAATTATGGCAACTTTTAGTTTTACAGCCGCTCAAATTTCTGATTTCAGGTGTTGCTCATTTACAGTGACGCGATTTTTACTTTGAAATGTCTCTCTCGCCGCCGTTTCAGTGCAAATACGGGGATACGGGGGGCACTTCCGTTTTAAAGTCGGATATAGTTTGATCGCACTGAAAAACTGTTGTGACCGTGTGTGTGTGTGTGTGTTTGTTTCATGTACCTCCTTCCTCCTCCGCTCCTCTCCCACACAGCCGATGCTGTGTCCTCTGTGCTCGGCCTCGGCACACATCGCACAGATGATCCTGCCGTCGGTGCAGCAGTAAACATCCAGGAGACAGTTGTGCTTCCGGCACAGAGCGCTTCCTGACGCCTTGTCGGCCCGGGCTCTCTTCTGCGGAGACTCTCCCCCTGACTGATGCTGATGCTGCTGCTGCATCTTTTTGGCGTCATCGAACCCGCGCGTGTTCCTCAGCAGCTCGGCCAGAGTCGTGTTGACGATGAGCTGAGGTGGTGAAGAGAACATGTAGTGGCACTCGGGACAGCTGCAGGGACACTTGTTCCTCCTGTCTCGCTCCCAGCACTTCAGGACGCACTCCGTGCAGAAGGTGTGACCGCAGGGGATGGTGACAGGATTCTTGAGGATATGAGAGCAAACTGTGCAGCAGAGGTGGTTCATACTCACGGGAAGCAGGTCCCCTGACATGGCCGCCCGCGCGGGTGTTCATATACTCACTTAATAGTTACACTCCCCTCGGTTGTTTTTAGCTGAAGAAGGAGGTGTAGCTAAAAGTCTGACTCACTGGCAGCGTCGGTTTGTGACGAAATGAAATGTAGTCAATTTTATCCATGTAACGTTACTGCTTCTTTTCCTTCCTGCATTCTACTCAGCACAGCGGAACGACAGTCTGAATGAGGGCGTTCACTCTGAGTCACATGACGTGGAGGAGAGAAGAGCAGAAATCCAAAACAAAGAGTCTTTCACTTTCTCTTCCCTGTATAACTATTTGGTCCTTTTGCTTACTCCCACATCCCACCTCACGATTCTATAACTCACCAAATTTCTTTGATGCTCAGGGTCTGTGGTCTTGTTGACCTGATTCCTATCCATGAGCCTTCAACCTATTGACCTCTCCTCTTACTTTTACTTATTAATGCACTTACTTTGTCAACTCTGTTGTTCTCCTGCTCTACAGACACGACTTGCTCTGTGACCTCCACTCCTCAATGCCCATTCTGCGCCTCCCTTTTTTCCAACAAAGAAGTGCCTTATAAATATGATACTTTTCAAGCCCACTCTGCCAGCTATAAAGACCTTGTAACTTCCTGTGTACCTCAGAGCCACCGTGCTCCGCCTGAGCGCTGTTTGCCTGTGTGGCTCTCTCTTTAAAAGTTTAAACAACTTTTCCACATTTTACTTTTTTTTTTTGCATCCAACCTTTATTTTCCTCATCAGACATCTAAATACATTTTTTCCCCCCACAACAGTAGCGCAACAATTCGGCATTGATTTGAAGTCACTTGACCTACAATCCTACTTAAGAAAAATGGCAAAGTATGACAAAAATATTCATATAAAGAAAAGGAAGAAATACTTAAATCCAACACAGAGATGTGTATTCTAATCTGTACAGTGTAATCTGTACAATATTGGTACTGATTGGGAGTCACTGGGTATGGAAGAAATGATCTCAAAACCTTTACCTAAACACAGTCATCTTGGATAAATATTGTATCCACAAATGTGTAAGTATCAAAACACAACTTGTACTGGTGTTTTATAGAGAGAGAGATATCTTTATATCACAATTCATTTCAGTCCTATAACAAAGGAAAATGTCTCTATATTTTAAATGACCTATTTTTGTTGTTTGTCTTCTTGTGTCTTGTTAAGTTGCCTTTTCTTATTCTTTTCTCTTTGCAGTGTTTCCTGTTTTGTCTCTTCTGTCTTTTTTAAATACACGTGTATAAAACATCTGCCTCAACATCTAAACATTTCCCTGCACAATCTTAATGTGTAAGATGTACAGTATTAAGAACCCCCGTAGTAAAACAAAAGGAAAAGCTTAAAAACAGAAATGTAACTTGAATGGCAGTATATATTTATTACAGTATTTAAGTCAAACAGACAGACAACTAAAATGTAAAAAAGGAAGAAAAGAACAAAGAAATGGTTCTGTCACTGGCAATTTTAGTCATTCCCCACTTAACTTATGAACATAGGTTCAAAACACGACTAGAAACAGATCTCGAATCAAAGGTATGATTATTCATTTTCTTTCAAACATTTTAATTATGGCAATGTGCAACCAGTTTTAACACAGTAAATAAAAAAATATGTAAAGTAATGTAAAAATTCAAGCCTGTACTATATGTTGATGTCTGAATGGTCCCAGGGAAAAGATGTGTAGGCAGCTCTCAGTTAAATTAACAATAAAATACAGACAACATTGAAATCATCTGCAAGTACAAGAGCACAACAAAAGTAAGTAAACAGAAGTATATCTCCTTTAGGAAATCACTATAACACAATAATATGTTTACATTTGTACAAAAAGAAATCAAGACTAAAAAGCGCTTGCCCCATTCCCATTATCTCTCTGAATTAGATAAAGTTAAGATTTGTATTCAAGAAAGTTTTACAAGTACAGCATTTATGTCTGAATTTACTGTATGTTGATCCCTGCAATGGTTTCCACAATTAAAATTAAAAAAAAAAATTAAAAAAAATCCAAATAAATTTCTTTTAAACTCAGAGTGGATGCACTGTCATGTAGTGCTTCAAGGTTGAGGTTACTGATCCTCTGTAGCAGGTTAAGAGGCACATAGACAATTACTGTAGAACAAACACCCGTAAATCTCAGGTGGGAGTGGCGTTTAGAATTTAGCACTGACTTCATTTACAGATTTAGTTTTTTAAAAAGTGGATAGCATTAGTGTAGGAAAAGTTGACGTGACTGAAACAACAACACTGCTGATGTTCTTAAAAGGTACAAGGACCGAGTAATACTTTCTGCATATCCTCAGAGAGCCACATTGCACTTCCAGTCAAACTACACAAGGATCCATGTCAGTTTAGTATTCTACACACGTGCACTCCATCTTACATTTTATCCCTGTGGCACCCAATTCTTACCAGGAGTTTGCCATTTTTTCATTGTCTTTGTATTCTTAAAGCACAGAGTTGTATATATGTGGATACCAGCGAGTGTTATGCTGCAAGGAGCATGCACACTCAGCACATAATGTATGTGTGTGTGTGGCTTGAGGTGTGCTAATGATTGTCCACATAAGCTGTATTTCCATCAAGTGGAACAGATCAGTTTGGTACAGTATAGAACAAATTTTTTTGTGTTTCCATTAGGAATAGTACCAAAATAACCAGCCCCTACATTCTATTTTTTGGCACCCTTCCCTTGAGTTACCAGTGTAAAATGGTTCAGTAAGGTCCACAACATTTAACTGATTGGGTGACAGAAAAATGTCACTCCCTTGCAACCAATGTAAATAAGCCATAGAAGTCGATGAAATGTTAAACAACACAACCCGAGCAGGAAAGAAGGAGCTGCTGAATGTCCTCCATTGTTGTCTGATGTGTTGTGATTGTTGTCATCACACCGATACATCAGGCAACGGATTTTGCTGACGCGGCCATCGGGCGCAGCCCACACCCCGCCTACCAAGTAAAGTTACTGTTCTCAGTCGAAATAGGCCAGCCTGACCCAGGGCTTTACCATTCCAAACTGTACCAAACTGAACTGTGCTATGATGAAAACACAGCAATAGTGTCTGCAAGGACCACCACTGTAATGGGCAGATGACAAGATTTACATCACACTGACCTTAGTGGACCTCTGTGCACATGCAGATGCAGAAAGTATGACCCAGGCCTAAGTCCTCAAAAAGCATTTGGTTGGAGCTCTGGTCAAACCATCACCTCACACTGATCCAACGTGATGGAAATCCATCTGGCATCTGTGCATAACGTGTAACATAATGCTTTCACTGAGGCCTGATCAAGGCAACCACTGACAGTGGATTCTCTAAACTCCTGATTCAAACCGTTTTTTGTTTGTTTGTTTAAAAAAAAAAAAACATCATGATGTCGATAGTGGCTAATTCTCACTGTAGCAGTTCTTCCCAGGAAATAGGTTTGGAGAAGACTTCCCGCTCCAGCCAAAGGTCATAGTTCATTTGGAAGTCCTCAGGCAGGTCCACTCTCTGGCCCAGAACACTTTGTAGACAATTGTCCACAGGCAGGAAGTCTGGATTGTTGTGGCTCTTGTCGTAGCGGCGACTGTTGAAACGTTCAATGTTGGCCCGCAGAGCACACTCCTCGGCCTGAAAGTCCCAGGGACGAGCGTCCAAATCTGCTCATGGAGAGACAGCAAATTTAAGAGTACAACTCAATCTGTTTGTTTCTTGTTCAATAAATCATCTATAAAATTACACAGAAAGCTTTTAAAAATTACTTACAGGACCATTGTGAAACCTGTAGTCGGTCTTAGAAAAAGCCTTTATGTACTTTAATCAAACCATTTGAGGTGAGATGCAATGTTTAGGACACCACTCACCATTTCCATAAGCCCAGTCATCATTGAGGCGATGTCGGACCTTTTGATAAATGGCTGACATGGTCTTCATGTTGCTCTTCCTCCACTGACGTCCCAGGTATTTGGTCTGCACCTTGAGCAGCTTGAGAACATAAAGCTGCATCATGGCCTGCTTCACCTTCAGCGCCCTCTTCAGGATAGGAGCTGACTTAAACACAACCAACATCTGGGGGAGAAACTAGTTTTGTTGAGAGCTACACCCTTTAAATTTGTAAATACATGATTAATTATAGTAAACGTGAGAGTCAAATGCTGTCACCATAGTTCTGGAGTGTTTCCACTTTGTCAGTTTATTGAGAATCCTCAGCAGGTTAATACAGGAAAACAAATTCCTCCAGCAAAACTGGTTGTTGTCTCCTGCCTCCTAAGAAATCATATACATCAAAATATTTAAGTTTACCAAATACAAAGCAACACTCTCCTTTAATTAACATTTCCTTCAATTTAGGAAACTATTGGTAATAACACACACAAAAAACACTTACCAGACTCTCTGCAGTTAACTCTGGGAGCTCATGCACAACACAGTAAGGAAAGTCAAGAACTGAAATGCTATTGTGGGCAAAAAAGTTGAGAGCAGTATTAAAAAAAAAAAAAAAATCAATAAACACACAGTTCACTGCAATTTATTTATATAAATATGGTTAATAATATTGTAATTAAAACATTACCTATTCTTTGCTGTTATATAGGACATGATGTTCTGGTTGAAGAACTTCAGAATGAGAGGGATGCAGTTGGCAAACACCAGGTGTTGAGCCATGTATTCAAACTGTGAAGACACAGAGCACAAAATTCAGAAACAATATTTAAGGAAATGTCCTAAAGTGTAAGTGAAACAAACAACCAGATGAGGAAGGGTTTTAATATTTTACAAAAACCACTAAACTATGAGTTGCGGTGTCCATACCTGGTAGATGTGGTTCAATTTGAAGTGTTTGAGAAGCAGCAGCAGTATCGCAGAGATTGCCTTTACAATGATCTCTTTATGTCGATTGACATCAACACCTAGTTTCATGCTTTGCAGCACTGTGGTCCTGTAGTGACAGACAGAGGCAGAGAGTCACATCAGTTCCGTTGAGAAAAACGCCCAGTCATTACAGTTCTCTGTGAATCGCAACCTTGACTGTACGGTCTAAAGTTCTGGAAAAAACACTCAACTTCAGAACAGAGTGGAAAAACCAGGTGAAGCCCTTTTAGGCCTCATACACATAGAAACAGGACTTTCTCTCTGTATTTTTCTTTATGAATACACAAGGAATCATGTCCAGAAATGTCTTCACCCACATGAAACGCCAAAACAACTCTGAACGCTGCAATGCACATGCTAGGCCTGTATGTGGCACTGTAATGCTGCTACACCAAAAACGGAGAAGACACTTAGCATGCACATAAAGCATTACAATACATACAATTACAGAAACAGGGACAGAATGAGGAAAGCCAGGGGAAGGAAGAACAATAGTTATTAGAAGCGAATAAACCAAACAAACTACAAACACAAGCGGAACAGGATGACAATGCCGACGAAGATAGCAACAGCAAATGTCAGAGCAAGATAGAGGTGGAACTATGACTGGTTTTCCAAAGATTTTTCACTCTGAAAACAATTTTCAAACAATTGTGTTTCAGTGCTTCCAAAATGCAGTTTCCTTGTGGATGAAACACTGATATGATCACAAAAACTTGGATTCAATGGATTTGTTTTCGTGCGGACAGCCCCTCAAAGCACATTATTACTTACGGCATCTCCTCTGGTAGCACGTCTGCCAGGATGTTGATGGAGTCTGTTTTGGCCTTGGAGGTTGGAGCTGCTGCGAGCAAGATCTTCAGCAGAGCAATCTGATCATCGGGGAGAAAAACTGTGCCTCAGTAACAAACAGCACAAATATGGAGGTTCACATCTGCAGAGGGCTGGGTCATTTGTCACATATCCATATAATTATCAAATGTATATTTATAAAAACCACAACTCTGCTGCCCTTATGAACTATTAGAGAATAATTACAGGGTTTTAGACTTTAAATGCTGCAGTGCTTGAGTGCTTCAGATGTTTGTTGTCATGAAAAAAATTAGACATAAATCAATTTCCTCAGCTTATTAGCATGAATGAACAATGGACATATTTTTTATTTGCACAAACTCAAATAAAAGTAACAGTGAAATAATCAGTCACCAAAATATTTCAGTGATGTATATATGTTTATATTGCATATTTACTGTATGTAAATAGCTTTAATGATGTACAAAATTAATTTTGGTTTTATTCAGATTCAACACAAGGGAGTGTAACTTTGATATCAAATTGTAAAATGGACTCCACAGAGTGATCAAGAATGATCTATACTAGCATTGATTTAACTGCCCTTTTAAGCTGTCAGCCTAAAAAACCAACTGACCATGTACTGTGGCAAACTGGGCAGAATTCCCTGATAGAGCAGCTCTGTGGCACACATCTCTACCTCCTCTTCACCCTGAAGGGAAGGAGGCAGAAAACCAAAAAATGTCAAAATATTAACATTATAACAATTCACTTTCTCACTCTTTTATACTGCTTTTTCAGAACAAGATTGTTACAATTGACAAAATGTTGCATGATGAGGGAAAAATTAATTTCTTACTGTACAGATGGCCATCTTAACAAAATGATACATCAAATTATTAAAGTCCACGATGTCTGTTTCCACTTACGACAGACAGAGGCGTTTTCTGAAACTCCTCCTCTTTTGCAATCTGCATTTCAGCTATGGAGATGTACTTGTGCTGAAAAAAATGAAAATTATATTCCAGAAGTCCTATATCTAAAATATTTTCAAGGTAAAAGGTAAATGGATAAAGTAATTTGAAAATAAACTACCTGCTTTAATGTCTTGATACTCTCATGAATTGGCCTGGGTAAACCAACAATTGTATCTGTATCACTGCAAGACATACACAAAAATAACTGTCCTTAAATACATTATTTTGGAATACATATACTGTAAAACATAGCAAGTTGTTTTTGTTAGGATACTAAGCAACATCTGTTAATCCATACATACCTCCCAAGTGTGTAACCAATAAATTTACTTCTACTAGATTCCAGGAAGTTTTCAATGTCTTTTTCCCTGTGGTGGAGAAAACAGTGAGATCAAAATCAAAACAAGATCTAATGTTTGTTTATTCTTCATTTGTTTGCTTGAGAATATTCACACTTTTATCACAGTTAACAGCACATACAGATTCCACATCCCTTGTTCTACAATCAGAGTGAACAGTACCTGACTTTAGGAGCCCACGGCAGACCTTTGGGGAAGGACACCCTCTCCGATGGAGGGTGTGGAATAGGTGGAGGCATCACCTCGTCCCTCTCTAGTGGGAACGTCTCTGCCTCTATAGAGTTGTCATTGTCATCGCTATCATCCTCATCATCACGTGAGTCATCAGCTTTGTAAGGGTCCTTTTCATTGAAAGCATCCAGGTTATCCTGTTTGATTAGAGCCTGTGCAAAAAACAAGTGAAGCCTGTTAAAATGTATTGGAAATATAACTGTTCAGCTCATGGTTTGTATGGATCAGCTATGGGTAGATTGCTTTGGACTGACAAGTGTGAGTGCCCCAGCATTAAGTGCTGATTATGTGAAGTATATACTGTATGGTCAGAAAAAAAACAGCTTCTATAGGTTCCAGTGTGACATACCCTTAGATTTGACCAATAGCATGACCCTAGCCCTCTTAAAAACTATGAAGTCTATTATGCTAGGTTTATTTAAGACATGCTTGACATTGCATACATGTTATACAAGTTTAACTGATTAAATGTTTGCTAATATACAAGACTGATGTTCAATAACATCATTCCAATCCAAATGCCAAAGATCACAGAAATTGACAGCCATAAAAAAAGGGTAATGGTGTCCTAAGATTTTAGCACAGTACAGTAAATGTCTTTTGCGCATCACTGGCAAAAGAGTGGGGCCATAAACATGATAAGAAAACATATTTCAAATGTAACTACATTTAACCTAAATAGTTTTGCTCTGAGAGCAGGAAGCAGCAGTAATGTTTACCTTGTGTTCACGGCGTGCCCGTTTCTGTTGCTGCTCTATAAGGTCAGATGCAGATGCAGGAGGGGAAGCAGCTCTCATACTACGGATAACCCGAATACAATCCTCCGGGAGAGGGGGCAGACCCAGCTCCTCACGCTTACGAACCTTTATGCTTTGGAGCTGCTCAAACCCTCCAAGTGTGAACTGAAACAAAATGGATGAGGATATTCATATCATGTCTCCCCGCTACATTGTAGAATAAAGTTGGAGTACTTAATGAAAGGCAGATTTCCATTACTTACCAGTATGCTCTTCCACAACAGTAACAACACTTTCTTCATTGGGAAGTGGGGGGCATGTCCACTGCAGAACTTGGTAACCATACCAAAAAGCATAACAGAAATTGGCTCGTTGTTGAACAAAGGAGATCCTAGAGTAGAGAAATAATCAATTTATATGTTCAACTCTGTACTTGTCCATAACATTTAAGAGCCTCATAAAACTGTACCCAGTTCTGCTCTGAAGGTTTCTCTGATGATTTTCCATTCGGGTCTGTCGGCCGGGTCATCCTGTTGAATTGTTTCCACCATCAGGTACATTATGTTGAGCAGCACTCTAAGATCTGTGCTGTCTGCAAGAGAAATGGCTGGTTTTCTTACAGCACTACTACAGGCAGCGCTGTTACTGAAAGAAAGAAAATGGAACATGTGACTGAGAGTCACCACAAAATTTACTAACAAAACATTAACTTGTAACTTTGTAAAGACAAGCAAAAGTTTTTTCTCATTATTATCTATAAAGAGGTATAAATGGAAAATTTTCAGAGTGAAACCAATTTCCTAATAAGTATA
Organism: Brachirus orientalis; assembly: GCA_016785285.1. Lineage (NCBI taxonomy): Eukaryota > Metazoa > Chordata > Actinopteri > Pleuronectiformes > Soleidae > Brachirus > Brachirus orientalis. The sequence goes on from JAFBJR010000060.1 coordinate 5,434,008, forward strand.
GATTTTCATAAATATTTAATTTACAGCATTTTGGAATGTGAAATGGTGTTTTCCACAAACATCTTGTAGCAAAGAATTTGTCTTTTTTACTTTAAATTTCTTCTTACGTGGCTAAATAAAAAAAAAAATTGACGGAGACATACTCAATCTCCATGTTGAGTAATTCCACCAGAGCAGAGAAGGTCCCCACATCTAAGAGCAGGAAAATGTTGTATCTCATCCAGTGCTGCACCTCAGCCTCAGAGCTGCACTCAGCAAAGGTTCCTAGAGACAGACCAAATGTAAATAACCCTCATTGATCAATGCTACTTTTAGCAAGATTTTTATTCTCTCCAAAATCAGTAAATGTTAAACAGGTAATGTGGACTCACCTTGAGCCATGTACAGAATGGCCCTCGCAACCTTCAGCCTTTTCTCCCGAGCAATCACCTCCAGACTGTCCAACAGGCGCATAGCATGAGCTCTGTGCTGGTCTTCATCAAGCTCTGTCCACTTCTTCTCAGACACTGATTCACATTAGAGGTGGTAATAATAATTGAACAAAAACTTGGCATTATAAACTTCATGAAAGGATGAACGCATGACCGTTGTATAACACTGCATTAGTTTTAGCTAGTTGTTCCAAATAATCTGTCAACTGAGTTCTTTATACAAAACTGTTTATGATTAACCCATTAAGATATGATGAATAGGCCAAGTCTAGTTACATACCATGTGCTCTGAATTCCTCCTCAAAACACTTCCTATTAAGAGCAAACTCAGGTCCTTCAGTATAACTGTACAGCTCTGAAACAAATATACAGAATATGTTAGTTACCTGAGGTCAAGGGAGAAAAACACAAGTCAAGAAATCTCTATATCTTCTATCTGATAACAAATGTCAAACTGAACCACACACCTGACAGCTCTGCAGCCCACTTGTCTGTATCTGCATATTCAAACTCCAGATCTGGAGACTCAGATACTCCCTAAGGCACATGACAAGACATTGATTAATGTAATTGTTAGACACATCAGACAATGTTAGCTGTTCTACAAAATAAAATCTCAGGGTTTTAAGATCTACTGTGTAATATTTAGAGGATAAAATTGAATATACTACCCATAAGTATTTTGTAAAAATTTATAATCAAGAGCCTTAAACAACTTCGACTCTTAACTACCACCCTTTACTACTAGCAGCTGAAACAGACTAACACATTAAATGACATTTGAAAATTGTGCATCACAGTGCAGCTCAATGTTGTCTGAATATTTTAAATTCATCACAACTGGACAGAGACTAAAGGTGTAGCTGATTCCAGCTGTACAAAACGTATTTCTTGAACAAAATGTGGCGAACGTTCAAAGTGTGGGCAGAACTGTACGTGTCGCACTTATCTATTGTAAAATAACATAGCAACACCAGGCAGTCCATTAGAAAAGAAGGCCGTTTTAAATATGTATAGAGAATAAACTCATCTTTCATCAGGTTGCTGTTCTTGAGACAGACAGTGCAGCTGGCCTGTCTTTGCTAGCATCAGCTAGCTAATCTCCGCTATACGACGCTGCTCTTTAACATCAAATAAAAGCACTAAAATATACTACAGATGAAACTCAGTTGAACTTTTGCTAGAATAATTCAAACAAATGTTGCGGTAGCCTTTATTGCTCATGTTAGTTTACACTGCGTATTCATTTTACAAATGTTAGCCTGTCGGAGCTAAGTTCGCTAACGCTGTGTCACAACAGCAGCATTGGCAGGCTTGCTAAGTTTATGTTTTGCTTCACGTGAACGGTAGAGTTGTGTCTACGTACCTCTGAATCCTTCCTTGGGTTGCGGGTAAATTCGCCTCTGCTTTTATTTGGTATCATGGCTCTCTGTTTATTGTTTACAGGTAGCCCACCACCGTTCCCACCGACGTCCATTACTTTTGAGCGAAATATCTGTTCTCGCGAGAACAAGTCTACGGAATTGTCTCTTGATACGTCCATGTGTTTTACCCATTGGTTTTATTTTTACCTTGATATTTGACATCAGTTGCTTAAAAACACCACCATTTCACCTGATCATTAATTTGACCTATTATTTTACATTCCTATATTATTTGCGTTCAGTTAAAATTTAAAATATTTTCTACTCATAATAATCTCAACACCAGCTTAATAATTAAAGTAATGCTGTATAATAATTGTGCTATTATTATTGTCAATAATTATGTTATTGTTATTATTATTAGTAGTAGTAGTAGTACTAGTGGCAGTAGTAGTAGTAAAGACAGGTAGCACATTTATCAGGGCTACTGACAGACAAATAGCACTAAAATTGTAATTGTTCATATAATAGTTATAGTGTTAAGTAAAATATCAACACATCATTAATGTACATCATAACTTTATGAAGAGGACAAGAGTGTGAATCAGTTAAAACACCTTGAGTCAGATTCACGAGACCAGTTTTTGCAAATTATACCAAGCAGATGCATGTGTCAGTGAAACTATGTATTAGAGCCATTTTCAAATTAACAGCAGTTTATTAAAGGGAAAAGTCAAAGAAATCCAACAGCATGTACATAACAGAAAGTGTGTTGAAACTTAACTACAGTAACAATATTTGAATTAAACACAGGCGTACAGCTAATAAATTATACACAAAACCATGTCCACATCCAAAACTTGAAACCAGCTACAGCGTCAGTCAGACCAACTATACGTGGAAAAATCTCTGTCTTCATTTTAATCTTTGAGGCACCACTTATTTGTTTGACCCAATTAATAGTTACTTTGTTTTTTCCTTATTATAGTAGCAGTTCTTCTAAATGTTTCTGCCATTTATTACTTCTACTAATATTTTATTTGTCAACAACTGGAAGTCAACAGTTTCAGTGATTAAAAATCAATTAATCAATCAACATATAGACCGTAAGCAAGAGATTTCCCAAAGTATTAGTCAGAGGGTTTAGACTAAGTGTTATGATGATGTCTTTGATGACATCATCAGACATCACACTCCTAATTACTGGACACTGTAGTAGTTCATTAAAAAAAATGTGGTTAACAAAACAAAAGAGTGACAGAATGTAAAATGTTATCTATTAAAACATTTTTTTCTTCGTGACTTACATTTGAGTAATGTGACACAATGTTTTAATAACTCTCCAAACACACTGAACTGAGAATATTTAGCTGCATAGCTATTCATGTATATTGCAGAATAACAACCATGTGAGGCATCGTCATACTTAGAGAAGTATACACAGTTGTTCATGTGAATAGAAATTACTAAGTGAGTCACAAGGCACTGTCAAGTGGCCAGTAACCATGGTTACTGCACTCATCTTGCTGACAATGATGTCCTCACTAAAAGTCCTTGGCTCTAATGCCCTTAAAGCTGTAAGTGCAAAGATGAGAGCACTTCATAGCAGCACACTGTGAGCTAATGGTCGATAAAAGGTGGTGGAGTGACATAAATCAGCCCACAAATATAACTAAATAGAAGAATGTTTTGAAAATGTAATGAAAAAGATACTAAATGTGGAGTCGGGGACAGTAAAACTATTTGAAGTAAAGATGAGCTGACAGGGCACCAGTCATGTTGTGTTGATCTGTGTTGAAGAGTATTACTGCCTGCACACTATTCTGAGTTCAAAAATTGAGCACTCGATTGATTTACAAAATAGAAAAGAAAAACATTTTCACATGTGAACAAAGCAAAGTAAATGTGGTATACTGAATTTCTGCTCTTAACAAACCCCAGTAAACAGTGCTTAAGCTTTAACACAATGTGAATTTCCAGGAAGCAAAATTACATTGCAACAGAGCAACATAATAGAGGTTCTATTCAGCCAATATGTTGACAAAGAAAGACTATCCATATCTAGAGCATCTGAGGACATGGGTTTACATTTCTGTTGTTAAAACCTTTAAAACATCTTCAAATTAAAACAAGATCAGAGTTCTGTGACAAATCAAACAATGAACTCATTGTTAAGCTGTTCTATTAGACCTCAGATGTCTTTACATACCTATAAACATACTGTATGCAACACTGCTCAGCATACGTTACAAAGAAAATCCAAAACTGTAATAATCAAACTTACTCTAGACACGTACTATATATGGCATATATCGTAGAGTATCAAAATATCTCTAATTATTTTAAACTTTTCAATTGATTAATATATTAATGAGAATGACAGTGAGGTTAGACATGGATTTGAAGGTTAGCCCATGCAGAGGTGATAAAAATATATTTACAGGTAATTTGTAATATTTGAATGCCCTGAGGTACAGATATTTTCTTACCAGATACCAAAACCTCAAAAAATGGACAAATCTTTTCAAGAAAATAAAGGATTAAACTTCTTTTTATGTTTGCCATAGTTAAAAGTGCTCAAGTCATTTTTATCGGCTGAGTCTAAGCAATAATGTCGGTGGTTTCTAGAGACATGAGGACATTTCTTTGCATCTTGTAAATGGAATGTATCAGGTGAATAAGTGCCTCTAAGTCAAATAGTAAGAGGACTTGACAAAGGGGATTTAAAAAAAAATAAATACGACTCACTGGTGCACAGTCCTGTTGTTATGGCTCATTTTAAGCAAACAGTGGCAACTAACTGTGAAATCTTCTGGCCAACTGCAGTCCAACAGGCCTTTCAGATCTGACATGGGCTACATTCATACTACTACATTTTCATTTGAAAACAGAATTTTCAGATAAAAAATATTTGTGTCTTCAAGCATTTCAGCTCCATATTAGAAGTAATCTGCCACCATACAACCACAGCTGAAAACATGCATCATGTCACATTCAGGTACACTGGGCATGTTTGTTCGGGAGAAAAAAGGAAGCAAATTTCTTTTCTTCAGCTGGGAAAAGTCAAAGCAGGGATCTCTTTTATGTGACTGAAAGTAAGTGTTAATAGCTTTGCATTCACAGCTGATAGTAGAACACCTGGATAATGTGGAAGGCATATGTATCTGGAGCAAAGATTTACATTTTTAAACATAAAATGAAGGAGTGTGGATGTAGCCTTGGTCCACTCAGTTGATCAATATTTGACTCTCTTTACGAGTAAGCAGTTAACACTGGCTTGTTAATAGTTTTATACAGGAGCCAAAGAAGAGCCAAAACAGCAAGCTAAATGTGGCCAAAACTTTCAGTAGATTTTCCATCATAAGCAACCTTTAAGTATTTCATGAAGGAATCTGATAGAGTTGTTGGTACCAACAATCTTGCTTAATGGAACTGATTTCACAACCAACAATTTAAATGTCAACCATAATGTTCCTATGTTACAGTCATTTGGCACAATGTATTGATACAGTATTTAATATGTACTGTATCTGAAGTCTTAATCTAAGTATAGCAAGTATGGAAACAGCTGCATCAGAGATTAGACAGCATGCAAGTGCTGCATTTACACTGACTTTTAATTGCCAGCTGGATGCATTCTTTGTAGGAAGCAGCAAATCAAGTTATATTTGCTGTGACCAGTGAAATACTACGAAATATACAGTGAGCTCTGCATGTGAAGAGTATAAAGTACAATAAACATACATCTTTTATTTGTCTTTGATAGATAATGTCAGGTACCATTCACATTCAGGTTTACTGGTGATTCCCCTGCAGACTAATACCTGTGTGAACACCAAAAACAGGTTCATGTTAACATTTTTAAAAACACATATTTAGTAAAAATGTTTTGTTTACTCATATGATGATTTCGATATAGTTCACATTTTTGATTGCTACACTAGTAAAATAGGAAACATCTTCCATTATTCTGCAAAACAAAATTGAAGAGCAACATTTATTAGCTACAATATAGGCCAAAGGTCTTAATTGAGAATGAATAAAATGTACCTGTAGTAGTTGGGTTTAAAAGGTCCATTCTTGTTGAGGCCAAGGTATTTTGCCTGCTCATCAGACAGCTCTGTCAGGTGGGCATCAAACGTAGTCAGATGGAGACTGGCAACATATTCATCTGGAATGACATGAAAACGGATTTACTAAAAAGACATTTACATACGCACGACAAGGAAATCTTATCTGGTGGGTAGACTGGTGAGCATTCACAGTCACAGCTGTTTTAAGTCATTCATTAACTAACATTAACTTAATGCCATATGTCAAATATATACTATTTTCCATTTTTTGAATTCAAAAGCTTCATGTTCTTACTGGACACACATACAGTCAGAGCAGTTAGACATTTCTTTCAAACATCCGTTACATACTACAGGTCATGGTTAGTTATTTACAGTATATCCTCACCCATCTTCTTGGGAAGCAAGTAAACATCCTTCTTGTATCGTCCCTCTGGAGCATTGTACAACTCTATAAGTGCCAAGGCCTGAAAACAAAGAGCTATTAATTCGACTGTTAGTAGAAAATGATGCACATTAGGAATGTAATGAAACACAATACATTCAACTGTTGAATACTTTACGCTTAGGTTAAAATTTGTTTATAGATGTGTTGTTATTGCTCTGTTATCACAGATTATTTAAATAAAAATAAAATAAACTGTGATAACAGAGCAATAACAACACATCTATAAACATATTTCAACATAATTGTAAACTACACAGCAACACGGCATTAAGTCCTCTACATACAGGAAACAAAGCCAACTCTGCTACTTTCTGTTCCCCTTTTGAGTTTATTACTAATGACATTTTCAGGCCAGCACATTTGCTATGTTTGCCAGAAAGAAATAAGCACAGGTGTTTTAGATCACAAAATATGGCTCTGTTCCTTTAATGTAAAGCAGGGAAATGTTTTTAAAAAACCAGCCAGCACGATGAAACTGAGACAGCTTCATGGAGCCATTATTATTTACACCTGTGATTTTCCTACTATGACCTGTGCAAAGTAATTCAGCAGTAACTTCTCTGTCTCTAGCTGTTGTCATCAACACATTACCTGAGTGGTGGCTGTGATGGACAGGACAAAAGTGGGGACAGTGGAGCAGCTGAGGTTAAGGAGGCGTCCCTGTAGAAGACATGTCAAAAAAAATAAACAAATAAAATACCACACCTCAACTGAATATTAGGCATCTTTAAAGCATAAACCTTACATATTGGTCTGTTGCTGTGAAAAATAAGACAGGATAATTTACGTCATGTACAGATATTATGGGTAAGTTGTAGTTTATCCTCAGTGTTCTCAATCTATCTACCTCATAACTACTGTATCTGAGTGCAGATTATTTCATATCAAAACATTAGATGGAAAATGCATTGCTAGATTGCTGTATGTTGTATAAATAATGGTTCTGTGTCTCAATGTATTATATGCCATTTATTGTTCATATTCAAATATTCGAATCCCATTCTGGCCATGGGTGCTTCGTGTGGAGTTTCAATGTTCTCCTCCTGTGTGGTTGGGTTTTCCCAGGGTTCTAAGGCTTCCTCCCACAGTCCAAAAACATGCAGCTTAAGTTAACTGGACACTCTAAACTGATCGTAGGTGTAAGTGTGAGGGGGTATCATTGTTCATCTCTGTATGTTTGCCCTGTGATGGACTGGAGACCTGTCCAGGATATACCCCCACCTTTCACACTATGTTAGCTGGAATTGGCTCCCGCTCCCTGTGACCCTCATGTGGAGGATAAAGCTGTGAACAGTGAATGAATATTCACATATTCATCATTGTTAAGTGGTTTACTCTGTTACATTATCATATTGCATTCACTAATGACTTTACACAAAACTGCACAGTTGCACTACAGATTTACTGTTGCCGATTTGTTTGGTTATATGAGTGGATCTATTTTTTTTATATATCCATCTAACTATACAGTATAAAACAGATTAAAATAAGGAAAGTGAGACTGAATTTATTACACATCTGAGTTACAGATGATTTCAAAGTGCATAGACTTCTTCACCTCAGCTAGAAGTATAACTCTCTTCCCATCAGGCCAGATGACATGGTCCACCTGAGAGCGCACTCTCTCCCAGGTCAGCTCTGGGGTTCGAAGACTTGCCTTGAAGAGACGAGAGTATCACTGTCACCCACACACTCTTTAACACACTTGAACCCAACATGATGTTTCTTTTAGCTCGGACCTTTCTGAAGCATTTATTTGACATCATGAATAGAGAAAGGACAGATTATTCAAGACATTTTTTTGTCTTAACAGAATAACTATGCTTTTCATCCCAAAAAAAGTTTTTTGATAACCCGTTTCATTTATTTACAAAACACTCTTGATGACTTGAGCACTTTTAACTATGGCAAACATAAAACACTTTTTGGTGAAACCAACCATAAATGCTACTAAATACATCTTTTTATGTATTATTTGCTATTTTCTTATCAGATAGAAGAAAAAAAGGAAAATCTGCCCAAAAAATGGCATTATATAGCAGCCATCAGGTACACTGGGCTCTAAAAATCAGTCCAAAAAAATGATATCAGTTTGCCTAAAATAATCGACACCAACTTACCACATCTATCTCAGTATTTGAGTGTCCCATGTTGCAAACAATGGAGCCATTTTTCATCCGGTCCAGCTGGTCTCTGGTCACCACATTCTTGTTCCCTAAAAAAAAAATATCACTCACATTCAATCAGTGTATAACATATCCTACAAAGGACATAAGAAGCACCACTCAGAAGTCAAGTTACCAGTGCATGTGATGATGACGTCAACATGGCGAATGACCTCATTCAGCTTCACCACCCGGAATCCATCCATGCTGTTCACACATAAGTTAATTAGTCTCAATGAGGACAGTGTATCAATTATTAATTAATTATCGCAACTAAAACAGCATGGTGATCCTCTCAGCTATTGTTCCCCTCACCAGGCCTGCAGGGCACAGATAGGATCAATCTCTGTAACATAAACAATGGATCCCAGAGCTTTCAGAGCAGCACAACATCCTTTTCCAACCTGTTAAGACAAAATAAGGTAATATAAGGAGTAGCAAAGGTAAGACAACTCTCACCATATTTAATAATCTCATATTGGTATTTAAAGATAAATGACCCTACAGCCTCAGATTACAGAACATATGAAACATTTCCATCTCAGGGACATGCAGAGATAGATTCTTCGACATTGATCAACACTCACTAGCCTGAAAATATTTTCCACTGAAATGCGACAACTGTCTGTGTTGCGTGTTCATGGTCTGTTTAGTGTGTTGTGAGTCCTGCATGATTGTTTTCACAGCTATATGTATTAACAGTAGTTTGGTATGTTAACATTTAAAGTGGTGTCTCACCTCGCCGTACCCACACACGACCACCTGTTTGCCTCCAAACATGACATCTGTAGTTCTTTTCAAGCTGCACAGGAATAGAACATAACATTTGCATATATTGCAAAACTGAAAAACAGCCATTTCATATGTATCAACCTCCAAATTACATTTCAGTACTGTATGATGCAGCAGTAAAATGTGGTTTAGAACTAATTGCACCAAAAGTCATTCAATAAGTAAGCATTTACTAATCTATTCTAAATCACTATGTCAAGTATAGTAATACATATATATTTTAGAATTACAAATAATCATTTGACAAACAAAACATTTCACTCTTTACAAAACAAATAATCTGGTTCCTTAAAACTTTAAATATTTACATTTACATATTTACACAGTTACGTTCAAACTACTGTCAAATGTTAACACAAGGCTGATTAAGCCTATCTGTGCTTCTCAGTGTAGTTATATCTCATGTAGCCCAATGACATTTCCATGCTGCACACAGAAAGTGATTGAAGCCAAGACAGATGGAGGAAACAGGAAGAACAGAAATCACCAAAAGTTATACAACGCAGAAAAATAAAGCCAAAAGTCTGTCGATAGTGACATTTACAGTGGTGCCATAATTCACAATCAAGCACCTGCTACTAGACATCAGTATAACTTACAGTCAGAAGGAACAGCAATAAAACATGAGTTGGGGCAGTGAAAAAGACTGAACCATGCAGAGCTGCGGGGACATTGTTGCTGCCTCGGTAGTAAGTAACAGCGGAACAGTAAATATAACAAGCTTATTTTCAGACTGCTTCAGTGAGCATTTTATCAAAGTTTATTGTGGTGACAACAAAGAAATATTGCACTGACAGCAGCTTTAAAAGGTTAAAAAAACATTCAGGTGATATAAGCATTAGATCTTTGAGGACAGGATGCAGAGCAATGATTATAGTGTTTGTTGAGCTTGCCCAGCCTCTTAAGTTCAACCGTGACCTTTACAGTGAGAGTTTTCAAGTGTATTTTAGTCCCTTCACTACATATGTAGAGCAGTCACTAAACAAACTTTACTTTAAACATGAGTTGTACTATGTTGTTGTTGAGCATTACAACAATCCACCTCAGCTGCAAATTAACTCACCCGTCCAGGATGGACTCTCTGCAGCAGTACAGGTTGTCAAACTTCTGCTTTGTCACAGAGTCATTTACGTTCATTGCTGGCACACACAGTTTTCCAGCTTTAGACAGCTGATACAACCTGGGAAGATGGCAGAAATATTTCACTTATGTGTAGTTACATATTTGGATGTATGTTTCTTATGCAGTAAAGTACCTGTGAACCCCAGTGACGCTCTCTTCTACAATGCCTCTGATCTTCTTGAATACATTAGGGTATTTCTTGTACATCCAGTGTGTCAAGTCTCCTCCGTCATCAAGAATCTAACGGGGAAAAAGTTATTATGTCTATTGAGGAACAGGAGTTTTAGTCGAGAGACATTCCTGAGAGAGAATATACATTGTACACATAAACATATATAAAAAATGAGCCTAGTCTTCTGATTTGCCAAACAAGGCCAACCTGGAACAAGAATATATTGAACAGCCACCAGGAGGCAACTCAGCTGGTTGCAAAAACAACGGAGTTAAGTAAATTAAGTTCCCATCTAGAGGATAAAAGACAATAAAGCACAGCACATATGAATGGACACCAATGTGAATTGTTTGTTTAATGGCACCTACCTTAGTATTACCAATGTAATTTAGCAATTGTGCTACTTCTGGCATATTTACATTGATGATTTCTGCTGATTTGTTGATTAATATGCACTGCCCTAATTCAATAAACACAATAAATAAATAAAACTTGAAGAGAGAACTGCTCCCTCACCAAGAAAAAAACAAACAAACTTGAACATACCATGTTTGGCTGCCAACCCTCAGTGTTGACGCAGCGATCAATACACCACCAAAAGTCGTCCTCAGACTCCCCCTTCCAGGCAAACACAGCCACACCTGAGATAAAATAGATGGGTGATATCTTCAGAAATCTTACATCAACAATACAGTGTTTGTCCACCAACTTGGTTGCTTAGTTTATACTAGTGAACATCAACAAATTCTTTTCACCTTCCCAAAGAGATACTGAGGAGATTTTATTAGAACCTCGGTGCTGATAAGCTCTTCAGTTGGTAGTTTACAATGAATTATCCTTATTGGTACTACCTGCTTGCCAAATTGTATCTACAGTATATCTGTGCAGTTTTTTTGCATTAATAATGGATGGATTTTATGAAGTTGTTGTTGGGAAGAGACTTAGAATTTAGTTTTACGGAAAGAAAAATGGGAGCACAAGAAACTGGTGCGGTCAGCCTGGCACTGAATCAATCAAGAGAGCAACAGGAAGAAAATGCCACTTCCAAAGATAAAATGAGATAGTGTCCACCAATCACACTGCGTGAGAAAATGTCATGTGTCATGAGAGAAGAGAATTGAGTGATGCTCTTTTCTGTTTTTGTATATTTTTTTTTTGTCACCACAGAGTTAAAAACATACCCAACCCCACAATGCACAATTCACTGAGTAACTCTAAATCTGTACTAAGCCCTCAGCCTGTCAGCCCATTAAAACTTGACAGTGTATATTTATTACATACTCAAAGAAGCACATAGCAACTACAGAAAAGAGCTGAACTTCTGCTGTTGTTGCAGTAAATGTTAACTCTAATGTCTTTCCATTATCTCTGCAGGGTTGACTTTTCAAGAGTTTATTAAAACATTTCCAAACTGTTCTAAAAGAAACAGGCTGCTCTCATGGCAAACTACATCCCTTGCAAGAAAACACCTAATTCTAATGCCATACGTGTCTTATTTTTGTATTTTTTTTAATCACATACAACTAGGAGAGTCAGACTTCACTTGCAACCGTGGGGGAAAATTGTGTCCATTAACTGCATTCAGCCTCACAAAATTGTCTTTGCTCATAGCCTCGTGCAGCTTATTAATGCAGGTAATGTGAGAGTTTTTGAACTCCAAAACTAAATGTTCTCTACTGCTAACCTGTCTCTGACAGGGCAGCTGCCACTTCATTCTGTGTAGAGTATATGTTACAGGCAGTCCAGCGGCACTGAGCCCCAAGAGCCACCAAGGTCTCAATCAGCACCTGAAAACGCAGCGGTAAACAACAGGTCACAAAAAGAGCTATTCACTCTTCAAAAATATTAAATAAATATTATGTGATGTTTATTTAAACACTATTATTCATTAACACAGTATGTAAAAAGTTCTTTAAGATATTAAGGCTCAGATAATGTGCAAGTTGGTATCTCACTGCAGCATCTGAGATTCAGAGAAAAATCTTACTGCAGTCTGGGCAGTGATGTGAGTGCAGCCCACAATTTTGGCACCTGCTAATGGTTTTTCACTCTGCGCTCTCTTCCTGAGAGAGATCAGCGCATTCATATCTGAAAACAAGAGCACATAAAAAAGGGACAAGTGTTCCCCACTTGAGAATTGAGAAAAAGGCAGGAGAAATGAGTAAAATTAAATAGTATGGCCAGATTTACATATATGGATATTGAACCATTGTGTTTTACCTTGTTCTGCAATCTCAATTTCACGTCTGCCAAATTCAGCCTGTTTGATGTTCTTGACACAGAAGTCACTGCTGCCCTTGGAGTTGACCTGGGTTTTGTCCCGAGGTGAAGTCTCATCATCGGAGCTATCTGTATATGATGCCGCTATAAAGGGAAATTGTTTCCGGCAAATTCTGAACAAGTATTCATTTTATTCCCATTTAAGGAACTACATAAGATTAGGATTTGAAAAAAATAAATACCCAACTAGAAAATGTTTTCCTTCGGTACAGTACAATGATATGTCACATAAAATCATATAGGTTATATTACAATGCAGGAATACTGAACTGATTGGTTATTTCTCTTTATTACCAGAGCTGTAGCTGTCTGTGGATGACTGAGAGATGGAGCGGGACAAGGAGCGACGGCCTGTCTTGGTGGGGAACCGGCTGAACTCCTGTTTGTCCTCCACAAACTGGATTTGCTGAAACAAAAATAAAATAAAAATGTTTTAACCATTTCATATTTTAAAATGAGCTGTTAAGAGTTTCCAGTAAAAGTAATCCCCTTTTGAGCATTTTTGGACTGTGGGAGGAATCCAGAATTCAAGAGAAAGGCTTCCATTTCAACCGAAGGCTTTTCTGTGTGGTGTTTGCATTTTCTATTCTATTCTATTCTATTCTATTCTATTCTATTCTATTCTATTCTATTCTATTCTATTCCTACTCATACGACTAGTGAAATTATTTAAAAATTTAAATTTGTCAAAAATGTTTGTTGGGCTGCAACCAAATAAAGATTGCACCAATAAGACTGATTTGATGAAATTAAAACTGATTAATCAAGGCAAAATTAAGTTCGGGCAGCCAAATATTACTCATGTATTGTTTTTTTCCAGCTTTTAGAAAGGTTTTGGTATTTGAAATGATAATAACTGATGAAATTAAAGGCTAATCAGTTCTAGCTTTACTTTGTTGCAGTTTCATCTGTATCTTACCCTGTTTTATAAAAGAAAAATGAACAATTCATCCATTCTCGTCAAGTGAACGCAGAGTGTCTCTGTCACACAACTTTTTAGATGTGTGACATTGAACCTGGTTTTATGCCTGGTCAGCTAATTTTAGTAGTTAAACCAGTCTAAAAAAATGTTGACAGAGTTTGTGTCCACATAAGCAATGTGAGACAATGTGAAAAAACCCTGTTGGAACAGTACCATTACCCTCTCTCATACAAGGTTTGGAGAAGAGGACAAGGCAGATCTTTTTCTGTACACTAAAGCAGTTTCTGATTTTTTTGTTTTCTTTCTCTTTTGTCTCAACAAAAAAGAAAAAAAAAAGATTTGAAGTTAGCATGGTCTCTGGTTTCAAGGTTGAAGACTGCTGGAAATCCTTCACATACCAGTAAATATAACATGACAACCAGGAACAATGTGAGGCTGTTTCTTTAAGCTTCAGGTGACATGACACCACATATTTCCCCCTGAACAGGAGAGTGTGAGCTACAGGGCACAAAAGCCCGACTGATCCTGAAGTTTAGCTTTCCTTGTATTTGGTTTTAAGATTGTAGTTGCTTACCTCAAATGCTTCTTACAGACTTCATGACTAATGCTGTGGTGATGATACTGATGGTGATGTAACCACTGTTGAGTGGGATTATGATAACTGGAAGTACTCCAGGTTTTGTTATGTTGTCACTTACTTAGTTTTAAGTGAGCTGGAATGTTAGGAGTAAAAATGTGTTTGAAATAAGAGAATGCATTTTATATACATTCATCATACATTCATGACACACATTTTGTTGAAGTCTTCTGTGTGTTCTGTTTTCACTGGCTGCAAAACATTTTAGAGTCACAGAAGACTTTACAATACCTCTTTTGAATCACTGGCTCCAATCCACTTTATTCCTCTTCCCCATGATACCTTGTGTGAATTATGGGTACAAGCAGAACTGGCACTTTTCATGATGTCTAAACAACAATCACTGACAGCAACAAACTCTGACTTCTTAGCAAGGTTTTGTTTTCACATCTGTAGTGACATTCCAACGCTGCACACAGAGTGATGCATGTACATCACCATTGACGACAAGCTCTAGCAGTGTACACTGCAACAATGTGTAAATGAAAAGACATTTTGCTTTAAATGCCCCTAAAATATATTACAGCAACAAATAGTATTATTAAAGACATGATTGATAGAAGAAGCTAACCAGCTAACAGCCACACTGACCCATACAACACATGAACTTGCACTGACCTAATTCCCATGGGGAATCATTTGCTTGCAACTCAGTCATCAATACCTGAATATTAACCACATCATGTAACCATTCAACCACATTTGTGACACAGTAACTTAACGTAAGCAAAAACACCTATGTGAAAACACAACAGATGTCATGTTCTGGGCTTGAAGCTGAAAACCTGTAAACCACACTAACACAGCTGACATTCCTCTCACTGCTCACTGCCATTACATACATTTTGTCATCTCTGATTCACTGTGGATACGCTCAATATTTGTCCCGTCATCATGTCTGTGATTAAAGAGTTGCTTTTTTGTTTTGATTAAATCATTAATCGGCTTCAGATGTTTCATAAGTACAGTAAAAGCCAATATTTCAATTTATGACAAAGAAATGTTGTTTAGACATATAGAGTAGCATTTGTAATATCTATCTGGTGGGACGGCCCTGGGTAGTTGGATGGGGTGGTCACGCCTAAATACCAGGAGATTTATACTTTTACATACTTATACATTTCTCATGACATGATATTCTGCTTTATTATGTGCAGCTGGAATCTCATCTGTTGACACCCACAACTTTTTTGAGTCAAAATTGTAGACTACAGAGCTCATGTAATTTAATTAATTTGACTAAAAAAATTCTTACATATAATTGAAGACAATGGTTGCACTAATAATAGGTCCCACCCAAAAAGAGAATGAGGATGTGAAACAGTTTCTTTGTAATGAGGCTGCCAGACCATAACAAATAACACTGACACTTTTGACAGATTCTTCAGCCGAGCAACATGTTTACAGAGTTTAAAAAGAGATTAGAGAGGAGTACTTTTTGTCAGAAACTGGCTTTCAACTGTCCACACCAGCAACAATGAGGTGTGCAAATACCTGCCATCATCAACCCTGAAGAATTTAAGGGTGCACATCTTCCTGGTTCCTTCCTGGAATTATTTAAGTTTTACATCGAAAAATTCCTTTTTCCATGAGGAGGATGAGGTTGAGAAAAACAATGTTAGTTTCATAAACCTGGTCAACAGACTTAGCAGGCTTTATTTGGCAACATGATCTGAGAGATAGTAAATGAGTGCCAGTGCATTTCTTTGTAGAGGCTGCAGTGGAAACAAAAGTGCTGGAGGAGGTCAGAATTGAAATCAAAATTCAAATGTTGAAAGATTTCAAAATCAACATACATATATGTTTGTGATTGTTTGTGAACTAGAAGTGTCACTTGTGTCAGCTCCATTATATTAACTGAAAGAGGTTGGTTAAAGTGGAAGTGTAAACTTTGTGTAGGATTGAGACACAACACAGGTAATTTTCTGTGCTCAATGAATCCTGCTGCTCAACTGGTGGAGCATTATGGTGCATTTTAAAAAACAAAAACAGACACAAATAGATACATCATTTGGCAATAAAAACAAGATAAACTAAGGAAAAATAATTTTCATATACATCGCATTATATTGTAATGTTACAACGATGTAATGCATTGAAGCTAATTAAGAACTTCAAACGAGTGATCTGTTTTTCGAATGGAGAACACATATAAGGTACTGGGGTGTTATTAGAATAAACCAGATTCTGTGCAAGCTTTTTGGAACTTTTCTTTGATCCAGTGCAATAAAATGTTATTCCTTTCAGCGTGAGTAAAGCCTATGAAACAAGTCTGCTTGGGAGTCCTTGGATAAGAGACATTGGTTCCTGTACCAAGGCTAGTATTTTATTCTTTAGTGTCGGACAGCTCATTGAACCAGGATCTGCGATTTACAACATGACCAAAAAGTGAGACAGAGTTCCAATTTCTGTTTTGTACATGGCACATGGGTGAGAAATAAGTTGGAGTGATGTCTGTAAATAGTAGAAATTGTATGCATTTGAAAAGTGTTAAGATAAAAGAACTGGAGGTTGACTGACACAGTTTTACTACAGTTGATACCAGAGCTACTATTCATGTAATAAGAGCAACTGATTGTAAATAAATTATGACAATTTTGGGGGGTGCTGGTTTTCTTTCTTTCCCTTCCATCTCATAATATATGGCTTAGTTGAAGACTAACAAGGTTTAGAACGAAAAAAATGACATACAAAACCTAACTAGGTTGACTTAAATGAACATTTATTGAGCAATATTTAAAGTCTGTCACTCCAATCTGCTTTTTTTTTGTCTGCAATGCATGAAACTGGTCATCAGAGAGCTTCTCTTTTACAAGTTTTACTGCACTTGTATGGAGAAGAGAAAATTTGAAATAAATAAGTATAAGTTAATAACAATCAGCTGATAAATACCAGTTATTAAAATCTGGCAACAAATTGGCTAAAATAATCAGCTGATGAATTTGTTTCAATCTAAAAAGAAAAAGACTTTAATTTAAAGGAGGAGGATTGGGTTGACAGTTACCGAGTGGTGTTCAGTGTGGACTGTTACGCCTGGTACAATATTACCACTAAGACGAGTACATTAACTACTAAACAGTACCGTTTGTTTGGCTGACGTCTTACCTTCTTCACTGGTTTGTGAGTGGGCACAGCGCTGAAGACGGACGACAGCTCTCCCATGTTCATTTCGCTGTTCTTGCTCACAGTCATGGCTGAATATTTTTCCGCTACGTTTTCGCTCTCCTTCACCTCTTTGCTCGCCTGCTTCACCTCCAGCTTCGCCTCCGCGGCGGCCGCCTCTGACATGCTGACGGTGGCGGACTGACGTTACCTGGACGAAAATACAACCACCATTTTTTATTAATTAATATCATTATTATTAGTTCTCCTTCGGAAGTGAATATCTGACGCTAACCGCGGTAAGCTTGCTCCTCCTCGAACAGCAACAACTACAGGAAGAAGAGCGGCAGTCAAATTACCTATAGTAAGACAAACAGAGAACGAACTCGTCGGTGAAGTGTCCGGCTGTGAGTGCTCTTTGAGTCGGCGTTGACAATTATCGTTATGTCGTTGGCTGTGCTGCGTAGACTGGAGTGGATCCGAGCCACTTCCCTGCTGCCTGTCAGCTGTCACCTGGCTGAGTAAGTTTGTGGGCGGTTACCAACAGCTGAGGGGGCGTGTCCTTTACAATGCTACGTTCAATGTCGTGGGAAAACAAATGGACGGTAGTGGCAGCAGCGTAATGTTAATTAGTTTTCAGTCTGCAAAAATTAATTTCTCCCCACAGCCCCGCAACTACAACTTTGTTTTTAATGCCAATTTTCTTTCCACTTAATTTCTTTTCAGCCCATCAGTCATTTCCACGGTACAAACTAATACCGAGTCTTCTGTACTCATTGTATTTAATTCTGTTTTGGCTTCAAGAGAAGTACACGAGGAAAATAAAAACATTTGCATATCTGTAATGTAACGATGTGGACATCACAATAGACAGACTGTATTTTGTATTTTTTAATCTCATTAAAAAAATTAGCAAACCATTTTTAGATACATATTAATAGTGACAGTGTGAGTACCGTGGATCTGTGCAGAGTATGTATTATTAGACTGTCTGCAAAACAAATTGCTCCTTGGGGATATTAAAGTTGACTTTACTCATATTCAAACATGAAAGACAGACGTCACTAAATTTGCTCAGTGCCATAAAACTCAAACCAGTTTGTTGTTAATATTTTCACAACATTTTTTTCCCTAAATGAAAGAACATGGTGTGCTGCTATCTCTCTAAAGGCCCAACAGATATTGTGTAAATGCAGGCTGGGGTAGTGCCCCGGGCCCCATTAACAGGGTAATAAAGTATACAAAATACCACAAGATTGCCAAGAGGAAAGGAATTGTGCTTGTAACCAGAGGATTGCCCGTTCAAATCCCACAGAAGGGCAAAGGGCTGATGTTCCCCTGAGCAAGGCACCCAATCCCCATTGCTCCCCATTTGCTGCCCACTGCTCCCTGTGTGTTCATAAGGAAGGTTAAATGCAGAGGTCAAAACCACTCTCATTAATTGGTGTGTTTGCAAAAATAACTGTTACCATGGTTAACTTTTACAGTCAGACAGACTAATAGATGAGTACTGCAAATAGAATCAGTTTAATGACTAATGTGTTCTGCTCAGAACTCCCAACAATCACCTAAGTAGTTGTAGTCAGAGAGGCTGAATTAAAGTTAATGTGTCTTTTTTAATTCATTTATTTATTTTGAAAAGTTGAAAACCCCGACTTACTCAAGAGACTGAAATACTTTAAGAGTTAATGGCTATTAAATCATACCAATATTGAAACACGTCAATGAGTTACAGCCACTAATTTATTTATTTGTCTAGTTTATCTCAGTTAGGTAGATGATTACACGCTGTTGGTTTTATGGTAGATCTATATATAGTAAACTTTGCAACTTCAAAACGTAATAGTAATACAATTTATCCTGCCTTTACTGTGCCTGAGATGCTTTCACAAAAATTCTTTAACAGCGCCACACTTACATTGACTCCCTAGATGTGGTCAAAACTGGTATTATAACTTGATGATGTCCGGGACAGGGTTCTTAAAATATTTTTGTTTCAATTTTAATTAATGTTTACGATTAAGATTTTTACACTTTTTTATCAGCTTTATGGGATAAAACGGTAGTGAATGAATAAATAGAATTAATGAAATATTTACATTTTTCTTCATCCAGGAAATTAATTGAGGGATCAAAGGCAGATACGCTACACACGAATCAAAGCACCAACTATTTAGATGTGAAATGCACAAATATAAAGTCAACGTTTTAATTAATGCAAAATTGCACTTAAAGGCTAACTAACTCCGCCCTTCCGGGTGCAGGACGAGGCTAACAAACGTATTTTCCGATTCGCCATTTTCCATCGAGGACAGTGAGAGAAGGAAGGAAGGAAGGAAGGCTGAAGAAACGCGGAACGTTTCGTCCAGTGAATTTCGATAAACTAGGTAAAGCTTAAACTAAAATTTTAAACTTAAATTCTTAAGTATGTGTTTGGCAGAAACATAAATCTCCTACCGTTTCATCTGCGTTCACTGTTTTAATTTCTGCCGTCGTTGCACGAATGACGCCGAGGCCTCGATAAGACGACAGCCATTTTAGCTGTCTCACCTAGCATAAGATCTTAGCTTTCATCGGTTACCGCGCGACGAAATAAAGTCACACTTTAAATGTGCGACACCGTGTACAGACGGAAAATATGTTGCAGACAATTAAGGGAACTAAACTGTTGTATCTAACAATCCGTTTAATATATAGTAGGCGGTCTATTTTACATTTTTGTTGATCTGGCTTTAGCTCGGTCTACGAGTGTGACTGAAAAAGTAGGCCGCACTTCCGTGGGTTGGTATGAAAAGATTGAAAACGGGTTTCCATGCAGTTCATACTCACTAACTTGAACATGCGCGCGTTAGTGACAATTCATACATTTAGATATAACATTGTGGGATGTTACAATTACAGCAATTATGTTAAATTTATTGCAAGATTTACTTTCTCTCTCCAAGACTGAAATTCTGAAAGGGATGAATTAGTGAATATTTCTAAACAGTGCTTAAGATTATGTGTGTTGGGGCTGTCTTTCCACGTTTTTATCTGAAGGTCTATTGCTTAATCTCTCTCTGTGCTAGATTATAATTCAGGTTCCCCTTGTGTATTCCCCAGATCCAGTCATGCATCGTGACTGTCCTCTAGACTGCAAGGTCTATGTCGGAAACCTGGGGAACAATGGCAATAAAACAGAGTTGGAGAGGTCGTTTGGCTACTATGGCCCTCTCCGCAGTGTTTGGGTGGCCAGGAACCCCCCAGGGTTTGCTTTTGTGGAGTTTGAAGACCCAAGAGATGCAACTGATGCTGTGCGTGAACTTGATGGCAGGTAGGTAATGTATAGAAATTATTGCAATAATACAAGGAATATAATCAGCTTCAGGTGTTAATATGGACTGTTTTGTAGGACATTATGTGGATGCCGTGTACGAGTAGAGTTGTCAAATGGTGAGAAACGCAGTCGATCTCGTGGTGCTCCCCCTTCGTGGAGCAGGCGTCCTCGGGACAGAGATGACTACAGGCGTCGTAGCCCACCAGCCAGGCGAAGGTGACCTGTATTTTTTTGTATGCATTGGCCCGTAGAGTCAACAAGTGATATATACATCTATATTCCTGCTCTGTGGCTCAATTAATTCACTCTCTTACCCCCAGTATATCTCCTGGTTCACATTTTCCACTTTAGATATTTGTAATTTTATCAGATTTTACGTTTGACTGTGCGATATTTAAGGTTGCAGTTTCCTCATCAGCCTTATTGGTCATTTAATTCTGGTAATGTGACAGACAGACATTAACAAAAATTATGAATGTGGCATGGGAATATTACATTAAGGCTTAGTTAATGAAGTCTTTTATCACAAATCATCTCATTTTTAACTGCATTAAAATCACAAATTGGGTATGTAAAACAGGATAACTTATTTCCTATGTCAAAATGAGTATGAACTGTTTAAAATTTTGGGGAGGGTGAAAGTGTCAAATGTGATGCTTCTTTCCTTTGTTTGAGGATGCTTTTTATTTTTTCATCTATATTAATAAGAATGAAACCCGTTGCAGAGCCACCACCATGCCTCTTCTCACCACCCTCTGAGTCAATCTACTAGTCCTCTTTCAGCATCATGTGACTGCTGACCATCGTGCCCCAATCAGCTTGGCTGGTGCTGTCACATGACCCGGGCATGGCCAGTCGTCAGGTTGCACCAGCCCATTGGTTCCTCAGCATGCCGTTTCAACCTCCTCCTCCTTCAACCTTAACCCAAACGGCAGCGGCCCACCTCACATTCCCGACCAATCAGCGTATTACGTTTCCAAATGTCTACAACCTACCAGCAGCAGCCTTCGGCTAACCAATTAAAGCAGGAAAAAAGCTACAGCCAGCCCCCATCTGCCTGCCACCTAATCACCTTGCAGCATCTGGCCAGTCCTATTCAGCCAATTCTACCTACCCAGCCGACAGTCTGCCTCCCTTTCGTCATATGTAGCTTGTTGAAAACCAAAAATACTAGTAAGTTTTCCTGCTTCATTCAGTACACTGCTGATTACAGTTATAAAAGTGAAGACAGCTGGTTTGAAAAGGTTGTTCTTTTTTTCTATCATTTAATAAGTTTGTTGTTTTGGCCTCAACCATTAATATAATTAATTGTTTCAAAGAGAAATTGTCTAAAACCAAAGTGTGGAATTTCTCATTTCCAGAAATTACACTTGTAGTTCAACATGTGGTATGTTTTGGGTGCTCTAAGAATTAAGAAGTCCCAAAAAACAAAAGTCTCCTCAAACCCCACAATGAATATCAGACTATCAAGTGTTGTATGGATGATTTTAGCGGGTCGCATTGGGCACAAGTCTCTTTTCTTGCAATATCCCTTGAAGTGTAGTGAACCATTTTCATACAGATGGTGTTCATGTGTATTTTAAGTTTTACACATGGTCCAGTCCATAGTGAAGTGTCAAATCCTCTGAGAACAAAAGTTGATCGTTATCTTGGTTTAACGATCAGGCAAATCTTTTAGGGGACGTCAAGTGTGCAGCTTCATATCACCAAGAATAATTCACACTGCTAACAAAATAATGAAAATTTAGATGCACATGATACCATGGGGATAGGTGAGGGGGTCATTTCCTAAGCACCTGCCGTCAGCAGGTAATAGGTCCATTGCCACAGACTTACATTTTCTGAGTAAGTTGTTTTTGTGGACAAATGCCGAGATCCTTTCATTCTGTTACCGAGATAGAAATACAGCTGTGTTGATGGAGACCCATTTAAGAAAACGATTAAACTAGCGTGGAGCTACACGTACTATTGAGTGCTGACTTTAACACTTGTTTATTTTTCCTGCGCAGATCCCCACGCAGGAGGAGTTTTAGCCGTAGTCGTAGCAGGTATGGAAGCTTTTACGTTGCAGAAATGAAGATGCCATGTCTTTGAGTAAAACTGAAGCAATGACATGAATTTAATTGGTTTGCTTTTCGCAGATCTTTCTCCAGAGACAGGAGGAGGGAGAGGTCCCTCTCCCGGGAAAGGAACCACAAACCTTCAAGATCCTTCTCTCGATCGAGGAGGTACGAATAATAATTGGCTAAATATCATCCCGGGCTTTAATATTTAATTGTATGATGTGGAGTTCATGGTATGACTTGGTTAAAACTGCTGTGCCAACAATTCAGTGTCAGATCCTTCCCCGCTTCCCCCCGAAAATGTAGCCATAGCAGTTTGGTCAGTCATTACTTCCAATGTTTAATTGTATTTTGTTTCCCCCCCTCCTCTGCAGTCGCTCCAGGTCCAATGAAAGAAAATGAAGGACCATCTGAAGGGAGCTTAAGATGAACGGTTGACCGGGCTTTGCCGTTTCATGACAACCTTCAATTTTGGTCAATTTTGTGTTGGGTTTTTTAAACAATTAAGCATTTTAGTGTCCTTACCCTTCTGCTGTTGTATTTTTCAAATATTTTTAGAGGGTGTGTACAGAAGTGTGCTTCACAGAAGTCATGTCTGTCCCTCAGTCCTGAAAAAGTTGTACCATCTAGCATTCCAGTTCAGCAGTAAATCTCTTGACCTTTTTTTCTGTTAATGAATGTACTGTGTAGTTTAAAGTAGTGTGACTAGTTCATTTTCATTGTGTAAACACCAGCATTTTTTTTTAAGTGGGACTGGGATGATATGTATATGTATCCGTCTGCCTGTAAAGCATGTTTTCAAACATGCCACTTCACACTGAAGGTTTCCATCTGTTAAAGATGCAAAATTTGGCTTTTCTTAAAAGGTGTAATAACAGTCAAAAAATTTTGTTCCACATTTTTCATTATTTTTCATTGTTTCGTACTCTGAAACAGTCTCTCAATAAAAAATGATTCTTGTTTAAAAAAAATATATATGTATATGTGGGGTTATTCTGGTTCTACCTTCTCCACAAGAGGGCAGCCGTGTCATTGTCCAGTATCAGCCAATGAGTAGTAATTAGGGTTAGTGTCACTTAAAATTGTAGATTAAATTATTGCCTTTGTTGATCTTGGCCTGTTTGGTTTGATTAGTATGGCTTTCTCCATCTTTTTGCTATTTCTACAAAGGTTAAACTGTCATATGTCACTGGGTGAGGTACATTTAGGATGGGCTGTGTCAAATGTTTAAAATTGTCCGTAGAGGTAATTGACATAATTATTTGTGACATTTTCATTATGTCAAGTCTCGCTGCATTTCCGTTTTTATTTGGCTATTTGAACATTGGGATATACATGATGTTTTAAAGTCTGAATATGGGTGACAATTTCATCCTTGTTTCCTCTTGCCCCATGTCAGCTGGAGTTAGGCACCAGCGGCCCTCAGTGGATAAAGCGGTAGAAAGTGAGTGAGTGAAAACTTGATTGTTGCGGTAAAGAAATAAATACTATATAATGTAGATTTTAGGCACGCTTCTTTCAAATTATTCATACAACTTAATCTAGAGAACCAAAGTTCAATGACTTGTTTTGAGTTTTCATTTTGTGACCAGTAAAGAAAATAGTCCTGCAAAAAAATATAGTTTGGACCAGCTTGACACTAACTACACAGGTTTAACTGAGGATTGGAGAGTCGGTGAGTTTCCCATTTGTCAAATACCAAAAAGTGAATAGGTCAAAGGGTAAAACTAACTGGACAAGTTCATGTCCCTGTCTGTCTCTGGCAGGACATGGTTATGTAATACAGTTGACTGAGACTTTAACCCTTTCACCAGGGTAGATATGAGATAAACTGTCCAAATAGTGGTGTCCTTGTGCTGCTGCTGACAGAGTCTCAGTGTGAGAGTGCTGAAGAAAAGAAGAGCCCAGTGGAGGTTCTTCTGGACTATTTTCAGTTCTTCTGTCAGGCTATAATTCATCGTGAAGACTGATTCAGTAGTTATTCACGCTGTCACGTCACACACCCAACAATGTTTCACTGACTCTTTCTTATCGCCCACTACTCTCCCACTGTCCAACTGTTCCTTCCCAGTCACACCCCGAACAAGCCCACACTGCTTCTCGTTCACGCATCCAGTCCACGTGAACCGGCGTAACACATGGACACGGGGCCCCTCAAATCCGCGCGCGCTTTTCCTCGTGTTACTCAAGCGGCATGTGACGTCATTAGAAGCGATGACTCATGGTATCCATGGAGACGGTCCTTAACTGTGTTGGACCCCGCAGGAATCCACTCAGAAACCTGCGGTATTTCCACTCACCGTTATGTAACAGAGTGGCTGTCGCCCACGGATTTATAGTACCTGAAGAAAGATGAGCTGAAAACATGCAAATGCTTCTAATTATAGATGTCGTTACACTTTTTTTCAAATGTGTTTGTGACTGAGATCTTCTACATGGCATACAGTATGTACACTGTATGTACAGTACTTTGATTGGACTTTAATAAAGTGGGCACTTAATTTGTGTAAGATTCATGCTTATTTAACTTTAGCACATTTAATTTTGAAATCGAGCTTGCCTCTATGTTTTGGTAAAGGTGTTGTATTTTTAATTCTGCTTTGACATTAGATTAGTCACTTTATAAACACCACAGTACACAGACAATATCACTGACTTGTCAACAGGGGCATTATGTTTTGTTGATCCACTACTGCTTCCGTCAGTAGGTTTAAATGTACTAATGTTTGAGTGTTTGAAATCGTTTGTTCAGGTTAATGTCAGTGACACTAACTTACTATGTGCTGATTTTCTCTATGGACTTTGTTGCCAGAAACTGAGCAGCTTACAAATGACAGTCACACTCACTGTAACAGTAACTCGCTTGCTGGTTCTTGCATTGGATGTCGCACTCGTGACTCTTCCAGTGATGATACTCTCTGACCAATCGCTGACCCGGCAGTCTTTTGATGTCACATTATAGTATCAGCTCAGATTGCTTGGAACTTCACCAGAGCAGGTACTGGTTACCAGGTACTATCCCTAACAAAAAAGTTTTAAAAAAACAAAAAACTAGTACAGGCGAGTCAACTTGTGCTGGAACTGTATAATGGAAAAGCACCAATAGACTCTGAGGCTGTTAATTAGGGCAAAAATCCT
Source organism: Brachirus orientalis (assembly GCA_016785285.1). Lineage (NCBI taxonomy): Eukaryota > Metazoa > Chordata > Actinopteri > Pleuronectiformes > Soleidae > Brachirus > Brachirus orientalis. The sequence continues at coordinate 5,460,033 of JAFBJR010000060.1, forward strand.
GTAGTCTGCTTTAGCCTAATACCCAATCTGCAAACTCCAAACAGAGAGGCCCTTGGTTGAACTGGGACCCTCATGCTGTGAGGCAACAATGCTAGCCATCCTACCACTGTGGGGCCCAAGTAGCAGTAATATATGCCCCTACTGTATTTGAACTTGTCAGATCAACTTAACATAATTGTGTGCTGTAACACTGGACACATAGTCAACCATCCCCCATCGTTCATACATATACAGTGCTTTGTCATGTACTTGAATAATTATAGCTCTGGAATTTTGTACATCCTGTAGGAAGCTCTCACTCTCTCTATCGACACACAGATACACATACAGTATACACATTGTATATAAGTTTAACAGTCTGACAGCTGTAAGAACAAAAGGACAACTTTGTTTTTTTGTCCTAAAGGTGACAGTTAACCCCCTGACCTGGCCCTTGAGTGTAAAAAGTCAAGTGTTTAAGGACACAAACAAGTTATGTAACCATGATAGTTGTTAGTGATACATTTTCAAAAAGTGAATTTTTCTTCAATGGTCATGTAATAGTTAACCCTGTAACCTCAGTGTACCTTATTTGGCACCATCTCTGACATAAAAACCGTTCCCAGCTGGGATAATGAATTAGAATATGTGATGGGACTGGCAGAGTCTCTGCACCATGCAGCTGCCTGAGAGCTGAGAGATAATAAAGTGTCTACTCAGCTGTACAAATGTGAAGCCTTTTTTGTTCTAGTCACACAGCTGCCGCTTCGTCCCATACGGTATTATGCACTCATTGTATTTTTCCTTTTTTGTTTTATGACTTCATTAACTCACTTCATTAATGGCGTACATCACCAATGAATAACTGTTGATGCATTCAGTGTAAACTGTGGTGTCAGATCAGACTTTGTGCATTTGGAGCTGTGGTTGTGTTGTTGTTGTTGTTGTGCTGAGGGGCAGCATAACAAGTTGTCTCTCAAGTGCTGTGATAAACAACAAAAAACCTGTTTAACTACGAGATGTCGGGGTTGAACATCTCAAAGTTAGGCTAATTTAACAAACAATTAGTGAGAACTAACCATAAATAGCATAAACATTGAAATTAAACTGAAAAAAATATACTATATAGTATATAATTTAATGCACTAATGCAGCAAATGTTATATATATATATATATATATAATTTATAAACTATCTGAAGTATCATCTTCATTATGCATGTACTGTAAGCTTCCTTCTTATAAATTCTGTGATTATTTGTATAAGTGCTTTTAAGAATTGTCTAGAATCATAAATTGCAGTGATTATTTTTGCATTTGCAACTCTAACTTTCTGAGGGTTATAAAATCTAATGTAATGTGTTGATAAAACATTTGTTCCTACTGTGGCAACATTTAACCTCTAAGTAGTGCAGTAATAGTATGTCATTTCATATTAAATCACTGAAATGAGTCACTATAATGGATTATTTATAATAATATACACGTGTTTCCTTGCACTTTTATGTACTTCAGGAAGACTGACTTTTATTTGCAGATTGCTGTTATGAAACCAACATGGTGAAACTGAGACTGGAAGTAAATGTTCATGGAGCTTTGTGTGTCTGTTAGTTGAGTTATGCTGGCCATTAATAATCAATCAGAAAGTGATTGAAGTGAATGGTCTCATTGTTTTCAAACTCATCCATTCCAGTGCGACTTGGCGTTCTGCACATGCACCTCTCACTTAGTTGGTTGAGAAAATATGTGTTTTTAGGTGACTGGGACACAGGAATTACTGGTCTACTGCTCATTTGCTCAATTCGTTCATGCATTGATCAGTGATTCCAGAAGTGTGAGCAGAATTATGTTGGTGGTGTGAAAGCGGCGAGCAAACTTTGCAGTCTCCTTTGCTTTCGACAGTTTTCCACTTCTCAAGGGCAACTTCTTCCCCTACTTTGAAAAGCAAAGAGGAGTCCACACAATAGCATGACTTCATGTGCCGATAACAGTCAATTCATATACATGCATGTGAAAAGTCCAATTTTAGTCGGATTAAGACAATAATTCAGCTTTCCTAATTTCATGAATTGACTAAAATACAACTAACAGCTAGTCTAAGTTGGACTAACAAACCCGCATAATGCGATTCATAGTCCGACTACTCCTGCATGTACAGTACGCACTAACTCTGGACTGGAGTCCGACTTGCCGTTCTGCACATGCATCAAAGTTTCTTCCTCAATCTTTGACCCGGAAGTAGAAGGAGACGATGTATAAGCTGCAGTACTACTGCCGGAAATCACATGGCAGTGGACAACACAGCAACCACAAGAGTCATGCTCGATCTAATTTGTATCACGATTAACATTCACAGCAGGTACAAAACATACAGAGGCACAGCAAGAATGCTGTTTGTTTTTCTGGGATGTAAAGGTCAACAGGAAACTGATTCAGTACTCTCCTACGGAGGCGGAGTCAAACGTACACGGCCAATAAATCAATTTTCTGCTCGGACTCAGCAAGTTGTCCAATTGCCTGTCTTAGTTGGACTATGGCTTTAGCTTGATTAAACCGATTGACTGATTGTTGTTGTTGATACGGCGGTGCACATAAGGGGAGGATGACCGAGACCAGATAGAATTTGGATTGTGATGTGGACACCAGAGACGCCAGAGTGACTACAGAAAGTTCTACTGCTCAAAAACCCAGTCATTCGGCAGTTTGACGCGATAAAAGCTTCTTTCCCCGCGCACCCCGGCGCTGCCGCTGTATACACACAAGCACTCCCACTGTCAGGCCTGATAGTATTGCTGGACAGAGCCCATCTTCAGATGGAGTACACAACAGACAAATCATGTCTGACCACTGACCAAATATAAAAGAGGTAGAATAATAACATCAACCCACTGCAGCTTTAAGGTTATGCTGCTGTTGTTGTTATTCTTCATTTCTTATCACCATCTGACCCAACACAGGCCCAGAGTGTGAAAGGACCCGTGTGTGGCTCTGACATGCGCACTGAGAGGCAGATGGAAAGGGGCCGAGCCATTCCGAGCTGGAGTTTCCTCCCCGACTACTACAGAGTCATCCTTCACGTGTGCCCGTGTGTTTACCGGGCGAATTCCACGTGCGAGGGCCAGCTGACCCCGCCCCCACCCGGCCCTGCTGCGTCCCCGCCCACCGGAGTTGATAAAAGTTTTGCCCGTGACCATGTCGGAAAGGATACTTGGAGGAATGATCGGGGAAAAGCCCAGCGACTGTCGCTCGACTCGTATTAGTTTTACTGATCAAGCCTTTAGGGTTTGTCCTTTTTTGTTGTTGTGACACTTAAGGATCAAACACACCATCTGAAATTTGGAGAATTGGACCTGGTTTGAACTCAAGTCAGCAGATAATGTAAGTAAAATTAAATCAGAATTGTTTTTTTCCACCAACTAAAGACAGTCGGTTATGTTTACCTTTTAAAAGGTGTACAGCTTTGTATAAGTTTGTTTTTCACTCCTGACTACTTCTATTAATAATAATAATAATAATAATAGTGTAGGCTTGTTTAGTCATTTTTAAGATTCCCAATCTTTGTGGTAATATGTTGTCATTATAAACTGGTAGGTTTATAAAGATAAAGTGATGTGGCCTATTCTCATCAGTCAACCCTTATTTAACCTGTGATCACATTGGTCTGAGTCTTCATTGAACTTTTCCCCACCATGTTTAAGTGGGTTTACTCAGATCTCCCACAATAAAACCTCCCTGTTTGGTTGTTTTTGTGTTTGAGTGTACATGTGTGTGTGTGTGTGTGTGTGTTTGGTGACGGGGAGGAAGGAGGGAGGTGAGGCTGCAGACAGTGACAGCCCAGTGTGACTGGTCCACATGAGTTCCAGTCTCACGTGGAGCAGTGTAGTAAACTGGGCAGGGTCTCTCTCGCTCTCTGCTGCTGCTGCTGCTGCTGCTGCTGCACATGCATGACTCCTTCTCCCGCCACAAGCCTTGAATCACTCCCCCTGCTCTGCTGACCTTGGGGCCCCTCCTCTTCCTTCTCCATGTGACCTATCCTGTGAAGCGGAAGGAACTGGTGGGGTTCCCCCACCACCACACACCCACTCACTCCTCTCTCCACATCCCTCTCAGCTCAACACTTTCCCCAAGATAAATGACAATTTATTCATTTTCTCGGACTCATTCTCATTTTCATAATTCTTCTAATGAGCCTCACCTGCGACTCACACTTATACAACACACATGTCCACAGTTATATAACAGTGGGTGTGGGGGGAGAGAACAATCAAACCCATTATTTAAGCAGACTAATCCCTGCAGTCCGTACCTGTCAAAATAAGCATGGGATGATGAAAACTTCCTGTCACCACCAATCTGACCGTGTAATGATATGCTTTACTTGAGAGGCAGAAGCCGGGGAAGAAGAAAAAAATACACGTGCATGTATGTCCGTTAAGATTCTCACTCATCCAGGTCGTTATGTCCTCAAGGGTGGAGATTAGGTTTGCTTGAGTTGAGTTGTTTCATCTCTCACCTTCAGCTGACTTCAAACAAGTCCAGTTGTCCATATATACACTGTAAAAGATGCTTTAATGCAGTTGTTTTCAAATTCTTAAGTCAGTGGGCGGAGCCTTCTATATACTGCCTCTACCTTCATTTGGTTCATATCTGTAATTAATAGAAAAAGTGTCTGAAAGCTCACATATACAGAGGAAATGGACATTACTGATGCTGCCAAAAAGTGTAAAACATCGCACTAATGTTATAAAAAAAAAACAACCTAATGACAGAATGTTGTAATGTTACAAACACACACACATATTACAATCATCTTGAATTATATCAATATAAATTATGAGCTCCTGGAATTTCTGGAAAGCTGCAGGCTTCTCCTTGAAAATAGGATTAGGGTTAGGACTTCAAAATAAATCACTAGGACTGCATGTAGGCATGGCAGACAGCGTTTTCAAGTCACTCGTGTGAAATATTAAAGATTGTCTCTGTTCATGTGTACGTGATACAGCTGTGGTACTCAGCTTTTCTTCGTCAGACTTTATGAGTTCTTTTTCTACAGTGAATAAACAAAGACCAGTAAAAGAGTTCATTCTGGCACCAGTGAACACAGGACAAGATCTCTTCTCTAAAACCACACACACACAGAGTCTTATCATTAAAAAAAAAGAAAAGAAATGTTTTCCTAAATGTCTCACAACAGCTAAAGTTAACCTCTCAGAATTACAGTTGCTCCTTTTACATACGAGGGGAAAAGTTCAGGCTCTAGTGTTGGGACTGTTTTTTTTAAATGAATGGGCTGCAGTTCCTGGAAAAATGCCACATTTCATGACCTCAGTCACATGATCCCGCACGAGTTTGTTTTACCAAACATATAAACGTTTTAAAGTGTAATTAAGTTGAGCTATCATCCCTTACTCGCAGTGAGGTAGTGTATAATTTGGGCGGACTGGAGTGTGTTTCTGTTGGTTGTTTCACGACATGAGAATCCGACCCAGCCCTTTGCGGATACAAGTTATTCTGCCGGGACACAGCTGATTTCCTTCCTGTATTTCTCAAAGGGAAGTGTCCTGTCACTTTAATTTAATTTAAGCAGCACACGAGTCCCGTGGACTGCACTGGTCGTCAGACACATCCTTTTCTATGTTGATTACTGTAAATAAATATTCCCGACGAGTTCCCCGTGGAGTTGTTCTGTGCTAAGTTGCTGACTGTGCTAGGGTGGCCTATCACTGCCACCTAGCGTTGGCTCTTTGTACCTACAGTGGTTTGGTTGCTGCTGTGGACTTGTCCTTACATGTCTGTCTCAGATTATGTCGGGGCATGTACTGTACCAGTGAGTCAGTGACTCCCCTCTGCCTGGTTATAAAAGTCTCCACAGTGACAGCACTTGTGTCAGTCAGATGCTCTGTGTTGTTCACTGAGGAGGCTCACACCGGACCGAACCATGGTAAGTCGAATTTCTACTACAAGGAAATGTTTTTTAAAAGGAAAATCGTTCACAAGGGTCACTTGAGAGATCACTGTGCATCTTCTTTAAATGTTAAAGAATTGGTTGATTAGTCAACTGACAGGAGATTCTTCTTCTTCTTATTATTATTATTATTATTATTATATTTTGGTGTTTTTTTTTCAACAACTCCATCCTTGAATTTTTTTCCTTTTCTCAATCGCCTTGTTTGCCCTCTCTGTCTGGGTTTGTCGATTCACAGGAAAAGTATTTGCCATTTTAAAGGTCCATTGTGAAACTTATAGAGGGGTTTGGGGTATAAAGTGAATATCCTCCCCCTAAGTATGTTTGTATAAGGTTATAATCACTTTAAAAATAGTTTGCTTTTTGTAACTTTAGAATAAGCCTTTTATATGTACTTAAGGGAAGGGTCCTACTTTGTGGATGCTGCCATCATGAAACGTTCTGTGCCAACGAATACGGATATTTTTTTGATGTGGTTCCCTGAGTAGCTTTGGAAAGGGATGGGTGAGCGGAGGACAGTCTGCAAACGCACCGTTTCATGCCATTATTTCTTATGCAGTGGACCTTGCATTGTTATTTCCGAAGCCAAAATATTAAACACTGGGGGGCTTGTACCAGCTGTAACCTTATAATCTCATATAACTGTTGTTTTTTATTATCAACTCAACGTTGACTAAAACAAACTTGCCTCTGGAAGGAAATGAAAATGACCCCCAAAAAATGACAAAGTGAAAGTAACAATGACACTGCTTACTCAAGGTACACCTGCATTAATGGTGGCTCAGCTGATAAAGAGATGCCCGGCGGCAGCTTTCGAAACTAACTGTTGATGTTCTCTATGTGTCCTTTAGTGTAGACTGATGGCTACTCCTGTGCGGATCCTGGGCAGCCTGGGGAACGGCCCCACGCGGCGAAACCTGTTCGGCCCAGTCGACAGGGAGCAACTGCAGGTGGACTACAAGGCTGCGCTGCGGAAAGACCTGGAGGAGGCGTCACGTCGTTGGGGCTTTGACTTTATCTCTGATCAGCCATTAGAGAGCAGCGATTTCCAATGGGAGGGTGTCCCAGGTACCAAGGTGCCACTGCTCTACCGATCCTGCATGCTGGGTCTGGACCAGACAGGAGGCCAAATGTTCAGAGAGGCAGCGGTAAACCCCGATGGAGGAAGGATGGAGTCGCCGCCAAGTGAGAAGGAGAACATCCCACGAACACCGGAGAGATGTTTACTCAACCTGGAGAAGGTGGAGAAAACTCCTGAGAGAAGAGAGAATACAGGGGTGAAGAGGAAACAGACAAATATTACAGGTACATCTGTAATTATTTGAAGAGGAGTAAATGTGCACAACCGCGATGTTTTCGCTCTGTTATTATTATTTTGTATAAGCTGAACTTTATGGTCTTTGTCCCAACAGATTTCTATCAGGCTAAAAGAAGAGTAGTTGGGATGCCACGCAAGTCTGGCGAGTAAATGTCGGTATATAATATTCCAAGAGACAGTACACTCAGGAAAACCACATTCTGCCTGGAATCGCCTGAAAACAGAAGGGACCTCAGCTACACACCATTACTACAGGATTGATTAGGGTACTGTAATTGCTCGGGGGGGGGGGGGGGGGGGGGGGGTGGTTAAAAAAGGGGGGGGGGTCATTTGAACAGAGTTTAGATTAATGGTAATCTTTTGAATCAGTGAATTTATATTCATTCGGATTAAGAGGATGCCAAAGTGTCAACTGTAATTTCCAACTGTGCATGTGCTGTAAATCTAGTCTCTGGTTCATAGGAACCCTTTACCTCTAGAGACAACCACAGAGGAACACAGAGACAGCCCTGACAAATGATCATATCACTGTATTCACTTGAAAGAGATGTTATATTGATCGACATCATTCCGTGTCATAACAAACTTAGGGCGTGCCTGTGACAAAACTGCCGAAACTGAAAATAATAGAGAATGTATGAAGCTCTTTGACTCCTTTGCTCAAAATCCACTGTTGTTTTTCTCTACTTTATTTCTTTAATGTGTATCGTGAAGACAAGGCACCTGGTTTATCTTATTTTTCATTTAAGCACTTTCTGTGCAAAACTGTATTATCCTTTATATATTTAGCTGTACAATCATGTTTTTTCTACCATCATGAACTCCTTGGAAAATGCTTGAAGAGCTAGGATATCCCATACACGCAGCTGCTTTGCTTAGAATGTCGGTGACAGAAGTGCCATAATGTCCTTGTCGTCCTCCTAAAAAGCAGATCTTTATAAGTGCCGTGTCCAGACTTGTCATGTGTACAGCACCAGATAATGTAGATTTGGAGTGTAGCACCAGTAGTTTTTGGACCTCCTCCAGTTAGGTTCATTTAGAGATAAATAATTTGAGTCTAATACAGCTTTGTTAAGTAGCATAATCATAAATAATAAAAAAAAAACACTGCAGTATTGCACAAACATCTGTGGTTTATCCATAACAACAGTATCAAACACCTTTATGGGTGTTTGATTTTTGTATTAGAAGCTCCATAAAGGACAATCAGAAGAAAGAGCTCTCAGAAGCTAAATGTGTTTTTTACTAAGCTTAAACCTAATGCTTTATTCTTTCCTGGTTGGACACACAGTGCAATTGAACAATCAAAATCATTATTATCTGCCTTAAAACAAAAAAAAAAAAATGTTTGTACATGACTCTTATTTATGTTGCTGTTGGCAAATCTTGCTGCTATGGATCATCAGAACGGTTGTCAAACAAGGTCAACCCCTGACGTTAATCCTTTACTGACGGCTTTGAAAGGTTTGCTACCGTAAAAAAGAAAGATAGACAAAAAAAAAGCCTTAACCCAAACAAAGAATGCACTTCTGTTTATAGATGCTTGTGCACAGGTCTTACGCATTGTTTTACGTTAAAAGCTACAAATGAGAAGATCTATCCTTATTTATTGTGTGATGCTTTGCATCGCGTTAATTTAGTTTTTGTTTCAAATTCCAATAAAATGTTGAAAGTAGTTTTTTCCGTGAGTGTCTTTATTGTTTTTCCACTTTTGCTTTGGACCCTCTATTAAAAGTAACAATAATGCTCTTCTCCTGCAAGTGGATATGTGTGTGAGGAAAAACAGCATATGATGAGTGATGAGACATTTCTGCTATTTTATTACATTAAACCTTTCACGGTAACAAAACCTTGCATTCATCAGAGAAAATGTCATAATAGGAAAACAAATCACATCGACACATTGGACATTATGATCCAGTAATATCACACACTGAGGCTGACTTTGAGTGTAATTGCAGTTGGTGTGCTTAAATTGTATTATTTAGTCTTAAGGAATGCACAGAAGAACATTCCTGACAAGGATGAAATGCTACATCCATATGCTGCAAGTGAAAATGTGTTTACCACTCACACAACTGGCATTTCTGTCTCTAATAAGTGGATATGGGTTTGGGCTGCAGAGTGAAGAAAACACCAAGTTTTTACTGGGCAACACTCGGATGTGAGTTATGTTTTTCTTGTTTATGCTTGTGCTGAAGAATTACATCTGCCAAGGCATCCACTAAATATTCTGCAGATCCCTGCATGCACTGCACAATCTGAAATGGTTTGAATTGGGTTTCAAATGATATCACTGTCTGAAGCTCTTTATTAAAAACAATCTTATAATATAGACATACAGTACTGTGCGTAAGTCTTAGGCCACCAGCAGCTCTGTTGTTTTTCTGTCAGTTTTGTGATCACTGGCGTTTAGATTGAAAAGATGTCTTATACTATATGATCAACCTGTGCAACATGTGTATGTCAAACATGTGCTCAAACATGTCTTGAGTAAACCAGGTATAACAGACCTTTTTCACAGCAGCTATTTGTTGGCATGAAATAGTAGGAGAAACACGGGTTTTACTAATAACATTAGGGTTCCATTCCAGGTTTTAAAGAGCCATGGTTGTGTTATTGTTCAAGTGTAAATGTAGGTCACACAAAATATTTGATATTATAGAAGCATTTTTGTTGTTTTGTTTTTTTTCTGAAAAGACAGATGTTATTTTCAAACTTCATATGTGTTTCTCCATATTTTCAGGATGTGTTCCAATAAAGTGATTGAGAAATAATTGTGCAGTATGGTCATTGTAGCATTTTTAAAACAATAAATCCAATGGTGGCCTAAGACTTATGCACAGTGCTGTAAAAACAGAATATATTATTTTCATTTTGGTGGATTGAGAACCACAGCTTTGGAGAGCACAATGACTGTCGAAACATTTCTAGAACAGTGTTAGTGACCACCGATATGAATATTCTGCTCTATTACAGCGAATGACAGCGGCTGGCTTTTCTTTTTTGCTTTTCTTACAGGTGTTCAGTCTCCCTCTGCCGCTGTTTTATCCTTTGTGGAAGAAATTGAGAAGAGCGAGTCACTGGCGTGTACTTTGGCACCGCGTGACTGCAGGATCACAACAGCGCACGCAGGGTGTATGTAAAACATGCTGCACCGGCCCCCAGCGCCACCTGCACGCCTGCGCCAATCGCTCCCTCCCTCCTGTTGCCCGCCATCATGTGTCCCTCAGCTCCCTCATCCATTGTGGTGTAAGACATGCAGCAAAGAGAGAGAGCGAGAAACAGAGAGGGGGGAGAGAGAGAGAGTGAGAGAGAGAGAGAGAGAGAGAGAGAGAGAGATCACAGCATTAGAGAGCAGGAGAGGGAGGCTGCAGATGTCGATGCCATTAACAATGGAGCATTAGGAATACAGAGGGGTAACGGTCAGCCAGGCGGTGGCTGACGGCGCAGAGGGGGCTCCTCCTCAGTGAGCACGGGGGGAGGAGGAGGAGGAGGAGGAGGAGGATGGGCCTCGAACACAGGCTTGCACCGGCAGTGCACAAATTGGATTGAAGCGGTATTATGGTAACGTTGCTGATTTCGATCTATGGCTGTGCCGCGCGTGTCTCATCCTCGTGTGTTCCAGCATCCACGCTTGTTGACGTCCGTCGCTCACATCACAGCGCGTCCCCGTCCTGCCCGCTGAAGAAGGCACGGGCAGAGCTCGTTGCTCCGGTTTTGTTTTTGTTTTTTTCACGCCACAAGCATCTGCCACCTCCACCCTCATCATCATCATCAACATCCTCCTCCTCCTCCTCCAGGAGCTTGAATCCATCACAGGACATCAACCTGCTTTTTCTTTTCTTTCTCTCGTTTGGTTCAAAGACGCCTTGTGATGTGAGCATCACTGCTCCGTGCTGCCTTGGTTGTGTTGCTTTCAGCCTCATGTGTCGCTGGGCTCGGTATCTCTCCCTTGTCATATGGGCCATCGCTTAGCGGGAAATGTTTACCAGGCATTGCGGCAGTTGTAACCTAGTGTGTTTGCAGCACCCGCTGGCTGCTGCGCTTTTCCGTGGCCGATTTACTGCTCACGTCCGCGCAGGCAGCCTGTGCCCTTTTCGCGCTACAAAACAAATAAAATACAAGCAAGTCCTTTTGCAGGAGAAATTAGAGCAGCGCCGTGACAGCATGTTTGGTGTCACGTGTCTGTCGGAGCTCATGTTTTCAGGGTCTGATTACAAGTGTTTTGACGTCACGCAGAGGGTCAGTGACAATCTCGCCATCTGCTGAGCAGCGCGCGTGGATGGATGGATGGATGGATGGATGTGGAAATGGATGGATGCGGAAATGGATGGAGAGACGCCGCTCTGTATCGTTTAACTCTCCCAGTCCTCATAAACAGCAACTGTGTTTTCACAAGGACGTTGCTCTAAAGTTCCCAGTCAAAGTGTCAGAGACGCTGCGTGGCAGGAAGCTGCTGTTATTATGTGTCGTCTAATTAATGCGTGCTGGCCTTTCTGTGTCCTGTGTTCTGTGTACCAGCAAATCAATTACTGGAAGAGGTGAAAAGTAGTACTTGTTCTCATTGTAGTTTTAATGTGACCTGTGATTGTAGGGTTTAAAAACTGAGGGTTTCCGTTTCTGCACTTAGTTTGTCACATTGGTTGATAGTGAAATACATTTCCTCGAACAACTGCTCATATTAAAGTAGAGATTCGCCCATTATACTTTTTTTTTTTTTTGCTAGAAACGTATACAGTCAGAGCAAAAACATTTAACTGGTTTAACTGTTAACTGTGGCAATGCTGTGATTAAGAATGAACTCTTTCACAACAGGCCGCACACGCTGTATACACATCAGCCTCAACATGAAAACCAGTTAGTGTCAGTGTTGTGGCTGATCAGTGTATGTTAATGCAAACAACTGCACTGTATTTTCCTTTATAATTCATTCGAAATAACTAAGATTCTTTCAGCATTCTTTCAGGAGAGAGAAGGCGAAAGCAGAAATTCTCCCACAATAACAGTACACTATCTCGCAAGGTTGACACTTGTTTTTATAAAACGCGGGCTCCAGATTATAGTCCATCTCACCACCTAAATCGATAAAATACCTACATCCCCAGAAAATGGGCCAAAAACCTCCTCGACAGAGGTAATCATTTGGAAATTATGGTGCAATAAAGTATAAGGAATACTACACATCCAACATGTTTGCCTTTTGACTATCCTCTGGTAAGGTAGTTACAGGTGTTTGTTATTTGTTACAGTGGCTGTTCCTGCCAGACTCTATATGTATTTTTACTTGAGTATTTCACAAACAAGCAGTGCTTTTTTTTCCCTATTTGAGTACAGCCATGATAAGTGTCAATAATCTGGAGTAGTTGGAGTGCCTCATTATGTCCTCCTGCCCTCTTGTCCCCTCAGCTGGACAAGAGTGAGGTGGCAACACTAGGCCTACCCTCCACCACCAGCCATGGAGGCTCTGACAGCAACATCAGTGCGGACGGAGCGGCTGCAGCATCCGCTGCCATGGCCGGGGGTGCTGAGGGTCCAGTGGCCGGCGAGCCGCAGCGGACACGTGCTGCTCTGGAGCACCTGCAGCAGAAGATCCTGAGGGTCACCGAGCAGATCCGTGTGGAGCAGGAGGCCCGTGACGACAACGTGGCAGAGTACCTGAAGTTGGCCCACAACGCCGACAAACAGCAGGCCTCCAGGATCAAGCAGGTGTTTGAGAAGAAGAACCAGAAGTCGGCACAGACCATTGCACACTTGCACAAGAAGCTAGAGCACTATCATAAGAAGCTAAAGGAGATCGAACAAGTAAGTGACACAGCGTGTGCATGTGCGGCTCTCCCTGTGCTCTGTTTTGAGTAATTATGACTCATGGCTGACACAAACAAGTGCTCTACATTTGAGAGGACAGTTGCGTCTAAATATAGACTGATGGTCCTTATTGAAGCCAATGCATCATCCTGTGTCTCACCTGATTCTCTGCAGGGCCTGTTCTCTTCCTCTATCCTCCTGCAGTTCTGTCCCTTAAACCTAATCACCTCTCTCCTACCTTTGCGACCCTCCACTTCTCTGCTTCCTCATTTCTCTTCCCTCTCTACAGAATGGACCGGCCCGACAGCCCAAGGACGTCCTGCGGGACATGCAGCAGGGACTAAAGGATGTGGGGGCCAATGTTCGTGCTGGAATAAGTGGTTTTGGAGGTGGGGTAGTTGAGGGTGTCAAAGGCGGTGTGTCTGCTCTCACTCACACGGCCGTGGTCTCCAAGCCGAGAGAGTTTGCCAGTCTCATCAGGAATAAGTTTGGCAGCGCGGACAACATTGCTCACCTCAAGGACACACTTGAGGACGGAGTCGGGGGCCACTCTGAGGACACCCCCACACCTCGTGCGCTGAGTGGAAGTGCCACTCTGGTCTCCAGCCCCAAGTACGGCAGCGACGACGAGTGCTCCAGCGCCACGTCCGGCTCTGGACCGTGCAGTAATTCTGGTGGGGCTGGGGGAGGAGGAGGGTTGTTAGGTCCCACCATGGGGAGTCCCAGACTAGATGGGCACCACCACCATCACATGCACGGCTCCTGGGACTCTCTGCTCGAGGGCCTGCAGGAGATCAAAGCCAGCCAGGCTCACATGGAGGACGCCATTGACGACATGAAGGGCCAGCTGCAGAGCGACTACTCCTACATGACACAGTGCCTGCAGGAAGAGAGATACAGGTAGAGGTTCCAAATCACCAGGGACTTTAGGGGCCACAAACACATTTGGACTTAGGAGGGCCCACACTGAACCAAACTGGCAGGGGCAGTCTTTCTCAAATGGTGGTTTGGACACATTGAGTGTGTTGCAAATGTGTGTTAAAACATCAAGGGGGAAATGTTAGAGTTTTAATTGTTGTATTTCATTTCTATTCTTTTATTATAAAGGATATGCACTTCCCCATGTGACGTCATGCGTATGGTGGTCACTAAGAGCCATCATTGTCGTGAGTTAGTGCATAGCCAAGCATTTGTTACCTAATGCAGAAATACTACTTACGTATGTGCTTTCAGTAGGTTTATGTATGGAGGTCTATGGCACAAAGGAATATGATACATACCCAACAAGGTGAAGTTATTATTTTCAGGATCTTAAAATTTCATTGTGATATTTATTCTTTGTGCGCACGTGTGCACGTGTGTCTTTTGTCCCGTAAACTCAGGTATGAGCGACTTGAAGAGCAGCTGAATGACTTAACAGAGCTGCACCAGAATGAGATGACCAACCTTAAACAGGAGCTCGCCAGCATGGAGGAAAAAGTGGCCTACCAGTCTTATGAGAGAGCAAGAGACATTCAGGTAAAAAAGAATAAAAAGTGGTTATAGGCATTATAGGAGCAAAGGGGTAACATGGAGGAGGTCAGGCCAGGATGAATTAGCCGTTATAAGCAGCATGACTCAAAAAGGAAAGGAAGGATTTTGATTATGTTCTGTGGACGCAGGCTATGACCCAAGATTGAACTGGTTAGATTTTGGTTGCGATCCAATCGAGATGAATCAATGTTTTTATTGCTGTAACCAATCTAGAGAAAGAATTCACTGAATCCAGATCACTGCAAAAATGTTATAATTTCTTCCTTGGGCTATAACATACAGCACATATACATTTAAATCCAAATCTGTTCAAATTTTTTTAGTTATGCTTCTCATGTACAGACAGACCAACTGATAGATGCTGTTATTTATCGTAACTTCCTTGATGGTCTGCTTCATCAGAACTGTGATAGTGTGATAGTGATCAGGTTTGATTGATACGGACCAAACAATCAAACAACCGCTACTGTCTTTCAGGAAAAAGCTGATTGAGAGTTGAAAAAACAGTTGAGATCTTAACAGGCGCCCGAGTGAATAAGTGGTGCGGTTACTCTTTGTGGGTTTGTGTGGACAGGAGGCCGTGGAGTCATGTTTGACCCGCATCACTAAACTGGAGCTGCAGCAGCAACAGCAGCAGGTCGTCCAGTTGGAAGGAGTGGAGAACGCCAACGCCCGAGCTCTGCTGGGCAAACTCATCAACGTCATCCTGGCGCTCATGGCTGTGCTGCTGGTCTTTGTCTCCACGTTGGCCAACTTCATCACCCCACTGATGAAGACCCGAGCCCGGGTGGCCACCACTGTCCTGCTGACCCTGCTGCTCTTCGTCCTGTGGAAGCAGTGGGACTTTGTGGAGCCGTGGCTGCTGCCCAGCTGAGCGTCCGGCCGACAGCGCCAACACGGTCACCGCCAGTGAAAGAGTCAGAGACTGAGATTGAGAGAGTGGAAACTGCTGCACTTGTCCACTCTGACTTTAAAGCGTGGTTAAGTGAGGACATAACATGGCACTTTTAGTTGAGGACAGATCCTGTCCTCAAAGCCGTGTTCAAGGAGAGAAGAAAAAGAGAAAGGACATCATCCCATCTCGTCCAAATGGATTGTTGTCGATGATCAATCATCACGTGTGTTGCTGTCACCAAAAACTCCCTTGAAAGACATCTTTGGACTGTCTTTTATTTGTGATACATGAAGTACAAAGACTTGAGCAACTCATAACGACCGTATAATGCGAATCATGTTTGCTGTAACCTTCACGTTGAAGCGATCGTACAGATATATGAGAGGCAATGGGGGATTTTTTTCCACGAATGTTTTGTGCTCATGCATGTCCTCATATGTGCACTGAAACGCATTTAGCTGGCATGAGGTAACATTTCATTAAGGACTAAATGAATATTCCACAGTAGAACTGCCATTTTGTTGTCAGAATACAGTGCAGATATTTTGTTTTTTAGTGTCACACCTGGTTCGTCTCACATCCCGGTCTGGTGTTTGCTTTATAGAGGCGCTTTCTTTTCTTTTTGTCTTTTTTCTTGAAATCAAGAAAGGGAGACAAAAACATAATATCCACAAAACTTCGGCACAATAATTCCACAATGTAAAACCAGTTATGTCCATAAATGCTGTTTCATAACCACTGTTGAAGAACTGCTACTTCGGTGTCAACCTATCTGGCATGTCAAATTGTATCAACGTTTATATCCAGTTTGCAAAAAAATAATGATTGCTGTTTTAGTAAACAATTTAAGAAATAAATGATTTCATATTTTAGGCAGATCTTGGATACATTGTTATCATCCTTTTTTGAGATGGGACTGATTTAAATGATTTTACACTGAATAAAACAGTAGCATCTAGAATAGAATAGAATAGAATAGAATAGAATAGATTTTATTGTCATTGCACATTCAGGTGCAACACTGCAACAGTGCGCTAAAGGTAAAATATAAATAGAATTTACAACAAAATATTAACATATAAATAAAGCGCAGGATTTGTGAAATAGAATAAAATAAGCCAGAACTGTAAAGTGTAGAGGAGGTGTGTGTGTGTGTTGTTAGGTGTGGGTGGGATTAGTTTACAGATTATTTGCAGTCCTTGTGGCCCAGAAGGGGAAACTGTTTGTCAGTCAGGTGGTGTGGGATTTGATTGACCTGCAGCACTGTCCAGAGGGCAAACAGGTCAAACAGGTGATGAATGGGATGTAAGAGGTAACATAACAATGATGTATATTATAAATTAGCTAAAAACGGGGCTATACAAATAATTAATAAAGTGCTATACAGACATTTAATAAATTAGTAATAGAAATTACTTTCGGGTTGCCAGGAAATGAAAAGAAATTTGCTAAATTAGAATTGGTAATATTAATAATAATGTTATTATTGTTCTATTATTATAAACGTTCCACAGTTACAAAGTGTTAAACAAATAAAAACACAAGCTAAAAGACACTCAATAAAAATACTACAACATGAGCAGAACTTACTGCAATAAAAAAAGAACTGAAATCATGCAAAATAGGGAATGCACAACAGAACAAGTATGTTTTCAGTTTTGATTTAAAGGTATACAATGTGTAAGGTTTTTTAATTGATTGAAGTTACATGTTGCAGCTGCGTTATCTTCATCTCACTCTTCCCTTCCAAGGGTGTTGGAAAACCTTTGTAGCTTTCAGTTAGAATCAAAACGCAAAATATTCCTCTTGGTGGTTCACCAATTTATTTATCAGCTGCAACATTAGCGTATTAGAGAGTGTTAGGCTACTGAAATAATTGTTAGAATAGTTTAAATGCTGGATTTGTTCAAGAAATAACTGATAATGAATGAAGTGATTAGTTGAGCAGGAAATCAACATGACCTCGCTGACTTTACAGTGTCATCAACAGCTACAGTGTCCATAGAGGCTCATCTCTATGGACACAGATCAAAATGCTGAAATCTAATCTCCTGTTTGGCAGTTTGACTGCACCGGAGAAACAGACTCACACTCAGGCACAGCAGCATTTCATGCTTTAATGTAGGACGGCGTTTCACCAGTGTGTTACATATTCTCACATTTTAGACAATAATAATAATAGGCCAACAAATCTATATCTAGTGGTGTTATGTTCTCCTTATTCTAACAGTGCCTCAGTGAAGATGTGAACAGGAGAGCAGTTCACTGTGGAGATTAAATAATCCAGAGGTGACTTAAATTCAGTATTCCCCTCAATGGCAGCATCTTCGGATTAGATTATATTTATTCTCGGTTTCAAATCTTTAAGAAAGCATTAGTGAGGAAGAATTGAAAGTTACCCTCAGATCATATGTGGATCAGTCTAGTAATCCTGTGGATTAATTCAAGCCTACTTTACTGTAACTGTCAGTTATGCTGCTAAATATCTGCAAAGATGATCGTTGACATGAATGTAGAGTAATCTCCTGAACTGCAGATGCTTTAAAGCCATGTGTACATATCTACATCTTCTTCTTTGATTACTTTCAACAGAACCATTCCTTGAAATCAAAACATAACAATGAGTTTCAAATTTGTTTTGTCTTTTTAATAATTACCATCAGGCAAAACCCATATGATCATTACATTTATGACAGGTATTTTTACAGTACAAGACAGAACTCAGGGGGATCAGAGCTAGTGGCATGGCCACATCTGACCACTAAAAAGTAAGACATTCATCGTCATTAGATTGTTCCAACTTTTACATAAGAGTTCACAAATGTATTTTGCATTTGACTCGTATCAAACACAACAGTTTTCTTGATTACCTAGCAAATTCTAAAGACCTTGATAGAAACAGCAGAGTAGAAAAAAAAATATTGTATAACAAGCAGAAGAAATTCCTGATTTTATCTTAATTTCCTATCAAGATGCAGGATGTACAATATATTGCTTTCAGGTGCTCAAATCAAAATGGGTAACCCAGGACTCCCAAAACCACATTCTTCAGTATCCCAGTCTGCCCTGTCACTAGTTCTCCAGATGTTGTGGTTAAAACACAGCTGCAGTCAGTGTATGAGGACCTGGGCTCAGACTAGTTTAACTGTTTAACCACAAGGGGGAGCTGCCATTTAAAGATGATGCAGGAGCTAAAAGATGAACAATCACAAAGATAGGACCAACAGTAATAGCCCCTCCTCAAAAGTGCAGTTTTCCCATCACTCATCTTCAATCAAGTGTCTAAAACTCTGTATGTTTTACTTCTCTTTGAAATGAGACATAGTGACTTCAAAAAACAAAAAACAAAAAAAACAAAGATTCCTGTTCACTGAAAAGCACACAGTATTCTGTCAGCAGTACAATTGAGGAGAGGACATGGTGAAAGACAAACAAGGATGATGATGATGATGATGATGATGATTCAAACTTTTCATAACTGACATGTCACAATAATTAAAAAAGCTGAACACGAGGCAACACAGAGTCCGGACTTCAGTTCCTTCTATCTGCACACTTCAAGTGGATCTATGCAGTGATGTTACATGACGTACCTTCAATTATTCAGTTATTTAGTAGTGCATTAAGATCAAAGGGACAGTCACAGAAAACGCCCATTGTCGACAGTATTGCACGGAAAACGTTGGAAACTCCAGACTCTGTGTTGCCTATGAATGTGAAATGCTGTCTCAGGAGGAGGAGAGTGCCTGGTTGTTTCCAGACCCAACACACATGAGCCTGATTTGTTTTCAAAAACATGGACACACATTGGTGTTCAGCAGGACAGAGTGAGACCTGCTCCCACAGTCTTTAGGCCATAAACCAATATGCTGGTCCCACAGTTGGAGAAAGCTGTGGCTGCATTTATGAAAATGTTTTTGATTTCCTTTCTTAAAAAAAAAGAAAAAAGAAGAGAGAATCCACCATTTAAAAACATTTCTGAATTTCAATCAAAATCCATCATTTGCAAATGCAAAATTACAGCAGCACACCACTATTTTCATCTTTCTCTTCTGGATTATACTGCTAAAATGTTCACCTTGATTTGTGATGGTGGCTGTCCTACTGCCCTCATTGTAATCTTTTTTTAGTAAATCAGTTTAAGGTGATTGTGCAATGACATCTGGGAAAACATCAGCGAACATTTTCATAAATGCAGCCCTAAGTTGCCATATGCAGGTCGACATCACAGCGAGAGGTACCTACGCAGACCTCTGGGTATAGAAGAGAATATAGGCCTGAGTGTTGCACACTTCCTCCACACTGCAAACCTTCATCTCAGAGTCATTACAGTGGACCCAAAAGCCTGTGGATACAAAGACAAAACAGGTTTAAAATTCAACACAATATCAGGACATTGCACAGTCAAGGGTTGTCACTTTTTATCCAAACTTTCAATTTAACCCTGAGGCAGAAAGTTCAAACTCAAACCTTAAAAACCCATTTGAGTTCAAAATATACAACCTAGAGGTCAACAGACTGATGCGATGTGTTGACAATAAAGGACACAAGCAACTGAAGGCTCCAGAGCAGACTCTCACGACACCAAAGAATCTGAAAAGCAGCATTTCTCATTCTACGCTTTCTTTGACTATATTTTTATCCGGTGAAGGACTTGGAGTTTCATTGCCTTGAATGAAAAGTGCTATATGAATAAAGTGTGACTGAGTGAATTAATCTGAATTCCAGATTGACAATTTGGTATGTGGAACTCTATGCTAAAGTTCCCAAAGTCCTATTGGACGATACCAGGTGTCTATCACACTGTGTCCACTCATATGTGCTACAGTTTATCGTCCATTTTCCTCTAAATGGGAACATAATTTACAAAATGGCCATCACGTGCCATTGAAGAAGATCCAAAACTAGCAATTGAGACCATGAACTCCTCAGGAAAATGTTAACTGATGTTATCAGTCAAGTGGGAAGTAGTTTCAGTGACTTCCATTCAAACTAAATTCTCATTGCTACTAGCTCCCTTGAGGCTATTCAGTTTAAGCAACAGAGAAGGCATCGCTGTGACTAATAGAAAATGGACTAACAAATATGTTGTCAGATTTGTGTGAGTGTATGTATACCGTATTTTCACGACCATAAGGCGCATATAAACGTCTTAGATTTTCTTCAAAATGTGCGGCGCGCCCTTTCGTCCAGTGCGCCCTTTCTGTGTGCGGACGTATTTGAGAACCATGAGGCGGCGGACGTGATTGAGAACACGGGAGCGTTAACGGGGTACCGGTACGTGTGGGCATGGATTGTGTATAAAAGAACAGGTATGTGCTTTATGCAGAACATTGCTGTCTTAACAACCCTGAAAATGGCAAAGAGACACGCTTATGAAGCTCAGTTTAAACTGAAGGCGATCGGCTACGCCGAGGAACACGGGAATCGAGCCGCCGCCAGAGAATTTAAAATAAATGAGTCAATGGTTCGCAAGTGGAGGAAGCTGGAGAACGAGCTGCGACAGGTGAAGAAGACACAGCTGAGTGAAACCTCAAAAGTGAACCTGCTATGTTGTTCGGTTCGGAATCGAACCGAACAACATGGAAGCTGTTCGATTCCGAAACAGAGGATGAGGACTTTGATGGTTTTGATTGACTTGACCGGTAATGTGCTTGTTTTAGTATTGTTGTAATTAATACTTAAATAAAGCACAACCAAACTCAGTTTTGCTCCCGATCTCTCTGTGTGTGTGTGTGTGTTGTCAGGCGGATGTACGTAGTAGAGGATATGTATGTAAAACCCGCGCCCTTTCGTCCGGAGCGCCCTATGTGTGTGTTAAATACAGAAATGTCACACAAAACTGAGACTGCGCCTTTTGGTACGGTGCGCCTTTTGGTCGTGAAAATACGGTATATACATATCTGGGGACAGATCTGAATACATTCAAAGAAATAAGGTGTCTCATAATATTGGCTGAAACTTGATTTTTAGGGACAGCCCTAATACACACAGATTTAAAACAAGTGCTCACCTCCTTCTGTGTTGTAGCAGTATGCGGTGTAATGCCCTGAGCCAAAGCCTTTACCATGATGCATGACTACAGCAGACAGATCATAGGTGTAGCCTCCTCTGTGGACAGAGTGACCTGAGCCTGTACAGCAGTACGGTTTGATGTTCAAAACCTGGTCAAAGGCCACATGGACGCCGATTTTCTCCCTATGGTTCCGCCCCGACCATCTGCCAAACAACAAGCGCTAGTTAGTGTCACACTGATTCTAATGCCTCGTGATGAAAATAAATTCTCCTTAATGACTTACTCTGATGTCAAAAATAAACAACACATGTTTTCTCAGAGCATTTTAAATAAGAGTCATTAAATCATCAGATTATGAGAAAAGTGTTGCCTGGCAAAACTTGCCTGAAGCGTTTGAGGTGCAGCCGTAGAACCTGAGGTAAGCGGTAGATCAGAAGCTGCTTACGCGCCTCTGACAGAACTAAGGGTTTGTGGGATGATTTCCGTCTTCTCCCTGGCAGACCATGAAACAATAAGATGACAAAGGAATCCTCAGAAGACTTCAAATGCACATTATTTATGTCTGATGCAGAGGTGGATTATTATCTTATGAATAATCAGGCTACACAAACAGGTAAGGAGAATCCTTATGACTTTCAAAGAAGACTGTCAGTTTTGTTTTAACGTCAACAAGTGGGCAAACTAGGGCTGCATGATATTATCATGCCATATGTGATAAGTTGCT
Organism: Brachirus orientalis; assembly: GCA_016785285.1. Classification (NCBI taxonomy): domain Eukaryota; kingdom Metazoa; phylum Chordata; class Actinopteri; order Pleuronectiformes; family Soleidae; genus Brachirus; species Brachirus orientalis. The sequence goes on from JAFBJR010000060.1 coordinate 5,482,271, forward strand.
AAATACTGCAATAATGATATAACTCGAGATAAACTGAGACAAAAGTAAAAGCATTAGATTTGTTATGTATTGATATACTCTTAACAATAAGCGGAGGATGAATTATAAACATAACAAAAACAGACAAAAATAAACTAGATTACAACATTTTTAGGAATTTTAAGTGAAAAAGGTTTATACAGGAAGAGCCAGTGGATTTGCGACATGTATATCGCCCATGTTGATTGGCGATAACGATAGATTTACGATATATTGTGCAGCCCTAGCAAACACTGTCATGCTCACTCACACCACCATGACGTCATTATGCTCAATTGTTGCTTGCTTATGAGCTGAGCAGTAGATGAATGGGGCCCGTTGCCAGAGGCAACGCCTCGCGGGTTACAACTGAATAAACATGAACGTGTCAAGATGCAGAATCCTTAATCAGATCAGTTCTTGAAAAGTGACTTGACCCATTCATGAATGACACTTAAAATTAAAATAATTTGCAACCCAAGTAAAGCTTTTCCTGCCACTGCAGCACAAGCCCAATTATGTTTTTCAATATGCAACATTTAAAAAGGAAAAAAAGATATTCAGACATGACTTCAAGGTCCAGTCTTTAAACATTTAGGAGGGTTTATTGGCAGAAACAATATCATTACCAATAAGTATATTAATATACCTATGTTTGTAGAATTGTATGATCACTTTAAAATAACAATGGTTTGGTTTCTGTAGCCTTATATAAAATGCCTTTTATTTGTTCTCAATGCAAGGACGTTGCTTTGAAGAGACCGCCATCCTGCACTACCATGTTTCTACAGTAGTCCGAATGGACAAACCAGCCAGAGCGTGTGTTTCACTTTTCAAAGAGGCAGCCTGCCATGCAAACAAAGAACAACAACATCCTTTCTGGTATGTGAGGGCCCTGAAACGAAGGGGTGAGTGGAGGAGTCCTCCATTTATTCCGATATTCAGTCTCTCCATTAGATGTCACTATTTCTTAAACCACTGGACTATTAAACCTGCAAAAAGTCCGCAATTTATTCATAAATATGTTTTTAAGTTCCACCTTTAAAGGTAAAATAGACAGCTGAAGTCCAACATTTTTCTAGATATATTGCCGTCTTTGTGTATAAGAAATTCCACCTACTGTTGCAGTGGTTGCAGGCATAGATGCTGCCTTCAAGAGCCTCCATCTCTGTAAACTTGGACAGCATCTCAGTGAGGGTGCAGCTGCGCTGGTAAGCGGAGGAGCCCGAGCCTTTATCTATGCTGTGATATCGCTCTGGAAACTCCAAGGACAAATCCCAGAATGGCTCTACTGTGTTAGACTTGTGCTTACAGGACAGACATGTCACCTAAATGGGAGAGGAAAACTAGGTGAATATGTTTGTTGACAAACGTATGCACCAACATGTTTGTACCCATTTCAGATGGTAATCCATCACAATGTTTGCATGAAACCAGAGTAAAAAGCCTAGACATGGTTTTACCCACAGACAAGCCAGACAGTCAAACTGCACTGTTCCTTCTTATACATTTGCATTCAGGCATGGCTAGAGGCAAATAGGGAGTTTTGGAGAAATGGGGAGATGAGTAAATAGTGACCAATTATGTATACCACTGAGTGTATGAAAACTGCAGGTGAGAACAGGTCTGTTTGTTGTGAAAATTGCTGTCTCTTAAAAGCAGGTGTTATTAAGGTGTTGATTTGCCTGCTGACCAAGTTGAGAAGATTCCCACCATACAGATTCCCTGACCACTTTTCCTGAAAGGTGATGGCTTTATGATGTACAACTGGATGCCCTCTTAGTAAGAGTGTAGCTAACAAATTTATGTTTGAACCAAGCAAATTCAAATTGAGTTATTATAAGCTGCTACTGCACTGAGTTTGTTAACCCATCCCCAGCAAGCAGCACAAGCTGGCTTGTCAGGCTCCAATGGAGTATCCACACTCTTGATTGGTCTTATCACCTGCTCCAAAATATGTTAAGATTGCGGTGACATGCCTTGATTACACAATAAGCTGCAGGCTTTGTACATTCAGCATAGAAACAAAGACACACAGCATGCGATGTCTGTGACCCACTACAGTTACTATTTACACTATGAATTATACATCTGTCCCTTATTCTTCATTTTTATAAACTCAATGGCTGAAAATAATACAGTGAGGTTTATAAGAGCTTCATACAAATCAAACAGAAAATCTCTTAATGTTGGAAGATTTTAAGGTCTACAAAATCCAAGCTCAGTTTATCATTGTTGTCAGAAGGATCTTTAAAAGGTGGTATAAATACAGGTTTCAGAATAAACAAGACTGAATAGATCTCTATCACAATCATTATCACTTATGTTCACCTTTTTTAAGTAAATATGAGCACTGCATGTTTATCAGCGAATTTAAAAGACAATTTGGGCTGAGATGTTTCATATCAGTTGGTGCACATGTGGTGTGTTGGCACCCTCACCTGGCTGAGTAGCTGCCCATGAAAGATGGTGTTAAGAACCTTTAGCACTTGCTTGGACAGTTTCCTTTTTGTGATGGGAATGACTATCCTGCGTTTGGACCCCTCTGTGTCAAGCTCCTGCTGCACCTTGTCCAGTAGTTCACAAAGGAACTCCTGGGCGTCCTGCTGGTCATATCCACGGAAAGCTGGGATGAGGTTCCACACAGAGTGAAGCATGGCGAAGGGAGATACCAAAGACCACCGCCCTGACCACATGACCCTGAAAAGTGTATGTAACTCATGGCACAGAGACATCTGCTGGCGGGTGGAGCAGCGAGGCTCCTTGGGCTGGACCAACTCTGCAGCCTGTGGGGATGGCGGAGTGCTTTCTTTTTTGCCCACAGGCAAATTCCAACAGCCTGCCTTCCCCATTCGTCCAAGAGGGCATCCTGACAGTGCTGTGTTACCACTGCTGACTACACCTCCTGTGACCCCCTTCATCCCTTGGGAGTGATTGGTCTTGGCCAGGAGCTCCTCAGTCTCACACAGGTCCAAAGTGAGAAAACACTCCCTGAATTTCTGCAGGTGGCTAAGCACCTGCAATATTGAGTTCATGTAGCATGTGTTCCCCAAGTTGCGCAGACCAGTGACACCCGGAGCAGGTCTCCGGCGAGTTACGGCATGAGTGGAGTAGTATCTCCTCAGTTTAGCAGCTCTGCCATTCTGAGGAGCCTTACGGGACAGAGTTAGAATGGAAGGCTTCTTGGGAGGAAGAGGAGGTAGGCGTTCTGGGGGGTCGCGAAATTTGCGAGGAATGAGTGTAATCATTGAACGTGGCGCCTGAGTAAGAAGCCTAGCACTCTTTCTGGGAGGTACGTTGCCAAGCTCTTCCATAAGTCTCCTTTTCACCTCTTTCTTTTGTCTTCTAGCTTCCTCAAGTTTCTCCTTGCGTTGATTCTGCAGCTCCTGATTTTTGTTGATCCATATCTGAAACATCTTCCCAAGGAGTGCTTTCCTCCTGTGACGTAAAGCCAGCTGCATGGCAGGCTGAGACCCACCTTCCCTGACCCAGCTGGTACATTCCCCTCCAGTTGAGGAACGTAGTGAGCGTGTGCCTGGACTACGAACAGTAGAGAGTGCCCCTCTTAGGAGTTTGAGGTCTCCTTCTGCGTTGTCATTGAGTACATAGTCTCCACAGGCAAAGCAGAAGACATCCAGCTCACGCACCTCCATAGCCAGTGGGTGTTGTGACTCCTGAAAGTGTTTGAGTGAGTGCTCCTCCATGAAACGTCCACAGGCCACGTGGGAGCACTTGAGGCAGGCCCACACTGAATCGGTGGTGCTGCAGTCCACACAGTGCCATTTTTGAGGATTGAGGATGGAATGATCGTGGCCCAGACGTAGGCGTCCCACGTGCTTACAGCGATCCATCTCTCCAGATAAACATGTGGCCTCAGTAATAGGACACACGTCCTGTAGCCAAGCAGCAACTCATTCTGTAGTAAGAGTCGCAGGACAAAATATGGTAAGGTAAAGAAGCCATGCTTACTTAGGAAAACAGTAGATTTTGAAGTGATTTAAACAATTATCTTGAATAACTGTGAATACAAAGAACTATACTGTACTTTACTTACTGTAAATATAGCTTGCTCGGTCGGGTTTGGGACATCACAACATCTGCAGAGAGCTCAATTGCAACATGCAGCTTGATCACCCATTACCACAGTCACCACCAGCACCAACAGGAAAGTTCTTTAAAAAGGGATGAAAACATCATCAAAATGCTTGACTCTTTTACAGTTTCTCAGCTGAATGATGAGGCGCCTGAGGTTTTTGCCGAAAAGACAAGTCACCACAAAATTACATAGTTCTCAACAACACATAAGGATAATGAACATTTAATGTTTTTAAAAACACTGTTAAAAAAGTACTGAAGGTACTGAAGTGAATGCATAGCTTGTGTAGTTAAGTGTTTTGAGTAATTCTCCCTTTGCTTCTTTGAGAGCTCTGGTGGGAGGCTGAAAATTTATATTATGGGCCTGTGCTGAGACCACACCATTGGACATTTCAGAGGAGAAATTGCAGAAAACCATGACTGACTGTTGGGAGTTCACATTTAACACAGTATGGTTAATGTAGTGCAGAATAAAATGATTTTTTTTTTAAAAAAAAGCATGCATATAGGCTAGGCTCCTGGGGCACTTGGGTCATCTTCACAATAGCTCCTGTTGCTTTTCACACACACAGGTTTACAAAGCATTGTCTTCACTTTAACCACAGCCAGTTAATGCCTAAACCTAACCTTAACCACTTCCTCAGAAATTAGGTTCTGTCACATAAGGACCAGGGATTGGTCTCCATGAGAACTACTGATCCAGACAAGGTCAGTGTTTATGCCACAAAGGTCCTAAAGAGGTAACTAATACGAGTAAACACACACTGTTTCTCAAACATTACACTCTATTCTATTTATTCTGCCTTTCATACCATTGTGGCTGTTATGCCTTTGTTTTATTATATATATATTTGCTAAGTTTCAATCTTGCATTTAATCCTGATGCAGCCGGACTGTATGTCACTGACGTGTTAGTTGTACTTTGTTCTTATGTAGCCTCAGCAAACGCTTGCTTTAGTAAAGCACTTTGGCTCAACTCCTGTAGTTTTTAAAATGAGCTACAGTATGTAAGCAAATTAAACTAAATGAAACAAAAATAAATGCATCAGTCAAACCAATAGAGCTTTGGAACAAACGCACACCTACTTATTGGGTTGCCTTTTAACTTTGTGAACATTCTAAATATTTTTCCCTTGTATGCTGAGGTTGTTCCTGACATCCACTGCAAAAACACTTTTCCCATAGAGGGACCCCAGAGGTGTATAAATCAGAAAATGTATTGATTTCTTTCCAACTGAATATTTTCTAATCATATTATTCCAGGTAAACCGCATGAGGGAGTGCATTTGTTTATCTTGTCGGGAGTCTATGGCTGAGGAATAATTGAGTGGCTACGTGATGCTATTTACGCATCTGGTGCTGATTGTCATGAATGTAGTAATAAAGCATTCATACCGCGTGCATCCGCAGTTTACAGTAGAAGCAGCCTGTTGTCTGGCTGTCGGGACTGTCTGCCTGTTCACGCCATGCTAGGCTGCTCCACCGTCGCAGAACAAAGAGCAGTCAGAGAGCCACTCTCCAGGAATATCCTACAACTTTGTTGCTCTGAAGCAGACAGCGGGCACTAAGTTAGCTAACGTCGCTAACCGCTAGCTCCACGGGCTCGAACCCGGTTCTGTGGCTACCGAGCCCATTTTTAACATCGTTTCTTGCCGAATAACGTACTTTGTTTAACACACACATGGGTCTCTTCTTGGCACCAAGTTAGCCAACATTTATGTTGTTAGCTTGTGGCGGTGGCTAGCGTTAGCTACAAGGCTAACGCGTTCGCCGAGGACAATCGAAGTTAACCCATAACGGTTGTTGTTGGTCGCTAACGTTAACTACCGATGTACGGCGGCTTAGCTCGCTAGCGCCGTTCGTCGTTTCAAAACTCCCTGGTGACATTTATCTTAAAATAAGGCCGGTTGATGGAGCGCAACGGCACACTTGTACCGGGTTGCATTTGTGTTCATTTAATAAGATCAGGTAATGGGGAAAAAGCTGGATAACGTTACCATCGCCAGAAAGCATCCATCCAGTTCACTCAGCACTGAGCTTGTTGTCCCCCTTTACAGATTGAACAACCCAACTCCCGATCCGAGTCCAGAGCCTGCCGCTCTCATTGGACTGGGACTGAGAAGCAGCCGGGCTCTCATTGGCGGAGTGGCTGAACAACAGGCAGCAGGATGGACCAGGACCTGGACAGTCCGCCACCCACCACCACCACATGGAACCACTGTGACCCAGGCTGGGCCGCTGCATTCAGGGCACAGGGAACAGCTGGACCGGTGAAACCCCAATGTTTTAGAAAAGCAGGGTTAGTCGATCAAAGAATTACAAGGTCAGAGGAGAGAAATTACTAAACTAAGAATCATCAAGAAGGCAATGGGTGTGAACATATAATGACTCTATCGTACACCAAGGGGCGATTTATTGAATAATATAGCTAATAAAAAAGCCAATTACCCGACTAATCCATAAAAGCAAATAATAGCAAAATAAAGAAAACATTTGTTTGTACTAAGTGCTGTAGTATTACAAGATTGCTGATTTGGTCACAGATGAGACATTGAATAGTAAATTGTGTTCACCAATATTACACAAAATCACACGTTTCCAAAGAAAGGGCTGTAGTATAATTACTAGTAGACCATCAATGTGTAAAGGTAATTTAGTGCAAATGCACTGCAAAGAGAATACTTCCTATGGTAAACTTTTTTTTCCCAATGTTTTTAGTAATTGGCTTTAATCTGCCAATAAACGAGCTATTAATTTAAATTTATATATGGTTGTTCTTTGAAATAGTATAAAAGCTGTTAACTTAAACCTTTTTACGTTTATATGACAAAGCTAAGTTTTGTAGTGACTTGTTATAATGTCATGAATTTAAAGGTCCAGTGTGTAACATTTAGGAGGGTTTATTGGCAGAAATCAATAACCTTTAAATAAGCTTTTTTCAAGTACATCACACAAGGGGCTTGCTTTAGAGGGGCCACCATCTTTTCTACAGTAGTCCAAATCTGTTTCACATTGTGAAGCAAGAGCTTACTATGCAGACAAGGACATCCTTTCTGCTATGTGAAGACCACCAGTTACCTGAAATGCCTGGGGAAGGAAGGGGTGAGTGGTGAAGTTGCATCAGCGCAGTCAAAAAAAAGAATATCAATAAAAACATTTTTCTGAACATATAGAATTATGTGTCTTTGCACAGATAAGAGAAACTTGGTCATTGTACATCCTAGAGTCTAATTAAAAATGACTTGACGGCCACCACCTGTTAAACATAATTCAATCATAAAAAGAATTGTATAATTGTACTTTTAGCTAAAACTGCACCTCATGTAACAATTCTGTAAAGAAATAAGCCTTTAATATGGTATTAAGTCAGAATAACTGGTATTAGGTCAGAATAACGGTGTACTGTGTGTACTTACAGTATATGTTCAAAGATTCTGGCTGCTGTTCACTTTTCTCTTTAATACAATACATTTTCATCAAAAAAGGGGTGTAATAAATGAGATAAAATTAGGAATCCAGTTTTAAAATTTTCTAGATACCTTTCTTATCCATTTGAACAAAAAAAATAAAGCAACATCATACAAACGTGAAAATCTGAGCTCTCCCTTCCACTGACATTTTAACGCACATTACTTCCAGGGATTTGTAATTTCCGAAGTTTGTTAAACAACTCTAGATACTGTGTCATAGTGTCAACAGTGTCTGCTGGTGCAAAAAGTCCTTCAGGCTTGGCAGCAAACACAGATGGAAGTTCAGGGACGCTGGGGCCAAGAAAGGACTGCATAAATTCTTTCATGAGATTCCAGCAGTCCCCTGGAACCACACAGGGACAGTACTCCACCTGAGGAGACATACCAGGAGTTAATGCAGTCACAGTGAGAAAACATATTCATTCTCAGGATCAAAATATGAATACAAACCTCTACTGATATTCCTCTGGCACTCGAGTTCATTGTCACTGAACCAACTTTAATCAAGAAGTCACAGTAATGATATCTTGAACCACGACACTCCACCTTGTGTCCTTTGGCATTCTGGAAGTGGCTTTTTAATTTCACCATGAGGACGTCAAAGTTTGCATCAGCTACGAGGCATGGTCCACCTTCAAACAGGGCCATGCAGCTCAGGGGAGTTTCGGAGTTGTGCATCACATATAAGAGTTTGGAAGGCTGACCTGGCATTACACAGAGAAAAACTGATTATCACATGTGTTTAAGTGTTTAATGACAGATTATATGAGGGAGATGAAGAGAGTCTGCAGATATTTGCGTTCACATATGTGACCCTGCCGGCTTTCTGCACAATATCCGGAGAATCCCTAAAGTTCAATGAATGTCTGAAACCAGCTTATGAAGCTCCATTATTGTGGGAGTCAGCCAGCAGCACATCAAAGGAAAACAAGTAACAACTATTAGTCAAGTGCTAAACCAATAACACACCTAAAGATCTGTTTCATGCATACTTCTACATGCTGCACATGCATGAGGTAACAAAATAATCAATAAAAAAGAGGTGGTGAAAAATGCACACAAAAAAATTTGAAAAAAGGGGATGAGAATTTAAAATGTAGTGATATATTATCAGCTGATATGTCAGTTGAAATGAGAAATAACGTGGTAGGATTGTTGGAAAAATAGTTGTTATTTTATCCACAGTGTATTAAAACATTTGCTCGTCTTGAATTTCCCTCTTCAGATGAGCATGGACTGGTGCACTAGTTCCATGCACAACAAATGACCCGAGGCATCTCTGAAACTCTCTGCTGACATTGAAACTTATTATATTGCAATTATTATCAGACTCTCTTTTTGACTCTCACTTTTTTTCTTTTGAAGAGTAGGAAGTTGGATGTATGCAGAACTAGGGTAGTGGAACAGCACCTAGTTTCTAATCAAATATTCCTGTCAGACTCTAAATGGCCTTGTCATCTTACAGGTCAAAACCTCCCACGATGCTACAGGTTTAGTTTTAGTGTTATGGAATTAATTATAAGTAAAGCCAAATAATGCTGCAACTGTACCTTAGATTTAATCAGCCATAATATAATGAAAACACTCACATTTCATCGGTTTTGCTGTCTAACATCCGTTATTCAACTTAAAACCATGTGTTTCATGCACTATCTTCACCCCCCATGTTAATTAAACTGATTTCCATCTCATTCATCCCTCATAAAAAAACACATTGGAGGCAGTTACCGGTGACATTTCCCGTGGCATGGTATGTCTCACAGTCCACACAGAAGCTGCCCTGCTTCACGGCGCCCAGTTGCTCCAGTTTCTTGTGCAGGATGTCTACTGTCTGCTGCACACTCTTCCCCTCCGCCACAGGCACTTGACACAGACTGCAGAGAATAACAACAGCAGAAGCTCATACACTTTTATAGTTATAATCTTTTTTTATCGTTACTTATATTCCTGTTTTGTAATTGTTACGTGTCTACCTCTGACCTTTTGCTGCTGTAAAGTGTGAGACCAATAAATCATAACTCTAGTCGAATCAAATATATCATCCTTGATCATGGTCACATAACGTTATCAGGGATGCACCCGGCTTTAGAGAGCATCGTGTGAACTTAACAGAGTGATGCTTAAAAGAATGTGCGGTGATTGAGAAGAGAAACTGGAGACAAATTAAATGTAAATTAAGATTATAATTTTTAAAACACAAAAGTATAAATCCACACATTTATCAACTCACCAAGTGACTCCCATTGATGATAACTTGCTTTTTGCTATAGCAGTATCATAATACTTCCGGGTCGGGAACTATACTTCCGTTGTTAAACTTCCGGTGAAGTTAATCTTCAACCAAGAAACAAACATTGTTATTATATACATAGCCGTTCTTTACAATTTATCATGTAGTACATGTAACATGGCAATGAAGTGTACATAAACAGCCTGTTTAATCGTATTTGGTGGTTTTTACGTTACGCGTCTGCACTACGTCACTTCCTCTCTCTTGCAATGGTCAATCGCACGTGTTGAACGAGTAACTGTTTACAGTTCTTGTTCGTCTCCAGCAAACTAAGTAAACCATCAGTGTTGCTTCTATCAGAGTGCAAAGATGCCTAAAGTGAAGAAGTCCAAAGGAGGAGGAGATAAAAGCGGAGGAGAAGGAACTGTGGCGCTGGCTGACCAGATCATACAGGCGGACACGCTACGGTCCCGGGGCCGAGTGAAGATGAGAGACAACCGGACAGAACAAGAAGACAAGTACGTGGACGAGCGACTGTCCAGGAAGATCTTACAACAGGCCCGAATTCAGCAAGAGGAGCTTCAGACCGAATTTGGCCTGGTACCAGAGAAGAAGAAGAAGACGCCAGTCACAGTTCTTGGTTAGTACGAATAAATATGGCCGTTTTAATATTATCTGTGCTTGTAACCTTTAACACGAAATGCATCGAAATGACATCTATGTGAGAACGAAGGCTGGTTTGCATAAATGTCTATGTAGTTCATGGTTACCTCGGCACTCAGTAAATGGTTTACATTCGTGATACAGAAAAAAAATTACATCCTAATTATTAATATGTAGACACTTATTTTCATAGACTTCTGTGTGCTTGTGGTCCTGGGATGTTACACCCGGTTTGGGATAGTAATGGCCCAGTTTAAATCAAAATTGCAACCTGAAACACCACTGTTGGTAAATAACAAAAGCTGCAGCTTATTTCTTATATTTGATTGTTCTATCAAATTACAAAGTGTAACACATGTGTTGGATGTAATCTCTTTTAGTTCTCATCCTTGCAAAAGGATACAAAATGGCCAATGCCTACCAGTTTCTCCTGTTCAATATCATTGTCACAAACTTCAGTATTTACTAATTACCCATATCAATCTGATACAGTAAACTGTTAATAATAACACTGTTGTGCTGAGACTATAGTCAGCCATTTGAAATATAAAGTATCCAAATGTGTAATAAATGTTCTGCTCCCCTAAAGGAAAAAAATCATAATGATCAGGCCACAACAAATGCTACTGAACAAAAAAATGCACCATTTTCACATTTTCTCTTTAAATAAACCCACAGCTGTCACTGCAGCGTGGCAAATGTGCAGCCCTCACTTACATGAAGTATTTACATGATATTAAGGCCTCGGATCTCGAAATCTCGGATTTAGCTTTGGTCTTTTTCTCGACTACCCACCAAGCTCAAAAATGAGCACCAGAATTCTTATTGATCCCTCCCATGTATATTTGTAATACAAGCGCAACACTGATATAATGAAGGTGTCTGTAGAAACATGTATTATATCATTTATTGTGCTTCACAATGAACAAGATGTACTTTAACTGCAGACTTTCAGCTTTAATTTGAGGGTATTTACATCCAAATTTAAAGCTGAAAGTCTGCAGTTAAAGCACATCTTGTTCATTTTATTTCAAATCCATTGTGGTGGTGTATAGAGCCAAAAAGATTAGAATTGTGTCGATGTCCCAAGATTTATGAACCTGACTGTATGTGGAAGTGCTTTACCTGTGTTGGCACCACAAGCCTTCATTCAGATTGAAACACATTTTTGACCAACACCATCAATTTCTTCATTGACAAATGGAAACAGTGTGTGTCAGCAAGCTTTCAACACCAAACATCAGAGGCTGATATAATGTTCTTGTTGCTGAATGAGACTAAATCCCTGCGAAATCCCTGTGTGCTAAAATCCAGCAGAGTCCAGGCAATGGGTTACAATATTAGTTTTAAAGAAAAAAGTGGAAGAAAAAAATCAAGTTTTAATAACTTTTTAATAACAGCATTTATCAAGTTTGTGAAAATAAAAATGTGTCAACTTGAGTAGAAATCAGCTGATGAATTAAAATGATCAAAAGTAATAAAATAATGCATCTGATCTCCCGTCTGAGCTTTAAAAACAAGTTACTTTATCATGCTTGTGTAAATGATCACATTTTGTTTTTATATTCAAAGCTTCGTTGCAGAGTCCACTTAATCTTTCAAGAAATCACTCTGACTTTGTATGTAACATCTTTTTCATTATTTAAACTGTTAGGGCCCAGCTCTAAGGATGCAGATTCAGATGAGGAGTGGCCAGAGCTGGGGGCAGCAGGTGCTGGTGACATCGATGCTGAGTTTGACAAGGAGGTCGTCGTCGACCCTGATGATGAGCAGGCCTTTGAGATGTTCATGAATAAGAACCCACCAGTGAGGCAAGTGATACTGTGATAGCCCTGACTTTACCTGAACCTAAATTAAACAAAATGCTCAGCTGTGTTTTATTTGTGTGGCCTGTGTAGACGGACCTTGGCTGATATTATCATGGAGAAGATCACAGAGAAGCAAACCGAGGTAGGAACGTTGATGTCAGAGGTTTCGGGATGTCCAATGCCCCAGCTGGACCCGAGGATAACAGAAGTGTACAGAGGTGTCAGTAAGGTGAGCCTGTTCTAAAATAGAAGTAAACACACCACACACAACTACCATCAAAACTGCCTTTGATTTGAATTCACAGGCAGTAAGAAGTTATTATTGAGGCCATGAGATTCTTTTATTCTGACGTTTTCTCTTTTTTCTGGACTTACGTTTAGCTCACTTACATGACTCTGTTTTGTTTTGTTTTTAATCAAACTAGTATACCTGTGCAAACTGATGGTCAGCTTGAATAGAGTTGTTCGGCACAAACCAAAGTACACTCTGGATTTGTCTTATAATGATTCACCAAAACAATTCTGAAGCCAGAGTCCTTTATAGTGCCTGTGTTGTATTTGAAGGAATAAATTATTGTTTCTTTTGTTTTGGTTCAGGTTTTGTCAAAATATCGCAGTGGAAAATTGCCAAAGGCTTTTAAAATAATCCCAGCACTTGCAAATTGGGAGCAGGTTTTATATTTAACTGAGCCTGAGACCTGGACTGCTGCTGCCATGTACCAAGCAACAAGGTGAGACCCCGGCTTGTTATAAAGAGAATGACAGATTCTATTTTAACACGGTACATATTCACATGTTTTTTATGTTTTTGTTATAGAATCTTCTCCTCCAATCTAAAAGAAAGAATGGCCCAGAGGTTTTACAACTTGGTATTGCTGCCCAGAGTACGGGATGATATTGCAGAATACAAACGGCTCAACTTTCATCTCTACAGTGCCCTTAAGAAAGCTTTGTTCAAACCAGGAGCATGGTTTAAAGGTGAGACAGAACATTACATCCACTCTTACTCACTACCACTCTTCAATTTCTTTGCCTTTGTTGCCACAACAGTGTATATCTCGGAGCAGTAACCCACATAGATGGGGAGAATAAAATGGACATAACACAATAAAAAATAACAGCAGAGTTATAGTTTTTTCTTCTTTTTTTTAATAAAGGTTGAAAAAATCTGTAGCTCTGCAAGTGGTTATAAAATCCAGATATACCTTGTGGACCCTTGGATGGTAGCGATAGTTTATTTACGATCCAGTGAATGTTGGCTAAATTGCAGTCACACAACATTTAAAAATGAGAAGTGCAGTAAATAATAAAAGGATTTGAATTTGATGGAAGAAGAAAAAGTTGAGCTGTGTAGGAATTTCAAGACTGAATTTAGAAATCTTATTCTGAGGATGTTGACAGAGGATTAGCTGGTGTCTACAGGGTAAACAATGCCACAGCTTCTGAAAGCACAGTAATTATATATTTCATATGTAACTATCTCAAATTACTCTTCACATATCCAGAATATACTGTACGTCCCGTATGCTTTGAAGTTGTCTCATTTTGAAAGTAATGTCGTCCACAACATCTAGTGACACACATTCTGAAAGCCACCAGTGTTGGATAGCACCACAAAGTGGCAGTGTTGTTCAAGGATGCACTGCATTGTATTGACTTCATGCAATATGAATGAGTGCACTTAATGTTAAATTGTTGAAAACTTACATAATATAATATAATACATTAGATCGTGTACATCTGACCTCTGTAAGTTAAGACGGTTAAATCAAAAGCATCAGGTTTAGTTAAATAATATTTTTTGTAATGTTGCAGTTCATATAAATCAGTTAATAGTCAATGTATTTCATTAAAAGGGACACTAGACTACAGTAATATTACTGGTCACTGGGTTAGGGCACTTCTACTATCATGACCATGTGTACAGACACATGTCATCATATTATCCACTTTGTTTACAAATTATCATTTGTCTGTGTATTATTTTAATCACAATATAGTCAAAGGTGTTCTGTCTGTATTACCTTACACACACTGGACTACAAGTCATAGATCCCACATCAATTTCAAAACTATTTGCTGGAAAAAATCTGTCCAATACCTACTAGAAGTGCAGTAGTCTGCTCTTGAACACTTACTATCTCCTCTGCCATACAGGTATACTGATTCCTCTGTGTGAGTCTGGGACATGTACTCTCAGAGAAGCCATCATTATTGGAAGCATACTCACAAAGTGCTCAATCCCTGTGCTCCACTCCAGGTAAGGTTTCCTCTCACTGACACCCACCAGTGGGCAGATGACAGCATCATAAGATAATGTTTCCACCAGTTGTCCTTGAACAACTTTATACTGTTTACTTTTTTGTTCTGTTGGCAAGTGAATTCTGAGTCAAGGTTGCATAACACGGAAAGTTGTGTAACATGCAAAGTATTTGTGTTTCAGCGCCGCAATGCTTAAGTTGGCAGAGATGGAGTATAACGGCGCCAACAGCATCTTCCTGCGGCTCTTGCTTGACAAGAAATACGCCCTGCCTTTCCGTGTACTGGATGCCTTGGTGGCTCACTTCCTGTCCTTCCGTAATGAAAAGCGTGTGCTTCCTGTTCTGTGGCATCAGAGTTTACTCACCCTGACCCAGCGTTACAAAGCTGACCTGGCCTCTGAACAGAAGGTTGCCCTGCTGGAGCTGCTGAAGATACAAACTCACCCTCAGATCACTGCAGAGATTCGCAGAGAACTGCAAAACTCAGAGGCACGGGATATTGAGATTGGACTTCCTGTCACAGTCGAAATGGACTAAGGTTTCAGTGTGGTGCTTTGTATCCTTCTCTTCCACCTGAGATGCAAATAAAAAGACAGTTTTGTTCAGCCCAACTTCATTATTCTTCCTGTTTTGTAAAAGATCAGAATGATTCATTACATTGTCCCTTGAGCTATAACTCTCATTCCTTGCTTGGATGAATTTACATATTTAATCAGTTTGGAAAAACGGCATCTCTGAGCGTTTTTCCCTGCAGTTTCAGTGAAGTGTGATTACTTGGAAATACAAGTATTGATATTTGTGTGTGCGCATTTGGATTAAAAACCAAACTGTCTCCCTCAAACAGATTATTTGTTTCTGTTAATTTTATGGGGTACACAAAATGGTAAGAGTCAAGAGGACTTGCTGTATCCTTTTAATGGCAATGTGTTTGCCAGTCTTTATGATGTTATTTTAGATGTGGCTGGTGTGATTTACAAAACATTTAATTTGCTTTTCTGAGGAAAATGAGAACTGAATATTTCACCTTCTGACCTGTAACTCTTTTAACCTCCACCAGGGAGTTTGTCTGTGTGATCGATGGCACCGTAACTCAAAAAGTAAGATTACTTTGGAGGATATGGTTTATAACCTAGGAATGTAGGTTTTAGTCCATTGAACAAAATGATTAGAATTTGGTGGGCATCTCATACATCAGGATTCAAGATTATTCTTTTTTAAATGTTTCTGTGTAGGAGATTTGAGTCCCGTGAGTGGCCTTGGCAGACATTTGTATATGCTCCGAGTGCCTTATCTTGATTAATTGGGATATAGTTTATTGTCCAAGGAGAGAATTCTTTGATTATGGTCACTTTCTGTGTAGAAACTCCTTTTGTATAGACATAAAAACTGAGTAGCCTTGACTTATCAGCATGCTGTTACTGCATTTGTCCACGTGGAAAATTGTCACATCTTATATAAATAACCAACGACCAGCAGAATCCATAGGGATGGATTTTGATGACATTTTCTGGGGATAAAGTGTACTAAAGTAGGAGTGTACGAGTTTTTTTCCTCTAGTTTCTACAACATGGCGGCTTGTGAACTCCCGCTGTGCATTTAACAGGGCATTTTCTTCGACTTCTTTTTAGTAACATTTAAACTCCTACTTTAACAAATTAAGTGTTTTTGTGTGACAATTTTTGTAATCGACTAATGGACGGCAAACAGCCTCAAAATGGACCAAGAACGAGAAAGGCCGGCGAAAGTGGCGGCGCTGCGTTTCCCCGGGCGGCCACTGACCCTGCTGTGACCGGCGACACCCGAGCTTTACACCGCCTGACAGAGCAGGAGAGGCTGAGCTCGCTGCCTTCACACTATGACCGAGTGCAGTGTGACATTAAGCCGTACATGAGGAGGATACTAACAGGGTGGATGTTTCAGGTACTAGACATTTGTAGCGCAGTTTTATACCCGCTTCTGGTGAGTTGATGATGTGCTTCTGTTTCGTGTCACAGGTGTGTGAGGAACAGAAGTGTGAGGAGGCGGTGCTCCCTCTAGCGGTGCAGTACCTGGACACATACCTGAGTCGGTTTGCCATCCAGAAGTCCAATCTGCAGCTTTTAAGCACCGTGTGTATGTTTGTGGCCTCCAAAATGAGAGACACGGTCCCCCTGACTGCTAGCAAGCTTTGTATCTACACTGACAACTCGGTCTCAGTCGCAGAAATTATGGTAAAGTTCTTATTTAAATCTTTAAAACATCAGGCTCTGATATCTCAAAATTCTGATCAAGACTGGGCCCTTTGCACAGCTGCCATTTTTACAGGTTACAGATTGGAAAATCACAGGTGTAAAGAACCAAATAAACAATGGCTGGGTTCCATTCAGTTTCCTCATTGTCACCTGCTCGTTTTCATTGGCTGTTGGAAACATGTTTGCAGGTGAGTCGGTATTAGGTACACACTACCCTAATGAGTTGGCAGAAACAATTGAAACATGTTTGAATGACTGCAACTGAGGTTGGGTCGGGTCTGTTATCCTCACACACTAACAGATTTCTGGACCAACTAGCCATGTCGGCCGTCCCCAACTAGTGCAGACCTTGTAGTGTGTCTCCAGCTTTACATGGACTTAACAAAGTCTTCAGTAATGTGATTAGTAACACCTGTGATTTTCCTGCTAAAACATATCAAAATGGCTACTGTGCAAAGGGCCCATAGAGCTCCGAACCTAATGTGACCTTGTTGGCAGGAAAAGCTCCTGCAAACATGAACGGCACCAGTGCCGGTTTCAAGCCATCAGAGTTCACTAAACACTTGACATCCACGGAGGTCGAGCAGTATGTTGCAGAACTTGTCAGTATTATTAACCCTTATAATGTCCGTGAGTGGAAACAGCTCAAGCGGACATTACTCAACTTTCTGATTAAGCCTCCCTCATCCTACTGTGGAGAACACCGAGACGTCATACGCAAGCATGTAAAATAAATCAGATATTAAAGTAACTAAGTGGTTCATTCTGTACCAGAGATGAAGTACTCACTACACGGGTGGATCCTCCATCTTCTCTGCTCATTACGAGCACATTTTATGGAAATGATCCCCCTCTGTATCACGTTTGAGTGGGATTTTGATGGTGGACTGGTTTAGATGAATGTGTGTGTGTGTGTGTGTTGCAGGAGTGGGAGGTGGCGGTGGTGTCCAGGTTAGACTGGTGTCTGGCATCTGTGGTTCCCTCTGACTTTCTGGAACCAATTCTTCACACCCTCCCCTTTGTTCGGCCCATACACTTTGAAAACATGCGTAGGCATGTTCACTCCTACATTGCCCTGGCTGCCACCGGTAAGTTCACAAATAAATGTCCACAGAAGAGAAAATGCATCAGCAGTTGTTAAAAATATATTATAGTGTGCAACTTTGGTGATTTTGTTATTGTTGACGTTAAAAATTCTGCTGTATGCTACATCTTTCATGTGAAAAAAGGCCATGTAAAGCGGCGTTCTCACAGAGAGTTGTGTGGAGTTGATAAGGATGAATCTGCGTTGTGTGAACTCATTTAACTAGGGTTTGAAACAAACATTTGTTTACATTAAAAGTTATGCACTATAGCTTTAAATTGTTATTTTCTGTTCGGTTATATGGCCTTTTATTCCAGTGCATTTTGGCTAGTGTGTATTGAAAGGTAACTGATGAAATGAACTGACTTCCATGCATTGAAGAAGGGACACAAAGCAGACGTATCATTGATTACAGTGTGTCAGCAGTTCATTTTGGAGACAGGGAGCTTAGTTGGTGTTATCCAGCATTGTCTGCTTTGAAAGACTTGTGTCCCGACTTTCAACTGCTGGCCGATTTCCCACAAATCTCTGTGATGTTGCCTGAGGCAACAGTTAGTTACTACTTTTTAAAGACATATTCAATGACATTCCAGCCCGTAAAATTAAGATAAATTCTGGCTCCTGACATTGTAACCCATTCAAAAGGTGTCTCAGCAAGGATTGAATGGCTGACTTTTTTGTTTCTGTATTTCTCTCGCTTCAAGCAATTAGGATAATGTATCGGATACTTTGGTTTTTGGGAAATGCCTGCCTTTGACTTCTTGCTTTTGTCTGTCAGGGCGTGTCTACAGTGGAAGCATCCATCCGTCTGTACCTTTCAACCCTTACTGACTTTCTCACTCTTCTGTTAATCCACAAGTGTTGGAGAATTGAAGTGACCCACTAAGACTGGGCAATGTGGCCAAAAAGGTTTTAACCAAAAATATATTCAATCAATAATCTCTATCAATAATCATCATGATAAGTGTCAGATATTTGTGCATGTGTGAAATTTGAAGAATTCAGATATTGTTTTAAACTTCTTTATGGGCAGAAAACAACAAACAAAAAAAAAGTAGTTTTGTTTTTCCTCAAAGTATAAAAGCTATAGTGTAAAAACTTACTATTGTACTGCTTTGTCTCTGTATATTGAATTTTCATTTCATCACTGAAAATTATATTGTGATGCTTATTGTTTTATCTCTCAGACCTGTTATCTTTCATCGATTGATGATTGCTCAACATTATAAGAAATTATATATATACGATTCCTCTTGTAATCTTTCACCTTTATCTTCAGACGACAGACTCTCTCTGTTCTTGCCCTCCACTCTTGCCTGTGCCTGCGTAAGCCTCGCCACGCAGACGGTAAAGTTCCTGGATGTCACCGTCTCCTCCGAGTCTGTGATGAAGTTTTTGGCCAACCTCCTGGTCACTGATCTGGTACGGGTAATGTTTAACTAACATTTTCAGATTTTATCTCTTCTGACTTTGCCCTATTGTCAGAACTTACTGCTGCCATGTTTGTGATCTTTTTGGCAAGTGCTTCAGTTTAAAAAAAAAAAAAAAAAGTTGTAGAGATATAGACTCATAAATTTATGTTTAACAGAGCAACCATGCACATCCAGTATTTGTTAAGATCCATGGGAGGAGTTCATGCCCTGACCATGACTTAATGATGAACCTGTTTTTTTTTTCCTGTATCTGATATGACCAGAGCTCAGTCCGTCTCTGCTATGAACAGCTAAGGAGTGCGCTGGAGGTCAGCCTACCCTCCTGTTTTCAGGATAGCGTCAGCAAATCAAGGGCAGACAGCTCAGAAGTCAGCTGCCCCCTTGCTGACATTCAGAATGTTGTAGTGACTCCAGTGAATTCACTTCAGGAAATTGAGTGATAACGCTCCTCACGGCCATGAATTGGCTGGGTAAATATGCTGCCATGACAGAAAGAACAAGATGCCAAAGTATCAGGCAGAATGTGTGTTTAGAGCTGTTTAAAAACTCCTTCCTGATGCCATTTTCTGCTTCAGTATTTTACATGAAATCTGAGGCCACACTGATTTCAGCGATTTTGATTTTTTTGTGATTTGATCTGTTTGTATGGCCAGAACTTTTTAAATGTATTGCATTCTTTTTTCTGTTATAAGGAATTCTGTTTAAGTGTGACATGAAAGATCAGAGACAACAGCAGCCACCACTTGAGTTCTTGTTTTTTTTTTTATTGAGTTTTGATTTCCTCATACCGATCACAACAGCATAGTAGATCACATGGTCATATAAATGATAAACCAGGTGACTTTGGCAAAGAACATTTCCATTGCAGTTCAAAAAAAAAATAAAAAAATCACAGAGTCAGATTTGTACAAAAAAAATTAACCTGTCTTCCCACAGGCTGACTCTGTGTTTCCCTGTGTCACAAATAAACTAATAAACTAGTGATGAGTTCAGTCCCCACATTCCAGTATGGATTCAGGTGTCGTTTACATTTGCATATGTTCAAGCCATACGCCCAAAGAAGTTCCAGTTTAAGGCATGTGCAACTTTTTATCTGCCATTAATACCTACATGACAGCTGATAAATAAACTGTATGATTGTCAAGTAGTGATTGTCTGATGAACAACTACATACCGATGCACCCATATCTGACCACCAGGGATGATTTCATTAAAAATCATAAAACAGGTGGCAAGAAATATAAAATGTTGTCAATGTTGGATATATCTTTACTTGAGATACAACTGTTAAACTATTGGAGTCATCTGGATGCAGTGTAGTACAGCAGAGTTAGGTGTTTTATTTTAAATATTCACTGTTCAATTTCTCCTGAGCTCCACAGCAGACTTTCAAAACTAAGTTCAAAGGTTGCACATCAAGTCTGCATTAACCTACAGGTAGCATACATCAACTATGGAGCTCATAGTTTCGATATCAAACACATGTTTTTCACCTTGTTACCTTCATGTTTGATTTAATCTGCCCTACCTTTCCAGTGAAACTGCCACCTGCACACACACATTGTGTCACTGGCCACCTGTGTAGACAAAAGCAGGTTCTACTAGTTGCTCTTGTTGTGACTCTTATGTGTCATGATTATCATTCAAGTCATTATCCACATCATCTAGAGAAAGAGGAAAACAATCAAAAAATAAACACTCGTCGAGAGATGAAGTCCCTGTAACAAATGTTCTCTTGGCACATTTTTCTAGTAGTTTAAATAAAGATTGAAAAAGATCCAATAACATTAATTCTTTGGTATCCATGAAATGTCACTTTCCAATATCCTGAATCTCAGTTAACATCTTGTATATATGGTACATTAAGGATTAAACCTGTGTTATTGCTGTTGTCTTTATAAACATGAAGTAGACAGATGATCAACTTTCATAAATCTAGAGTCAAAAAGAACTAAGCACTTTGTCAAACTGAATGTGGATCGAGAGTATTCTTCACTTCTAAACGAGGCAAAGACTGTTTTCTAAAAACATTTTACTCAAGTAATATGTTCTGCAAATCCAAACGTGTATTTTGGTTACAATCTGCCCAAACCTACACTTGGTGAAAAGTAGAGTTCCTGATTGATCAACAGCAGCCCTAACCCTAACCCTTCTCCTGAGAAGCTTTACCTTTGTTTCATTCAAAGGCATCATTTATCATCTTAAAAATACAATCTATTATTTAGCAAGAAGCCCCGTCCCTTTTGGTGCTGTGCAATCACTTATACTGGTAGTTTCACATGATGCACTTTGGCTCTCATGTCTTCAGTAGTCGATAGTCACTTAAAAATACTGGATAAAAACACAATTCTTTAGTCTGTGTCCTTTACTAACTGCTGGGCTTTAGCTTGCTGCAGAGCTGCGTATAACCATGGCCTGTTTGTAAGCCTCTGTAACATTATCACAGTCAGTGATGGAAAAAGCACTGTCAGCCACTCCTGACTCATAGCAGCGGTTCCAGGGCCCCAGTGCCCCATCCCCAAGAATCCCATCCTCTTGAATGTCCAGCAGGTTGTCGGCAGACACACTTCCTCTCATGCTAGCCTTGCCTGGCTTATTCATTTGTGATGACACTCCCATCCGTTCTGGTAGATCCAGCTGGTCAAAGGACTCTGAGGACAGAATGCTGTCTTCGCTGATGGCCCCACTTGGTCTTGACCTGGTGCCACCATGGGGCAAAGAAGCTGCTAGCTGGTCAAGAGAACCAAACTCCTGTAACCCACCAGAAGAGAACTTGCCATTTCGTTTTAGGATGCCCTTTCTATAGGTGGGTGCTGAAGGGCACACATTTGTTTGTGGTACCCAGCCAGAGTCACTGTTCTCAGGAGAGGAGGACAAATATCCTGACTCTTGCTCTGTAGACTTCTTCAGGATTCCTTTGCGTGGAGCCAATGCAGCTGCAGGGGCATTAGATGGTGTAGATAAACTCAGAATGTTCTGGGGTTCTACTGGACTTGCAGCTGGGGTTTCACTCATCACTTTCTGTTTTACACTGTTACGCCTCTTCAGAATACCCTTTGAGGGACGACTATCTGAGCTTCCTTCATGAATTGTCTGGGAAATGTTGTTTTCCTTTCGTGACCTTCGCAGCGATCGCTGCCGCACCACATCCCCTCCGCCGCCAGCCTGTGAGCGGAGCAGGCAGCGGATCTTTGAGCCGTTCTCCAGTAAAGGTCTGGATGTACGACGCAGCCAGTTAGCAACACTGGCCATCCCAGGAGGGTGTGATGTGCATGTGGAGAGTGGTGATGAGGTCTGCTCTGTTGCACTGCTCTTTGTCTCTGCCAGTAATGGCTGCTGGTAACCCCAGTTAAGCCACCAGTGTCCTGCAATCTCCTCAATATTAGCTCTGCGCTCCGGATTTACCATCAGCATCCAACGGATAAGCCCACAAGCATCTGAATGGAAATTGAATGGAAAATTAACATCATCACAAAATTTACAAAAGTTACAACAAAAATATGTCTTGAACAAATTGAAAAAAAAACCTGAGGGTTTAGTGGGTTTCCGGTAGGTTCCAGTGCTTATCTGTTGAACCAGTGTTTTGTGGTTGTTTCCATCAAAAGGCATGTTGCCATGAACCAAAGTATATAACAATACACCAAGAGACCAAGTGTCCACCTCTGGCCCGTGGTATGGCCGTCCGTTGACAATCTCTGGGGAAGCATACAAAGGGCTACCACAGAAGGTTTTAAGATACTCGTCACCATGGTAGAGGTTGGACAGGCCAAAGTCTGCAATCTGCCAAAAGAAATAAACTGATGTCAAGTTGAACTGAATCAGATCTGTGATTAAGGCCACTATGGAAAACAATACACTTCCTAAAGACTTTCCAAATACATCTGTAGCCTTCACTGATTACACTGAAGCAATCCTTGATATATTTAATTTAAATGTAATATTTAAAATAACCTTTTTGATGCACAATGTGTGCAGTAGTAATATTGTCATAAATAAGCTTTTTCTTATAAATCTATAACCAAAAAAAAATAAATCACTCTTTCTTATCAGATTATCCTTGTTGTAATTTGGATGGAAATATTCATATATACACATGCAGGTCATCTTCCATGTCCATACCTTAACATTCCCATTGCCATCTAGTAAAATATTCTCCAGTTTCAGGTCCCGGTGAACTATTCCATTCTAAAAAAACAAAAGGAAAACAAAAGAGAATGAAAACACATTCTTCTACAAGACAAGATTTCCCCCCCCCCCCCCCCCCCCACCCCCCCCCCCCCCCAGAACGTCAGCTATGCTTCATTGTCCTTCACTCTGCAGGGGGGAATGCCTTTGACTCAGGCGGCATTTGAAATTGTTTTCCTCTCAGAAATGCAGGTCAGCTATTTCTTACATATGGGCACTTGTTGTAGCAACGGACACATTCTTTGTGGAGTCATGTGGCTTTATTTCTTATCAAAAAAAGTCTTATGATTTCAACACCACTCCAAATGTAATGTTTCAAAACTGCTATATTAAATAGAAAACAAAATATTTAACAACAAGACATCTGCATTCGGTGAAAGTGAAAAGAGACAGATGGCTCACAGTTTAAAATGGAACAATTCACTCTGCAAATATTGCCTGACAAACATAAATGCTGTGCAAAGTGCCGAAGGGCCACACTATAAAGGTTCATAATCACATGGCCCTGGACTCAAAGAACAACTGATATTGTGTGTGTGTGTGTGCGTGCGTGTGTGTGTGTGCGTGCGCCCTTTTGCTCTATCACACCCTCATTAAACAGTGAGACCATGCGTGTGTGTGTTTGCCGAGACGACTGGCCTTTAGCGCTGATGCCAGCTCTCTACAGACAACTGTTCATTTAGCCTGGCACAGTTCTCATAGTCTCCCAGTTCAGATCAGTGGGCTCACAGTAAATAAGGTGCATTATGTAACGTTTGGGGTGCCACAGCCATGGGAGGGAGAGAGAGAGAAAGGTGTACAGCTAGTAGAGAGCTCTGCATCATTAGGTTACTGCCCCAGCTGCAATTTTTGTCTGAACTACAGACCTGATTCTACTTCTTTTTACAATGTATGAAAGCAGTGACCTGAGAAATAATGTAATACCTGATGGCAGTAGTGCACTGCTGACACAATTTGTCTGAAGAAGTGCCGAGTCTCCCGTTCAGAGATGCGTTTCTCGTCGCAGATGTAGTCGTACAGGTCTCCTTGGCTGGCATACTCCATCACTATCACAATCTTGTCCTTGTTTTCAAAGACTTTAAAAAAATAAAAAAAAGGTTTTGAATCTTTCTTGTTAAGCAAGTAAAAGAAAATTCAATAATTTCAATGTTTTTGTATCTTAAAACTTGCAACTCCAATCACTTAACGTGGATACTTTGTAAAGCCTATTACTTTACTATCACAATGTGATTTCAGTAAGCATGTGTCTGTATTTTGAACACATCACTGATTTCCAGTTTCCTGTACAAGCCCCTTGTTCACACTGAAAAGAATAAATGAGGCCCCATGATGACTCTGCTGTAGAAATGTGTGGGGCAGTGAAAGGCACAGGGCCTTGTACATCTTGGGGATCCATGCTTATGTAATCTTGCATCAGTCTTCAGCACAAAGACTTTGCGTGACCAAACTCTGACTCTCAGACAGAGAGTGACTGATTGAGACACGTAAACGATCTATAAATGCAAGGAACGTCTGTCTAAATGTTAATGTTCCCTTGATTAATTTTGGTGGGTGACTTTTATTAAGGGCACCAGTATGTGCAGTGTCCACTTTGACGGTGTTTGGATAGGAAAATGCGAGAGATATCGATATAGAAATTTGACAGATATAATGCTAAAAAGATTAAATGGGTACTGCACTGGTGAAACAAAAACACAAGTCAAAATACCTTCATATATGGTGATGATGTGCGGATGGCAAAGTGATGACATGATCTCAATTTCTCTGCGAATGTGAACCAGGTCTTGCTCATCCTTGATTTTCTCCTTTCTGATGGATTTTATGGCAACCTTAGAAAGAAAAGACAGTGAATTTTTTTTATGGTAAAAAAGTAATGTGATTATTTTGACATTTTGGTAATGATTGCATGTTCAGGTTTCCTTACAGTGTAAATGCAGTGATTCGTAATTGTCATTTTCATGCATAATTGTCATTTTCTTGCAGAAATATATAAAAATCATAACAATTCTGTCAAACATCTTCTTTTGCTTTTTATTTTTTATTATCATATTTGTCAAAAACATTCTCTCATATGAAGAGCAACATTTTTAGGCTATTGAATTACTGCAGAATTGCATCATAATGTTGTTTTGCCACTCATTTCCTCATTGCCAAATAATTGCAATGTGTTTTTTAATTTTGGTATGGTAACATGGTTGTATTGCATTTTTTTTACTCATTTGCGATTACTTGTGTAGCCCAGAGTAGTCACAGTGACAGTAAAAAAAAAAACTGAATATCAAAACATTAAATCATAGTTAATAAACATTACGTCAGTAAAAAGACTAAACATGTTGGTTACAGAGCAGTAATTATCACCCTAGGGGTTTATTGCATATTAATTTTCCTTTCGACACAGTATCAGGATTCTTTCAAAAGTTATGCAACCTCACTAACTACAAATAAATCTTTATGGTCAGCAGCTGCACTGCTGCAAGAATAATAAAATGTTATATACACTGCAGTAGATTAGACCCACAGTCTTCACCTTATCCTCCTGTGAGAGGAACCATGGGCAGTGAAGCGTAAACTCTGCTGAGTTGTTTCTAACAAGGCGGAGGGAATGCTGGCTCATGTATTGTCTACTGTAAAGGCACCTATTGTCTGCTGTTATGGCAGCGAGCACCATGAAATGAAACACCTTCAACGTCAACGATATCTGGCTGTTGGGGTCTGTATTCGTAAGCGTATCATATACAGGATTATTCATATGTATAACTTTGTCTATTTGCAGCTCAGATGCCTGGGATTCCTCTGTGCACCGAGTGCGTCATTAGTCTACCCCAAAGTGAAAGGGTGTTGGGAGGGACCAGATGGTGCGGGTGGCGGGGGCGGTGGGGTCTAATTGTTTGCTCTCCTTTCGAAACCCTCAAGGCTTCAGACAGGAAAATGAGTGAAGCACCAACTTGTCATATCAGTTTCAATACGCCACCGTCTCCCGTCATGAGTCACCGTCTGGCCTCGAGGCTCCTCAGACTCAGCAGAGTTTTCACACCACACAGACCCCTTTTCCTGATTCTGGGAACTGAGGTTTCCTGTGTTTGTTTGCATAGCTGTCAGATGGACTGAACACACACACACTTGTGGTGAGTTCACACTTGTGTGAGGTTATCGGGGTGTGTGCAGTCTTCGTCACTGTCTGCCTTTTCCACGCAGAGAGGCTGATATCTTTGACATTTCACACAGTTTACCTACATAAACAGACTTAAAACCACATTTCTCCACTCAGGCTTGTTGCACCAGCCTAAATGAGGAATATAAAATTTACCCAATGAAATGTATGTGTTGCACCACACAAAATAGGAGGAAATTACAGATGTCGATGCACTTATAGGTGTAACTGCTGCACAGAACACTAAACTGAAAAAAGTGGGGCTGCTTGTTGTTATAAGAACTCCAGTATTCATCCATTCATTCAGGCACTACTCAGATTCACTGGCTGTAGTTTTAGATACAGTATAACGTATTAAAAAATACTGTCTCGTAGCAGTGATATTCCATCTTGTGGTCCACATTTCAGGTGGTGGTGGTGCGGCACCTGATATTTGTGGGTGGGGAAAAAAATAATTTACACAATAAAAGTTTTTTGGTTTTTTTTTTCCATTAAAATACCCGTCCCAGTGAAATTAGCTGCCTTGGTGGTGCCACAGCTCTTGCCAGATAAAGCCATCCGCTGTGTCACACCCTGTGTCAAATTACATAGCTGCATCCATTAAGTTGCCAAAGCTGAGGCAGGAGATGAAAACAAAGCAGATCATCGATTCTTTTGTTTCCATTTGACGCCAACAGCCGTTTGTTCGGTGTTCATTCAAAACTTAACATTTATGCTAATGTTCACTTTTGTAAAGGTTTTTTTAAGGGGGTGGGGGCTTGTACCTCAGTGAGCTGCTTGTGGGGATGAATCTCAGACACACACTAATGTCCTATAAAAACAGTGAGCTGCTGCAGCAGCACCCAGTCGTGTGAGAGCATTGATGGGTGCTCAGACAAGGCTGAACATGACTCACAGTCTGTTTGTTTACTGCAGAAGCAGCAGGGGAATTCCTGACTCGAGCTCTCTTCACTTCTGAGCACATTCACTCACAACAAATGCAAGACAAACCCCAATTTTAAACAAAGAGCATTTCTGATAAACATGTTCGGCAGCTGCTCACATGCAAGTCAAGTATCTATTATTTTAATGGCAACAGTCATTAAACCTGAATCTACTCCATTAGTCTATTAGTGATTTGCATTTTAGAACATTTCCATATGCTTTGCATTGCCTGATATGCACTTACAATACCTTTTTATTAGCTACACCCAGCTTTCACTGAAACAATAACCTGAATTCATGATGGTTATAAAGAGCCCATTTGACAGGGTTATTGATATGAGCAGACACATTAGCTATGAAAGCTTAAACTCTTATCACAGATTCGGGTTGGGACGGAGCACTGACAGACAGCATCATTTGTTTGCTCACTTGTCTACATCCCTTTTAAAAGCTTATCTCTATCCAGACTGTTTTAAGTACCTCCCTTTCCCCCCCTCAGGTCACAGTGAACTGGATTCCACCTGAAAGGCAACTTACGACTTAGCCCTCATCAGAAACACAGGAGGAAATTTACCTAACTTCCCCGTCTATGACTCCACCCGGTGAATAACTCAGTCCAAAGAAACACTTTTTCCCCTTTGCTTCCTTTTCACCATAGGAGGTGATTATTTAAAACTCGCTGTTGAGAGACAGAGTTACGGGAATTGACCGATGCTTATAGTCTTTGTATGATGACCTTAGATGAACATATTGACCTTTTTGTTTTACTTTATCACACCAAACAGTGTACACGCCTGGTAAGAATCCAGATATGCAACAGTCCTATTGATTCATTTTGCCACAAGTCGGAGTCTACATCTTTTATAGTTCAACATTCCTTCATAATGTAAATTTTTTGGCAACAATTTTGCAACTTTATTTATAATGGTAGTAACATTACAACATTTTGTATCATATTTGGTACATATTTCATATGTATGTAACCTTACAAGATTTTTGGTAATTTGTTTTCCTCTGATACTCCTCTGATCTGCATTTGTGCATATTTTCTTGACATGAAATTACACATTTTTGGTAACGTCAGTCATGTTTTCAACTGTGTTTGTACACATTTTTCTACATTACAAACACATGAATAACAATATGAGCCAAATTAAGATGTAGATTTGACAGAGGTCTCCACCTATCGAGATGGAGTCTAAAAAAACTAATAAAACATTATTATTATTTATTTATTCCAAATTTTTGCTAATGTATTGTGACTCAAACTTGTGTTGTGTTTAGGATAACCGTGTCAGGAAATGTAAACCAGTGATGAAACTGATCAAAACAAACCTGCTGAGACACACAATCCAGCTCTTCCTCCAGTCTAAAACAAACACATTCAACTCTTAAGCAAACTTTTGTTTTATCAGCTCACCAACACTCCAGCAACAGACACAGTCACACTTTTATGGTTGTGTAAACTGATCGGCCACAACATTTAAACTGTTAACCATCAATGGCTTGTTTTAAAAAACGAGCCACTGTAAAAGTTACAGTTACTGTAAAAGTTAAAGTTACAGTTAGGGGTGGAAAATTTGGGGAAAATATCTAATTGCGATTTTCCTGCTGAATGTTGCAGTAACAATTTGATTTTAATATAATTCAATACAAGTCATGGTTCAGTTCAATGTATAATAGATTTGACAAGGCACTGTTAAAACATTAACTCCTCTGCATCCTATTGCAAAAAGTGAAAGATAAAGAAAAATTAAATTGCAACTTTTGCAGGAAACTAACTGCACTGTTTCAAAGTGCAATTTTAATGTAAAAATAATTAATGGTTGCTCAGCCTTACTTACAGTTGATTTCCATTGATTTAGGGCTTGACCAGATGAAAAAGAAAACAACACCAATGAGACACAACATTAAAATGGAATTGGTTCTAGTGTTCTGGCAGGCCAACATGTATCTATGGCATGTTTTGAAAGATTTTATTCTAAAACATTAATGTGATACGGCTAATGTGTCAGATGAGTAAAAACTGAATTTTTTGATTGTGGTTTTAAATGTCTTTGTGAGCAGACGACTACAAACAGAGACATTTTGTAAATCTGTTTACTTATTTATATCTGTTTATTTGTTTCTTTACAGCAGCTGTTTGCTCAGCTGCTGTTGTTTTTAAATGTGCTTTATAAATAAATTGGATTGGATTTGAGGTAAAACAGCCATAACACTTAGTTAAGTCTCAAAGTGTGTTTGCATATTATTTTGAACCTCTGTTGTACTGATATTAAAGAAAATAACAGTAATATGCAGTATATTGTTACTGAAGTATTGGCCGGCCCTAATGTTACTTCAAATTTCTGCAGTTTGAAAGATTTTTTTTTTTTACATTTAATGGTCCTTACCAGGTCACAATATTATAACTTGTGTGCTAGTGTTGTGGTACAATAAGGTAAACCCATGCCTTGATTTGAAAGACCTTATTCGTGAATGCGACTTTACACTTATTTTGCAGTGGCTTTGCATTGTTTCATGGCAAAAATGAATCAATGAAGACCGGTCACAACATTAGAAGCCGTTGTCACTTTTGGCTGGTCTGTGTATCAGTCTTCTTCTCCGCAGTATGACTGAAACTTGAATCCAGTGCTGCTCTGTTCAGTTAAACTCCTCAAGCGGGGACAGAACCTGAGGTACAGACAGTCCGTTCTCTAAAAAATAGTTATTGGCCGTTATACTATTAACGACTTACCAGTCTGCCTGACCTCTCCCTGGCCTTCTTCACCTTGCCGTAGGTCCCTTTCCCGAGCGTCTCCAGAAACTCGTACCTGTGCTTCAGGTTGTGTCTGTGGTGGTGCCTCTTCACGGCTTGCTTCTTCACGGGGACGTGACACGGAGCTCCGTGTTCGTCCGCCGAAGCCGTGCTCGACATCGGACGGGCAACAGCACCAGAGCCGTCCATCCCGTCTGTTAACCCGCACACTTTTCCCACAGGTGTTTGTTTGTTTTTCACGCTGGGACACAGTTCGGTGTCTCGTTCAGCTGCATTTTTTTTGTTTTGTTTCTCGGTTAGGTCTTGATACAGGGGGCAAAGTTTCCCCCAAGAAGTGGAAGAAAGTGTGAGCAGATAATTATCGCACAGACGGAGGAGCAGCGTCTGCTGTGACCGAGACTGACTGACTGACAAACGGCAGCTTTATCGAAGCTCCACGCTCAGTCTGCTCTTCTGCTGCTGCTGCTGCCGCTGCTGCTGCCGGAGGAGCTCAGAGGACACGTCAAATACTGTGGAGGGGGAGAGGGCGGGAGCGCAGGTACATTTGATTTGTAGCACCAGGTCGTGCCGGTGAGCTCTTTGCCATATTTGGTGTGCGGGAACTTTTCACTTCCTTGAACATGGTCCTTGGTACTTGGAAGTTTTCTGGTACTTTTCGGTGGAAATGCGCTAAAAGTGTAACTCTATTCAGGTTGTTCTTTTTTTATATATATAACACCAGAGGCTCTGTTTTTTGTCTCAGACATTAGATAAAGATATTTTAGGTACCTCCCTGGAGGTTAGGGGCGGGAATCGCCAGAGACACCATAATAGACATTATCACGATATGTAAGCCACGATACGATATTCTCGCGATATTGCCATAGACTGAGTATTTTCAAAATCATATATTGCGATATACTGAGTGAACACTTGGCACCATCTAGTGGACTGAAATGTCACTAGACGGTATGTTAATCCACAAAAAGTCGGTTCATTTGTAGCATCAGTTGAGAGTTCAGCCTCCAGTCACTAATTTGGAAGAAAGTGGCCTAATGTTGGTTTCACTCACTCACTTTCAGGAGACAGAAAGGGACTGTGTACAGCATGCATAATGTTTTTTAATCACATTGGCTGGAATGTGTGCTTCCGTTTGCTGTTTAGTGCCTATTATTCATGATTTTTTTAAAAGTACCGTATTTCAGATGCAGCCAACAAGCCGTTGTCCCTCAGGACAGGATGAGCAGACGCCCTCGATTTTTAGGAACATTACTCAAATACTCAGAGTCGGTTGGCTGCTCCCTCACACATTCTGTCCTCATTGATCTCACAACTTCAAGCACAGCTTTGTGTTTGGCTAAAGGGAATAAAATATAATATTATTGCGTTGGCCGGGAATCGAACCCGGGTCAACTGCTTGGAAGGCAGCTATGCTAACCACTATACCACCAACGCCTGTGTAGTTCGAATATGCAGATCTGTATCAGAGTGATATTAGCGATATAAGTTTTGCACTCAAATTCATTTCCTAGTTTTTACTACCTGCTGATTATAGATCCGACGAATTCGGACTTTTTCTTCTGTTTTCCTCTTCCGCCAGAATTTTTGCTGCAAATCACATCCCCCTGCTTGGAGGAAAACCCCATATGTATGCGGTTTGACGAGGGATGGTGATTTGTGGAATTTCCAAACATTGTGAGTAACTAATAAATCTGTTGTCTGTTGAGGCATATAGCTTATGGGTCAAAGGCAACAATCTATGCTGTCCATAAGCAAAATTGTGACGTCATCATGAAAAGCTCAAAGGAGTGCAATGGATAGAAGAGGGAAAGAGCTATTGTGCATACCAATAATTGTGTTGAAGAACGCGGAACTGTGTTTCTCTGGAGGACAACATTGCACCTCAGTGTCCAGGCTGCTGGAAATGATTCGAATTCTCTGAAATGGCATTCCCTGCACCAAGGCTGATGTCAGTGGATGATGCTGACGTGCTACATTTCAGGAAGAAATACCAACTTTTCACTGTAAATTCTATGATACCATTATAATATTCCAAAATGACAAACTGTATTGCAATGTATTATAATTGACTGTGCTTATATCTAACATGCAACTTTACATGTTTACAGTACTCTTGCACAGACGCCCTCGTACCCAGAGAAACCCTGGCCTCCATGGCATACAATGCAGGAAACGAGGTGACAGCGCTCATCAGGATACTGCAGCAAAAACGTGTCCTGACCAGAGAAGCTCAAGCAAAAACAGACTGCATAGAGAAACTGACCAAGGAGGTGGCAGATCTGACCAAGAAGGTGGCAGATCTGAAAGATCAAACTCTGCAAGTTGGCAGTCCATGTAGGAATCAGACTTGACTTCACTACAAACTCTACTTTTCATTTGTAACACTGCACCCATCACTGTGTACAGAAATCAGTGACCAGGACATTGTGTGGGCTGGTCAGAGGACCAGTGGCCGGTAAATATTGCAAACTGAACAAAACATGATGAGGAATGATCGATGGGAGACGACTGATCAAAAGAAATATGAAATCACTGATATGGAGATACTGCAGGCCTGTGATGTCCTTATTCCTTTTTCAGAACTGAAGAAGCGTCTTGGATGAGAAGCGAAACGTCTTCAAGAATTTCAACTAGGTCCAGCTGCCTTTTTTTTTTGCTACACTTTTGGACACACACACATGAAGATGACCGAGAAACAAGAAAAAGGATTAAGGACATCACAGATGAAGATGACCAAGAAACAAGAAAGAGCAGTCAGAAGTAATGACCAATTGAATCCAGAAGAGGGCAGTAGGGAAACATTACGAAAAGTAGTTGAGGAGTGGTGGTAAAGAGTCAAACAGGATAGACAACAATTATGTATTGGCTGTATTCATTCAGCTCTATATTAATTCATCCAAGAATGATTGATTTCACAATATGTATGGACAGTACCAGCAAATAAAATAAATTAAGTCGAGGCGTAAGATCATGACAATGGTTGGAAATGGTGAGCTAAATGTAGGTCAGCAAAGCAGTCATCCATAAAATTCATCATATTTTCACCCTTTTTCTTCTTTGGCCAGAATTTCCCTTCAAAACTCATTCTGTGGCTTTGAGAAAATCGCCTAAAATTATACATCATAACATATAGTTTGACTTGGACTTATGAGCTTTGGCTTTTGTAAGCAGTATCGCTAGCCCCCCAGACTTGCAGCAGAGCTTTCTGAAAGGAAGGAGCCTCCACTCGGAGACTCAGTATCTCACTACCTCACTAATGCTTCAGAGAAGCCAGGATAATAGCTGATAGAGTAGGTTTAACCAGAATTGTACAAACTGGTTTGAATGTAACAGATCTTTGTTTTTAATAAAAATCTACACACAACAGCTTTTTGTCCATACACTGGAATTACAATATTACAGTCATTTAAAGGAACTAATATGTGTGTGTGTGTGTGTGTGTGGGTGTGTGTGTGTATGATACTAGTATTTGTCTTTGATCTTTATGGTGGTCTGCCCAAAAACTCATAAATGCTGTCTAAGCATTCCCAGCTAACAATGGAAAGTAACAAAACAAATAAAAATCTGTCAAAAATGTATGGGAGAGTAACTGATAAGGGACTTTCTGCATGGAGTTTGCATATTCTCCATGCATGTGTGTGTGGGTGGGTGGGTTTACTCCGGATTCTCGAATTTCCTCCCACAGTCCAAAAAACATGCGGAGGATAACTAAACTCTTTAAACCGACAGAAGCTGTGAGTGTGTGGGTGAATTGTTTCTGTGTGTCCCTGTGATGGACTGCCAACATGTCCAGGGTGTTTCCAGCCTTTTGCCCTGTCAGCTGAGATTAGGCACCAGTGACCTGTGACCCTCATGTGGAGGATGAAGCAGTAGATGATGAATGAATGATCTTTAACTTAACTGATATCGTCACTTAATCCCTGGAATGGGTCAAGCTCTAAACAATAAATTGGTTATTATGCAACAAAGTAGAAGTAGTACAGAGTGTGGTCACATTTGTTGTTGGATTTCCCAGAAGAATGCTCACTGCTCACTGGATCTGCAGCTCTTGCACCATTAATACAATGGTCTTATTATATTTTTACTTAGCAATTTGTCAGATTACTTGCAGCAGATAATAATTTATAAGAACTGCAATGATATCGACCCACAGTTTCCCTACAGCACTGAATCCACCAGTATCAGAACTCATTTAAAAAGTGTCCCGGTTCCTTGTAAGTGCTTTTTATTTTATGAAAGAAATTCTTAGAACAGTCTTACCTTTCCATTTACTTTCTTAAATTGTAAGAACGGTGCACATCCACTGTTGTATTTTAAGTCATCATACATATTTGAGATAAAATTTTGTTTAGGTAGACCATCTTCTACACAGGATATTTAAGAAGGCTGTTACATTGAGTTATTATTATTATTATTATTAATACTAATAATAATAATCAAAGGCAGGCCATGCTCAAAAGTCTGAACAGAAAAACAATATTTCTGTAATGAATTACATTAATTAATAGGCTCGGTATGTGTGTCATTACATGCCATGTAAGTACGCCATGAGTACTTTGATATGTCTATGTGTATCCAACTAAAGAGTCTCTAAAATAACCACAAATAACTTTGCACTTCTGTGTGAATGAAATAGCCAAATAGTTTGTAACAAAGTTAAACCTTTGAGCATGTAGGAGGCAGTGGCATACCGGAAACACAGTTACACAACAAAGCACTATGCTGACCTCCAAAAATAATTAGATAAAAATGTCACGCTGGCCAGCTAAAAGCATGTCAGTGTTATGAAAGTAGTGGCACATCACCTTTAAGCTCTGTGATGACACAACAGATTGGAGGAAAAGTCCAAAATGAACCACATTAATATTTTGGCGCATTTGGGAGAAAAGCTGAAAATATGTTTATTAAAACTGCTGTCAAACATGGGCTAAACTCTGACAGCTAGCTGGCCTCTTTTTCTACTTAGGATAACATTTTTGTCCACTCCACAGTTGTCTTCACACTCGCACAGTCTTTCTGTGTGAAGACGCAAAAGAAATAATGCATTCCCTTGACCCTTACCCTAACCTTGCAGATTAAAACAAGTCTCAACTCTTAGGATTAAAGATTAAAGCCTTTTAAAGATGTGACAACTTGTCTGCCACAATGTTGGCTGTTAGGACATTTTTGGGAAAGTACTATTCTCATTTACATAAGAAGCTTGAGCATTGATAGATAGATAGATAGATAGATAGATAGATAGATAGATAGATAGATAGATAGATAGATAGATAGATAGATAGATAGATAGCTTTTTGCACACCAACTTACTACGCTCCAATTAAATAAAAAAGGGAAACAATCAGCAACTTCCTGCAACTCCATAGTTCAGTATTTTAATGATCAATGAACGGATTTATCAATCCACTACAACGTCGTATTTTCAGCAATCCTGCCTACTGCTGCTTTAAAAGGGTAGCTGTTCATGTACCACTTCGTATTCCTACATTTCCCAGGTTGCTGTGCGTCACGGTGGACCCCGCCCATTTCTCCCCCCTCTCTAACTTTTGTCTGGACGACTTTCTGTTGTGCAGTGATTTGATTGCTTGGTCTGAGCAATGTAATGCGGCTCGGACACACCTCGCCCTGCACCTCCATCACCACCGACTGTGCTTTTCATCGTCGTCCGCCTCAGGGGAGTTAAATATCCGGTCGTGTTTAGCGCGGTGTTGCCGTTGGACGATGTCCGCAGTCGTCTCCGGCCCATAGTCGGTGTAGGAAGCTCTTTTTGCGCGGAGCCTGGTCGGGAAACATCGAGACTTTTTCCACCGCTGTCATTACAGGCAGCTGTCAAGCTCGGACCCTTTGTGTTTTTGTTTTAATGGCTGTGGAAGTGTGTCCTGGACTGTTGGTCTGAGAGAAGCAATGCATGTCGTGCCAGGCCAAGGCGAGGAAGAGCAGGAGATGTCTTCTGGCTAGCCGCGCTAACGTTTTGTGGACCACAGATTAGTTAGCACGTTAGTCCAAAACATCACTTGGTATCGTTTTCGTGTGTTTGAACGCACATACGCACCCACTCAGCTTGTGGTCAGTGAGGCGGGCGATGTTTGCTAGAAGCGACCGCAGGACCAAGATGCTGAAGAAGCGGTGACTTTGTTAACCGTCAAAAGCGACGACAAATTGCTGAGCTAGCTACAAGTGCAGCCACCACAACAGAGGCCAAATGCCGACGCAAGAGGCTGGAGAGGTTGTCTGTCCACAGCCGACGCACTAATATTCATGATATCTTCACATAAACCACTCAGGCGGTGAACAGTTTAGCACGCTGGTGGGTGGACGGACATGGCGACAAAACAATAAGCACACAAAGAGTGAAAGAAGTGTGATTACTGGACCGAGTTGAGCCTCTTAACTACGTAGTTCTGTGCAGCACCAGCCTAAACCAAGCAGAGCACAACATGGATGGAAATGTACCACCACAGAAAACGACTCCTTTATCCCGGGAGCTGACAAGGATCTTTAACAGCTACAACAAGCACTCCATACAGCTGAAGAAGAACCTAAAAGAGACCAATGCATTCTTCCGGGAAATCCGACACAATTATAGCAATGCTTGTGCTTCAACCATGAGCTCGGATTCAGCTTCTCTGGAGGCAGGTAGGTGTGATCATCTGAACACACACGCATGCAGCTGCAGGAGCAGCAACATCCGCGTGTGGTGTGAACACCAGGCATGGGACTGTATGAACATTTAATGTCATGATTATCCTGACCAAAATCAGGATAATCATGATGTTAAATGGCTCTAAATACTATTATGCTGTACTTTTTAAACAGAAACAAACGTTTTTCTATTTTTTTTACAGTCCTATTAGGAAAAACTATAGTTTCAATGAAGAAACATGAGTTACTTTACCAAAAGAGGTTATAAAGATAATGTTATTAAAACGTGTTAATCAATGTACAAAATGTGTTCAATTTTTGACGAATGCCTGCATTCCGTGTACATTTTCTTGAAAGCTTAACATACAGAGGCAACTGATAAACTTTTGTAGTGAAAAACACAACATAATGTTACCAGAACATGTTAGAAAACAGAACATGTTATGCATCAAATATGTTGGTAGCATTTGAAGAAAACATGACTGTTAGGTGTTTTTTTTGGGTGGAGCTTTGACAAGATGCAGGCTCCCTTTCCACCCTTGTGGCTTGACTAAATTAATCACTCTGACTGCAAATTTATGAGCCGGACAGCACTTTGAAGTCACTCGTGTAAAATATTAACAATTTTCTCCCTTCACAGTAATCTGAATAATAGTAATTCACCAGAATCAACTTATTGTGAGTGCTTTTTTTAATCTCAGTGTGTGTTAACATTGTATATTGCCCAACCTCTGGACTGCACCCAAATGTCCCAATTGCCGTCAAAGGTGTCAAATCACATCCACATCTATACAAAGTTTTTGAATCTTCAATTATGCTGCCAACAGTTTTTCCATTGCAAAGTGATTTTTTTTCCAGCATCACACAGAAAAATGCATTAATTGGGGTTAGGGAAAACTAAAGAGATTAAGTCCCCTTTCAAAAGCTTGAGCAGACTAAGTGCACCAAATATGCTGAGATTTCTGCACTCACTAACTGGCTGAGGGCATGGGATGTCAGCCACTCATTCTTGTCTCTCTGCAAACAGTGCTCAGTGTGTGTGTATGCGTAACTGGTAAGACAGTATAGTACCAGTCAAATGTTTGGACTCACCATTTCATTCAAGTTTTTCTTTGTTTTTTCCTACTATTTTCTATTTATTATTACTAAAGACATCAAATTATGAAGGAACACACATGGAATTATGTAGTTAACAAAAAGTGTAGAACAAACAAACAAACTAGGAAATGTTTTATATTTTCAGCTTTTTCAAAGTAGCCACCTTTTGCTTTGACAGCTTTCCACACTCTTGACATTCTCTAAATCAGCTTCATGTGGTAGTCAACTGGAATGGTTTTCAAACAGTCCTGAAGGTGTTTCCAGAGGTGCTGAGCATTTAGCTGATTTGCTTCTGCAGTCCATCTCATCCCAAACCATCTCAATCTGCTATTGGTCAGGTGATTGTTCAGGCCAGGTCATCTGATGCAGCACTCAATCGCTCTCTGTCTTGGTAAAATTGACCTTACATTGCCTGGAGGTCTGTTTGCGGTCATTATTTCTTGAAAAACAAATGATGGTCCCTCTAAGCAGAATGAAGAAGAATGCTGTGGTAGCCATTCTGGTGAAGTGTGTCTTGGATTTTGAATAAATCACCAACTGTGTCACCAGCAAAGCACCCCCGTACCATTACACCTCCTCCACACTTTACAGTAATCATCCACTGAAGAAATCATCCACTCACCTTTTCTGCATCTCCCAAAGACATTGTGGGTGGAACTAAAAATCTCAAATTGGATTCATCAGACCAAAGGACAAGTTTCCACTGCTCTAATGTCCATTCTTTGCATTTCTTGACCCAAGCAATTTTCTTCTTGTTCCTCAGAAGTGGCTTTTTTTGCAGCAGTTCAACCAAAAATACCTGACACAGTCTCCTCTGAACAGTTGATGTTAGGATGTGTCTGCTTCTTAAACTCTGATCTGAGGGGCTGTTAATTTGCGATTTCTGAGGTTGGTAACGCTGATGAACCTCTGCAGCAGAGGTAACTCTTGGTCTTTCCTTTCTGGGGCGGTCCTCATCAGAAACATTTACATCATAGTGTTTGATGGTCATTGTGACTGCACTTGAATACATTCAAAGTACTTGACATTTTCCAGATTGACTGACCTTCATGTCTTCAAGTAATGATGGACTATTGTTTCTCTTGATTTAATTGAGTGGTTCTTGACATAATTCCAGACTAGTCAAATATGGCTGCTCACTGTTTAGACCTTTGTAGTAACTCTACCTCTGCACACCACAGAGCTAACATTGATTGAACGCACAACCTTCACTGTGCGCTGTTTTAATCTAATGTGTCACATCTATATGTGCTATAAGTGCTGGTGTCCTCCAACCACAGAAGGTCAAAATCATTTTCCTCAGTATTGAATGAACAATATTAAGCTGAACATCAGTCATAGTCAACAGACAAATCAGACCAAGTTGTTGCCTTTCGTGGGTAAAACCAAATACCTGTGTTCACCTGATAACTAGGCTTATAATATACACACATATCTGTTAAGCTGTACAAAATTACACAATATGTAATTTGGATTCTGCAGTTTTTCTCAAGGTTATGCACGGGTCTACACTGACTGTCTGTTTTAATATAGTCTCTCCACTGCAAGCAGGTCATGCAGTCAAATGCTGCATGAAAATAGGTGATAGGTTTTAATATGTTGTGTTTGGTCAAGAGGTTAAAACTAGTTAAGGAATGGTTGATCAGTGAATACAGTAAAACCTTGTGTATATTAGAAAGAAGAGTGCTGTTATGAAGACCGTTGCTGTGCTTGCCTCAGTCTTGTTTTGTAACTTTTTTTAGACTATGACTCAGCATCACTGAGGATTAATGTCTGATTGAATTGGTTCTTCTGTGTTGGCTCCAGGACCCATTAGCCAATGAATATCAAATCATGTTCAAAGCATGTTTTTTTTTTTTTAATATCTCCACCATTGATCCACTGTGTATTTAGAAAACATTATTTAGTGTCCTATTCCTGTTGACTAACAATTTCAGGGGTTAACAGCCTTGTTTGGGGTTACTGATTACATTTCCTAAAAGTATGTTCTGCTCTCATATACAGTTATACAGTTGTATAATTCCTTTTCATTGTCTCTGCTCCACCAGGCCAGCTAAGCTGCATCTCCTTTCCTAGCCATGAGGAAGAGTTCCTACGCAACACAGTGGGTGCTGCTCCATACATTGTGATACTGGGTCAGGACTGTGCTGCCCGCTACCAGCTGCTCAACTGCCTCCTTGGGGAGAGGCTGCTGCCACTTGGCCCTGAGGCTGGCGAGGCTTGTGAAGGAGTCCAGGGAACTGTCTGCAAGAGGCGGAAGTTGTGTTTTACCCATGGGAGACAGACGCGGCTCAGTTTGGCCCTGCCTGGCCAGTATGAACTGGTACACCAGTTGGCAGCTCATTGTGGCCTCTGGGATACAGTGCCCAAAGAGGATCTGGAGATCCATGAGGAATGTGAGGACCCAGCACATCGACTGGCAGAGCTGGAGATCACCTTGCATCACCCACTGCTACAGGTGGGTCTTAGATACAACTTGCTCATTCTTATTCAGACATTTTCTGTACATTGTACTGTCCTCACTGTCATTGCTTAGTTTCCTCTTCATGAGTTGGGGTACTTTTACTGAGATTGTCTAGTGCTGGATAAACATTTTGGTGTCTGTGTTATTTTTGAAAGGAAACATAAAGGAAACATAACGAAGATACATGAGAAAAAGATATTTGTATTCAATTTGGGTGATTGAATTTTTTTCTCCAAGAAAACTTTTTGAAGTATAGTTACTTTATAGTTGCATATACAAAGTATACATTGGTTTTTAGTAAACATGTTGGCATAGGCTCATTTGAGGTCCCCCCCCAAACAAACGCTTGATAAAATAAGCAGATTCATCTGTTTTAAAAACCTTAGTGAATTCACAGTGTGAAGTATTTCATAAGTTACCTACTATTAGAACATTTACGCTTGCTTTATGTGGTTTTTGGAGTTTTATTTGAAAACGGTATCTGATTATGTGTGAAAAATCCTGTTTTCTGGTCTGGACAAGAAAACAAAAATTTGGTCACTGTTTTTTGTTCATGTGGCTTGATGCTCAGTGTGTGTGTTGTTTTTTGTGTTTGTGTGTATGGCAGGATTTTCTCCTGAACCTCTAAACTTAAAGAGAGATGGATCCCGTTATTGTCTCTGGTGTGTACAAGCCTTTGCATTCACACATGGCATTATTTTCAAACTGATTACTAGGCAGAGCCTCTAATTTTTTTTGTGTTTTCAGTGTTAGAATTCATTTGATTTGTGCTACTGTTGAGGGAATAAATTTATTTCAGCCACTTTTTTCCTACTCAGATTGTAAGCACTGGTTAAAGACTCGTACTGCATAGAAGAAGGAAACGTTGTTTGGACAGAATTGTTTTAGCATGGTGTAGGAATTGCAGTCATTCGGTATCCTTTATCACGTGTGGAAATTGGTCTTAAATCTGTTTGACC
The DNA here is from genome assembly GCA_016785285.1 of Brachirus orientalis. Taxonomy (NCBI): domain Eukaryota; kingdom Metazoa; phylum Chordata; class Actinopteri; order Pleuronectiformes; family Soleidae; genus Brachirus; species Brachirus orientalis. The sequence goes on from JAFBJR010000060.1 coordinate 5,523,745, forward strand.
AAGGCCCCTTTTGCGAGCATCACACAGACACAGAAATTAGGCCTTGTTGTGCCTTGGGGCTTCCCATCCGCCCAGCCCTCTTACATAATACCAATGGTCTGGTGCAATTCACATGACTAGATGTTCAAAATCCCAAACCATTTTCTGTGTTGAAGTTGCTGTGGTAACATCTGAATACTGGGACAGTGGTTGTTCTTGTGGGATACACAGTAGTGCAGTGGCTAGAATTGTTGCCTCACAGCAAGAAGGCCATCATTTTGGATTCCAGTACAACTGTGGGCCTCTGCGTGGAGTTTGCATGTCATCCCCATGAGTGTGTGGGTTTTCTCCAGGTACTACAATTTCCTCCCACAGACATGCAAATTAGGGACTTTGTGGGAAGTGGACACTCTGGGTTGACCATGAGTGTGAATGTAAGAGTGAATGTCTGTGTATCTGTATGTTGAGAGTTAGATTTTTAGAAACTACACATTTCAACAGTAGATGGAAGATGATTTTGTATTTAATAAGATATTTTCAAGTTTTATCATTTTAAAATTAGGTGAGTTAAATAATAAACTGATGCCGCCAACTTTTTGGTTTTGCTACTGAATGAAAAAGGGATTAACATGTAGAGGTGGGAGTAAATGATGGCACAGAATCTCTCTGCTCACTGTGATATTCACACACTCCTGCCATAATCACAGCACCTTGCTTTAGAGGCCAACCCATAAGAACCAACTTGCTAATTAGGTTCCCTTCATCCCAGAGTTTGCTCGCACAAAAAACATGAGCATGTTAAGGACACCAACCTATCACCACATTTCTAAAATTTGTTAGGTATGTATTTTTTATGAGTGCACAGAAAAAGGTCTGCTTGAGCAGTGTGTACAAAAAATTAATTAATTTTTTATTCATGTAGAATTGATACCAAGTTACACAATGCTTCACAACGGGATAAACAATAAGAATACAAAAATTAAATAAGTAAAAATACTTAATAAAAATACTTAATATACATGTGTGATAGTTTGTATGAGGCCTTTATGGCTTCAGCTAACAATTATTTTCAAAATCATTTAATCACTTATTTGTTAGGTAAATAAAATGTCATAAAATAGTGAGAAATGTGTTTCCCAAACCGCAAAATTATTTTCTCAAAATGTTTTGTTTTGCCCACTAATCAAAAATGGTTTAGTTTCAATGTTTTCTTTGTTATATAGAGGTAAGAAACCAGAAATTATTCACATGTAAAGTAGCACAGGACAGAGTTGACAAAAATCACAAAGATCTAGCTGTGAGTAATCAATGGCCTGTGTAAGATTCATGGAAAGATCCTTAAAATTCATAGGAGTTGTAACAATCAATATCACAAAAGTTTTATTTTCTTGGTAATCAAGGAAATCAGTGCTGGAATCAGATAAAAATCAAAACATTTCTCTGTTGGCTTAGTATTCTTTGAGGAGGCTCTGAGAGGGATTGATGTGGCAAACATAATAAAACCTTAGCTGCTGTTCCTTAAAACTGTATTACATTTTAGATGTGTGTCAGATGGTCAGAGTAACACTTAATTATTTTAAGCAATATGAGAAACAAATTGTAACTTCAAAATATTCAACAAGTATTTTCTCTAAGGGTGGTGGTGGTGGTGGTTGTTAAAAATTGTTTCACAGCAGGGCAGTCTTAAGCTTGTATCAATTTTGATGGTTGTGACCAAAATGTTTGCAGGCTATCCATGTCCCACAGACACTGCTCAGATGGGCTTTGCTCTTGTTTCTTGGAGACAGGACTGACTGTCTCCTTTGTGTGGCTGTTGGTCATTTCTGCCTCACTTCTCTGGCTGACTTTTTTTCACGGTCATGGTCTCGCTCTCAGTCTCTCTGTGAGTCTATTTTTATTCAATGTTATTAATCAGGGGTTCAGCCAAGCCTTTCAGTTCTGTCATTTTTCTGCCCTGTCACAGACATTCCCAAGACCACCACAAATATTTTTGTTTCATTTTGTGTTCAGAAATAGAGGGAGCATGTGATGTGTGCGGATGTGATTTCATGTGTCTTTGTGTTTATTTTTCTCCTTCCTTTCCTGTACACTTTATATCACAAAAGTTATAATGTCTTCAAGATGTGGTCTTTCTCACCTATGCCATCAAGACATTAAAGGGGTTGTTCTGTTTTTTTTTTTTTGAAGTGGTTGTGTGAGGTACACGCACATAATCATTCTTACATGTATGTGATTGCATTCTGTGCACAGGGTACAAACAGGCAAGCGTTTAGTGTACAACATGGCTGCAGGTGGGGAGATATGAAAAAACAGATTCTTTTTTTTTTTATCCACTCTACCTCAGCAGAAGTGTATGTTTGCTGTTCAGTCTCGCCATTAGACAACAGTAAACGCAATTTTAGTTCACAGGCCATAGAGGTGGGGCCAGCAAGAAGACCCGGGTTCACAACTTTTTCTGCATGGAGTTTGCATGTTCGCCCTGTGTTTGTAGGTTTTCTCCACGTTCTCCAGGTGTCCTTCTCAGTTTAAAAACATGCAGATTTGGGGATTAGGCAAATTGGATGCACTAAATTGACTGTGAGTGAGAGAGTGAAGCTGGGATTGGCACTTGTGCCACCCTGCGATCCTAATGTAGTGGTGGTCTTCAGCTGCCTATTTTGGTAAATTTGTTTTAAGTTAAATCTAAACAATTCCCAAAATAACACATTTTCACCTACTGATGGGCAGCAGTTACTTAATAACTCCTGTGTTTCTAGTGGTGTGAAATTGCTAATTTTCTTTATGAGTGAACAGTTTACAAAGTGTCACAAAAGCCAGTTTTCTATCCTATACAGCTGTCTCACAGCAAGATAAATCTTCAAAACTTAAAGCAAACTCTTGCTATCACTTTAACTTCTTAGGGCAACAGACACAAAAGCACACATCACTCATTAAAAAAACAAATCACTGTTTGTTTCTCAAGTTTTGGTATCCATCATCTCCACTATCCTATCTTTAACAGCTCAATACTAACTTCATCTTTCCACAATTTAGCACCACCTGTTAGTGTATGATGTGTTTAACAGAACTTTTCAGCTTTTGCAGCTAAGTGTAAGAGAAAGATGCTATTAAAATACGGGAAGCTGAGGGCAACTGCGGAAGCGGGTGATAATAATCTCTGGGCCTTACACCAAAAGTGACACCTTTTAAATTACACAGCCTCTCTAAAATTCCTCTCTAAATTACATATTTGATTCAAATGCAAATATCTTATCAAAATGCAAATAAATCCAATCGTTGGTGTTTCTACATGGTTTGATTTCAGTAATTGAGAATAATCTCGATGACCCAGCACTTTTTACCACATTTTCTGTTATGGTTTGTCTGCAGGAGGCAAAGGTCATGGTGGTTCCTTGTCCAAGTGTCCAGCCCATAGAAGAGGCCCTGGAAGACTGTACTCGGAATGTGATCCCCATCATCCTCTATGCCATCAACCAGGACTGCCTAAGCACAGAGCAGGTGGCTGAACTCTGGAAGGTCAAAGAGCTTCTCTCCTTTCCCATCTGTTTTGTTCGTATCCCTAGCACCTTGCCAGCAGCCTCACAAGAATCTGGCCGCCATACGGAGAAGGAAAAAGAGAGGGAGAAGAGTGCCCTCCATAAGCAGCTGCTATCACTAGGTTTTCTTAGTAGCCCGGCAGGCAAGTGTTCCTGTGGTGCTCCTGCACAGGGTTCAACCCCAGGCGCCAAGCCCCAGAACACATTGGGTGAGGCTTTTGAACGACTACATAGGTGGCTCGCACCATTTGTTCGCCAAGTGCTTCAAAACCAGCAGGTCGAGGCTGCCACCCTGCTTAATGGACTACATTGTCGCTGTTTGGATCTTTTCATTAATCAGGTCAGAGAATGACGCCTCCTTAGCACCGTTCATTTGTATACTGTGACTGTTTCACTCTAACAGTCTATACTTAATGTGATGCTTGTTACACCGCTTTGAAGTGGTTGGGGGAAAAAAAGGATCACCAACAGATCTTTGTCCTTTTTGCTTCACTTCCCTGTAGGCCTTTGACATGCAGAGGGACTTGCAGATAACACCCCGCAGGCTGGAGTACACCCGTGAGAAAGAAGCTGAACTGTTCACTTCCCTCATGGCAATCGCTAACCGCAAACAGGAAGAAATGAAGGAGATGATTGTGGAGACACTCAGCAGTATGAAAGAGCAGTTGCTGGAAGATGCCGCCAACCTGGAGTTTACAGGTTAGTGTTTACACATCCTGGATACATGCTTCAGGACATTGTAGATTTTTTGTTTTCATGTTTTTAGGAAGAAGTATATTCTCACTATATCACATTGAGTGGTAAAATGCTGTACTATAAGGAAAATTCTCTTAAATTTTAAGTTGAGATCAATTTTGTCTTAAGTTTTGATAAAGAAATTAATCATCTGATTAGAGTAAATGTCAACAGACCAGACTAACTTAGTAATAACTCACTGGGGGAAAGTAGCAAAGTGGTGATGCCAGTAAGGCATCAAGTCTGATCAGATTTGCATTTAAACAGTAGTTCGTATGTCATAAAAACAAATCTTTATTATCTCCAACAAAGAGGTTGTTTTCATCTGGTTTGTCTGTCTGTCTGTGAGCAAAATAACTCAAAACGCTATGAACGGATTTTGATGAAACTTTCAGGGACGGTGTGTAATGGGACAAAGAACAGATGATTAGATTTTGGTGCTGATCTAAAATACTGTCTGTACCGTCCGTACAGAAATGTTTTTATCATTGTATGCTGAAGCACTTACTGAAAAGCCTGATCACGTGATACACATGCAGCACTACATTCATTTATGTGCACGTCCTGCCATCTTGCGGCAAATTAAAGATACTGCAGTTCGTTACCTCTGCCAAGGAGGTAATGTTTTTGCCAGTATTCGATTAGCAAAATAATAATAACAAAAAAAATATAGATGGATTTTGACAAAATTTTCAGGAAAGGTGTGTAATGGGACAAGGAACAGATGGTTAGATATTGGTGGTGATCCGGGTAGATCCAGGAAGTGTTTTGCTCCATTATCAAACAACTTGTTTAACAAACGTGTAGAAAGCCATTCCTCTTCATCGTCATCAGTGGTACCTGCAGCCTCTGGTTTTCTTCTCTACTTGTAATACACAATCTATATTTCATTCAGTGTAGTATTTGTAGTATAGCGGATAAAAAAATGGTGTTATTGTAACAATACTTACATTTCATGACCCTTGGTGAATTAAACCTTAACTCTAATTCAACAGTGAAGTATTTAAGCTCTTTTTTTTTTTTTTCAGTCAGGATCAGTACTTCTTGTCTTCATACACCACATACTTACTTGACAACCGATTTTCTTTTAACTGCAGACATCATTGTAACAACTAACGGAGAGCCTGTTACATCAAAGGAGATCAAATCTTGCATCCACCAGATCCAGGAGCTGATAGTGGTTCGTTTGAATCAAGCTGTGGCAAATAAGCTGATCAGCTCTGTGGACTACCTGAGGGAGAGCTTCGTAGGAACTCTGGAAAGATGTCTCAACAGTCTGGAGAAGTCCAACATTGATTCCTATGTTCACAATATCACTTCCAATCACCTTAAACAGGTAGGCAGAAGAACAAGAGCCTTACTTTTAGTGTGTAGATGCTATGATAATATAATGATAATAAATATAATATTAACTTAATAAGAAAACACTTACTCCAACAAAGTTGATAAAATGGAGACAAAGACATTTGTTAAATGTCAGCAATCCAGAAGATACAGGGGAAATTTGGGCACTACATTGAATTAGAAACTGTTGTGTATAAGAGGTGTTCTTTCTTTACAATTCATTTAACCATTTCAACCTAAGTATGAAATACTGTAAGTATTATTAAATCTTAACCCACGGTCAGTGTGACTTGAATAGTGAAATAAATAATCAGGAAAAACAACAGTGTTTCTTTTAACCTCCATCAACTCCACTTTGCTTCAATGTCAGAAGCCCTGAGAAACATTCATGACATCCAAGGGATATTTTTCTCTCATGTGCCACAGTTATTAAATGCTGCCTATCATGTGGAAGTCACCTTTCACTCAGGATCCTCAGTCACACGATTTGTCTGGGAGCAAATCAAACAGGTAATTATATCAAGCATTCTCTTAAAAAAATGTTTGCTGAATGGTGGCTTCTTGAGTCTCTGTTTTTTTTTTTTTTAACATGTAACCCTGTGTTTTTCTCTCAGATAATCCACAGGATAACATTTGTGAACCCTCCTGCCATCACTCCAGAGTGGAAGCGGAAAGTGGCTCAGGATGCCATAGAAAGCCTCAGTGCTGCCAAACTGGCCCGAAGCATCTGCTCCCAGTTCAGAACTCGTCTCAACAGCTCCCATGAGGCCTTCGCAGCATCTCTGCGCCAGGTTAACTTGCTTTCTTCTTCTTTTTTTTTTTTTTTCAGCGCACCATCCTTGTTTAAAGATTTATCAACTAAAGAATTTTATTGAATCAAAAATAATTATGATTAAATTCAATTCATATCACTTTATCTGTCCCCAAGGGGCAATTTGAAATGGCATGAAAGTAGCTAAAAGCAAAATCAACACACAGTACAACAGACACCATTCACAGATAAAAAAAAAAACAAACAAACCATGAATCATTTATAAAGTTCATGTCAGTGATGGAGCAGTTGATGCCGTTTATTAAAAAAAAAAAAAATCTGCTGCCATAAACCCCCAGTGGATGTGAGATGATCCTCAGAGTAGATATGGTTCAGTGTGCAGCGGACTAAGCTTGATTTTTTTTCTTTTTGCTCAGTATGATCTTTTTTGGGCAGATGCAACTTGAGTAGGACTAGATATTGCTTAAAAATGTTTACATGTTACTGATATTTAAATCTCTTTCAATCAAATCTCTGACACTGATTCCCGATTGATACTTTTTTCTGTACCAATATTCTTCAGTTAAGTTTTCAGTGGTCAAAACAGAGCAACTTTGTGTTTTTATTTATACCGTGCCCTTTTGATCATCTCGACATACAGTACCTTCAATGATTAAACAAGCACCAACCTCTCAAGACAAAACACAGGCAAGCTCACACACGCACACACACACGCTTCCTCTTATCTTGTGGGAGATTGGCCTCCATCCCTAGTTGTAACTTCCTGAACATCTTGAGACAGCCAACCGGATCAGTGAACAGCATGCTGCGTATTCTATGCATTTAATAATTGAAGTGTGATACCGAACACAAGGTTAAGTTGATACCTCAAACATTTTGAGAGATCTCTAATGTTACAGATTTTTTTGGATTTTGCAGACACAGTCATATGATTGGACCAGACATTTTCTCTCTATATCTCTTGTTTATTGGATGCACCTTTACTTCCCCATTGTCCGCCCACCAGGACTGCATTTAAAATCTCTTCTTCAGTTAGCTCACCCATTTCATAAGATCCATCACATATCAAACCCAAGAAAAGCTATTGCAAATAAACATGCGGACAGAAGATACTGTTCAACTGGTCAGAGCCAGCCAGAGGATAGTGTGTGGTTGCCACAGAGATGACTGAATTATTTCAACAGATGTTGAAAATATAGCTCAAACATAAGTTTTGTTAGGCCTTAGATCCAAGAGCAACTCTCGTTGCCCAAGATTATTAGTAAATTATTGATTAATTGCTTTTTTTGATCAAAGAAGAATGGGCAATATAACTAAGGTATTGTTGCTCAAATGTAAGGGCAGTTTTTCTGTTTGCATTTTATCTTTTTTCCCTCACAGGGAGCATGTCATCTGTCTGTTTAGCAGGTTTACTGTTTTGGTCAGATTTGGTTTGTATCCAGAAAATGGTCTGGGTTTTGTATTTGTATTTGTATTAAGTATTTAACAAGGTTGATAATCTTATGTAATTACTGTAAAGTTGTGTTAATCAGTAATGTAAAGTTTGTATGCTGGCAGAATAGGATATTGAGGAGCAAAATAGGTTTGTTGGTCAGAGCATGATGAGATATGGGCCTATGGTGAACTTTCTGTTTTGACAATTAATTAATTAATAGAAAAGTTGCTTGACAGTATGCTTTCACCGGGCACAGAGGCATACATTTTTTTTGGCTCAAGATGACGCATGGACTGTTTAGATTTGGGTGGCCAAATGTCAAGTGAACAGAACCTCACAAATAATATTTTTGCCCTCCTGAACTGTTAATCCTCCTTAAATCAACAAGTGTATGTTGTGGGTCTGGGAAAAAATAAGTTGACTGATACTATGTAAGTCAGCAGAGGCATTCAATCACTGGGTGGTAATTCTAGTTTTAGTAATGTGAGGTATTAGTAGATTAAATTCCCCCTGCTATGCTGCTGAAATACTCACCTGTTCTTTGAAAGAACAGAATGAACACCGAGCTGAAAATCTTGACCACAATGAGCAGCTGATGTTAGACAGGCATAAATGTGACAAGACATGACTTGTCTTGAAGGGATGACTTAAACCATATGACAAAGCATGACAATATGTGTTAATTATGGGGTGCTTAGCATTAGAATTAGTTGCTGTTGCATAGCTGTGTGTCCTTTTAAACGTTTCACAGCCAAGGACTGTTGAAGCTATAAAGCTGGAGATTCTTTGGTTCTAATTTGAGCGTGAAATTGATTTCTTGTTGCTGAAGGCTTTTACATCTTTTGTGTCAGCTTGGTAGAAATGCTAAGATTTGGTTATGTGAGCAGTGACAGCACTTTAAGTGCTTACAGTTACAGTTACAGTTTTATAATGTCTTCAACTAAATCTCTTCAGGCAACTTTTACTGTTTATTTAATCAGTCTTTGTCCAGACCAACACATCTGTTCTGATCAATGAATAGGTACAACTATCACTGAAAATAAGAGAGAGAGAGAGACATACAATATGTTATTTGTCTTCCATGTTCTACTCACATTGGTACCAAAAAACATGTTATTGTTTTTAATTGATTCTGCTTTAAGGGCTGGAAAGATGCAGATTAGTGTGGATGTTGGGTGTAAATGTGGCAAAAGTGATGCGTTAAAACCTTGAACATAGTGGTGGACACACTGGGTCTCTGTCCCACTCGTGGCTCAGTTTATTCCCCTTCACTTGAAATGCTTGTTTAATGTGTAAATTACTGACTTCCTCCATGAAGTCTCTCACAAATCAGATTCATTTAAATTGCTCTTATGATCATCATCCCATGACTGTGGGTATCACATAACTAACTGTACTAACTACAGGCTCTTGCTCATAAATTCTATACATTTGTTGCAGTTAAACAAAAATACAACTATGACAAAAGGAATGAGCTCGGGTTCTGTTTTTAGGTTTGTAGCATTTGTTGTGTAGAAATCCAAGTTAATTTAGTTGTATATCTGCCTAAGTGATAGAGTAGACTGTAATGCCATAATATTGTTTTGTAACATTGTTGTTGGAAATATCAGAATAACAATTATCCTGTAACCAGGGGAATATTAAGCATTTTTAAGCAAAGCAACCCAGAGTGATTTTTTTATGCCTCCTCAATTACTGCGATGATGTTATTGGCACATGTCTGGTTAAATCAACTGGCTTCGTCCTCACTTTGGTACAAAATGTTTGTTTGTAAGATAAAAGATAAGTGAATTAAGAATTTTTTTTTCATTTTTTATTGATTCATCGCCACGCATTGTTTGACTCGGACTGCCGGGGTTTTTTATAATTGTATAAATTGTTTTTATAATATATTCAGGTAGTCAGCTGATCTCATTCTTTGGGCACATAATGTTACTGAACCTAGGTGGGTGCATCACTTCATCTGCCTTTCTTCTTACCCTGATGCTCCCATCACTCTGGAACAGAGTAAATGTGGAATCATCAGACCACATGACCTTCCATTGCTCCAGATTCCAATCTTTATGCTCCCTAGCAAATTGAAGCCTCTTTTCCCTATTGGCCTCACTGATTCGTGGTTTTCTTAAGGCTACACAGCTGTTCAGTCCCAATCCCTTGAGTTCCCTTTGCATTGTTAATGTGGAAATGCTCTTACTTTCACTATTAAACACAGCCCTGAGTTCTACTGTTGTATTTCTACGATTTGATTTTACCAAACGTTTAGATGATCGCTGATCATGATCATTCAGGATTTTTTTTCCGACCACATTTCTTCTTCAAAGACGATGGTTCCCCACTGTCCTTCCAGTTTTTAATAACGCTTTGGACAGTTCTTAACCCGGTTTTAGTTGTTTCTGCAATCTCCTTAGATGTTTTCTCTGCTTGATGCATGCCAATGATTTGACACTTCTCAAACAGACTAATATATTTTCCATGACCGCAGGATGTGTCTTTCCACGTGGTTGTCTTAGAAATGAGAAGCTATTCATTGCATCAGTTGGGGTTAAATAACTTGTTGCCAGCTAAAAGGTAATTACCCATGCAGTAATTATCCAATAGGAGGCTCTTACCTATTTGGTAACCTTTTTTTGGCCGGTGTAAGTGTAAAAGCCCATGGTAATTTAATATCCAGAGAGAGAGGGTGCAAGAAGACTGATCATGCCTTTAATTTTCCTTGACAAATCACAAGTCCTACAACTCATTTGTAGGCATCCATGGCACTGACTGTCTGTGCTTGTCACATTATGTTGTTAACACTTTTTCTTGTATTATGAAGATGACACTTTTAGACTAAAGATATCATAGTTTGTTGACTTTTGCATTAAATATACAATATGCTTGGACACATTATCATAGCACTTGAAGTGGAAAAGAAGTAGATGGAGAAATATTAATGCATGTCAAACATAATCTTTAAGTTTTAAAAACAACCTCTTTTCATACAGTATGGTAAATTAGAAATTAATGTAAGAAATCATTGTGAAAAAGTAAAATGGATGCAGCTGTTGACCCTTCCTAATGCTGACTATAAGAAATTATGTGTTGGTGCTTGCAGCTGGAGGAAGGTCACACAGGGCGTCTAGAGCGAACTGAGGACCTGTGGCTGCGTGTGAGGAAGGACCACGCCCCTCGACTGGCCCGCCTTTCGCTGGAGAGCCGCTCCCTACGGGATGTACTGCTGAATGGTGAGTCACCACCAAGTCCTCCCTTTGTTAACACATGCACAGGAAAAAAAAAAGTCCCAGTCTGCAAACTTGTAAATCAATGTCCCTTTCAGATATATATCTATTTTTAATATTCTCAAAATAATCTAGTGTGTATCTGAACAATACAAAAGCTTTGATTTCTTCTCTCACTTTCCCTTATTCTTCCAAAGCCATACTTTATAATTATTGTTTATTTCAAATATGTATCACTCTGTATTATAATCAAGATCCTGTTTTATTATAAATTACTGACCTCAGCATACAAATAACAGCCTTTGTAGCAATGAGTATGACTCAATGTACAACACAAAATGTACAAACTCAAACTCAGAACAGAATTTTTTAAGAGCTGTTCTGCAAACTGTAGTTCATTTTTTTTCTTTTTTTTTGGTACTAAACGCACCTTTCTTTTCTGACAGGCAAACCAAAGCTCGGGCGGGAACTGGGTCGTGGCCAGTATGGCGTCGTGTACTTGTGTGACAGCTGGGGAGGACACTACCCATGTGCATTAAAGTCTGTCGTACCGCCCGACGATAAACACTGGAACGACCTGGCACTAGAGTTTCATTACACACGGTGAGTTAATGAGAGTTTAAACAAAGTCACACACATGTGAAACAACAGTAGCTCTGTGTCTCAACGTCATTTTAATGCAGCACACCAAACTGCTCCTCAAAGATGGTGGTGCATTTTATGTCTCCTGTCTTGTCAATAAAGTGAAACTTAAAAATAGTGTTGACTGTTGAGGCTATTGAGCCTTGAGGCTGTTCTCTGCACACATTAACGTGTTTTGAAAGGCATTGCCTCATTAAAGCTCATATGCTCTCACTGTCATCAATCTGATGAATGCAGGTCTACATAAAGTGACTGAGTGGTTGGCTTCATGAGCACAAAGACTTTCATTAATAATCTGTGCATTATCAATTAATCTAACAATTATTTTCAAATGTAAGAAAATTTTACAAATTTTTGACCAGTGTTTCCCAAACCTCAAAGTGATGATGTTTTCAAATGTTAATAAATAAATAAATTGTTTTTTGTTTTTTCACTTTGCTCCTTTTTCTTTTGGGATATGTATTTCTTCAGGTCTCTGCCTAAACATGAGCGGCTGGTCGACCTGCACGGTTCTGTGATTGATCACACCTACGGAGATGGTTCCAGCATCGCTGTGCTACTCATCATGGAACGGCTGCACAGAGATCTTTACACAGGCTTGAAGGTGACTTCTTAGCTCAGTCTATAGAAAACGTTTTTGTGTTTTTTGTTGGTTTGTCAAGTTTTTTTGATCTTCCATCTCTCTCTCTCTGCCACCCCTCTTTGGTTGGTTTCTTCTTGGTTTCTCTGTGACAGGCTGGTTTATCGCTGAGGGACAGACTTCAGATTGCACTGGATGTGGTGGAAGGGATCCGCTTCCTGCACGGTCAGGGCCTCCTGCACAGAGACATTAAGTTAAAAAATGTTCTGGTGAGTTCTGATCAGTGAGTTTACACTAAGGCCTATATCACTCTGGATGTGTGTGCGGGCATGTTACAGGTGCAGTGTGTCCTTCCTTTCATTTCAGCACACAATAACTCCTGAGACTTTTCACACTGGCTGTGTAAACTTGCACATCTCTTTTTGGATGCTCACTTATTTTTCATGTGAGCAGTGCACATTGCACAGCAAAACTATACTCTGAAAATGTTTTTTTTCATAGTTTCAGCATCTCTGTCTACATTTATATCACAAAACACAGCGTTTTTATGACAGTGTTTTTTTATGTTCCTGTATCTAAATAAAAGCACTTGAGCTTTTTAATCCCCTGATTCCATTCATTTTTATAACACTTTTTTTGTTATGGATGCACATACTGAAGACTCCTGGTATTTAGTTTAGTCCAGAAGTATTCCAGAGTTCCAGTGTAATTTTAAAAGGCAAACAATATGTAAAACAGAATAAAATATGCTAAGATGAACAGACATTAAAAGAATGAAATTTAAAACAAGCCATGCATGCATTTGTAACCCTGTCAATACTATCTTACATTTGCACCACATTAATTATTATGTAACAACTACTGTTTATCAAAATGTCAGTCAGAAATAAATGCAGGCAGATAATTCTATGTAAAATAATATTTTCTATAATATGAAAAGTACAAATTAAACTGATTTCATAATAAAAGCATTGTCTCAGCATCTTTCCAGTAAACAAATAGTGCACAATTATAGGCATGGTTTTATTTTTCTTTTAGTTGGACAAACAGAATCGTGCAAAGATAACCGACCTTGGCTTCTGTAAACCAGAGGCCATGATGTCTGGTAGCATCGTAGGAACTCCCATCCACATGGCTCCAGAGCTGTTCACAGGTATGAGCACTTCAGCACTCACACTCCATAATTTCATTATGAAGAAACTCCTGAGGTACAACTGTCAAAACTTTTGGAAAGATTATTTCCTTGTTTACTTAAGATTTATTTATTTACCTCACAACATCTTTATGCCAAAGATAAACTTAATTGTGTATCTCCATGTTTCCTCATCAGTTGTTTTAAGGTTTCCTCTTCTCCTGACAGGAAAGTATGATAACTCTGTTGATGTCTATGCCTTTGGGATCCTGTTCTGGTACCTCTGTACTGGTTCAGTTAAACTCCCAGAGGCCTTTGAGAAATGCTCCAGCAAGGACCAGCTCTGGACTAACGTGAAAAAAGGTGAACAACACTAGTTCTGTGTATTACAACATTCACAGCTGTAGTTCTGTCCAAAAAGACAAAACAAAGAAACAAATCATTGCTCTCATTAGTTCTTGTCTAATTCATGTGGACAAATGAGTCAAAGGTCTCTTACAAGACACTGGAAAGAAGATGGATATAACTGCTGTTCACACCTGCTACTACAAGATGCTAGGTGTTATTTTTGCTTTCATGCAAAAGATATAGACCCCATTCTTAGAAAAGCATTATTACAACAATAAATAAAAAAGGGTTGCATAAAGCTACTAAACAATTTATTTATTGAGACCTGTGCCTTGAAATTTTAAAGGTACACTGTGTACCTTCTTATCAGTCTATCCATCAGTCCATTTATCAGTCTGTCCGTTTGTGAGCAGCATAATTGAAAAGTTTGAAGACATTCAAGAACATTCACTGGGGATATAGTTTGTGGCCCAAATAAGATGTAACTGGATTTTGTTGGTAATTCATCTGAAAAGCTGTGGGAATCTTGTTGGCCTTTGCACTCTTAGCGCTCTCTCTCTCTCTCTCTCTCTCTCGCTCTCTCTCTCTCTCTCTCTCTCTCGCGCTCTCTCTCTCTCTCTCTCTCTCTCTCATTTAGAGCAATATATTTTGTTCTTCTGTCTTTGTTTCTCTTATGTTGCTGATTTTCTTGGATATCTCATGGGTTATAGGAGAAGCAAAACTAAGTCTTTGCTTTGAGTCTATTCCTATGTTTGGTTAGTGAACCTAAACTAGTCTTAGTAAATTACCTGAAATGAACGGGCAAACTCGACCAGTTTGTTTCAAGCAAACAAAGCAGGTAAAATGTTCAATCCTCAAATCACAGCCTCTAATATAATTATCCTTAAAGAGAAAACACATTAGTCAACAGAGGTGCCTTATAGTGGACAATCAACCCCTCCCACACACACACACACACACGCGTGGCGCTATTGTGTGGACTCCTTTTTGTATTTTGAAACAGGGGAACAAGTCGTCTTTGACAGGAGGAAAACCGACAAAAGCAGAGGAGACTGCACAGTTTTGTCACCGCTTTCATGTTAGCTGTGCTCAGAGCCACTAAGTTGCTGACCTCACTAGTTCTTGTGGAGACGCTTTGGAAACTCATTGCATTTACATTTTTGTTCAGTCTGGTCACAATGCGTCTCCAACCTCCTCCCGAAGTGATAACACTGTCATCAGGTGTATGTACACCTTTACTTACAAGTAATCAGACGCTAATTACAGAAAATGCATTTTAATGCTAGGTGGGCAGCCATTGTTGACTGTCTCTCTGTTTATTTGTGACTCACCTGTCCCCGTGTGGTCCCCAGGTGCCAGACCAGAGCGGCTGTCCAGTTTCGATGAGGAGTGCTGGCAGCTCATGGAGGCCTGCTGGAACGGGGACCCCTCCCAGAGGCCACTGCTCGGTATTGTGGAGCCCAGTCTGCAAAGCATCATGATCCGGCTCTGCAACTGTGGCTCTGAAGAGAAAAGCAGCAGTCTCGAGGACTCAACCTGAAGGAAAATAAATTCCAAACAAACTAACACTCGTGTGATAGGGATTCTGATCAGAAAAGTATTTTTGTTGTATTTATGAAGAGCTGAACAGAGAACGTCTGTAGAATAAGTGACGAATGACTAATGTCCTCCTTGTTCACACTTGTTGGATTTACATTATTTATGAGGAGTTGGTACAGACCAGGGGTTTGCAAATATGTGTGTTTTATCTTTTGTTGTGCCGTGTGTATTTGTCTACAACAGGCTTTTGTCATAGCTGCAGTGCTAATTGCTACATGGGTCATAGATATGTAACTAAATGCAAATTGTTTTAAAAAATAATTAATTCTCAGTGTTACGAAAAAATATAAATATATAAAAGATAAATTTTAGATGGTATTTAAACAGAACATTTCTGCATCTACAAAAAATACATCTTTTTTTTTAATAAAATGATCTGTTACAGCAAGTTACACAAGCTATTGTTTGGTTACTAATACTGCATCAGTGTCAGTATCCCTGCTTACATCTGTCCACAGGATGTAAAAATCTTGTTTTCATTTAATCAGAAAGCTCGGTCAATGTGTTGCATGATGGGATGCCACATTAAGGCCTGGCCAGGAGGAGGTGTTAATGAACAAAGTTAAGCAGCATCAGCACCACTTTATTGCCTCTTTCCTCTCATTGGTTTTACTATAAGGAGGTTTCAATTGTGATTTTAAATTTCACTGTAAAGAGATCAACACTGACTCTACCCTAACACACTGGTCTGACTGGATGAAATTCAAAAAGCTCTTCTAACAGAATACATTTAGATTGTTTAAACAGATTAAACTGTTATGTACAAACATAAAATCCAAAAAAACTGGGACACTGTACAATGTAAATAAATACAGATTGTAATGATTTGGACATCTCATAAACCCATATTTTATTCCAAGTAGAAAATAATTAACGTATCAGATGTTGAAACAGAGACATTTTTACCATTTCATGAAAAATATTAACTCCTTTTAAAATTGATGGCGGCAACACATCTCAAAAAGGCTGGAACAGAGACAACAAAAGGCTGGAAATGTAAATGGCACAAATCTAAGCATTTGACAGCCAATCAGGTTAAGTGGCAATAGTTCAGTACAGTTTCAGAAAAATCCAAAGACTGAAGATCCCACCATCTACAGCAGGGGTGCCCAAATGCTTCCCTATAATGGCCCAAAATTGAATTCTATGGGAGGGCCGTGGGCCAAAAACAAATGTTCATGTTACGTCACTTTACATTTTATTCAAATGTGTCATATTTTTATAAGATTTATCATTAAACTCAAATGTAAATGTTTAAAAAAGCAATTAAACATCTTTTTTGAGAGTACCTTTATTAATTTCATAAGGTGACAGATCTGTATGACTTATTTTAAGAGGTAATAACAAGAGGTTAGATGGTCCAACATGTGAAAGCAGAGGGAATTTACTTAAGACTGAATATGAAATTAGATTGAGTAATGAGTAGGGAATCGGACAATGTGAACTGAGCTAATTGTTTGGTTTCGTCATGACGACGAATGTTGTATTTTAAAACTGTGACTTTCTGTCTACAGATAAGGCACATTGCTGAGGAATTGATTTTAGTGGGGGAAAAAAAACAATCATTTTGCAATCATCTATGTGCCACTGCCTGTCACTACAGCGCTCCATCATAACCTCTGCTCTTCACTTGTGCCATGAGCCTGCTGAAAGGAAGAGCCAGGAACTCAAGTGTGGTCAGAAAGGGAACTGCAGCTAAGCCTTGGGAGCTGTTGGGACAGAAATTCCCAGTGGCTGGCACACATGGGGAAAAATCAAGTTGGCCAAAAAAAAAGGAGCCCAGGCCACCCTGATCTACAGTGTATAATATTAGCAAAAGATTCAGAGAATGAGGAGGAATCTCTGTGCGTAAGTAACAAGGTCAAAGGTCAAAACTGGACGCTTGTGATCTTTGGGCCCTGAGGCAGCACTGCATTAAAAACAGACATGATTCTTTACTGAAAACCACTGCATGGTCTAAGAAACACTTTCAGAAATTACTGTCTGTGAACACAGTTCACCATGTGATCCACAAATGTCCACAAAGTCAAATCTGAATCATGCAAAGAAAAAGCCATATGTGAACAGATGAATCAAAATTTGAAATTCTTTTTGGAAACCATGGACGCCGTGTCCTGTAGACTAAAGAGGAGAGAGATCATCCAGCTTGTTATCAGCAGACAGTTCAAAAGCCTGCATCTCTGATGGTATAAGGTTGCATTAGTGCCTATGGTGTGGGCAGCTTACAAATCTGGAAAGGCACCATCAATGCTGAAAAGTACACGGAGGTTTAAGAGCAACATATGCTCCATCTAGACAACGTCTCTTTAATGGAAGGCCTTACATATTTCAGCAACTTAATACTGAACCACATACTGCATCCATCACTACAACATGGCTTCACAGGAGAAGAGTCTGGGTGCTGAACTGTCCTGCCTGCAGTGCAGAACTTTCACCAACAGAAAACATTTGGAGCATCATGAAATGAAAAATCCAACAACAAAGGCCCAGGACGGTTGAGTAGCTAGAATCCTGCATCAGACAAGAATGGGGCAACATTCCTGTCCTAAAACTCCAGCAACTGGCCTCCTCACTTCCCAGACGTTTACAGACAGTTGTTAAAAGAAGAGGGGATGCTACACAGTGGTGAACATCATCCTGTTCCAACTTTTCTTCAGATGTGTTGCTGCCATCAAATTCAAAATGAGCTAATATTTTTCACGAAATGGTAAAATGTTTTTTTTTATTTCACACAGGGTCCCAATTTTGTTGGGGCTGCATTTTAGGCCACATTTTTGTTCCAGATTCAAGTGAATTTCAAAA